>JAUPFV010000002.1:9177537-9904141 GCA_036936605.1 Limnanthes douglasii subsp. nivea | reverse complement strand
TTGAAGTAATATTACATGTTCATCACAAAGGCGATATGGACGCGGTTTAATTTTCTCCATTACTATATAAAGACCCTCTCAATTTGGGTCATCTTTCCAAGTCGCTTGTCCTTTGTATGAAGGAATACTTTCCTCAAAATTTTGGCACCTACTTTAAACTCCCTCTTTCTCACTTTCAAATTATAGCGAATTTTCATCAAAGTTTGATAATTAGTCATATTCAAATGACCTCTAACTCTTTTCTCTTCGATCAAATCTAGGCCCATTATTTTTGTCTCTTCATTTAGCTCTTCAGAATAATGAATTACTCTATAAGAAGGTAAAGTAGACTCTGGATGGCTAACAGCATCCATACCATACACCAAGGGAAAAGATGTTTCTTGAGTAGCATCTCTTGGAGTCGTACGATAAGCCCACAATACTTCTTGCAAAAGTTAGGTCATTTCTGTGTAGCTCCTATTCAATTCTTCTTCAAACCTTCCAAAATAGAACTATTAGTCACTTTCACTTGACCATTTGCTTGAGGATGAAAAGGTGTAGAAAAATACTGCTTGATACCCCTTAGAGCGAAAAAAGAAGTCATTTCTCTGTTGTTAAATTAAGGACCATTATCTGTGGTGATTTTTCAAGGAACTCCAAAGCGACAACACATATTATTTACAATGAACTTAATTACATCCTTGGCTTTTGTACTAGATAATGGCTTAGCTTCAGCTTACTTGAAAAAGTAATCTACCGCTACTATAATAATCTGACGTCCTCCAGAGGCCATAGGCAATGGCTCTACCAAATATATTTCCCATCTATCAAAAGGAATAGCTTCAGATATGGAAATGAGCGGTACTGCTGGTTTTTAATAGAATTAGCAAACTGTTGACAAGTATCACAACCTCGAACTAAGATCTTAACATCATTCATAATTGAAGGTCAATATTAACCTGCCAACAAAACCCGATGCGTCAAATAAACCATAGTGATTTGGACCTTCACCATCATGCAACTCAGATAAAATCTCTTGAGATTTTTGCTTACTCATGCAGCGCAGCAGTGGTCTACTTAAAGATTTTTTGTATAAAACTCCATCCAATACAACCTAACTATGAGACTTATACCTTAACCTTTTAACCAACTGTGCATCTTGAGGTAACGTACCTTTTAGTAAAAATTAAGGATATCAGATATTCAATCACTTCGAATTATCTCTGGAGTAACAAATACTTCCTCAGCATATCTACATTGTTCTTAACGTGTTAAAATTAAAGGACTCTCATATATAAATATATATATATATATATATATATATATATATATATATATATTCTTCTGTATAAGCAATTGTTTCCAAATAATCAACAACTGTATTATCTCCTCACTTAATATGCTCTACAATAACTTTGTCAAATAAAATACTCAAATTTCAAAGCTCGCGTAAATACAATATTAATTTATCTTTCTTGGCCGTAAATACACCTGTCATATGATTTGCCACTAGATGTGAATCTGTTTCCAAACGAACTTTTGTTCCTCTACACATATTTGCAAGCCTTAAACAAGCTAAGAAAACCTCATACTCAGCCTCATTATTCGATGCGTGAAAACCAAACTGAATAACCTCATATATCAAATTCATCATCACTAGATGTGATATACTTGTGTTTATCTTTCTTTTCTTTTCGTGAAGTAAGATGTTCTTTGTCATATTCAAAATGTGATATCTTTTGATCGCTTCAAATCTGATGAGCTGTATACGATCGATCATATTGATTTTCCAGCTCGTATTTCTCTTCAACTTGTCGTACCTCAGATTTCAGCCTACCTTACTGAATATGTTGTTCTCTTTGAACATACTTGTTATTCAATGCTGTTATTTTACCCAACAACTGATTTATCAAAACTTCAAAGTCGGAATGACCTTGTTGCACTGGAATTTGATCATCTTCTTTATTTTTTTCCCTACGTAAATCAGTTCTCAAAGTTTCAATTGCTTTTCGAACCGTTAGATCAGATTCGTTTCCTGGTTCCATATCGATCTTGAGTGATATAAATGTGCAAGAATTCTACAATTTCTATTTTTTATGTGAAATCAAGGTACCAGTCGAATACATCTCCCACTCCGGTCGTCAATTTATTAAGTGTGAATCTTGTTTCTTGAGAGAAAGTAAAAAATAATTTTGTAGAAAGAGAAAGTAAGAGGAAAAATAATATTAATCTAATAAAAAAATTGTTAGCTTTTACTCATTAATATTATATAAATGGATAAATTCCATTGCAATCTTTCATATTTATAAATAGTCCAAATATCATCTAACAATTATACAATTTATCATATACTCCCTTAGTTTTATTACATTTAGGCCACCAACATTTCATAATAATAATAATATTTTTATTTTTATTTTTATTTTTATTTTTATTATAATTATTATTAATTATTATTATTATTATTATTAATTATTATTATTATTATTAATTATTATTAATATGGTAAATGAAACCACTAGAGTAGCCAAAAACAAAATATATTATTACATTTCTAATTCATTGATCTATAACTTTCATTGTATATCCAAACCTACACAAATTCTAAATTAGAAAAATAATAAATTAAAGCGAAAACACAGGGAATTGAACGATAAATAGTTTGGACAAGTTATATATTTAGATAATAGAAATAACATTTAAGAGCCATAGCTGATATAAGTGAGATTATATTGGAAATGGAGCGAACACCTCCATTTGGCATGACCCCTGATTATTCCTTACGTCTCTTGTCAACCGATTTGGCCCTCACATCCTTGCCCTCACCCGCCTCCGCAACTTAAAGACTTTAAATGACATTTGCTCGAATGGAATTTGGTCCTGGCCAGCCCATGCTAGAGCCCCCAACCGCCACCTCTGGAACCATCTCCGCAAAATCACCTCAGCCATTGATAACCTCCCCCCAGCCTCTTCCAACCCTGATACTTTTATTTGGCTCCCAAATAACTTCAAACCCAAATTCACCATCAGTAGCACCTACTCTGCCCTCAAGCCTCCATCTTCTAAAGTCAGATGGGCTAACCTCGTCTGGAATAAATTCTCTATCCCCAGACACTCCTTCATCACTGGCTTGTTATCCATAACAAGCTCTCTACCCGAGACAAAATCATCTCTTGGGGCCTCGATTGCCCTTCTCCCTGCATCCTGTGTAATAACGCCCCTGAAACCTTGGATCACCTCCTAATCCTCTGCCCCTATTCCTCCGCCATTTGGGAAATTTTAACCCAAAGAATCCTTCTTCCCCCTACGTCGTCATCTTGGAATCAATGGTACGAGACTGCAAGCTCTTGGGCCTCCTCTGATAAGAGCCGCCGACTACACTAGAAGGCTGCTTTCTGCGCCACTGTCTACTACATCTGGAAAGAAAAAAACAACAGAATCCACAATGATAAACAATATCGCTTCAGCAGTACCGCCATCTGGTCCTCTCCGACCTTCGCTACAGATTCAAAGGATCGAAATACCCCTTCCAGGGCTAATTTTCTCTTTTTTCCTAGCTCTAGCTCTATTGTCTCTTGTATGCTTTAAGCACTTTGATCTTGTAAAGGGTATCCCACCCCATGAACTTTTGTAACTTTCATTTTACTTCAATATTACAAGATTTTTATACCAAAAAAGAAAAAGAAAAGCATACACGTATAGTATAGTACAAGAATACACAAGCCATCATGCATCTTTAGGAGTAAAAGGTAATATCAGGTCAGTGATCCTCCCCTCAAAGTGGCATGGATTACTCAATCAGATTGTAGGATTATTGGAATCACGGGTGTAACAACTCGTGTTGTTGGAGAATTCGAAGGTGAGGTTAGTTTGGGAAAAATACCATTTAAGAAAAAAGTCCAAGTACTCTTTCTGGTGGTGGACTAGCCATAAGTTATAATGCTATTTTTGGAAGATCATGGCTTTCAAGAATGTACGGGGTGGTTTCTACAGTTCATCAGTGCTTTAAGTACGTAGTTGGAGACAGAGTTGGGGTTGTTCGAGGCTATCAGAAGGTTGCCAAGGAATGCTATGCCACTGCGCTTTGGGTCCGAGGATCCAGCAGTGGAGATTTGATGCAAGAATAGGGCTTACGATCCGAGGGAAACCCTGGGGTCTTTAACGGTGAGTAAAGAAATAGAGGAGTTTACTTTTTCGGAAGGAAAGGTACTTCGAATCGGAACTTTATTGACCCCTTTTCTACGTCAACAATTGTTTGATTTTTTTATCTCAAAATTTGGATGTCTATCTAAAAAAGAATAGCATTTTCCTCGGAAAAAGCAAAAGCAATTGTTGATGAAGTGGATCGGTTGTCTAAGGTCGGACACATAAGGGAATCGCAATATCCTTTATGGACGGCGAATCCGGTGGTAGTAAAAAAGAATAATGGGAAATAGAGGATGTGTGGGGATTTTACAGATTTGAATAGAGCTTGCCCCAAAGATCTGTTTCATGTTCCTCAAATAGATCATTTGATCGATTCCACTTTAGGAAACAAAATTTTAACTTTTATGGATTCTTTTTTAGGGTATAATCAGATCCAAATGGATCCAAAAGATCAAGAGTGCACAACTTTTATAACTGATAGGGGCCTGCATTGTTATAGAGTGATACCCTTTGGATTGAAGAATGGTGGAACCACTTATCATAGATTAATGAATAAAGCTTTTGCTACGCAGATCGGAAGAAATATGGAAGTATATATAGATAACATGGTAGTGAAAAGATCAAGGGACAAAGTGCATTTTGATGATCTAGAGGAAGCTTTTTTGAATCTAAGGACAATCAGGTTGAAATAAAATCCTGAGAAATGGACCTTCAGAGTTCGGTCAGGGAAATTTTTGGGTTTTATCATCAGTTAAAACGGAATAGAAGTTGACCCAAAACAGTAAAACGCTTTGATAACAATGAATTGTCCTCAGTCAATCAAAGAAGTGCAAATTCTGACAGGAAGGCTAGCATCCATGTCAAAGTTTCTGGCAATACCTATTTATATGTCCCCTCATCTCATCGGCTTGAATGAAATGCGACCATAAAATTAGCTAAAGATTGAGCTTATATAGTTTTTCGAGGAGAAAAAATGATGTCAAAATCTCCCAAATTTACTAACCATTTAGTCATTCTACCAGAAATGCATGATCGTTGTAATACATTCTTTAGTGGGAAAGAAGTTTGAACCATAATGGTGTGAGCTTGAAAAGAATGATGAATTTTCCTATCAAACACCACTAAAGCCATAGCCAATTTTTCAAGTTTCAAATACTTTTTTCCGATGCCAACAAACTTTTACTAACATAATAAACTGCTTTTAAAACTCTCTTGTCTTCGCATATCAAAACAACGCTTACAACAAAATCAAACACTGGTATATTTAAAAATAGCAGATCTCCAATTTGAGGTTTTAACAAAATCTTTGGTGACAACAAAAGTACTTTAATCTTCGAACGGTTGCTTCATAATAAGGCGTCCATTCAAATTCTTTGTTTGATCGTAATACTTGCAAAAAAGGAAAACTTTTGTCAGAAAACCTTAAAATAAATCGATTAAAGACTGCTAACCTTCGTGTCAAGACTTGAACCTCCTTTATAGTTTGAGGAAATGTTATCAAAACTAAAGCCTTGAGTTTTTTAGGGTTTGCTTCTATCATTTCTTCAAACGAATTCCCCTCAAATTTAGAAGGGTCTCTTTTATATCTTAGAGGTGTTCACCATATATGGAGCTTTTAACCGACATATCATCAATATATACCTCCATATTCCTTCCAATCTAATGAGCAAAACCCTTATTCACCATCCTTTTATATCTCTCTCCAGAATTCTTCAACCAAAATGGCATTACTCTATAGCAATGTAGTCATCGATCAGTGATGAATGTAGTATTATCCTGATCTTTTGGATCCATTTAGATGTGATTATATCTAGAAATGGCATCCATAAAAGAGATAATTTTATTCCCTGAAGTATCTATTTGAGGGACGGGGAATGGGTCTTTAGGGCTTGCTCGATTTAAATATGTGAAATCAACACACCTTTGCCATTTTACATTCTTATCTTTACTAACACTAGATTTACAGTCCATAAACGGTATTGTGCCTCCCTAATATCACCAACCCTAGAGAGACAATCCACCTCTTGAACAAGAACCTCTGAATTTTCCACAGAAAAGGCTCGTCTCTTCTGAATAACATGCTTTACCCTCGGATTTATAGCTAGGTTATGACATATTATTTCATATGGAACTTCTATCACATCCTCTATTTTCCAAGTGAAAACATCCAAATTATCAAACGAAAATTATAACAACTGATTACGCAAAGTAGAAGACAATAATGTTTGTATTCGTAAAGTCTTCCCATTAGAAAATATATGCTCTTCAATATCCTCACTCACTGTAAAAGGACCCGCGGTGTCCCTCAGATCATCTATTCTCTTTTCATCCGAGGTTAACCCTCTTGGTTGCTATTCAGCCATCTGATCCTCGGAATTAGAACCTCGAACCCTAAGTGATGTTGCAAAACATTTCCTGGCCACGTTTTTGTCACTTCGAACCACACCAACACGATCTCCAATTACATATTTCAAACATTGATGAACACTAGACACAACCGCATATATTCTTAAAAGCCAAGATCTTCCAAAAATAGTATTGTAGTTGCTTGGACATTCAATCACCATAAACAAGACTTGAACTTTCTTTTTAAACGGGCCTTTTCCCAAACATACCTCACCTTAGAATTCCACAATGACCTGAGTTGTTACCCCTGTAACCCAATCATAGTACAATCAGACAGAAAAATTCGAGGCGGACTACGTATCCTATCATACGTAGAATTAAATTAAACATTTGTAGAGCTCCTGTATTTATCAAAACACGTCAAATTATCCTCATGAGGACCATATTTCCCCTCAAATTATCTTCATCAAACAAAATAAAAGGAGTATCATGCTTGACATATAAGTGAGTATAAATAATTTCTTCTACTTGAGTTGCTAAATTGACAACGTGCCTTTTTCTGAAAATATTAGTATTACCAGACATAGAATCTCCCCAAATATTACTAAAGATTCAAAATACTCGCATAAGTTTTGAACCCGTCCTTGCTATATTGACTCATCCACAACCATCAAAATTAATCGATCTGGATCTGTGTCCAAATATTCCAATGTTGCGTCAAAATTATCACATTTAGAATCTAAAATCATCAATGGACTTTCTTGCTTCGAATTTTGATTAGTAGTTTGTTGTGTTGAGGAGCTTGGAGTTTTTGTTCCACTTTTTTGTCCGTTGACAAAAGTTGTAAATTTACCATTCTCTAATAAAACATGTGTCTCCTTCTTTAACGTTATATAATCGGCAGTGTGGTCCCAAATATCATTATGATACTTGCAAAACATATTATTGCGTTCTTCAATAGGTCTGTTTATTGGAGCTTGTTTTTTAAAACTCACATGACCTTTGTATCTCTTGTAAACGGCAGCAACATTCTCCGTTAAGTCAGCATAATATTATGGCCTTATCCACTGATTTGGCCTTAGCCTGTAATGTTGATTGTTTGTTGTTACTTGAAAATCACCATCTCATGTTCCAGGGGGTAGATTGTTATTTGTCCTCGGACGATTAGGTGTGTGATAGCTTGGATTAGCAGATCATTACCCCGATTTTTTATGTACAGATTCATGTCCACCTTGAACTGTGGTGGAGTCCTCTACTTTAATATGTTCTTCCATTTGAGCCATTAAGGCTTTAAAATTTAATGCTCTTCTTTTTATCGTATCATGTTCCAAATCTCCTGGTAATAACCCTTGTCGAAATGCGTCCATAGCAACCAGATTTTCACAATTATCCAATCCTGATTTTGTTAGCACAAAACATTTCGTATAGTCCTTCAATTTCTCTCCCTCATATTGCTTACATTTAATTATTGTATCTCCATTTGCACGCATTTTTTTGCTTCCCATAAAATGTTGACGGAAAGCTATGTAAAAATCCCTAAAGTTGGTAATAGATCCCTTTAGAATCCTAGTATACCATTTCAATGTTGTACCCTTGAAGGTCTGAGAAAAAACTATGCATACCAGTCTGTCATCATCTTCGAAATTCATCATATAGTTCTTGAATTGTTCGATGTGATCATGAGGATCCTGCATCCCATCAATTTTTTCGAACTTGAAAATATCAAAGCTCTTCGGAAGAGTAATGGACCTAATCTCAGCTGTTAAAGGAGAATTTCTCCAGTCTACTCCTTGTACGTACTGGTCATCTTCTCTTGTTCGCATTATAGCATACAAATTTTGATCAACTACACTTGTGTATTGATTAGATGTATTCCCTTCACACCATTATGTGTTCCTCACATAACAAGTTTCATTGTCTTTTTTTATATTCCTTACACGACTTTCGAGGGCGACTTCTTTCTTATTTCGAAGATCCTTGATACCTCTTTTTCTTAGATGTTCCTAAATTCAGAGCTATCAAATTCATCATCACTAGATGTGAAATACTTGTCTTTATCTTTCTTTTCTTTTCGTGAAGTACGATGTTCTTTGTCATATTCAAAATGTGATATCTTTTGATCGCTTCAAATCTGATGAGCTGTATGCGATCGATCATATTGATTTTCCAGCTCGTATTTCTCTTCAACTTGTCGTACCTCATATTTTAGCCTAACTTATTGAATATGTTGTTCTCTTTGAACATACTTGTTATTCAATGTTGTTATTTTACCCAACAACTGATTTATCAAAACTTCAAAGTCTGAAGGACCTCGTTGCACTGGAATTTGATCATCTTCTTTACTTTTTTCCCTATGTAAATCAGTTCTCAAAGTTTCAATTTCTTTTCGAACCGTTAGATCAGCTTCGTTTCCTGGTTCTATATCGATCTTGAGTGATATAAATGTGCAAGAATTCTACAATTTCTATTTTTTTATGTGAAATCAAGGTGCCAATCGAATATATCTCCCACTATGGTCGTCAATTTATTAAGTGTGAATCTTGTTTCTTGTGAGAAAATAAAAAAAGAATTTGTAGAAAGAAAAAGTAAGAGAAAAAATAGTATTAGTCTAATAAAATATTGTTACCTTTTATTCATGAATATTACATAAATATGGGTAAATTCCATTGCAATCTTTCATATTTACAAATAGTCCAAATATCATCTAACAATTATACAATTTATCATATATTCGTGTTTTATTACATTTAGGCCACCAACATTTCATCATCATATTATTATTATTATTATTATTATTAATTATTAATTATTAATATGGTAAATGAAACCAGCAGAGTAGCCAAAAACGAAATATATTATTGAACGAATATACAAATACAAATGGAGGATCGATTTTAGGCCTCCAAGAACCTAAAATCGATTCTTGAAAACATGGCCATGAGCCAAGCCTGTTAACAGAGAAGCCTCACTTCTCAGCCTCTCATCGCTCGCATAACCCTAGTGGTATTCACAGCCACACGCCTCTCTTTGTTTCTCTCAGATCTAGCCCCAAAACACGAAGGTTGAAATCGATTTCTGTTCTTCATCAAGAAGAACGAAATCGAACAAATCCACCACCAAACCTCATCTCAGAAAACCTTTCATCAAAGAATCTACCATCAAACCTTATCATAGAGGCTCGTTTCTTCGAAAATCCAATTTTTGAAAGAAATGAGTCTCTGAATAAAGAACCTCACAAAGGCGAAATGGAGTCTTCCAAGCAGCTGGTACAACCAACAAGAACTTATGCAGAAGTTGTTAAGGTGGGAAAGGAGGCGCGACCACTTCTTGCTGGATCTGCTGAGGGCTTCACGCACGGCAAAGTGGAAATTGGTACTGAAGATGGATACACCTATGTCAAGTATTGCGAAAGAGATAAGTTTTTTCTTAATTCTTTATCTAAATATACTTTGATAGCTAAGTTTTCGTATGGATGTCCTTCTGCTGTAGAGTTTAGAGTATACTTAGCATCTTTAAAACTAATAGGCAATTACAGTATATATAAGTGGGACTTTAGGCACGTTTTTGTGGAATTTGAAAATATGATAGATGTCAAAAGTTTTTGGAAGTATAATGTCAGGTCTATAGGTCAGTTTACGTTTAGGATTTTAAAATGGAGCCCTGATTTTAACCCCAAACGTGAGTCTCCCTGACTCCTGTTTGGGTTTCATTTCCTAAATTGTCTGAATATATGTATAATAAAGATACAATTGAAAATTTAGCTAAGGTTGTTGGTGTACCCTTAAATTCTTGGTTGCCTAATAAAAATAGGGCTAGCCTTAATAATTGTGAAGTATGGACTGTTTTGGATGTCTCTAGTATCCTTCCTCAAAAAATTTGGGTTAGTTTTAGGGATAGAGAAGGTTTTTGGCAAGATGTACTCTATAAAAATAAGCCTGCATATTGTAGAAAATGTAGACATTTAGGTCATAAGGATATTGCTTGCAAATCAGAAGACTTAGAATTCAAGAAAACACAGAACTTAAAAAAGATTGAAATTAAAACTAAGGACAAAAAGAATAATAATGTTTGGATGCCTAAACCTATAACTAATAAAGATTTAATCAATACTGTACAATCTGATATGAATGAGATTCCTGGAAATATGAATGCTAAATCAAGTGTTATAAGCAATATAAATACGCAGATAGTTGATAGAGATCTTGATACTAATAATGTTTCTGATAAAGCTTTTAATAACATCATAAATACAGAAACTTATCAACATGTTGAGATATTCAGTGACATTGTTAAGAAAGTTGCATGTGTGAAGGTAGATTCTAATGTAGGTGTAGAGTCTGATAAGTCTTCTATACTGAATGTAGCATCAGATAATATGTCTGGCATGGATAATCAAACACTGCATAATAATATTGTAGCATCTGATAGAGATCTTGATAATAATAATGTTAATATGTCTGACATGGATAATCAAACATTGCAGTTAGGCAAAGCATGTAGTAAGGATATTGTTTTGCATGATGATATTAGTAAGAATGATAACATTTCATTATCATGTAAGCATGTAGTCTCTGAAGATGATATTAACTTGGCATTGGATGATTGTAATTCACATGATGTTGAAATTAGTAATAACAATTTAATAGCATCTAATTTTTTTGAATCTGATAGTATTTCAGAAAAAGATATAGATGATGTTATTATTTATGGTGATGGTAACATTTCTTTAGCATGTAAGCATATAGTTTCTGTTGTTGATAATAACATGACATTGGGTGATTTGAATTCTCATGATTTTGTATTTGTTGATAACAATTTAATAGCATTTAAACAACTTGAACCTGGTGTTGTTTCAGAAAAAGATATAGAAAATGCAATTGAGTCTATGAATATAAATGACCCTTTTAATGCTTTATTGAATGAAGATGTAGATGAACTGTTTGAGTCTGAATCTATTAGAAACAAATTAAGCCTTTCCCCTAATTCACATAAAAGAAATAACTTTAGTGGAAATTTAAGTCTGCCTGTTTCACCTAAACATAAGAAAGATAAGCCTTCATTGAATAGTTTGCTTAGAAGATCTTCTAGAAATAAGCTTGTTATTAAAACTAGAAACCCTAAAGGATCTTTTGGATCCTCTAAATATCTCTTAAAATGACTTTAAAATGTTAAATTGGAATGCAAGAGGAGTATGTAATATAAAAACTATCAGAAGAATTAAGAATTTAACTAAAAAACATTTTATTAATATATTAGCTTTGCAAGAGCCTATGGTAGCAGTAGATAAAAGTTTAGAAATCTGTTCTAAATTGGGTTTTGAGTCTGTTCAAGTAAATATAAATAACAAAATATGGATTTTATGGAGGAATGGCTTTAAAATTGAACTTTTAGATAATTTTGAACAGCTTTTAAGTGTTAGAATTAGTCACTCTGCATATAGGGAGATTGTTTTGCTTACTGTTGTGTATGCTAAGTGTAACATTAGTCATAGATTAACTTTGTGGAATCAGCTTAGAACTATATCTGTTAATATGTTGCCTTGGTTAGTTGTAGGAGACTTTAATTCAATATCTAACATTAATGAACAAAGAGCTTGCAATAATCTGCATACTAAAAGTTTAGATGATTTTAATGAAATGATTTTTTACTGTAAGTTGGAAGACCCTGGTTATGTAGGATCTAATTTTACTTGGACTAATAAACATAAATGGAAAAGGTTAGATAGATGTTTATATAATGAAATTTGGAGAGATACTTTCAATATTACTAGGGTAGATCATCTGGCCAGAACCTGTTCTGACCATTCACCCCTGTTGATAACAATTTTAAAGCAAAATAGTTTTCAAAAAACATCATTCAGATTTCAAAACATGTGGTTAAAACATTCAGATTTTATGAAAACTGTAGAAAATAATTGGTCTATACCTTTAAATGACTCTTTTGATATGTATATATTTTGGTCTAAACTTAAGAGATTAAAAAAGCATCTACAAAATTGGAATAAAAATACATTTGGTAACATTTTTGTTAACATAAACAAAGTTGAGGATGAAATTAAACTAGCTGAAATTATGCTCGAGGAAGACAATTGTGTTGAAAACCAAATGAAACTGCAAGAATTAAATGCTATTTTGATAACACTCCTTGAAAAAGAAGAAATTTACTAGTGTCAAAAAAGTTATGTAAATTGGACTACTGAAGGTGATAATAATTCTTCTACTTTTCACAATTATGTTAAGAAAAGGAAAGTTAAAAACAGAATTAATGGAATTTTTGAAAATAACAATTGGATAGAAGATGAGGAGTTGATAGGTCTCTCTACTGTAGGCTATTTTACAAACTTGTTGAACAAGACTTCCCTAATGAATGATCTGTCTATTGTTAGAAGTGTTATACCTGGAATTTTAACTGAACAAAGTAATTATAGCATTCTGAAAGAACCTACCTTTGAAGAATTATATGATACTATTAGATCTCTTAATAAAAACAGTGCTTCTGGAGTTGATGGTTTCAACTCCAGATTTTAACTTGCTTGTTGGTCTATAATTAAATTTGATTTACTTAATGCTGTTAAAGGATATTTCTTGAGTTCAAATATACCTAAAGGAGTCTACTCTACTTTGATTTGTCTTATACCTAAAGTTAAATCTCCCAAATATTGGACTCAATTTAGACCTATTAGCCTTTGTTCTGTGTTTAATGTGTTAATCTCAAAACTGATACAAAGTAGACTAGCTAAGCTTCTACCATTAATAATTTCAGATGAGCAAGGTGCATACATTGAAAATAGAATGATTCAGGAAAATATTTTAATAGTACAAGAGTTAGTAAAGGATTTGAATAGGAAACCTAGAGGAGATAACCTTATATTAAGTCTTGATATGTCAAAAGCCTTTGATAAACTTGAGTTTAGGTTTATATATGAAGTTATGTCTGCTTTTGGTTTTAATGATCTAGTAATAGGCTTAATAAGAAAATCTATAGAGCACATTTCCTTCTCTGTTATCACTAATGGAAAAACTTCTGGATATTTTAAGTCTAAGAATGGTCTTAGACAGGGTGATCCCCTATCACCTTGTCTATTTATAATTGCTGAAGAGTTTTTTTTTAGGGGTATAAAGATGTTGGTTGGTCAGCAAAAGATCAGACCCTATAGTATGAGAAGTAACTTAAATATTAGTTGCCTAGCTTATAATGATGATATAATATTATTCTTAAATGGTTCATTAGCTAGTATTAGAAATCTATCTTGTTTCTTAGATTTATATCAAAAGCTATCTGGACAGCAACTGAATAAAGAAAAGTCTACCTTTCTAGCTTCTTCAAAAATGTGTAGGAACAGATTAGATCACCTTAAAGATTTCTTAGGCTTTAAGTTTTCCAAATTACCTTTTACATATTTAGGAATTCCAATTCATTCAAATAACTTTGCTGAACATTTTGAGTGTTTGATAGATAAGGTTAAGAATAAGATTCATGAATGGAACTCTAAACATATATCTTTTGGTGGTAAGATAACATTAATAAATTCAGTGCTCATGTCCTATCCTATATATTACCTGCAATCAACAAAACTGACTCTAAAAGTTATTTCTAGATTTAACAAGTTATTAAATAAATTTCTTTGGGGTTGTAATGAGTCTAACAGAAGTATGACCTGGACTAGTTGGACAAGTTTATGTAAACCATTCAATGAGAATGGTCTCAATTTTAGAAATTTAGAGGATATTCAATCTGCTTTTGCTTATAAATTATGGTTCTCTTTTAGAAGTAAAAAATCTTTATGGTCAAAATTATTACATTCTAAGTACTACAATAATATACACCCTTTGCAAGCTAGATTAAGGAATACTGATTCAAAAGTTTGGAAAAGAATGCTGGAGGTTAGACTAGAGGCAGAGAAGCATATTAGATGGAAGATAGGTCAGGGTAATATAGATTTTTGGTTAGATCAATGGAGTGATATGAAACCTTTAATTTCGTTAACTGATGCTAATTGTCAACATTATCAGCAAACTAAAGTGAATGAATATATCCTTAATGATACTTGGAATGTGTTTAAACTTCAGAATAGCTTGCCTTTACAGTATGTTAACAAGATTATTAAAACACATGTAAATCAAAATGTTATGGATTCTGTTATTTGGAAACTGTCAAGTGATGGCTCTTTTAAGCTAAAGGAAACAGTATTTGAGTTAAGGCAAAAACATACTTCATCTATAATCAAAGATAAAATATGGAACAATTTTTCTCCTAAAAAATGTTCTTTTTGTCTTTGGAGAGTCTTGAACAATTTAATTAGTGTTGATACAATACTACAATCTAAAGGCTTTCAATTAGCTAGTAAATGTGTATACTGTGATAGCATTGAAACATTACATCATGTGTTTGTTTCCTGTGATACTGCATGGCTTGTATGGAGTTTCTTTTCTGAAAAGTTTAATATTAATATAGGTAAACACATGACTGTTAATCATATTGTGAACATCTGGTTTCTGTCAACTTCTAAGAGAGTTCATGTTAGAACAGTATTGCCATCTATGATCATTTGGAACATCTGGAAGGCCAGGAATAAATATAGGCATAGTAATATCTCTACATCATATAAACAGATTGCGAGTCAGGTCCTTTTAATGTTTACTTCACTAGATTTAGCATTTGCATTATCTAGGAAACATTGGTCTCCTGACTTTAATACAGCTAAACAATTAGGTTGCTATAATAATATAAAATTATCAAAACCTTTCAGGTACATTAAGTGGGAAAAGCCTGTAAGTAATCATGTTAAGCTTAATTGTGATGGGTCTTCTTTAATCAATGGTGAATCTAGTTTTGGATATATAATAAGAGATAACTTAGGAAAAGATAATAATGGCTAAAGGGAGTGTGATAGGAAAGAGTTCTTCTATTTGTGCTGAAATAGCTGGATTATTAAATGGTTTAACATACTGTAAAGAGACTAATCTTAAGTTAGTAGATATTGAAATAGATTGCTTAGCCTTGTTTAACATGTTAGCTTCTGGTCTGAGTCCCTGGTACTTAGAACATAGCTTATTGTGCTGTAGACAGTTGATTGCACCACAAATGACTATTAGGCATATTTTTAGGGAGCAAAATCTGGCTGCAGATTGGCTGGCTAAACATGCTTTGAAAGTAAAGAATAGTTTCTGTATTCAATCTCAGCACAACTTTTGTGAGCTATCTAACATATTGAGAGCTGATACTATGGGATTGGGAAACTTCCGTTATTCTTAATATTTGATCTATGTGCTTTAAGATATATCATTTTATGATCTCACATTGTTAGCAAGTTGAAAGACTTGACTACATGCTTTTGTCTTTGCTTGCAGGATTCAGGTATTCAGCACAAAAGTTAAGGATGGAGAGCTGTAGAAGATAGGGCTGCTTTGGAGGAAGATGGTTGAGAAGGATGGAAGATTAAGAGAAGGATGGAAGATTAAGAGAAGAGGATGCTGCTGATGGACAAACAAAAGAATGAAATGAGTCTAGTTTTAGTTATATTTTATGTAAATCAATGAGCTTATAGTGCTCTTAGACTGTCTCTAACAGTCTTGTAAAACTCTTTTTCAACATATATGAAAAAACTTTCTTCGGAAAAAAAACGAAATATATTATTACATTTCTAATTCATTGATCTATAACTTTTATTGTATATCCAAACCTATAAAAATTCTAAATTAGAAAAATAATAAATAAAAGTGAAAACACATGGAATTGAACATAAATAGTTTGGACAAGTTATATATTTAGATAATAGAAATAACACTTAACAGCCATAGCTGATATAAGTGAGATTATACACACAAACGCAAACAAAAACACAACGTAGAAAAACATACACGCATAGTATAGTACAAGAATACACAAGCCCTCACGCATCTTTCCTAGTTTATATAGGAGTAGGAGTAAAAGGTAATATCAGATCATAGGAGTAAAAGGTAATATGAGGTCAGTGATCCTCCCCTCAAAGTGGCGTGGAAGTTTTCTTCGTCCAAGGAGATCAACAATGGTGATCTCAAGAGTAAGAATGTAGAGAGTGTCCATATCGATCTCCTCTTCTTCAACTACAACCACGTCAATCTCTACCTCCACAGTCTCATGTCCTTTTACCAGAATCCTCTTTGTCACTGTTCCAGTATATTTCTTTTTTCTGTAAAAAAAGAGAGAGGAGAGGATATAAACATAGGCCAACTCAAAACCAAATAGATGTTCTATATTTCATAAACAAAAAGAAAAAGTAAAGGAGAATCAAACATACTCCCTGAAAAGATGCAAGACATATGCAATCTCCTCTATCACCATATTGAAACCAAAAGGGTTATAAAATGGAAACTTGAAGACCAGCTTATACGCAGGTACGCGAGTTGCAGTGGCAGTCATGTCACCAGATTTCACTGCCAAACCTAAAGCTAGAGTCTCCTCTATCACGATATCGTCATTAGTGTTTTGAGTAGCCATTGTTGGATATACTTAGGTTCTATATGTGTTTCAGTTTTGCTTTTTGTGTTTATATTCCCAACTACCTAATCCTTTATATAATGTTTCCCAAAACTCATTCACTAATGCGTTTATTATAAACTTATAAACAAGATTAGGCCTTTTCTGCTGAATCTTTCTTTTAATAGTAACATCATTATTCTAACAAAGAATATATATTTATATTTTTGTTGCGTGAATGTTTCTTCCTTGCTGCTTATAAATTTATATGAAAAATAGTTGTTAGTCGGTGGAAACTTTTTTTACTTTTATTGGGTAATACTAAAAATAAAATTATGGATCGAAATGTTATACTTTTCGTATATTCTTTAAAATATAAATACAAATTATACGGTATTTTTTTTAGGAAATCCGCAACCGCTATTCAACGAATGAGCATAGGATAAAACATCGATCTAAAGTCAGAAGGTAAACAACACAATATGACAAACTAAAAAAAAGCGTTTGTATAGAGAATCAAACTTATGGCATTTGGTCCCAAGCTCACCTTACTTTACCAACTTGGTTATCCCTTTCCGGACTACTATACCCTATCAATTTTAGAATGTGAGAGGTTTCTCACATCTTGGGCTTTTGAAACTAATAATTCATGTATCGTTGTTATTGAGTTGTTTGATATAGTTGGTGTTGCAACAATTTGAAATAAATTAATTAGTTGGCTATCATTAAAGCATGGTGTGCATTGTATTTAGGATCGGTTACAACCAACAAATTTTATGTATCGTCAACCCAAATGATTATGTTCGCTCGATGTTGAACACAATAAAGTTGTCTGGTATGATCTTGTCTGGCACAAGTTTTTGATCCCCAGACACTCCTTCATCACTTGGCTAGCAATTCATCACAAACTCACTACAAGAGACAAGCTTATTTCATGGGGATTGGACTCCCCCCCAACTTGTGTTCTATGTGAAACCTCATAGGAAAATTTGGAACACCTCCTAACCCAATGCCATTACTCCACCGCTATTTGGGAATCACTATCCCAGAAACTGTTATTCCCCTCCCCCCTGGCCACAATGGTTAGATCATGCAAGTACATGGACTAATTCAAAGGATAATAGAAAGCCCCACTGGAAAACAGCCTTCTGCGCCACTGTCTACTACATTTGGAAGGAAAGAAACGATAGAATCTACAACAACAGGCAATCCCCCTTCTCCAGTGTAGCACACCATGTGCTATCAGACCTCAGATACCGTTTTAAAGGAACAAAAGCCAACTTCACCGGATAATCCGGCCTATCCTTTTCCCACTGGATAATCCGGCCAATCCTTTTCCCTCATCTATTACAATTGTAACTTAATCTTGGGATCATCCCTCTAGAATCGTTGTATTTCTTCCTGTAAGAGGCACACGCCTCCTGAAAACCCATGTAAATTTTTATTCATCAATTTAATCGTTTTTTATACAAAAAAAAAAGATGTTGAACACAATAAAATAACGAGAACCACTGAGTCTACAAGGTTTAAGGTCTGCAAAAACTCTCGAAAAACAAGATATTTTGGTTGATGTACATGTATGGTTGCAAAAATCTTAGAAGACTTCTACAAATGCAATGGCCGACGAACTCGTATTCTTCACCATTAGTTAGTTAGTTTTTTTAAAACACAAATATAAACTATACATTACAAATTCTAGAATGTGAGGGTTATGTCGCATTTGGGTCTTTGAAACTAATAACACATTTATAGTTAGTTTCGGGTTGTTTGGTTCAGTTGGTGTTACTAAAAACTTGAAAAGTAATTAGGTGGAAATTATTGATGCATGTTCTTCTTTTGACACTTAAATTGTATTGGATTTAGAAACTGTTACACCTAGCAATCTTTATGTATGGCCACCCCAAATGATTATATTCCCACCATGTTGGACACGATAAAAAACGAGAACTATAGACATTATAAGCTTTAAGGGCTGCAAGAACTCTAGGATATGGGGTATTTGGTTGATGTACACGTACAACTGCAGAGACGTGAGAAGACTCCTAAAGATTCAATGGCCCATAAACTGGTATTCTTCACCATTAGTTCGCGATATTAGGTTTTATATGATTAATACACCTCTTCCATCTCTTTATCTTGTCTTACCCTACACAACTATTCTCTCCATTTTATCACCATCTTGTTCTTTCGTAACTCCATAGTTCTATTATCTTTCCTCAAACAATGCTGAGACATTCGAAACAAAATTTTGTCTCTAAAAAACTCGAATCGAGCACATTGTAATGGTTTGGTAAGGATGTCAGCACTTTGATCGTGAGGAAGAATATATCTAATACCACAAAATTTTGTCTATAAAAAACTCGAATCGAGCACATTGTAATGGTTTGGTAAGGATGTCAGCACTTTGATCGTGAGGAAGAATATATCTAATACCGAGAGAGTACGACGAATAATTTGGTCACACGTTAATTTCTATGTGCTTCGTAACTAGATTGATAGTTAAATAAGCAACTACGAGATTATCACAACACATGATGGGCGGCGCACGAGAAAAATGTAATTGAAATTCACAAATTATTGATTCTAGCAATATTAATTCAGCTAATAAATTAGCTAATTATATGTCTTATGACCATGTACTTGATGTTGCAACAACATATTATTTTTTAAAGACCATGACGCTGCAAAGCACCAAATAAAATGCACTAACCACCAACTGGATTTCGACCGTCAGGAGAACTAGACCAACCAGCATCTCAAAATCCTTTGAGACAAAGTCAAGATGAAGATTTTATATGGAGACCAAGATACCTCGTACCAGATAAATAGATAACATATTTTTTATCTATTTGTAAATGAATAGAGGTAGAAACTTCGAGAAACTTTCTTAACTTGTTAGCTACAAATATTATATCACGTGAAAAATAAACTTACATAAATATCGACGATCAGACGATATTTAACTTTGATTTTATTATAGTTTTACACTAATTTAATTATTAGTTTGATTTAATAATAAATTAAATACTCTTATTTTATTTTTATTTTTTTTAAATAATATTGAGATTTAATATAAAAAAAGAGAAGAATAAATTAATCAAAAAATTTAAAGTAATTGACAAAAGAAAATTAAAAATAAATAAAATAATATTATTATAGCCACAGTTATAATATATTATATTAAATAAATCATATTTTATTTATCATTAAATTACAGTTGAATGGTGGAAGGGTCATATTAGGCAATGACGAATCATTTAATGTATAAAAGATAGAAATAGTACAGCTCAATTTGTCATCAGAACTTGAGAGAGTGGTTAACAATGTAAGGAAGATTTTACCTATATGTGTGGATATGATAGACTTAGGGTCTTGCAAGGCTTCTTTATTTTTATGAAAGTCAATATGACTGATGATATCTTAGTTCTTGAGGGATCTGTAATACTAAGACGTGATTTTAGTGTGGTGAAGGATTATATCAGGTTGTAACGTCATAAGGCTTTGATAAATAGGGACGTGATTTTCTATAAGAAGGACAGACCATTAAATACGGTGGACAGTGAACTGAATACTGCCGAGATGAGATTTGAAGTTGATGATGGATCCGATCAAAAAATTGAAGTTGGACAAACTTCTGGTAAGAAAGATTTGGGACCTAATTCTTCTGCAGACATAAAAAGGAAGTTCAACCACTGCACAAGCCTGAAGGTAGTTGAGGGTCTAGTATTATACGCCTTACAAATTATCATATGGGAGAACAACATGATCTTGAGAATTATCAATTGACGAGGGATAAAGCCCGAAGATCAAATAAAGTAGTGGCTTATCAGATACTTGAACGACTCAGCTACTGTAAGTTTTTGTTATAATCAGAAATATACTTGTGCTAGAATTCTAAGAGGATATATGGACTCCGATTATATAGTTTCTTTGACATAAAAAAAATCCACATTAGGTTATATGTTAACTATGCTTGGAGGAGTGGTTAGCTATTAGTCTTGTATACAGAAGGTCATTGGGTTTTCATATACAAAAGCCTAGTATATGACTGCTACCAAAGCCATGAAGGACGCTACTTGGTTGAAGAAATTGTTAAATGTGATATGGAAGTAGGATTTTAAATACTAAATTGTAAGTAATGTAAATTTAAGGAATAAACTGTAAATAACGTAAGTTTAGTCCTTAAACTATAAATAATCTAAGTTTTAGAGCACACTTGTGATTATGTATTATTGTTAAGGACTAAAGGGTAATTTATCCTCTTTTGTAACAGATTTCACTTTAAGACTAAGTCTTGGCTCCTCTATATAAAGGGCAAGGTTTGCCTAATAAAAGGGTTGAACACTTTTTCTACTAAACTCATTTGTGCTTAAACTTTCTGTCTCTAAAAACTCTCTAACTCTTTCTCTCTCTAGAATCCGCTTATAATAATTTCCTAAGGCAAAATCTTAACTCACCAAATTGGCGACTCCACTAGGGACAGAATTAAGAATCAACAACTTTATTTGTTCGAATTTGATATAATCTTGTTGTGGTTTTTGTTCAAATCTTATAAAATAAATCCCGAAAACAATCATTCGCTTCGATTGGTGATGGAAACTTTAAAAGATGATTTGCAAAGAGAGAAAAATAGGCTGGACAGATCTTCTCCGATCCAAACTAAGTCAGACGTTGAGGTGCGTATGAATCAGCTTTTAGATAAGATAAATGCGCTAAATGAAAAATATGAACGACGAGAACAAGAAATCCACTCAGCAAAGCTTAAATCCGAGGTTAGACAAGAGAATGAAAATACTGTTATGGGAGATCAATCTGATCGGTCCTGTGCCGATTGCGAGCTAAAACTGAGCATAAAAAAGTTTGCTTCGTATCTCCTAAAGAGCATTATTCCTCTCGCAAAGGGAAAATAGATAAGAAAAAGTATATAACCTTTAGTGATGAAGAGGTAAAAAGATCTGCTTCGGGTTTTAAAAGATACAAGGGTTCTTCGAAAGAGGAATCAAACATAAATTAATCGAGGAAGTATAAAAAGAAAAGCAAATCTAAAAGGAACAATGTTCCTCATTCTACATGGTGTGAAGGAAACACTTTGAATCAATATGCTGAGACTGATCGAAATCTATATGCTGTAATGGGAACAGATGACCAGTTTGTTCAAGGTGTCTGATGTGGTTAATTTTTGTCTGAGGGTAAGATTGTAACTTTTATTTTGAGTTTTGTGGAAGTTTGTAAGTATTTAATGTTTGAGTCGAGAGTAGAGGGAGAATTAAGCAGCCTGGTTGTATTTAATTTTCATTACCCATATTTAATGCAGGTGGTTGGGTATTTATACCCTTACATTTGGGCTTTATGGGTTTTCCGGTCATGTTCAATGGACCCGGGTCATGTTCAAGGACCCATGAGCTCTTAGTAGGAGAGCAAGCAACTTAGTCAAGAAGTGTTTAGGTTTTTAAGTATTTTAGTCCTAGTTTGAACAGTTCAAAGGATGGGGTGTTCGAACTGCCCTGTCCGGTTTGGTGATCCTAGTCCGAATTGTCCCTGTCTGGAGAGGTAGCAATATTCGGACTCATCAGTGTCGACTGGAGAAACTCTCTGTTGACAAGTGAAATTTGCTCTATAACGCTTCCAAAGCGTTTTGACATTTCCAAAGTAGAAAGTTTTGATGGGATGCAAGATCCCGATGAACACATCGAACAACTTAAGAATTATATGATGAACTTCGAAGATGACGACCGGCTGGTGTGTCGTGTATTTTCAAAAACTTTCAAGGGAACAACTATAAAGTGGTACAATGGGATTCTGAGGGAGTCTATTTCAAATTTTAGGGATTTTTACACTGCTTTTCGTAGGCAGTTTGTGGGGAGTAAAGAAATTAAAGGAAATGGAGATACCATTATTTAGTGTAAACATGCACCTAGAGACAAGTTGAAGGATTATATGAAGAAATTTGTTTTGACCAAAGCTAGTTTGGATAATTGTGAAGAGAATGTGGCGATGGAAGCTTTTCGCCAAGGATTATTGTCAGGGAATCTGGCCAATGAGACTACGAAGAGAATAGCCTTAACTTTTGGAGCTTAGATGGCTCAAGTTTAGGATCAGATTAAAGTCGAGGAGTCAACTAGAGTCTGAGGAGGACCGGTTAACACTCCAAAGAATTTGAATCAGGAGGCCAATAACCAAGATCAGCCCTCGAATGGAAATGGTAATCAACAAACAAGACAAAATAATAACAACTTGCTTCCTCAGAGTGGTGGATATTCAAATCACGCTCCATCTAACAACTATAACAGGCCAAGGCCAAATCAATGGGTTAAACCAGAGTATTATGCTGATCTGCAAGAGAATGTAGCTGTGATTTGGGATAAGACCAAGAGCTTTGTAAATTTTAGGAAGCCGGCTCCACTTAGTAGGCCAAGAGAGGAAAGGAACAATAAATTTTGCAGATATCATGATGATATTGGGCATGATACCAATGATTGTATTGCTCTGGAAAAAAAAGTTTAAAATTTGATCGAAAATGGGAAGCTCCTGACTTATGTAAAGTCGCAAGGGAGTGGTTCGAAAAATAATGTTACATCAACTTCGAAGGCTGCGCCAGTTGATAATTTGATGATTTTAGATTCAAAGGTTGAACCATTTAATGCTTCTTCTGAATATGTAGAAAAAGATCCAAACAGGTTGCTTTTGATGACAGTCGAAGAGCCCATAGAAAAGGGGCATGTGCGAGATTTATGTAAATTCTTTGAATCGTTAGCCATTTTTGGAGGCGATTCGATGACTCGTAATTCAGATAGTTCGAGGAAGAGACATGTTGTCAACCTGACAAATCAAATTGAAGGGAAGATTTCTACACATTTTTATGGAAACAAGGATAATCCTTTAATTTTGTTTGATGAGGATGATCTACGAGGTACAACAGGGTCACATGAAGATGTTGTGGTTAATGGAGCAGAGGTGGCTGGCGTCAAAATTTGGCGTGTGCTTATTGACACTAGAAGTTCTGCTAATGTCTTTTTTAAGTCAACCTATGATAGAATGACAAATCCACCTCAAATTTCTCTATCAGATCGGACAATTATAGGATTTACGGGTGTAACAACTCGTGTTGTTGGAGAATTCGAGGGTGGAGTAAGTTTGGGAAAAAGACCATTCAAGAAGAAGATCCATATACTTTTTGTGGTGGTGGACTGTCCCACGAGTTATAATGCTATTTTTGGAAGATCATGGCTTTCAAGAATGTATGGGGTTGTATCAACAGTTCATCAATGTTTCAAGTATGTAGTTTGAGATCAGATTGGGGTCATTCGAGGTGACCAGAAGGTAGCTAGGGAATACTATGCCACTGTACTCCGGATCCGAGGATCCAGCAGTGCAGATCTAATGCATGAAAAGAAGTTAGAAGGGGTGCCCTCGGATTTTGAAGAAAGGGTTGACGAGCCAAGGGAAACCCCAGGGTCTTTAACGGTAAGTGAAGAAATTGAGGAGTTTACTTTTTCGGAAGGAAGGGTGCTTCGAATTGGAACCTTATTGACCCCGCTTTTACGTCAACAACTGCTAGATTTTTATCACATAATTTGGATGTTTTCTCTTGGAAGACAGAGGATGTAACAGGAGTACCAATTGAGATAATTCGTCACAACTTGGCTATTGATCCGAAGGTGAAGCCAGTTATTCAGAAAAGAAGAGTATTTTCCTTGGAAAAAGTAGAAGCAATTGTTGCCGAAGTGGATCGGTTATCTAAGGGAAACCATATAAGGGAGCCACAATATCATTTGTGGACGGCAAATCTGGTAGTGGTAAAAAAAGAATGGAAAATAGAGAATGTGTGTGGATTTTACAGATTTGAATCGAGCTTGTTCAAAAATCCATTTCCTGTTCCTCGAATAGATCAACTGATTGATTCTACCTCAGGTAATAAAATTTTAACTTTCATGGACGCTTTTGCAGGATACAATCAAATTCAAATGGATCCAAAAGATCAAGAATGCACAACTTTCATAACTGATATGGGCTTGCACTATTATAGGGTTATGCCCTTTGGATTGAAAAATGGTGGAGCCACTTATCAGAGGTTGATGAATAAAGCTTTTGCTACTCAGATCAAAAGCAATATGGAGGTATATATAGACGACATGATGGTAAAAAGTTCAAAAGATGAAGTGCATCTTGATGATTTAGAGGAAGCTTTTTTGAATTTAAGGGCAATTAGGTTAAAGTTCAATCCTAAAAAATGTACCTTCAGAGTTCGATCATGGAAGTTCTGGGGTTTCGTCATTAGTTAAAAAGGAATAGAAGCTGACCTAGAGCCGTTGAAAGCCTTGATAACAATGAATTTACCTCGGTCTATCAAAGAAGTGCAAATTCTGACATGAAGGTTAGCAGCACTTAATCGATTTATTTCTAGATTTTCTGACAAATGCTTTCTTTTCTTTCAAGTTTTATGAGGACCAAGCAGGTTTGAATGGACATCGGAATGTGAGACACGTTCACAAAAATTAAAAATTTATTATTATCACAAAAAAAATTTCAAAGCCTCGAAATGAAGAGAAACTCTTTCTGTATATTGCGGTATCGGATTTTGCACTAAGTGCAGTGTTAATCAGTGAAGATTCAGGAGTTCTGAAGCCGGTGTACTATATCAGTAAAAGTTTAGTGGCAGCAGAAAAGAGATATTTGAAATTGGAAAAATTGGCATTAGCACTGGTGATTGCTGCTAGGAGATGCGTCCATATTTTCAAGCTTACACTATTTAAGTCCGAACTTCATTTCCTTTGAAAAATGTTTTACAACAACCTGACATTTTGAGGAGAATGACCAAGTGGTCATTGGAGTTGGGGGACTATGATATTTTGTTTACACCTCGAACAGCAATAAAGGCGCAAGCATTGGCATATTGTTTTGTTGAATTCCATTCGAGCAGATCGGGTGTGGAAGAAAGTGAAGAAGATGTACTAGTAAATTCGAGGTGGGTTGTTTGAATAGATGGAGGATCTAATGCTTCAGGGTGCAGTGCTGGGGTTCAGCTAATAGCTCCAATTGGATAGATGATGATTCAATCCATTAAATTTGGTTTTCATGCTTCAAATAATGAAGCTGAATATAAAGCTGCTTTAGCATGTTTAAGATTGGCAAAAATTTGTGGAGCAACTTCAGTATGCTTGGAAACAGATTCTCAGTTGTTAGCAAATCAGGTATCTAGATTTTCCGAAGAAGGAAAGGATCGTTTGATTTTATATCTTCGGGAACTTCAGAATTTAATGCTTATGTTTGACAATGTTGTTGTGGAATATATTGGTCGCGAGAGTAACATGGTGGTTGATTCTTTAGCAAATATTGCTTACAAGGAAAAGTATTCTTGGATTTCTCTACAAGAAAATTCTTCAATTGTTACTCAATCTAATGCGTGCTAATGCATAGAAGAATTCTTTGTTATTGATGAAATAATCCGAAGCGATTGGCGAGCATATATTCTTAGTTTTTTTTACTCAAGGAACATTACCAAATGATTCGAGGTTGGCGTAAAAAATGAGAGGTAAAGCCTTCGAGTATATAGTGTCATATGGAATATTGTATAAAAAGGCATTGAGCAGGCCATTTTTACGATGTTTAGGCAAGCAAGAATCACAAGAGGTGTTATCAGAATTGCATGATGGCGAAGGGTCAGCTCATTGCGGGTATAAAGCTCTATCACAATGAGTTTTACTTGCAGGGTTCTATTGGCCTACAATCATGAATGATCCTAAGAATTTAGTTTGAAGTTGTGATACTTGTCAGAGATTTTCTAATGCTATTCACAGGCCAGTAGTGTTGCTTATGTCTATAGCCGAGGCGGTACCATTTGATAGATGGGTGATTGATCTGGTGGGTCATTTGCTGATGGCTTATGGAGGAAGACAAATGATAATTGTAGCAGTGGATTATTTTACAAAGTGGGCCGAGGCAGAGCTGATATCAGGGACAAAGGCAAACGATGTGATCAAGTTTATTGTGAACAACATTTGTTTTCGTTTTGGAGTTCCTCGGAGGAGTACAACAGATAATGGCCCTCAGTTTAATAACAAAAAGATGGCTTCATTTTACACGTCGAAAAGAATTCAACAAATTTTTTCGACACTTTTTTATCCCCATGCTAATGGACAAGTGGAGGTAACAAATAGAATAATTTTAGATGGCTTGAAGAAGAATTTGACGGGGCAGTAGGAAAATGGCCAAATCATTTGCAAGAGGTGCTTTGGGCTTATCGGATAACTCCTAAAGCGGCTATAAAAGAGACTAATTTTTCTTTGGCATATAGAATGGATGAAGTCAGCCCCATAGAATCTACGATATCATCTTTTAGGATAAACCAATATTCTAAAAGATCCAATGATGAAGTCAGAAGGACAAATTTAGATTTGATTGAGGAGAAAAGAGTTCGAGCTCATTTAAATTTAATCCCCTATCAAACTCATATGAAAAATATATAAAAAATCGTGTGTTTGTTGTCCACATATGTAATACATATTTTTTTATAATCTGAACTACATTGAATTTATCTTGTGTTTGTGATTAGATTTGTATTCTTATTCTTTGTTGTTTTATTTTGTTGTTTTAAAGATTCACAACAAAGTTTTGAATATGAACTAAACTGTTTGGTTTTTATGTTTTTGTTGTAAATTCAATCCTACCACCGTATAGATTTCTGATGAAATAGATATGTTTTGACTATGTTATCCAAAAATTGGTGCCAAATCAAAATTATTGTCTAAAAGAGTTTACTTGTTCATCTTAATTTAAACGTCGGTCTTCCAAACATATATCTGTTTTATATTTATGTATTATATTTGGGCTTGGATTAAATTTAATGATTAAATTTAAATTTTATTTTAGTTTATAATCTGTCCATTCAAAATGTTAAAACTTTTTTTAGTTCTATAATCCTAGTTGTTAAATTATAATCACCCAAAGTATAAAAAAAAACATGATCGAATATGGTCCCGTTCTTGCACTATAAGAATAGACGTGATTACCATAAACTATGCCCGTAAATATGTAAGAGTTATGAAGAAAAGTATTTGGACGGCAAAAAATTTATAACCTTCTAATTGCGGGTCCTATGTTAGAATAGATAACCTTTGGTTTGCATAAAGAAAACAGACTAAAACAAACCAGGTTATCCAAACTCAGAAATGTTATCTTTTATAGATTATATATATCCTTCAAGGTTGTATCTAGTCTATATTTTTACGATAGAAGGTAGCTTGTGAGCGGGTCAGTGGCGGATCTAAGGGGTGGACCATGTATGCCATGGATCACCCCAAATTCTAAAAATAAGTATAGTGTAGTGGTAAGAGCATTCAGTTTTAACTATAAGTTCTAGATCTCAAACCTTGGACCACCCTAAACTATTCTTTTTTTTTTTTATGTTTTTCCGCAGTGGAATCCTTTGATTTTAGTTTAGTATTTTCTACAAAGTATGTTATCTTTATGTTTTTCCTTCCTTATTTTGCCCCCAACTAAATCTTAAATATACACAAATACAAAAATGCACGCACTTGAATCCTTTGATTTTAGTTTAGTATTTTCTACAAAGTATGTTAGGAAATCAATTTGAGAATCGGGTCTTTTGATTTTAAGTATGTCAATGTGCTTTTAGTATTTTCTACAAAGTATGTTAAGAAATTAATTTGAGAATAATGTGCTTTTAGTATTTCCTACAAAGTATGTTCAGTGGAGTCATTTGATTTATAAAGAGAATTTCACAGGTTTTGAAAATCAATTTGAAACAAATATAATTAATTTGTTAAATTGATTAGAATTGTTTGAATTGTTAATTTATTTATCAAATTGATTTAACAAGAATCATGAAAAATCCTTTGATTTTCGAAGAGATTTTCAGAGGTTTTAAAAATCAATTTGAAACAATTAAGTGAATGATAAAATAATAAAAAAACTAAAAGCTAGTTTGAAATTTAAAAAATTAATGATTTAAATATAATTAATTCAAAGCTAGTTTGAAATTTGAAAAATTAATGATTTAAATATAATTAATTCATTAAATTGATTGAGAATTGTTAGAATTGTTTAATTGATTTATCTAATTGACTTAACAAGAATCATGAAAAATATTTTGATTTTCAAAGAGAATTTCACAGGTTTTGAAAATCAATTTGAAACAAGTCAGTGAATGGTAAAATAATAAAAAACGCAAAGCTAGTTTGAAATTTGAGAAATTAACAATTTAAATATAATTAATTTGTTAAATTGATTTTGAATTGTTAGAATTGTTTAACTGATTTATCTAATTGACTTAACAGGAATCATGAATTTTTTTTATTTATAAAGAGAATTTCACATGTTTTGAAAATCAATTTGAGAAAGTAACTGTATTAAATGTAATTAATTTGTTAAATTGATTTAGAATTGTTAGAATTGTTTAATTAATTTATCTAATTGAATTAACACGTTATTGTTCAAGTTCTTTACGCACACCCCTCGATTTTCTGAGTCTATGAATTAACCATTGAAGCATCTCTGATCCCTTCTCCAACTGAGGAAGCATCCGAAGAACCTTCTTTAATTCCTTCATCAATTATTCATAAAAAGGGGATCAAGATATTGTGACCGTTATGCAACTTGTTCAAGTAAATAAGAAAAGGCTTCAACAAATGAGGGATAGTGGATGGGAACCATTTTATGACAAAATTGTGGGGTTTTATGGTAACCTTGAAGTTGATGTGCCCGACATGGAGTCAATGTATATGCAAGGTAATAAATCCAAAAGACTTGCTACGTTGTTGACAAATCACAATCATTTCAAGAATGATTGTTTTACATGTCATAAATTTTGTAATGCAAGAGTTGAATGATCGATTTACACCCAAAAATGTTGAGTTGTTGAATTATGTGGCATGCTTGAATCCTTGTTCTTCATTTCAAGGTTTTGACACTAACTCACTTGTGAGGTTGGCAAGATTATACCCAAATGACTTTGTGGATGTTAGTGATAAAGATTTGTATAGCCAACTTGCGACTTATATTGAGCGTGTGAAGATGGACGATAATTTTTTCCAATTTGAAGAGTATCTCGGATCTATGTAAGACTCTTGTGCGTACAAAAAAACACAAGACATTTGGATCTGTGTACATGCTTTTAAAGCTAGATTTTTCATTACCAGTGACCACCGCAAGTGTTGAGCGAGTATTTTATAGTATGCAATATGTGAAGAATGAGTTGAGAAATCGAATGTCCAATCCATGGCTTAATGATTTCTTAGTGACATTTGTGGAGAAAGAAGTGTTTGCTACAATCGATGATCGAGATATTATCAAGCGCTTTCAATGCTTGAGTAAGAGAAGAATGCAATCACGTTGAGACTAGAAATAAATTTTCATTTTTAGTTGTAATAGTGTATTGATGTATTTTGACTATATATTACTCGGACTTTTTTTAGCTCTATGATATTTTTGGCACACCCTAAATTCTAATCCTGGATCCGCCCCTGGAGCGGGTTATATAAAAAATTGACTTTTGATGGATTTTTAAAATACAAATGTATTTGACTTTCATAAAAATTATTTTTCTGTTTTGTTGATTCTTTTTTTATAATATAAAAGATTAATAATTGATCCCGATTTGTAATTTATTATTTGTACTATTCAAAAATTTATATATTTTAAATTTTAATTAAAAGGAGTTTCAAAACCACATACAGTTTTATTTTTTCAAAAAGTGAATAAAACGAATTCATGATTGATATGTTCAATTTCAAAAACACATACAGTTTTGAGGCTTTGGTTTTGATGGAGTTGAAGGTTTAGCACTAGATGTGCTAGCTGTCTTTTTATTTTTCTTCTCTTTGGTAACCTTTTTTTTTTCCCTTTTTGGTAAATGTCTTTCTGACCTATTACGAATAGGGAGGAAGACTTTGCAGTCGGGATGAACTAACCTTTTGCAGGCTATTATGGGATTGGGCTATGACAACAAATTTTGAGGTGGCAAAGCTCCTTCAATGATTGGAAACAGGTGGCTATTAAGGAAGTTGATTGGTTGGAAGGCGGTATGGAAAGCATTATTCCACTCTTTCTCAGCCGAAGTGGTGAGTTTTATGAAAATATCCTTAGCAACTAGTCGATGAACTGAATATCGCCTCGAAATTTCTAGAATAATTATGCAAGTATTATTAAAGAAGGAAAAATACAATAGGTGAAGTTTATTTCAAAATGTATAATTTTTGAAGTACTTACGGTTGCTTCTCCATATAATATTTAGCTTTGATGGGTTGGCATTGGAAATCTCCTAGCCGTTCTCCCATGCTCCTGAGATGAAGATGAACTTTTGCTTAAAGAATTTATCAGCTTCTAAGAGATCGTTGATGATTTTTAAGTCATCTACCAGAGCAAGATAATAGAAGGGCAGCTTCGGACCTTTTGATAATAGAAGGGCAACTTCGGACCTTTTGAGTAGAAGAATGACAATCCGATATGACAAAAAAAAATACAAGACAACGGAGACATTTTACCCAACGGGAGCACAAACTGAGTGCGTAAACTAGACACCTTAGCATTTAAAGTTCTACTTGATGGGAGCGCAAATGGTATGTATAAACTTGACACCCGAGCAGTTAACATTCGACCTAATAGGAGCACAAACAAAGCTTCTAAACGTAACGGCCGAGCAGTTATTAGAAAGCAACTTTGACCTAATGGGAGCACAAACAAAGCTTGTAAACGTAACGTCCGAGCAGTTATTAGAAAGCGACGTGTCATAATACCATACATTAAAAATGGAGGATGAATCGATCATAGATTTGTACCAATAAAATAAAAAATAGCTAAAAGGCTATGTCCAGAGGTTCATCTGTGAAATGAAATCCTTATCTACTTCTGAAGAACCTGTGTTCGCCATAATTTTCAAAAAGGTATTGGATCGTGAAGGCTCCCCTTTTTTATAGACCTCATTCATTTCCCACTTAAAAAAATGTGAGACATCTTAGCCAGGTCTAACCAGTTTATCCGAGTGGTTGATTCAAACAAGGGGGATCTGTACACCCCTTTCAATAGAAGGCTCAGGAGCCAAGAGCTCTGATTAAAGATAGGAGACGTTACGAGGAGACACTGTGATTGGATTCTTCCAGAACCCAATTAAGTAGACCGTTGGCATCTTTTTTCGATAAACCCGCTATGAAATTCACACCTCTCATGGAAAATATAGCCATGACATATGAAAAACCACGGGAGGAGCCAAGTACGAAGATCGATGAATCATGTTCATTTTCGGAGACAAGAAGTCCCCTCGATACTTCTGTGCATACCACAATGACCATGGTCATCCCACTGATGAATGTTGGTAATTAAAAGAGGAGGTACAACAGCTAATTAACAATGGAGAGCTTGTACAATTTTTCAAGCATAGGGAAAATAAGACGAGCGGAGATAAGGAATTCAGTATGGCTTTAGATGAGACATCAGACAAGATAAAAAAGTCAAACAAGAAACAAAAGTAGTTATGGGACACTCTGTCCGGAACCGACACGATATCTCAAAATGGGCACAAGAAGGAGTTGGATGTCCATCTGGTGGACGAATCATCATATCACAATTATTGGTAAGAGTTATGGTCACTCGAGCCCTAGTTGATAATGGTAGCTCGGCCAATGTCATTTTCAAAGAAATTTAAGAAAAAGTGGTTGGGGTACCACCGTTTAAAGCTACAAACAGGAAACTCGTCAATAATTAAGGAAAATCAACCAGGTTCGTGGGCGAGGTAGAAATTCTGATCATGGTGGGGAATTGGAACATGAAGAAAGTGGTATGAACATTATTTATGATTGTCGACGACCAAGCTCTTACCACGCGATAGTAGGACGACCATGGCTTTATAAGATTTAAACAACCTCTTGCTCATGTAAAACATTGCATGAAGTATCTGGTAGGTAACCTCATAAGCATAATCAGGGCCAACCAATGAACAACAAAAAATCGTTACGTGATAACACGCGATCCTACAAAATGAACCCAATAGCAATTAACTGGCCCATGGGGTAGGGATCACCAGTAACAAACCAAATTCACTCACCTAGAAGTTGATTATCCCAAAGAGGACAAACGAGAAGAAAAATCGTTAGAATAAGACATCAGTGTACCACTAGAGAAAGGAAAAATGGTTCGTGTATGAAACAAACTCGACCCTCTATTCAAAGAAAAGATGATAAAAACATACAAAGATATGAAGGTGTATTTTCTTGGAGTGCTAAAAAACTCACTAGGTTGACCCATGAGTCATTTGTCATGCACTAGCCATTGATAGAAATGTCCGACCGGTAAGATAAAAAAGACAAACTTTCTCTCCAGAAACATCAGAGGCATATACAAAGAAGTAAACAAACTAAACACGTTCAAAAATCTCACTACCTAACACGGATAGTGAACCCCCTTCTAGTAAAAAAGAAGAATTTCAAAAGGTATATGTGTATAGACTTTACCGACCTCAACCGAGAGTGCCCAAAAGATGCGTTCACTCTTCCAAGAATTGACCAATTGGTGGATATTGCATGAAAAAGAGAGTTTCTCTCGTTCATGGATTCCTATTATGGGTATAACCATACACTAATGAACCTTGCAGACCCCTCCATATGGTCATATGAAAATGACAGCACCTAATAGTTGGGTTGGATTCCTTAACATAGTGGGTCAAAGAAAAGGCCCTGGAAAGAAGTAGAGCCTAAGCTATATGTGAATTTCTGTAAAATTAGATCTTTTCCAAATTTTGAATCCCACATATCCTCATGACAGAGATCACACCATAGTTCCATTATACTATTGTAGCAACCTTTTGTAATAAGTACGGGATAAGTCAGTGTTTTTTAACATCGTACTATCCACAAGTTAACGGACAGATCGAGGTAACCAGGTCGGACAATTTCGGAAGTGATAAAGAAAACGTTAGAAAGTTCCAAAGGAAAATGGTCGGATAAACTAGCCGAAGAACTATGGGCATTCATAACTACTATGAGACGAGAGAAATACCCTTCTCATTGTTATATCCAACATGTCGGATAACGAATTACTCAAAAGATCTCAATAAAAAAACGAAAATTCTCCATAGATCTGATCGAAGAATGGCGAGACCAAGTGAGGGTTCGCTCGGAGCACTATAAAAATTTGATGAGAAGTAGGTTTAAATTTAAGTCTTAAAACCTCTAAGTGGGTGACCTAGTCAAGAAAAAGATCTTACATTGAGCACAAGACAAGAGTATTGGTATGATGGCCTCATATTAGGGTGGACCATACAAAGTAATCTCCAAATGATACCACGGGGCTTATAGATTGGAAGACATGGATGGAAACGCATTGAAATATCCTTGGAACATTAATCATTTCAAATTGTATCAACATCCCATCTAGGGCGGTTGTGCACTCTTTTTCCTGTTTGGTGGCTCTTAAGGATTTTTTTAATTTTCAAATTCTCTTTCGTTCTTATATACTTTATATTAAATAAAAAAAACTGTATTTCAACATAATAACCTAAGGAATAAAAATTACTATAGTCCCTCCCTAAGAAATAAGTCAACTGAGCCTGAACGCCTAGATAAGCGAATGGTCAGAAATACCAAGTCATTAAAACCATGCTAGAGGTCATAGTAAGCATGGGTTTACAACTCCTGACATGTGAATTAACTATTATGCTAAGCCTAGTAGGTTACACAAATAAGCCGAACTGTACTAAAATTAAATAAACAACATAGTCGAGAATACAACACAAAATAAAACAACCCCATCTCTTCGACCTCCAAGAACTAATCAAGCAACTCAATTATCAACATAAATATTATATAAAAAGGCATAATTTTCCAATAACATCGCAAAATAAAAGCCCAAATTGAACATTTTCTCAAATATTTACAAACTACAACCGGGTCATAACAAAAATAAACCTTACATCTATTCTAAAGTAGCATCATTGGCACAAGTAGACTCTCCCTTATCCTTGGGACTTATCCTCATTTGGGTCTCATCAGTAACATCGTTAATTATGATAATTTTGTATCCTCCATGTTTCATCTTCCACAGCTTCTAACCCTTCACACCTTCAGGATAACCAATAAAAGCACACCTCAAAACTCATCAAGCTTTTCCTACTTGAAATGGTCAAATACTAAAGCTCCAAAGATTTTCAAGTTATAGTAATATGTTGGTCTGCCACTCCATACTTCTATAGGTATCTTTGGAGACATTTGTTAATCACGTATGTTGCAGTAGTAACAAATTCTACCCATACATATTTGGGTAATCCAGCTCCTAATAACACACAGCTCACTCACTCCATCAAGGTCTTTTCTATTCTTTCTATAATACCATTATTGTGATGTGTATGTAACTTCTTTATTCCTTTTTATATGTGTGTTCCTCTAATCGGGGCTATTGTTTGTTTTCATAAATTTCAATTTAGTTTGTGTTGAATTTCTATAAGAGTATGAAATTCTTTAAAATTTTCAAAATAGTAAATTATATTTAATGACATGAACTCATACCCTTCTAGAATAATCATCATTATGTTAAGAAATTATGATTATCTCCCCCCCCCCCCCATTGAGTGGAAACAGACGCTGGACCTCAAAGGTCCGAATGAATATACTCAAATAGTCTACTAGAGTTGTGTACGCTAACCCCTAACTTCATCTTATGTTTTTTCATAGTGTGTAGCTATCATAAAACTCTAGTTTGTTGAAATCATATTTTCGTAGCAAACCTTGTTTAGATAATTCAACTAAACCTCTTTTACTTACATAACCTAACCTCAAATGCTATAGTTTGATTATGTTTGCAGATCCTACACTAGTTATTAATGCATTAGAAATAACAGTGGAACCTTCTAACATTTATAAACTATTTATTTTAGACCATTTGCCTACTCGTAATGCACCATGAGATATTTTCAGTACTCCAAATTCGGTTTTAGTTCAATATCATAGATCATTAAACATTCTAATAGAAATAAAATTTCTCTTAAGTGCAGGAATATACCTCACAACCTTCAAAAAAAAATCACGATCATCAAACAGTTTGAGTCTGATAAAAAAACATACTTCGAAATATGCAGGCATTATTGTTACCAAGACGTACAAGTTCCACCTTTTTCCAATTCCAAGGTCTCAAACTTTTTTTTCTAGAGAAAGATGTAATATGAGCATCCTGAGTCCATAACCAGATTTTCAAAGGTTCCCAACTTGTTAATGTTACTGCTCCCGCACTCTCATAACTTTCCTCTTCACTTACAACAATCTGAGAAGATAAAGCACCACTACCTTCTTTTCGAGGACAGTCCTTATTGAAGTGATCGGGAGTGTGACAATGATAACATTTAAACTTTAAAATGTCATCACTAATCGTTAATTTGAACTTGGACTTGTGCCTTTTTCCTTTTTCTCTTCTTTTTTTCTCGTTTCTTCCCCTTGAGACATTCAAACCTTCTCTATCATCATTCTCAATTTTCCAATTTTTTTTAATTTCTTGGTTATTAAAGCCGATTGGACTTTATACAATGTGATGGTTCCTTCTTTTTCATAAAGCATGATATCTTTGAAATTCTCATATGACCGAGGTGGGCTTTGTTCTAGTCTTCCATGTTCCTATTAATATTCGCCAAATTGTTGATAATCTTATTCAACTTCGTCAGTTGCTCCAGTATTGACTTGGTCTCCGATATACGGTAGAAATACAGTTGTTATTTCAGACATTGCATATGTGCTAGCGACTTGGTCATGTACAATGAGTCAAGTTTAATCCTCATAGACACAACATATGTTTCTCTGGCCACTTCTCTCAGCATCTTGTCTCTGAGGCACAATATATTGACACTCATTGCCTTATAATTAATTTTGGTTTTCTCTGTGGTTGAAAGATGAATTGGAATTTATATTTATCCCATTAATAGATTAACATATTTCTGTTGGATTAGAATGGCCCTCATCTTCACCTTTCACAACCCAAAGTCGTTACTCCTGGTGAACTTCTCAATATACCATTTTGAACCCATGGTGCTTAATTTGTATGATCATTTTCCCCTCCATTAGAGTTTGATTCATCATTTTGGAAAACACTTTCATATGGAACTTTTATCACATCCTCTGTTTCTCAAGCGAAAACATCCAAATTATCAAACAAATATTATAACAACTGATTACGTATAGTAGAAGACAACAATGTTTTTATTCGTAAAGTCTTCCCATTAGAAAATATATGCTCTTCAATATCCTCACTCACTGTGAAGGAACCCACGGTTTTCCTCAGATCATCTATTCTCTTTTCATCCGAGGTTAACCCTCTTGGTTGCTATTCAACCATATGATCCTCGGAATTAGAACCTCGAACCCTGAGTGATGTTGCATAATATTTCCTGGCCACTTTTTGGTCACTTCGAACCACACCAACACGATCTCTTATTACATATATCAAACATTGATGAACAATAGACACAACCGCATACATTCTTGAAAGCCAAGATCTTCCAAAAATAGCATTGTAGTTGGTTGGACATTCAATCACCATAAACAAGACTTGGATTTTCTTTTTAAACGGGCCTTTTCCCAAACATACCTCACCTTAAAATTCCACAATGACCTGAATTGTTACCCCTGTAAACCCAATTATAGTACGATCATACAGACAAATTCGAGGAGGATTACGTATCTTATCATACGTAGAACTGAATAACACATTTGTAGAGCTCCATGTATCTATCAGAACACGTCGAATCATCCTCATGAGGACCATGTTTCCACTCAAATTATCTTCATCAAACAAAATAAAAGGAGTATCATACTTGCATATAAGTGAGTAGAAATCATTTCTTCTACTTGAGTTTCCAAACTGACAATGTGCCTTTTCCTGGAACTATTAGTATTACGAGACATAGAATCTCCCCAAATATTGCTAAAGATTCAAAATACTCGCATAAGCTTTGAACCCGTCCTTGCTATACTGGCTCATCCACAACCATCAAAATTAATCAATCTGGATCTGTGTCTAAATATTCCAATGTTGCGTCAAAATCATAATATTTAGAACCTAAAACCATCAATGGACTTTCTTGCTTCAAATTGTGATTAGTAGTATTCTGTGTTGAGGAGCTTGGAGTTTTTGTTCCACTGTTTTTCCCTTTGACAAAAGTAGTAAATTTACCATTCTCTATTAAAATATGTATCTCATTCTTTATCGTTATACAATCGGTAGTGCCGTCCCCAATATCATTATGATACTTGCAAAACATATTATTGCGTTCTTCAATAGGTCTGTTTATTGGAGCTAGTTTTTTGAAACTCACGTGACCTTTATATTTCTCGTAAACCGCAACAATATTCTCAGTTAATTCAACATAATATTCTGGCCTTATCCACTGATTTGGCCTTAGCCTGTAATGTTGATTGTTTGTTGTTACTTGAAAATCATCATCTCATGTTCCAGGGGGTAGATTGTTATTTGTCCTCGGACGATGAGGTGTGTGATAGCTTGGATTAGCAGATCCTTACCCCGATTTTTTATGTACAGAGTCATGTCCACCTCGAACTCTGGTGGAGTCCTCTACTTTAATATGTTCTTCCACTTGAGCCATTAAGGCTCCGAAATTTAATGGTCTTCTTTTTATCATATAATTTTCCAAATCTCCTGGTAATAACCCTTGTCGAAATGCGTCCATAGAAACCAGATTTTTACAATTATCCAATCCTGCTTTTGTTAACACAAAACATTTCGTATAGTCCTACAATTTCTCTCCCTCAGATTGCTTACATTTTATTATTGTATCTCCATTTGCACGCTTTTTTTTGCTTCCCACAAAATACCGACGGAAAGCTGTGTAAAAATCCCTAAAGTTGGTAATAGATCCCCTCAGAATCCTATTATACCATTTCAATGTTATAACCTTGAAGGTCTGAGAAAAAACTATGCATACCAGTCTGTCATCATCTTCGAAATTCATCATATAGTTCTTGAATTGTTCGATGTGATCATCAGGATCTTGCATCCCATCAATTTTTTCGAACTTGAAAATATCAAAGCTTTTTGGAAGAGTAATTGACCTAATCTCAGCTGTTAAAGCAGAATTTTTCTAGTCTACTCCTTGTACGTACCTGTCATCTTCTTTTGTTCGCATAATAGCATACAAATTTTGATCAACTACACTTGTGTATTGATTAGATGTATTCCATTCAGACCATTATGTGTCCCTCACATAACGAGGTTCATTGTCTTTTTTTATATTCCTTACACGACTTTTGAGGGCGACTTCTTTCTTATTTCGAAGATCCTTGATATCTCTTTTGCTTAGATGTTCATAAATTTAGAGCTATCGAATTCATCATCACTAGATGTGATATACTTGTGTTTATCTTTGTTTTCTTTTCGTGAAGTACGATATTCTTTGTCATATTCAAAATGTGATATCTTTTGATCGCTTCAAATCTGATGAGCTGTATGCGATCGATCATATTGATTTTCCAGCTCGTAATTCTCTTCAACTTGTCGTACCTCAGATTTTAGCCTACCTTACTGAATATGTTATTCTCTTTGAACATACTTGTTATTCAATGCTGTTATTTTACCCAAAAACTGATTTATCAAAACTTCAAAGTCTGAAGGACCTTGTTGCACTAGAATTTGATCATCTTCTTTACTTTTTTCCCTACGTAAATCATTTCTCAAAGTTTCAATTGCTTTTCGAACCGTTAGATCATCTTCGCTTCCTGGTTCTATATCGATCTTGAGTGATATAAATGTGCAAGAATTCTACAATTTCTTTTTTTTATGTGAAATCAAGGTACCAATCGAATATATCTCTCACTATGGTCGTCAATTTATTAAGTGTGAATCTTGTTGCTTGAAAGAAAGTAAAAAAGGAGTTTGTAGAAAGAGAAAGTTAGAAAAAAAATAGTATTAGTCTAATAAAAAGTTGTTAACTTTTATTCATGAATATTACATAAATATGGGTAAATTCCATTGCAATCTTTCATATTTACAAATAGTCCAAATATCATCTAGCAATTATACACTTTATCATATATTCCTTTAGTTTTATTACATTTAGGCCACCAACATTATTTATTATTATTATTATTATTATTATTATTATTATTATTATTAATATGGTAAATGAAACCAGCAGAGTAGCCAAAAACGAAATATATTATTACATTTCTAATTCATTGATCTATAACTTTTAGTGTATATCCAAACCTACACAAATTCTAAATTAGAAAAATAATAAATAAAAGTGAAAACACATGGAATTGAACGATAAATAGTTGGGAGAAGTTATAGATTTAGATAATAGAAATAACACTTAACAGCCATAGCTGATATAAGTGAGAATAATAGTGAGATTATACACACAAACGCAAACAAAAACACAATGTAGAAAAACATATTAACTAACTCCAGATATTTGTTGGGAATTATGCGTATTGGGTCCACATATTCTACCTTTGTATATAAGTAAGAACAACCGGTCTCAACACTAGTATGATATTGTCCGCTTGCTTTGCTTTTGGTCCACTTCCAAAAGACCTCATACTAGTTGAGATATGTTCTCACTTATATACCATTGATCCTTCCCATGTTTTACCGATGTGGGATGTGGAACTTTAGTCGCTACCCTAACAAATCCTCCTCTCGAACAAAGTACCACTTTAGCCTCCTCTCAATTGACATCCATCCGCTCACTCTAATCAGGTTGGGGCTGCCTGATCTCTAGAGCCTTTACAACGGATCTATCTGATCTCGACCATCCTGCCTTGTTCCTTAGCGTCACTCCAAACAAGTACCACCGTCTTGATACACTCCAATCAAGCCACACTGCTTGATGAGCAACGGGCACTCCAAACGAGGATCTCTCCAATCAAGCCACAATGCTTGACGAGCCTCAAATCAAGCCACACTGCTTGATAAGCCACGGGCACTCCAAACAAGTACCACCGTCTTGATACACTCCAATCAAGCCACACTGCTTGATGAGCAACGGGCACTCAAAACGAGGATCTTGAGCATGGCTACTAATTCATCATGTTCGACTAATGAGAATTTCACCCACATCACCCACCACATCGCGTACTGTCTGGGCCTGGAGCGTACTGTCTGGGCCTGGAGCTCTGATACCAAGTATTAACCCTTTTTATGTTCAATGTGATAGAGCGTGGGTACAAAGAGAAAGTGTATGTTGCCCTACAAATCTATTATCCCTTTTGAGAAAGTGAAACTGTGGTACTTCTTCGATTAATCAAATGCAGCGTACAAAGGAAATAAATAGGCAATAAACGAGGTGGGAGTTACAAAATAAGATCCACTAATCCCACTTCTCTCTTCACTTAATGCCCGTTACGTAACTCCTACACCCACATAAAACTCTAAGACTTAGTTTAATACTAACGGTTACTATAACTTAAATAAATAAAACATGTTTAGATTAAATACATAAAATGCAACATGTCCCCCCCTAATCTCAACATGTTTTTCAAACCTTGACTTCAGCTTCCCGAGCTCGCAAAACTCTTGCACTTAGTAAGAAGTCTCCTCAGTCCCCAATAAGTACCGCCACCAACATTGGTCCCGCTGACCCGCTCAAATTTACCTTCCCCATCAACCTTGATAATGCTAACACCAGATCCGATATTCACAAGAAGATAAGGAAACAAGTCATTACTGTCTATCTGCACAAACTCCTTCTGACCTTCCATATGTGTGAAGGCTTCATGACTAATAACCTTAAGCAGAAAGTTTGCTCCTGCCACAAGACAATTCATTTCATCTTCTTTGTCAATAGTAACACCAAGTTTTTCCTTAAACAAGTCTGCGAACTTGTATGCCCCACCACCTGTGGCCTTAATAACAGCATTTTCAGTTGTTGGAGCTTCAACATTCCAGCTGCGCATACCTACTCCTCCATGCTGAAGTTGCTTGGAATAGATAAAGTCCAAGCACTCATTGATCTTGCTGGTCTCAAACTTTACGAAATGTAACCTTCCCCCGAGAACAGGGAAGCTTCTCCTACTTCCATTAGAAATACCCAATGTGTTAGTAATAGCCTTCTTCCTCTTATCATTATTAGTTGAATGGTCTTCATGTCTTGAAAAATATATCAACTTGATGAGAGATCCTCCGATATCAAGAGCCAAATGCGAAATATCATCGGATTGATTAGGTAAAAGAATGGTGGGATCTCTCTCTTCAGAATTCCCTTGGATCGCCGCCTTGCTTAAATCCAGCTGAGGCCGGGATCCCGATCGGTGCATCGAACTACCACCGGTCATTTCTCTCTCTCCACCACAAGATACTGACGCCGCGGTCTCTATCGACTCGTTTTTATGAGGTTGAAGATCGAGATTTGGTGTAGCCATTAAAATCCTTAAAATTCTCACGACAAGAACAACATCTGCACCAGAATTGTCGACAAAGAGTAAAGCTCTTTTATGTGGGAGAGGCTTGTTATCTCCACATCCTAATATTCTCTCTTTAAAGGCATCAAAATCATCTACCCTCCAAGGCCTTTGCATTTTATTGCGACTCATTCTATATATATCGATAATTGTTCCTTTCTGATAGAGCTCCACACATGCACGAGATCCCCAGTCAAATATATTTGTAGCTAGAACACCTGCAATAAGGGCATCTAGCCTTGCCTCCTCACTCATACCATCAAGCTCCTCTAACAAGTCAGGTAAAACAGCCAGTGATGCCTCATTTTCCCTCTGCTTTATACTTCTGTATGCATCAACGAATTGAAATTCTCTCAAACACTCTTCCCGAAGTTCCAAAAGATTAGCCAACCCTAACTTTCCATATGCAGCTGGCTCTTCCATCAGCCTTGCCAAGTGAGAAGAAAACGCACGAGCAAAAGCATCACCACGCCTTCTGGCATCATCTGTTCCACCCTCACTTGCCACTGCCATATCAACCAGGTCAGGCAAGTGCCCCGACAGCACAGTGAACCAATACTCTTGCTCGCCGGGATCTGCGAGATCAATGGTGTTCGGCTCATACGTTTTTGCATCTTTAGAAGAGGGAACTTCAAAGCCTCCAAGTCCAGTGGTTCCAGCAGGAGTCATCGGTACAGGAGCGATAATTTATGTTCCCTTAAGCACAAATTTTTGCATCCATGAAATCTTCTCATTCAAATCGCCAAGGGGTGGTCCATGAATTTTTCCTCCTGTATATGGCGCACCCATCGGGAACCTTTCAACCAACTGATGAACCATCAAATCATCTAGACCATGCTTTTCATAGCTCATGAATGCACCCACAGCTCCGAGAAAACCTTCGTGGCGCAAGAACATTGCTTTCATATCTCCCTTTGACCAGAAGTGGACAGCAAAAGATATAGTGTCCATCGTATATGCATGGCCCCTTATAAAAAATCCTCCAAAAAATATTCTTTTAAGGCCGAACCGGAGTGCGTTCAAGTAAGATATCTGCCCAATATTATACGAAATCATTCGCAAGAGAGATAGTGAAATATCCTCAGGTCTGTAGTCTTCGAGCTCCTTTGTTTCAGAAATAGCCTTTCCGAAACTAGACGCAATAGTTGATGCAGAGAGACCAATCTTGTCTCCAACAAGCATATCGATTGCGCTATTATCTCCTCTTTGACTCAGTTCCAGCAGCTCATCATCTCCTTCGCTGTCCAGTTCCTCTGGTATATCAGCTGTCTCGTCCTGTGCTTGGTCATCTCCTTCTTCATCTACTTCCTCATAATCTTCATCTTCCCTTTGATGCAAATCATCTTTCTCCGTGTCCTTCTCATCATAATCCTCTCCACCATATTCTTCGGGTTCATATTCAGGATCATTATCATCTAAATTGAGTCTCTCATCTTTTCCATATTCCTCCATGGAGGTATCATTTAAGCCATCCTCCTTTTTAGAGGATCCAATCCCTTTCACCTCGACATCATCAGGATCTTCTTCGACCTTGTTAAACAAACATGTTGCTCTACTTTCTTCAAGACTGATCTTATATAGTCGATTCTCTGTCCTTTTCACCTTCATCAATAGTCTTCCACTCGCCTCGCGAATCCACAAATAATCCCCATCAAGTACGACTTTATTCCCTGCCTCAGAGAGTTGTCCCAAGCTTATAATATTATTACAGAGATTTGGGATATAGTATACCTCTTCAAGCATCCTTTCTTCACAATTCTTGCACTGGAACGCCACTGTTCCCTTTCCCTTGATACACACGGTCGATCCATCGCCAAACTTCACTTTCCCGGAGACACGCTCATCCAAGCTTTTGAATTTTCCACGTTGCCCAGTCATGTGATTGCTGGCGCCGTTATCCAAGTACCACACCTGTGACTCCTTTTGTTCACCTGCGTTTGTTCGTAGCTTTGGAACCACTCCATCCTCCTTCAGAAGCATAGATTCGATATCCATTTGTCCGACCTCAACAACCAACAAGGCTGGCTCATCTTCTTGGATTTTCGAGAGATTTGCTTCTCTCGTCATGTCTTTCTCCTTCCTTGGTTTACGACAGTCCGCAGCAAAGTGTCCCAGTGCTTGACAGTTAAAGCACCTCACTCTACTTCTGTCTCGTACTCCACGAGTACTTCCTCCACCTCGAGTCCATTCTCTATTGGTTTTCCTTAACCATTCTTCTCGAGTCAACAAAAGCTGCCCCTCGCCGATTTCTTTCTTCCTCCACTCATCTTCTATCAGCAGCAATTGTCCCTGGTGTTTCTCTGTTGTCCCTCGCAATCTTTCCTCGTGGGCTTTCAAAGAACCAACGACTTCTTCTACCGACATCTCTTCCAGATCTCCGAATTGCTCAATAGCAGATGCAATCTGTAAGAATTTTGTGGGAACCGCTCTGAGAAGTTTCTTAACCACATATGTCTCTTCCACTTTCTCTCCCAACACTCGAATATTGGTAACCAGGCTGTTCAGCTTCAGATAGAATTCGTCTAATGGCTCATCGTCTTTCATGCTTAGAGCTTCGAATTCGCTCTTGAGGGTCTGGGCTCTAGCTGCTTTTACCTTGTCTGCTCCCAGGTACATGGTTTTGACAGCCTTCCACGCATCCTTGGCCGTCTTCTTTTCTGCAAGTGACATCAGGACATCTTCTGGAACTCCCTGGTAAATAACAGCGAGTGCCTTTTTGTCGACCTTGTCTTCCACAGGAGCATTAGGGTCCTTGGGTTCGATTGCCTCCCACACTCTGTGGGCTTGCATGAATACCGTCATTTTGAGAGCCCATGCAGTGTAGTTGGTTTTGCTCAACATCGGGTAGCTGAGACCAAAGGAGCTTTTGCTTGTCGTCTCCATCTGAAGTTATGAACACCTCCTGAAGCTCTGATACCACGCTTTTGCTTGTCGTCTCCATCTGATACACTTTATCATATATTCCTTTAGTTTTATTACATTTAGGCCACCAACATTATTTATTATTATTATTATTATTATTATTATTATTATTATTATTATTATTATTATTATTATTATTATTATTATTATTATTATTATTATTATTATTATTATGGTAAATGAAACCAGCAGAGTAGCCAAAAACGAAATATATTATTACATTTCTAATTCATTGATCTATAACTTTTAGTGTATATCCAAACCTACACAAATTCTAAATTAGAAAAATAATAAATAAAAGTGAAAACACATGGAATTGAACGATAAATAGTTGGGAGAAGTTATAGATTTAGATAATAGAAATAACACTTAACAGCCATAGCTGATATAAGTGAGAATAATAGTGAGATTATACACACAAACGCAAACAAAAACACAATGTAGAAAAACATATTAACTAACTCCAGATATTTTCTTCATGAAAACACATTTCGATCTCGTCTTCTTCAGTGATCCTCCCCTCAAAGTGGCGTGGAAGTTTTCTTCGACCAAGGAGATCAACAACGGTGATCTCAAGACTAAGATCGTAGAGAGTGTCCATATCGATCTCGTCTTCTTCAACTACAACCACGTCAATCTCTACCTCCACAGTCTCATGTCCTTTTACCAGAATCCTCTTTGTCACTGTTCCAGTATATTTCTTTTTGCTGTAAAAAAAAAGAGAGAAAAGGATATAAACATAGGCCAACTCAAAACCAAATAGATGTTCTATATTTCATAAACAAAAAGAAAAAGTAAAGGAGAATCAAACATACTCCCTGAAAAGATGCAAGACATATGCAATCTCCTCTATCACCATATTGAAACCAAAAGGGTTATAAAATGGAAACTTGAAGACCAACTTATACGCAGATACACGAGTTGCAGTGGCAGTCATGTCACCAGATTTCACTCCCAAACCTAAAGCTAGAGTCTCCTCTATCACGATATCGTCATTAGGGTTTTGAGCAGCCATTGTTGGATATACTTAGGTTCTAAATGTGTTTCTGTTTTGCTTTTTGTGTTTATATTTCCAACTACCTAATCCTTTATATAATGTTTCCCAAAACTCATTCACTAATGCGTTTATTATAAACTTATAAACAAGATTAGGCTTTTTCCATCATTATTCTAACAAAGAATATATTTATATTTTTGTTGCGTGAAAGTTTCTTCGTTTTAACATAATTCAAGTATCACTAGTTCTTATAAATTTATAGGAATAGTATTTATTTGGTGGAAACCACTCTTTTACTTTCTATTCTTTTTATTACTAAAAAGATAAACATATGGATAAAAACGTTATAGTTTCGGAGATTTTTTAAAAATAGAAACTATATAGTATAAACTCTAGAATGTGAGAGGTATGTCGCATTTGGACTTTTGAAATTGATAACCCATCTATAGTTATTTTCGAGTTGTTTGGTATAGTTGGTGTTTTGAAATAGAGAATTTCGGTGGGATTATCCAATGCATGATGTGCATTCAAATTAAGATCCATTACACTTAACTGTTGCTAGGTTGGTTATACAGTACTTTAATTGAAATTGCCTCTCAATTGATGGGGGCTAACACAGCAAAAAATTTATGGGACTCTGTAATCATATTATTTGGAATACAAAACAGGTCTAGATTTATTTGAATTTCAAAGAACTAGAAATCTGGAACACAAACACGACTAGGTTGATCTGAATTTTAAAGAACTAGAAAATGGAACAGTTCTATGGAAGAGTGTCTAAATACTATGAAAAACCTCTTTGATAATCTTAATCTAGCTGGATCTTCTCTACCCTTGGATCAGTTGGTGTCACATGTTCTAAATAGGCCAGATGCTAAGTATAATCCTATTGCAGTAAGTTTAGCAAAGAGAAAGGTCACAAATTGGATTGATTTACAGTCTACCCTTCTCACTTATGAGAGTAGACTTGATCAATTGAACAAACTAAGCAACAATGTTGCTAATCTCAACTTTGTGTCTGCTAATCGTGCTAGTAAGAGATGAAGAGTGTTTAATGGTGATTGTAGATATGTCACTAGCTACAATAACAATTATAGGGGATGAAATAATTCCAGATGCATAGGCTATCAAGGTCGAGCTAACAACTTCTAGGAACGAACTCTTACAGAGGGGATAGAGCTGGTAGATACACCACACCTAACAAACATACATGTCGAGTTTGTGGTACGTTTGGACACTCATGTGCATATTGTTACTACAGAGAAGACCTGACAATGAGGGGTACTCTAAACAGCAATCAAAACAAAGCTGAAAGTGAGCCAACTTCCTTAATACAACACAAGGTTCAAACTCAGATTGACAAACAGACGATGCATGGTACCTAGACAGTGGGGCAACACACCACGTTACGGGAGCCCTAAAAATGATTGAGCAGAAAGAAGAGTATTCTGATAAGAACACTATAACAGTGGGCAGTGGTCATAAAGTAAACATAGATTACTTAGGAACATTTTCCATTCAAACTATTTATAATAACAGTCTCATTCTAAGAAATATTCTTCATGCCCCAAAAATCAACAAAAATCTATTATATGTTCATCAACTTTCATTATCTAATCCAATTTTTGTTGAGTTTCATGTTAATGGCTATTTTTTAAAAGACAAGGTCACATGGACAGTTCTACTCATAGGGATAACTAGGCATGGTCTCTATAGATTCGAAGGTGCAGTAGATGTTGGTCATTCTAGAAAACGGGGGTCAAGTCCTTCTTCTAATATTTTGAGTTTTTCTAGTCTTCCTAAAGATAATATTATTGTGTCTAAAAGTGTTGTATATGTTGGATAAGACTGGCATACGCGTCTAGGCTACCCTTATAATAGAATATTATATTTAATTCTCAAGTAATGTAATCCATCCTTTCAAAATATCAATGTAAAATCCTGTGATATATGTCAGTATGGTAAATCACACACTTTTCCTTATACTAGATCAGAAAAACAGGCTTTTGATGTTTTAGACTTAAATTCACTCAGACCTATGGGGACCAGACCCTATTCTATCTAAACATGTATTCAAATTTTATATTTTGTTTGTTGATGATTGTACCATATTTACATGGCTATACCCTATCAAAAATAAAAGTGATCCTTTAAAAACCTTTAAAGAATTTAATTTTTTTTGTTGAAAAATCAGTTTGGGAGAAAAAATAAAAGTTTTCAGTCTGATTGGGGGGAAGAGAGTTTCAATATATTGTTCCTTTAGCTAAAGAGTGTGGGATCCTGCTTCGCACATCTTTCCCTCGCACCTCTGTCCAGAATGGCAGAGCTGAGAGAAAGCATGTTGTTGAAACATGTCTAACACTGCTCACTCAGTCTTCCTATCAAAACCTACTAGTTTTTCTACTGCTGTCACTAATCCTAAGTGGGTTCAAGCTACGGAAACAGAATTTGCTAATAACACGTGGATATTTATTCCGTACAAACATAATATAAATGTTGTTGGGTGTAAGTGGGTCTACAGAGTTAAATATAACTCTGATGTTTCTATTCGGATAGATAAGGAAAGGTTGGTGGAAAATGGGTTTCATCAAACCCCATGGGTTGATTTTACTGAAACTTTTAGTCATATGATTAAACCCTCTACAATTGATTGTTTTGACACTAGCTGTTTCAAAAGACTGGGTTGTTCGACAATTAGATATAAAAAATGCTTTTCTTAACGGGAAAGTCACTAAAGACCTATACATTACTCAACATGAAGGATTTGTGAGTTCCAGACATCTGTCTCATGTCTGTAAACTCAATAAATCCATATATGGTAAGAAACATACTCCAAATGCCTGCTATTTTAAACTATAGAATACTCTAACTTTGTGGGGCTTTACATACTCAAAGGCTGATAACTCTATGTTTTTCATTGTGACTATCACGGTTATTGTGATTATTCTGGTTTATGTGGATGACGTTATCATCATTAGTAATGATCCTAACTATCTATAGGCTTTTATCAAGAAGTTAAACCTGATGTTTACCCTAAAAGACCTGAGTGATCTATACTACTTCTTGGGCATTGAAGTCACCAGGGATTCAACTGGATTTTATCTAAAACAACAAGAATATAATCAGAATTTACTTGCAAGAGAATGACTCACCTCAGCAAATTTTTGCACCAGTCCAATGTGTGTTTCTCCTTCTATCTTCCTCACTGAAGGTACACCTCTCTTACTTCCAAAAAAGTATCACAATCTGTTAGGATCTCTCCATTACTTACTTCACATGAGAGTTGAAATAGTGTTCGTCATCGAAAAACCCACTCAATTTCAACAAAAATAAAATAACACTCATCTAGAAGCAGTGAAAAGAGTTCTAAGATACTTATCTAGAAGTTTGACACTTGGTCTCCATATCAAACCGAGTCTCAATCTTAAACTCAATGGGTATACTCATGCTGACTAGGCTTCTTCTCCTGATGATAGAAGGTTTGTAAATGGTTACTGCGTCTACTTCGGTGATACTATCATGTCCTCATCCTCAAAGAAACAACAAGTGGTTTCTCGATCGAGCATTGAGTCTGAGTACCGTGCTCTTGTCAATCTATCTGCAGAACTTATTTGGCTTCATTTTGTTCTTCAAGAACTAAAATGTCTCCTTCCCCGACCACTAATCATTTGGGGTTTGACAACCTTGGAGCCAGTTCACTTGCTTTGAATCTGGTCTTTCATGGTCAAGCGAAGCATATCGAGCTGGACATTCACTTCGTTCGAGATATACGTTCTTCAATCCAAACTTGACATAAGGCATGTTTCATCCCATGATCAGATTGCAGATCTTCTAACGAAACCTTTTTCTCACATTCGCTTTCTTTTTCTCAGAGACAAACTCGGGTTGGCCATGGCAACTCTTCGTTTGAGGGGGAAGTGAGAAACCCTAGATCTAATGTTTGAAGACCTATTCAATACTGCAATGGTTGTCTCGACAAAACACGTGATTCTTATATATTGGGCTTAAACCCGACGCGTTACACATTGAAGACTTGGGCCCTATACATAAGTTTGTGACCCAATACAAAAAGAAAAACCCATAGACTTATTTTCAATCAAATTGCTTGTGTTTTGATTTCTAACTAATTCAGTTAGGCTAGCTCTCCTTGTAGATAAAATTTACAGTTCAGCATGTGACTCCACCACCCTTGGAACAACCTCCAAACCTCCTATATGTACAAGCCTGCAAAACAAAAAAAAATTGATTAAATAAATATGCACAAATTACTCTCATATTCAAATATCAAACACTCTCAAAACTTAACATGTTATCAGAGCCATAAATGGCTTAACCGCCGAATTTTTGGTAAATTACTAGGATAAAGTTTAAGGGGAATGTGAATAATAAACTTCATCATATAGAGAAACCCCAATCCCACATTGCTAATTATGAAAAATAATATAATTTATATAAGTGTGAACCCATCTCAACTAGTAAGAGGCCTTTTGGGAGTAAACCCAAGAGCAAATCTGTGCGGGCTTTCAGGCCTAAAGTGGACAATATCTTTCTAGTTCGTGAGGTTCGTTTCACACTCATACACCAATTCTAAAATTGCGGGTGTACACCAGTTCTAAAATTGCGGTAGGATTTCTGTTTGATGTATATGTACGACTCCAAAAATATTTAAAGACTCATACCAATACAATGGCAGACAAACTGGTATTGTTCACCATTAGCTAGTTATACTTTTTAAACACAAATACAAACTATATAGTACAAATTCTAGAATGTGAGGAGGTATGTCACATTTGGGTCTTTAAAACTAATAACTCATGTATCGTTATTTTTGGGTTGTTTGGTTTAGTTGGTGATACTAACAACTTGGTATTCTTCACCATTAGTTAGCCACATTAGGTTTTATAGGATTAAGACAGTACTTTAGTTCTTTCGAGCTGTCGCTCGAGTTTTCTTCAATCTCATCATCTTGTCCTAGCTTACACATTTATTCTCTCCATTTTATCAATATCTTCTTCTTTAGTAAATCCATAGTTCTATCATTCTCCCTCAAACGATGTAGAGTGATTCAAAAAGAAATTTTATCTCGAAGAAACTTGAACCGAGCACATGACAATGGTTTGGTACGAATGACAACAGTTTGATCGTAAGAAAGAATATACTTAATATCGAGAGCACGATGAATAACATGGTTATCTATGAAGTGCATATTAATATCTATGTGATTTATACGTGCATGGAAAAACTGGATTGGAACCTAGAGAAGTAGCTACGAGATTATTACACCACACAATGGGTGCAAGAGAAAAATATCATTTAAATGCACCAAGTATTGATTGTAGCGATATCAATTCAGCTAATAATTTAACTAATTATATGTATTTTGACTCTGTAATTGATTTTGCTACAACATGTTATTTTTTGTAGGACCATGACACTACAAGTTACCAAAGAAGACGCAGTAGCCACCAACTGGGTTCCGATCGTCATGGAAACTTAACCAAACAGCATCGGGGAACCCTATCAGACACAGTCAAGGTTAAGATTTGATATAGAGACTAAGATACCTCGTGCAAGATAAATAACACAATATCATTTTTATATATTTGTAATGAATAAACATAGAAACTTCGATAAATGGGCTTAACTTGTTAGCTACAAAGGCTATATCATGCCATGTATTTAGTAAATACTGTAATGAGCCTAAATAAATCTTTTATGGTGTACGATGATACAAAAGAATACTATCATGAAGTTAAATAAGATATCCAATTGGTATATGAATATCACAAAGCTCGGAACCGAAAATACTACAATGGTTTCAGAGGACTACGAGTATGCAGATTGTTTAACGCCTTATTATTTTTACATGTACAATGACAGATAAATATGGAATTTGGGCGCATCATTCCACATAACTTCCAATAAACATTGGTTTGAAGAACTAAAGTTTTTTTGAGGTGGAAGCGTAATCCTTTGTAATGGTGAATCATATGATGTCAAAGTAATAGGAATATATCGATGGTCAAATGATATTTAACTTTGATTTTATTGTACTTTTACACAAATGATATTTAACTTTGATTTTATTGTATTCCTATCAGGTTGTGACATTATTGGTTGGGGAATTTAAATGAGAATGGACTTGGAGAACTAAGTAAGTATGGGTTGTTAAATCATATCACAATTGAGAAGCTGAGCTTTTGTGAAAGTTATATATTGGGTAAGAGAAATAAGTATAGATTTTGTCCAACAAACATACAACCCCTAGAGTACTTGATTATATTCATTTATACATTTGGGGTCTAACACAAGAACTTATTATAAGTGGTGCAAAGTACTTTATATCGCTTATATATAACTATTTCATAAAAATATGGATCATACTTTTGAAGATAAAAGATGAAGCCTTTGTTACATTTGTGAACGGGAATACTTTAGTACTGAATCAAACCGGGAAGATGATGAACAAGCTTCATACTGATAATGGGTTGGAATATGTGAATAAATATTTCACTCGATATTATACAAAATTTTGGTATTACTAGACATCGAACATCCTTGTTCAGAGAATGAATCAAACCCTGTTGGAACAGGTTAGATGTATGATTCATAAAACTAGAATGAATCGAAGGTTTTATGGAGAGACCGTGACAACAGCTGCATATATGATCAATAGGATTCCATATACGACACTTAAGCTTATATATCCTTGGGAGGCATGGACTAGAGATAATCCTAAGCTACAACATTTGAGAGTGTTCATATGTTATCTAAATATAAGATAAGCTTATGTCAAGAGCGATGAATTGTTTTTCATCGGCTATCCAAAAAAAGTAAAAGGGTATAGTTTATGGTGTCTTGAACTTGGACATCATAAGGCTTTGATAAACAAAGAAGTGGTTTTCAATGAGGAGGTAATGACATTAAATAGTACGGTGGAGACTGGACTGAACACTGCCACCATATGAGATTTGAAGTTGATGATGGATCTGATCAACAAATTGAAGTTAGAGAAACTTCTGCTGAGGAGGATTTTGGACTTAATTCTGCTTCAGACATAAAGAGGAAGTTCAACCACTGCACGAGTCTGAAGTTAGTTAAGGTTCTAGTATTCTATGACTTTCAAATTATCATATGGGAGAACAACATGATCTTGAGAGTTATCAATTGACAAGTGATAAAGCACGAAGACCAAGTACACAAGTGGCTCATAAGATACTTAGGGGCTCAATTGCTGTAATTTTTTGTTATAATCAGAAATATACTTGTGCTATAGTGCTAAGAGGGTATATGGACTCCGATTATGTAGTTGCTTCAACATAAAAAAAATATACATTAGGTTATATGTTTATTATGCTTGGAGGAGTGGTTAGCTAGAAGTCTTGTATACAGAAGGTCGTTGGGTTTTCACCTATAGAAGCCGAGTATATGACTGCTACAAAAGCCATGAAGAAAGCTATTTGGTTGAACAAATTGTTGAGTGAACACTGGTGTGAAGTAAAATATAATTTTTTTTCTATGATAATACTAGTGCTCTTTATTGTAATGAGGAATTTGAAGGTCTATGAACAAACTAAATATGTAGATTTCAGGTTGCACTTTATTTGGCATATTGTGAAGAGAGAGAAAATTTATATGGTAAGATTGTTAGTGAGGAAAATCTTTTGGATGCTCTGACCAAGGTATTGCCAATTTCAAAGCTCACGAACTGCATGAGATGCAAGTCTGGGATGTCAGTGAGCTGCTCTGTAAAGAGTAAAAAAATTGGTTGGAACGGGTGTTGGAGTTATTATAAGCCTATATGGAGAATTATTTAGTGTAGGCTAGAATTAGCTCGATAACGTAAGTACTGTCAAAGACTACAAGGTGTCCAGGAAATGTTTGAATCTCTTGCAAAAGAATTAGAGTCGAGACTAGGTGCAAAGATTGATGGAACCAAAGGGAAAGCTCTGCCGAAGGTAAGATAAATATCGTTGGACAAATAAGTGCTACAAGGGACAAAATGTACTAGCAGCCGTTGCAAGCCTAGTGTCGTACAAATGTATGTTCAGTTTGTCTCATGTGTTAGTCTGGCCAAATGAGGAAATCAGATTTTAGGCGTTATTGTAAATGGAATGGAGTATTACTCATCATTGATATCTTATTAATAATGCGTTTTGGGGTAATGAAACCGTTGCTGGATTACAAAGTGAGAAAAACACTTGTGAGATTTGAACGAGAAACCTATAAGCTTTCACCTATAGTTGAGGTAGAGGGTTAACATTTGACTAGGCATTCTTCGATATATAATTCCTTCGTAAGCTAAGAGTTATTTGTAATAAAGATGAGTGGTTGAATGTAATGTTCGAACAGTCTTCTTGTAATCTGTATTTATACATATGTAATATTTTTGTTTTGTTGTTTTAAGGATTCACAACTAAGCTTTAAATGTGAACCAAACCGTGTGATTCTTCATCTATTCCAATTGCAAATTCAATCAGCCAAACAGATTCCGGATGTAATACATATGTTTCGGCTAACATTATTCAAAAATTGGTGGTAGTTGGGAGGATGTGTTGATAATGCCGAATCCAAATTAGCCTTTGGAAGAGTTTACTTATCTATTTTAATCTAGAAGTCGGCCCCCCAACTTTTGTCGGTTGTATATTTATGTATTTTATTTGGATTTGGATTAAATTTAAATGGTATTCTAATTTATAATCTGTCCATTCAGAAAGTCAAAAGATTTATTTAGTTCTATAATCCTAGTTGTTAAACTATAGTCACCCAAAGTGTTAAAAAAAACCCATGATCGAATATGCTACCGTTCTTGCACTATTTAGGATAGGCGTGATTACCATAAACTATTTCGGTAGAGATGTGAGAGTCACGAAGAAAAGTATTTGGACGGCAAAATTACTCTAACCTTTTTTTTCGGAGGGAACCCGCAGCCGCTACTCAGAGTGCAATGAGTGCGCATAGAGTAAACCCTCAGTCTGATGCGATAGCCTGCAAACTAACGCCAGAAGGTAAACCACACAAGGTGACAGGCTCAGCCGAGAAAGCGTATGTAGAGGGACTCGAACTCATGACCTTTTGGTTATAAGAATGTCATACTCAACCAACCTTCTAATTGTTAGAATTAGGGCTCTCAGCGGTTCTCCAAAATCGAGAACCGGACCGGACCGAATCGATAAAGACTGGAGCGAGAACCGGACTGAACCTTAATGATCTGGTTCGCGGTTCCATTCTAAAAACCCAAAATCGATAAAGAACCGAAACAAAAAAACCGGTTAGGAACCGAACCGATAAACCGATAGGACCGATATGGAATCGAACCGATAGAACCGATAGGGAATCGAACCGATAAAAAATCGGACCAATAAAACCGTTAGAACCGATTATTTATTATTATTATTTATTCTTTTATAAATTATAGTACCAAAATTAATAGTTAATTACCAATTTTGTAAAAAATTCAAAGATTAACCTATAAACTTTAGTTTTTATATCATCTACTTCGATAAAAAATTTAAAAATCAAATTTTAATTGAATTTATTTTTTTAAATGGACAGAAGCAGATCAAAACTGGACCGGACTGAATTCGGATCGGACCGGACCGGACCGAACAAAAAACTTAACGGCTCGGTCCGGTTGCAAAAATTAAAACTGAAAACTTAGCAGTCCGGTCCGGTCCGCCCGGACCGATAACAGCCTACACAGAATAGATAACCTTTGGTTTGAATAAAGAAAACAGAGAAGCTTATCGAAAACTGAGAAATAGTTTGGCTTTTCGCTGATTACAACCTTCGAATTGAACAATGTTATCTTTTAGCCTGTTCTTTTTCATCAAATTTTCAGTTCGAAATGTTATCTTTTGTCGATTAGATCGTCTCTTTTTATATCTCAAAGTTGTATCTGGTCTATATTTCTATGGTAGAAGGTAGCTTATGAGTGAGTTGTTTAAGAATTTGACTTTTGATGGATTTTTAAAATACAAATGTATTTCACTTCTACCACCATTATTGTTCTATTCTAGTGATTTTATATATATATATATATATATATATATATATATATATATATATATAATATAAAAAGTTATTTATCGATAACCATCTAAATAAAAATTATATTACAGAAAATTATCTTAATTTTGAAATTTATTATTTTTAAAATTTTATATTTTTTAATTTTTAATTATGAGGAAGTTCCGAAAATTATATTGTTTCAATTTCTAAAGATGGAATAAAACAAAATTCGTGAGTGATATGTTTGAAGATTTGTTTTTTAATTTCGCAGCTAAAAAATATTCAAAAAATTATATTTCATAGATCTAGCTTTGTTTGTCTTAAAAAACACAAAACCATTGATATTTTCGGAAAATTTGGGTGGTTTGAAAGATATGAACTTTTTTTAAGCACAAAAAACATGAGAAAATGAGAGACTTATCACCCAATTAAGTTTCTGTTTTCACAATAATTTATTCATATTTTACAACAAATTTGCACGTATTTCTGCCGCTCCACTTTTTAACATTTAAAGCTCCATAATTTTAAAATCCTAACTTAAAAAATCCAAAAACACATATATTCCTATTTTTTTAAAGACAAACAAAACGAAATCCATTAGTGATATATTTGGGAAAAATTATATTTTCGAAGTCAATTTACATACAATTTTACCACTAAAAAAGTCATAAACATCTTTCACTGATCTAGTTTTATTCGTCTTAAAAATAAGACCAATGGTTTTTGGATATTGTTTTGGAGCTATGGTTCAAAAGATGATATTTTTTTAAAAAGAACATAAAAACAATAGAGAGAAAACCATAGACTTATTACGCAACTAAATTTATATTGCTAAAACTAATTTTTTTTTCTCATTTTCACAACACATTTACACATATTTCCGCAACTTTAATTTTTAACATACAAAACTCGATATCTTTCAAGCCCTAACTTTAAAAAAATCCAAAAACACATAAATTTCTAGCTTTAAAAGACCAAGAAAAAAATCTATAAGTGATATGTTTGAAGATTTTTTTCCTATTTTTATAACCAATTTATATGTAATTTTGTAACTAAAAAAATCCAAAAAAATATATTTCATGGATCTGATTTTGTTCATCTTAAAAAAAACAAAACCACTGATATTTTCAGATTATTTTTTTTTTTGAAACTATGGTTTGAGATATATGGTATTTTTTCAAAAACACACAAAAACTACGAGAGAGAATTCAGAAGGATGATTGATTGGTTCTTCTTCTCCATCTTCAAACCAACTGCATTCAAGTCGAGTATGATTGGGTTGTAATGATCTAGGTGTCTTCAGATCTCTATGCTAATATATATAGACATCGTATAGAACTAATTTTTCAGATACAATTTGTTCGCCAAAGACTTCTTCATGTAAATTGCCTCATGTCGATTCCATTTCCCCAGTATTGTAGGCTCTTCAAATACCTCTTTTAGTTCAATATGAGGGAACTATGAGCTTTAGACATTACCACGACATCAACCTATGCAGATTTATCATCGATAATAGCTGACGATCTCTTCTGTACTAGGTAAGACTTAACCTTTATTCTCTAGAGATTGAAATCATTAGATCCGTTTAAATTTTCTACGCTGAGCTTCGTGAAACTCATCCTTTGTGGCTTTCTGGTTTTTAAGGGAGATCTACTAATCCACCTTCAGATCTGTGATCGATCTACGTTTTTTTATTATTTCTCCAAGCTCACTGTACCACTTGTTGGGGGGGAAACCACCATCGTTCGGCCGAGGCAAGAACTGATGTACGATTAAATGAACCTACCAAAGAACTTTAAATCAGATGTATAAGACGAGAACCATATAAAATAAAACGTAATAAAACCAAACACACAATACATATTTAAGATGGTTCAGATTGTGAAGAAATTCTACATCCACGGGAGACAAACACTATTTTCTATATAAGTATGTTACAAAAAGACTCTCAAACATAAATTACTCAATTACTCTTTCTTATAAAATATTACGTGATTCATAGAACCCTATCTGCAGTGTTTATCTATAATTTCACTTATCTCTCAAATTACCTTAGTTGATTCGACTCTTTTAGGAAATATGCACATCACGTAATCGCATCACACATTGCATAATGATATCTTCTCTTATTTATAGTTTTAAATAAAACCCCTAATTATTCATCATACACTCCACACTAAAGCTCATTAATCAACGACTAAAAATAACTCATAATCTTTTAATATAGGAAACCTCATAAATATAATATTATAATTAATATGGAAGACCAAATTTAGCATATGGAATCTAATTAAAATAGGAAGAGAAAAATAGAAAACCTAATTAATATATAAGATATAGAAAATAAAAAACTCCACTTCGGTCCAGTTGTGGTTTTATGGTCTAGCTTGCTTCAGACCATCCTTCTTTAGACCAACCTGTTTTAGCTCATCACATATTTCTTTCGACACAAAGGTCACCAGTCTTCGACAGCTTTTCTCTTCCCATAGGATCAGCAGACATCTCTGCAACTAAGTCACGACTCAAGCTTTAGTGAGTTTTAACGGTTCTTGCTTAATACATCTCATGCAGATCCAGTTATGCACATGTCCTCCTATGGTAATATATTTGCTAAGGGGTTACTTCTAGCCTACTTCAATAATGTGCATGATCTTGAACAACCTCTATAATTTCATATATGATCGCAACATCAACAAAACAATATCTTTAAGATTTATAAAGTTTTAGAGAAAAAAATGAAAATAAAAAAAGAATAGTAAACAAAATGCTGATAATTGTAATATTTTTATTACAATTTTATAGATTTTTTTTCTCAAATAAACTCTGGGCCATAGATTTGTAATCTCATGTTTATGAAAATCAAACTTTTGAAAAAAAATTTGTAAATTATTATAAAATTAAATATTTCTTGCAAACGTTATCAACAGAGAATTCTCCACAAAATCTAATTAGAAAATTTTGAAGATATCCAAAAATATCTAAGCATTATAAATTCTCGTGTGTGGGATGAAAATATAAAAAGTAAAAATAAAATAAACTTCTGATAGTGTCAACGTTGTTTGAAATAGAGACAAACTTCAAGAAAAGTTGAGGTCTTTGTTACATTTATATCCAACTCAAGGGATTACACTAGTGTTTACCAAAGAGTGTGAGTGTAAATATTATATATATATATATATATATATATATAAATTCTATTAATGTTGAGTTAGATTCGATAAAGTTATAAACAAGTCATCCGGTTGGTGGTATGATAAAGTGCTCGTTTTTTGATAAAAAATATATTCAAAATATCTAAAGAATGACTCGAAGCGTATGGAAAACACCAAAAAAATCTAAGATGGAAGGATAAATGCGACATTCTTCATATGTGTATAACTTTTATATAATTTTTATATTTAGAAACTTTTGTTAATGTGAATGAATAAGAAAAATTATATACAAACGTGATCCCTTAATATTGTTAATGATATATATATATATATATATTGATGAGGGAGAATAAAAGATATGGTAAAATTGCAAAGAAGAAGTTTGTTAGGAGAGAATTGCAAAGAAGAAGTTTGTTAGGAGAGAATTGCAAAGAAGAAGTTTGTTAGGAGAGAATTGTAAAGAAGGAGTTTGTTAGGAGAGAATTGTAAAGAAGAAATTATATTAGGGGAGAATTGGATAAACTATAAAAGAGATAGCTATTATGAGAAGGTGAAAAGATATAGGGACTAAATATGTAATAAACGAGAATTAAAGCGTGTGGGACCCGCAATTGTACTATAAAAGGACCACACACGCTTCACAGATCCCGAGATGAATATAATACTACTTTCTCTTTCTACTTAAGTTGGTACTTACTTTCTCTCTCTAAAAAGATTCCTTAACTAAGTTCTTGAGTCTATTTTGGCACTAAGAATTCTTCGTAACACAAAATCACCCATAAGCCTTCTTAAAACTCTTTAGCGGCACCGTCTGTGGGAAACGAAGATTGTTTAGACGACAATCGCTTCCTGGAAAAAATTCCTAATCTGGGGGTAATTATGGAAGATCAAAGGGACGATTTTGTTAACAATTGCGAGCAGAATCTGGTGGGTGACGACTATCGGAATGACATGGAATACGAGGCTCACGTAGGCCAGCACGTTGGAGACACTTTTGATGACTCGGACTTGTTGGCTCGAAGAAACGAATTGTTGCTGGAGATCGAGAGATTGAAGGTGGAAAAGAAAACTGTTCAAGCGAATCTTCGCTCTAAGGTGAGAAGGGAGCCAGACAGTGGAAAAGAGGAGCGCGAAGCCGATTTTCGTCCTAAAACTAGGGATGATAGATATATGGGATATGAACGATGGTCTTCAAGGAGGAAATAAAAACGGCGTCTGGACTCGCCTGACTCGAGCGATTATTCCCGTTACAGCTCGTCGGAATCATCTCCTAGGAAAAATCACAGAAAGAAAAGACATAGACGAGGACACGCAGATCAGCAGAGGGCAAAAAGCTCGGAAAGGAAATCTTCAAGGGAGAAGAATTATTATACTCGAGTTAATGAGCGGGGTTATGGCCAAACGAATGTTCCTGCTGGAAACTAAAACGTTGGCCCGCGAAATTCGGAGTGGCAGCATCAATATACTCTACCATCCGAGGAGGGATTGTACTTTCCAAACAATGACAACTTGAGATCTAATGTTTATCGGACGAGTCATAATTGGAGTGTTTCTTCCTTGTCCTCGGATATTTTGGTGGGCAATCTCCCAAAGCATTTTGATATCTCGAAGTTAGAAAAGTTCGATGGGACACAAGACCCTGATAACCATATCGAGCAATTCAAAAACTTCATGATTAATTTCGATGACGATGATAAATTGTTGTGTACATCATTCTCTCATACCTTCAAGGGGGTAGCTTCCAAGTGGTATAACAGGCTTCCGCAGGGCTCGATAAAGAATTTCGACATGTTCTAGAATATCTTCAGACAGCACTTTATGGGGAGAAAAAAGTTCAGAGCTAACGGAGATACGATAATCTATTATAGACAAAAAGTTGGGGAAAGCTTGAAGAATTATACCAATCGATTTGTTAAAACGAAAACAGACATGGAGTATTGTAAAGACTCAGTGGCACTTGCAACTTTTAGGATGGGCCTACTCCCCGGATTATTAAAGAAAACGGTGGCGGAAAGTCAGGCCATGACCTTCGGAGCATTGTTGGATCAGGTCGAGAAGAGAATTCTGGTAGAAGAGACTCAGGCGTCTGAGAAAGGATCCGGTGATCAATTGGATCAGAACTAGTTTCAGAGATCTGAGTCTAGTAACCAAGAGCCTCGTGCCAGTGTCCAAGCCAAAATTACGGGTCAGTATCCGCTGAGGCATAAAACAAACCCACAGTATTATGGCAACCAGCAAAATTATAATCAAGGGGCTCGACCAATTTCGAACAAGTGGGTTCGACCGGACTATTTCGCGGAGTTAACGGAAAATGTCGCCATAATATTTGATAAGGCAAGATCAACGGTGCCTTTCAGAAAACCTTTTCCTATTCAAACTCCGAGGGAAAGCAGAAGTGTTAGCAAGTATTGTAAGTATCACGAGGATATCGGGTACGATACGAAGGACTGCATTGCTTTGAAAAAAGAATTCCAAGCTTTGATTGAGAATGGGATGTTGCTAGAGTTTGTGAAAAAACATTCTCAGAAAAATGCGACGGTAAAGGCTGTTCCAAAAATCGCTGACACAGCTATGGTGATATCCGAGGAAGTTGACGTTTTTTATATTGAGCAAGAGTATCTAGATCCCAATGAGGGAAGGAACAACATAAATATGGTGGAGGAAATTATTCCGAGGGGCCGAAGTAAATGACCTCTGTGCTTTCTTTGAGTCACTAACAATCTTTGGAGGGGATACCATTGCAGGGAATTCTAATAGCTCGCGGAAAAGGCATATGGTCAATCTGACTACCCAGATTGAAGCAGGGGTGTCGGTACAAATGCACCGATTACCCTCCCCCATCATATGTTTTGATGATGATGATGATATGCGAAATATCACGGGCCCGCACGAAGATGCGGTGGTGATTGTCGCGGTCATTGCTGGTGATCAAGTTCAGAAGATACTTGTTGATACGGGAAGTTCAGCGAACATCTTATTTATGAGCACTTACAGGAGAATTTCTGACACACCAGTTATACGATGATCACACAGAACCATAGTAGGATTTACCGGCGCCACAGCAGTGGTTGTTGGAGAATTTCAGTGTGTGGTCGAGTTAGGTCGTGGGCCGTTCAAGAAGGAGGTGGAAGTATTATTTATTGTTGTCGATGCACCAAATTCATATAATACAATTTTAGGTCGCTCTTGGCTATCCCGAATGCATGGTGTGATTTCGATGGTGCATCAGTGTCTGAAATATGTGGTAGAAAACAACATCGGGACAATTAGGAGCAGCCAGAAGATGGCCCGTGAATGTTACCAGATCGCTTTATCCTCGAAGGGAGGTCGGGGAGAAGTATCGGACAAGGCATAGCAATTAAAGGGGCCTTCCCCGGAAATCATTCCATGTGATGATCCGAGGGAGACCCCCGGATTTCTGGTCCCATGAGAGGATTCCGAGGAACATAAATTTGGAGATGGAAAATTTTTGAAGATCGGAGTAAAACTTTCTTTTGAGTTCAGAGAAAGATTAATTGCGTCTTTGTCTAACAAACTCGATATGTTTTCTTGGTGTGCACAGGATGTTACGGGAGTACCATCGGAGATAATATGTCATAAACTTGCGGTACGACTTGATGTTCGAACCATTGTCCAGAAAAGGAGACCAGTTTCTCAGGAGAAGGCTGCAACTATTCTTTTGGAAGTGGAAAGGCTATTAAGCGGCGGCCACATTCGCGAGTCGCATTATCCCGTATGGGCTTTGAATCGTGTCTTGGTCAGGAATAACAATGGCAAGTGGAGAATGTGTGTGGACTTCACGGACCTAAACAGAGCTTATCCTTATGATCATTTTCCAGTGCCCCGCATTGATCAGTTAGTGGATTCAACCTCGGGCAATCGTTTGTTGTCTTTCATGGACGGGTATTCAGGGTATAACCAAATCCGGTTGGATTCACAAGATGAAGAGAGCACGTCATTTATTAACGAAAGAGGATTATATTGTTACAAGGTTATGCCATTTGGCCTAAAGAATGCAGGTGCAACTTATCAGCGCTTGGTCAACAAAACCTTCGAGGGGAAAATTGTTCGAAATATCGAAGCATATATTGATGATATGCTCGTCAAGAGTTTTCGGGACGAAGATCATTTTGCTGACCTAGAGGATACTTTTAACAATTTTAGTAAGGTCAATTTCAAACTGAACCCGGAAAAGTGTGTTTTTGGGGTACGATCAGGCAAGTTCCTTGGCTATATGATAAGTGAAAAAGGCATAGAGGCTGACCCAGAACAGATCAAAGCTTTAATCACCATGACTCCACCTCGAAATATCAAGGAAGTCCAGATCTTAACAGGGAGATTGGCAGCACTGAATAGATTCATTTCTCGGTTCTCGGACAAATGTGCACCTTTCTTTAAGGTATTACGAAACGCGAAACAATTTAATTGGACTGATGAGTGTTCAGCATCTTTTCGCCAAATTCAGAAATATTTGATATCCCCTGATATACTGTCTAAACCATTGGTGGAGGAAAGATTAATTATCTATGTAGCAGTTTCAGATTGTGCGGTCAGTGCTTTTTTACTCCAAGAAGAGGATGCTCTTTTGAAACCTATCTACTATGTCAGTAAGAGTTTGTTGGATGCAGAGAAACGATATCTCAAGTTGGAGAAGGTAGCTTTGGCTTTGGTAACAGCTGCCCGAAAGATGAGACCTTACTTCGATGCACATCATATAGTTGTTCGAACGACATTCCCCTTAAAAGGTTTGTTACAAAGGCCCGATATTTCTGGGAGGATGATTAAATGGTCAGTAGAATTGGGAGATTTTGACATAGCATTTGAACCTCGAACGACGATAAAAGCCCAGTTTTTGGCTGATTTTTTGGTTGAATTCCACTCAGACGGAGAGGACATGGAGATCATTGACCATTTTGATGACACGGAATGGTTAGTACGAACGGATGGAGGGTCGAATAACTCTGGAAGTGGTGCGGGTGTCTAATTAATTTCTCCAGAAGGGATAACTATGTTTCAAGCTATTCAATTTGGTTTCAAGGCAACTAACAATGAAGCGGAGTATGAGGCAGCTTTGGCGGGTTTGCGTTTAGCTCGGATATGTGGGGCCAAAAAGATTAAATTGATCAGTGACTCACAGTTGGTGATAAATCAAGCTTTGGGGGAATCTGAGGGCAGAAAAGATAAACTGATACAATATCTGAAAGCATTAAAAGATTTGGTTTTAGAGTTCGATGGGGTCAAATATGAACATGTTCGAAGAGAGGCAAATGTCGTCCCAGATTCTTTGGCCATAGCCTCGCAAACGGAGGGATACCCATAGGTCTTGATTCAGGAGCATCCTTCGGTCATGATCGATGCGGAACATTCAATGAATGTTAAAGAGGTGAGAAATGTGATCATAAATGATTGGAGGTCAGAAATTATTGACTTCTTGGAAAACGATACTTTACCTGCTGGAAAGTACGAGGCTAGGAAAATCAAGTTCAAGTCTCACGGGTATATCTTGTTGGGAGGTGTTCTGTATAAGAAATCTTTGAGCCGACCATTACTAAGGTGTCTGAACAAGGATGAGTCGCAATTTATCCTGTCAGAATTGCACGATGGGGAAGGTTTAGCCCATTGTGGATAAAAAGCGTTAATTCGACGGGTGTTTCTGGCTGGTTATTATTGGCCGACTATTTTTTCGGATGCAAAAGACTTGGTAAAACGTTGTGACACGTGTCAGCGCTATGCAAACGTAATCCACAAGCATGGGGTGTTATTAGAGAGTATTTCAGAGGCGGTCCCATTTGACAGGTGGGGCATTGATTTAGTTGGGCCCCTACCAATGGCGTCTGGAGGCAGACAGACTATAATCGTAGCGGTGGACTATTTCTCTAAGTGGGTGGAAACGGAACCCTTAGTAGGGACGAAAGCCAAATATGTTATCAAATTCATCGTTTCGAATATTTGTTGTCGCTTTGGGGTGCCATTGCAGATCACAACGGATAATGGACCTCAGTTCGATAACAAGGAGTTTAAAAGCTTTTGCCTTTCCAGGGGCATACGACAATGTTTTTCTGCCCCATTTCACCCCCAAGCTAATGGACAAGTGGAAGTGACCAATCGAACAATTCTCGATGGATTGAAAAAGAATTTGGAAGGAAAGGCAGGAAGATGGCCTAATTATTTACAAGAAATATTGTGGGCTTATAGGGCAACGCCTCGAACTGCCACTGCTGCATCTCCGTTTGCATTAGTATATGGTATGGATGCCATTGTCCCTTCGGAGATTGTTTTCCCATCATATCGTGTGGAAACTTATACAGCAGACTTGAATGATCAAAACAGAGCCTTGGAATTAGATTTGGTTGAAGAGAAGAGACAACGCGCACAGCTGAAGTCTTTGCATTATCAAACTCTAATGAGGAGTCGATATGCTTCTAAAGTAAAGCATAGAGATCTTAATGTGGGGGACAAAGTATTACGCAAAGTTTTTCTCCACACTAAAGAGAAGAGTCTTGGAAAATTGGGACCAAATTGGGAGGGCCCTTATGAAGTAACAGAGAAAGTAAAACAGGGCACGTATCGATTAAAAGACAAGGAAGGGCGATATCTGCGGCTTCTATGGAAAATTGAACACTTAAAATTGTATCTTGAATGAGGAACTAGTTAGAGTGTAATTGGGAGGGCATACTCTTTCCTATTTTAACGAGGTGTCCCTATGAGTTGCTTAATACAGCGCATTTTTTGCCTTAAACTATTATTTGGGTCACAATATTTTGTGCCTCGAATTGTTTAACACTTCGAATTATTATTTGGGTCACAATAATTTGTGCCATGAATTGTTTAATCCCTTACACTATTATTTGGGTCACAATATTTTATGCCTCGAAATTTTTAACACTTCGAATTATTATTTGGGTCACAATAATTTATGCCTCGAATTGTTTAAACCCTTACACTATTATTTGGGTCACAATATTTTTTGCATCGAATTACTTGATGCATCGAACTATTACTTGGGTCACAATATTTTGTGCCTCGAAGTTCTTGATGCCTCGAATTATCATTTTAGTCAATATTTTGTGCCTCAAATTTCTTGATGTCATAGTTCATCTGGTGCCTTAACCTATTTACCCTAAGCTAATCTTAGCATAGTTCATAATGCATACTACGACACGAGTTGGTATAGATTAATTATTAATAAATATTACGATGCGATTTGGCAAACACTTAGGATAGTACGACAATTAATAAATTACACGATTAACATTCCAAGCTGTGGCATACACAAAAATCTGAGGAGTACATCTACTCGCATAAAGTAAGAGGGGCTACAAAAATCGCCTTACAAGGTCTTGTACACAAATACTACAAACTGTGCTACCACTTTTTACTAACTACTCAGATTTATCCGGGGAATAACTTTCCTCAGAGTCCGATGACTCACTCTCACTCACGATAATATGAGGAGGACGGAGATCTGGGGACACAGGCTTCCAAAAGCTTCCTAAGTCGTATTCGGGGTGCTCTGCATGAATTTGAGTTATCAGGCCTGCTCGGACTGTAGCATCTCGAACAACAAGGTTGTTTGTGCACTTAGCCGCATAGGCATTCACGGCCTTTTCCTTCTCCTCCTCCACCAGCTGAGGAAAATCTTCGATTCGCTTCACCAATTTTTCTCTGTCCTTATAAATCTTTTCATAGTCATTACAGAAATCGCTAAATCCCTTGTGTGCCACTTCATAAGCCTTTTTGTATTCGATCAGGAGTTTCTCTTGACCCTCCGTCTTCTTTTGATAGAGGTCCCTTTCTTCTTAGCAGCACCTTTCGAGCATGATGACATAATTCTCAGAAGCAGATAGTCTTTCATACAGTGCATCTGCTTGGCTCTCCACAATGGCATATTGTTTCTTGGCCTCTTCAAGTTGCGAAGCCATCAGGGATGCTTTTAACTTATATTGATTTTTTCGATCTTCTAGATGCTGCATCTTCCTTCCCCTAATGACAGAGGTATGTAGCAAACTTCGAAGACTTAATGAAAACTCATCATCAAGAGGAACTTCGAAGGAGTTGGTGGGTGAGCCTAGCGCTGTGGGATCGTAATCCGAAGTCTCCCCAATTACAATGGTAAGGTCCACATTCTGAGGAGGTTTGCTTCGAGGAATGGGGAGTGGTGCCAGCACATGGGAATTTTCGATGAGAGCATGCCTTGAAGTTTGAGTTTGGGAAGAGTTTGGTGTCTGGTTAGAGTTTTCCTTGGGAGAATTCTCTCGAACTTCTTTTTCGGGCTCCCTCGGTATTTTTTGGAGTTTGTTGCCCTAAGAAGTTTCTTGAATATCATCTTGTGTTTTGCCATCGTTGGGTATTTCTTGGATGGGCTCCAGAATAGCTTTATTCTTTTTTCTTTTGCTTTGGTGTCTTTCTTCTTTGGTGGATCGATAGATTTGGTTGGAGGGAATTTGGAGTCGGGTATCTCAATGATGGCAGAGGGAGGTGGTTTCTGATTGGTGACTCTTCTTTCGTTATCTGACTGGTGATCCTTCCTGGAGAGTTCATCGTCGGATTCACCAAGGTGACTCTTGGCACGGGAACGTTTTGGGAGGTATATGACTATGTCTTTTTTCGTTACACGGTCCAAGACTTCTTGTTGTGGGGGGGGGGGGTCATGAGTTCTTTTAGGGTCAAATCGGTCAAGAGGATTCAACCTCTATAACTGGCTCATGGCTAAATTGTTATTAACGAAGCACAGGCGAAATCTATTTTCCCAATGTTCCTTGGCCCACTCGCTCAATTTGGTGAAGATAGTAATAGCACTCTCTACATAATCCGAGTAGGGTTTTGAAATACCTGTCATAGCTACAAAAAAATTTCAAGTCAGCATGTTATTATCCGAGGAGAAAAGATTACAAAAGATAGTCAACTTACATTTATTGGTCCACATGAGGGATAGCCTGTGAGGATTTGAAGGCGTCGATTCTGACCCTGTCTCCCAGTGACCAGAGAAGAAGATAAATTGTTGCTTCCATTTTTTATCCGCCTCCAGCAAGTATTTTAACATTTTTTTTCGTCGGCTAAAGGTTAGTGAGTAAAAAGGAAAAAATGGATTCCTTGCTAAGCCAGAAAGTCCGATCAGCTCTTCTAAGGAGAATTCGATGCCTGAAATCCTTGAAGCCGTGATTATTTCCATAAGTGTGAACCACATATTTGGAACAGCTTGTGAGGGGCAGAGACTAATCTTGGCAAAGTACTCAATAAAAAATGGGTCTAAAGGAAACCTTAACCCCCAGTTCATAATTTTGGTATATACAATCAGTTCATCATCCCTCACAGATAGAGGAGACTCACCTTCCTAAAGAAACCTTATGTTAATGTATGAAGGAATGCACCATCGGGTTCTTAGCATGGGCTCTTCCGATGGTGAGAAATACTTATATTGTATGTTGTGCAGTGCCACCAAGTGTTTGTTCTCGATCCCTTGGATATTGTTGCCTACAATGGCATCAAGTTCTAAGGGAAGCGTAATATCTCCCTTAGACTTAGGTGCAATCCGACGAGCTAGCTCCTCGGACATTACGGGATGTCTGGTAGTCACTTGACTAGAAGATTCTGCAGGCAAGTTGGTGGTCTTATTTTGCTCTTCAGGGGATGCCGGTTAAATTTCTGGCTCAGAGATATCTGAGGCGATCCTTTTTCCTTTAGCAGCCAAAGCTTTGTTTCGCATGTCTTGAAGCTCTTCTTCGGTTAAGGTATTCCTTCCTGAAGAAAATTGAGGGCTCTCGGTCGCTGTAATTGAAGGAGTGGCTGGAAGACTTGATACTGAGTTGTCATTATTTGGAAGGGGGTTTTCAGCGGTCGGAGCCAACGGGGAGTTCGAAGTCTCTGAGGGCATTGTTTTAGCGCGTTTGCGCTCCTCGGATTTTCTCTTATGATGCTTTTTCCTTTTTCCGGACGAGTGTTTATGTTGTTTGTCTTTACCCATGAGGTCGACTTTGCTTTGATCAGAAATTAGGCTCTGTCATGAAATTTCGTGGGGTATGATAGCAGTGGAATCTTCTGGTGGAGGCCACGAGCCGTAAAACGTAGTGACAGCAGGTTGGGGTTGGGGCTCAATGTATTCACCAGAAGAAACCTTCTCTTCGATTTTTTGCTAATAAGCAGCCACTCTAGAATCCGACGAGGTTTATAAGCCAGCTTTATCTCTCTAGATATTTTAGGATGTAAAGTTTGCAATGCTAAGGAAGAAGATCGGTATTTATAGAGGGTAATGGGATTTTCAGGTCAGTCAGGCCTGGGGACATTTTCTCTTGTTTGCCTAGGGGCATTATGGGTATCATAGGTGCAAAATTGTTGGCAGAAAACACGCGGGAGAAGCTACAGAGGCATAATCCAGTCTAGGGAATATGAAACGATATCTAAAAAGATACGCTGAAAAGAAAGTATGACTGCTGACGTCATATCTTTTTGATTCAATCTTTGCAATGTATTAGCCTAGTATTGGTGGCTATGATATGCTAATACAGCGAATTCTGACGGGCGATATTACCAAGTCCTGAGTCAATCCTTGCTAAGACATTGCAAGGATTGGGGGGCTACTGGTTAATATGATGTAAAAAGTAATCTATATTCGAAGGAAATATTTGTTTGAGAGACATTTTTTCGAAGGCATTGTTCAAAACCATGTTCGAGGAAGCGGATTTACGAGGAGAAATTTAGCAGTTAAAGAGGAGTTATCCGAGGAGAAGATGTTCGAGGGAGTGGATCTTCGAGGAGGATTGAAATGAGCAACGGAGATTTCTTTGCAGTCCCAGCAAAAATATTTTCACTAGGACTGGGGCTACTGATGAGGGAGAATAAAAGACATGGTAAAATTGGAAAAGAAGAAGTTTGTTAGGAGAGAATTGCAAAGAAGAAGTTTGTTATGAGAGAATTGTAAAGAAGAAATTATATTAGGGGAGAATTGTATAAACTATAAAAGAGATAGCTATTATGAGAAGGTGAAAAGATATAGGGACTAAAGATGTAATAAACGGGAATTAAAGCATGTGGGACCCGCAATTATACTATAAAAGGACCACATACGCTTCACAGATCCCGAGATGAATATAATACTACTTTCTCTCTCTACTTAAGTTGGTACTTACTTTCTCTCTCTAAAAAGATTCCTTAACTAAGTTCTTGAGTCTATTTTGGCACTAAGAGATCTTCGTAACACAAAATCACTCCTAAGCCTTCTTAAAACTCTTCATATATATATATATATATGTAGTTGATTTTAAAATTATAATAATAGTTAAAGTTGAATGGTATATTACCAATAACTATTCAACCAAGTTTTTAATTACCATATGGTACCTTATAAGGTACGAATAGAGTATACTTCTTATATTGACAAGGTAAGTTTACAATATAGACTAATAAGATGGTAAGTTGCAGTTGACACGAGACGATTAAAATATTGGATAAAAATAGACGAGACGAGGTATCTGAACTTAGATGAGGTAATCAATGAAAGACGTAAACATTGACGAGATGAGTAGAATAAGGATAATCCAAGATAACCAAAAAACTACAAGATAAGGGAAATGTTCTAGCTAACAAAAGCATAAACCGAGTGCATAAACTTGACACTTGAGCAGTTAACATTCAACCCGATGGGAGCGCATATCGAGCGTATAAACTTGACACCCGAGCAGTTAACATTCGACCGGATAGGAGCGCAAACCAAACGTGTAAACGTAACGTCCGAGCAGTTATAAGAAAGCAACAAGTGTCATAAATACCATGAGTTATTTAGAAATTTTCTTGTATATATACTAGGAAACACAACTGGTATTTAAAGTACGTTGAAACATTCAACATACTAACGCTTATGAAATAAATATAAATAGAGTAATGGCGAGAACTATCACATTGATTTTTTATTATATTTTTTCCGATCTTTTATCGTTATCTTGGAATTATACTTGAGAAAGATTTTTACTTATCAATTTGGTACTATTTATATGAAAGTTCTTTTTCTTCTCTTTTTAAGAAGTTGAGTTCTAACATACCAATGGCAATTACCATGTCGGGATTCGAAAGAAAAAACCTCGGGATCTTCCCTGGGAGAAATGATTTGGTGGTTACCCCACATTTCATAGCAGTTTCGCTAGTCAATTAGGGTACCTTGGGTCGATATCAACTCTCAAACGATCCATCCACCGCAGTCGAACAAAAGCAAAGGGCTCATGCAACATGCTCAGGGTGGCCCGGTTGGTACAAAGACTCACGTGAACCTCGACATCACACCGGTATAAGGATAAAACCCCTCCAAACAAGGTATGTCTGATACTTCATCTAACCTACAACTCTTATAGATGTAGATCAAGGATCTAAAGTAGGAACAACTCAAGGTAATTTGATTACAAATTAAGAGAGATCACAAAACCAATGCAATGATGGAAAAGCAAACCGGGGCATTATAACTTTTAGCAGAGAGGGTATTATCAGACAAATAAAGAAATAAAAAAATGAATAGAGAAGTAAGTAAAGCGAGCCACACAGAATGAGTACGAGATAAGGTAGAGGAAGCTGAGTGTGGGGGAAAAAAGAGGAAACAAAAACAAGCAAGTGCCCAAAATGAGAATCAATCAAGCAATGAGGTCTCGAAGAAGAGCAAGAAAATAAACACGGTAGAATACAACGAAGAGAGGCCAAAAATAGCGGCATACTTGCTCCAGGAGTCCCGATTATTCAGTAAGATCCTTGAAGGCACACTCTCCTCGTAAGTTCGATCCTTACCATATAGATACCTATGACGGCTCGGGCGACTCAAAGCATCATCTCGAGAAATTTAGGAATATGATAATAGGTTTTAACCTCGAAGGCGTGCTGCTTTGTAGAGCCTTCTCCATAAAGTTTAAGGGCAATGTGCTCAACTGGTTCAATAGCCTAGCGAAGGTAACCTTATCGGATTCAAAGGCTTGTAGAGCTTCTTTAGGGACCGATTCGTTGGCAATAAGGTACATAAAAATTAAGGCGGCCATATCATGAATTTTTACCAGCAAAAAGAAGAAACATGAAAGAGTTACGTTCAAATATTTATTCATAAGATGAATGCCTTGTCAAAGTTCAAGAATGACGTCGTCGTTGTGGCATTTAAGAGAGGAATGGATAAAGAGGGGCCACTTTACACTTCCCTAATGAGATTTGTCATCAAAATCATGGGGGACATCTTGGCAAGATCGGATCAGTTCATCGGAGTCGGAGACGCTAAAAAAAAGAGGTTCCTGTTACTCGCTCCACCCCAAAACACAAGTGGTAAACTTCTTCACATCAAACACAAATAAAAACGATAAAGTTATACGAGTCGAGGTCTCGAGAGTTCCAGTAAGTAAACCGAGGCCCTTATATTACAAGAATCGGATGTGGAATTTTATATCTTTGATCGAGAACATATCGACCATTTTTTACAAAACCAAATGAAGGGCAAAATATCAGCCGCCATAGAAGCATGTTAAGTCTCGTCTACGAGAGATATCGTATGCACTTTTATGCGTACCATTGCGACCATGATCATGGAACTTGAAATTATTAGCAGTTGTGGGAAGAAATACAAAGGTTAATTTATAATGGAGAGGTCGTCCAATTCTTGAAGTGTAAAGAATATGCGCGATGGGATGATAAGAATAACGAATAACCGACAGAGGAAAGACTCAATAAGAGGAAAAACAACAAACGGAAACAAAAATGTTTATACACTATCAATGGTGAGGACATCATGTCGAGAATAGACCCCAACTATAGAAAAAAAAAACACAAGAGGGGCTTAGAGGTCCATTTGGTAGACGAGTCCTTGTACCATCTCTGGGGCGTGGTCGATCCTCACAAGGATACTTTTATAATCAACATGGATATTATAGGTGTGGTCATGGTTGCACGCGTCTTGGCAGATGGGGGTAGCTCGCCTAACATTATCCTCAATGATAGTTATGAGAAAATGGTGGGAGGACCACCGTACAAACCAAAAGACAAATAGTTAATTAGCTACGAGAGTAAATGGTTTAGTTATGTAGGAGAAGTAGAACTTCGAGTAACCGTGGAATATGGAAGCACTATGAAGGCCGTTCGAACACTTTTGGTGATATCTGACTCCCCCAGATCATACCACACTATTGTAGGAAGGCATTGGATTCACAAAATCGAGGCCACACCATACTCCTTGCAAAAATTTATGAAATTCCCGGTTGAAAGCTTGGTCGGGATTATCAAAGATAGTGAGAGAGCTTCCAGTAGCTGTTACGCAAACTTTATGGATCCTAAGACATTGACCCAATAGAAATCAACTAGTCTGAGGAAAGATCATTCAGTTAGGCATTAAGATTGATGAGTCGAAAGATGAGAATCTTTGTGGTGACCTCTCGGGCGGCATAGTGGACGAGACGCTAGCAGATGGGTATGTGGTTTGGATTGGAAACCAACTCGATCTATCTTTCAAATGTAAATTGATGGCACTATTACAATAACATTTTGATGTTTTTGCATGGAGTTCTGATAATGTTTCCAGGGTCAAATCAAGCATCATCTGCCACGAGTGTTCTATCAACAAAAAAAATGAGACTGACTTGTCAAAAGCGCCAAGATATTTCATTTGAGAAGTTCGAGGTCATTGTTAAAGAGGTTGAGAATTTTCTCAAACTTGGACACATTCAAGAGGCCAAATATCCCACATGGGCAGCCAACCCTATCCTTGTCAAACAAAAATAGGCAGTAGCAGATATGCGTTTACTTTCTCGAACTTAACCAAGTATGCCCAAATGATGCATTTCCATATCTCGGAGTAATCAATGGACGCAGTATCGGGCAATCATCACCTATATTTCATGGATTCTGATACGGATACAACCTTATTCAAATTCACTCACAAGGCCCAGAATAAACTACTTTTCAGACATAAATAGATTTTTAGTGCTATAAAGTTGTGTCATTTGGTTTGTAAAATGAAGTTTTAACCTACCAAAGACTCGTCAACCATATATTATAAAAACTTTATGTCATAACATGAAAGCATACATATAAGACATGATCGTTAAGATCAATACCAAAGAAAGACATATCACTATACTCTCTGACATATTTGAGATCCTACAAAAATATAACTAAAGTTGAACCCCCTTAAATTCTCATTTTTTACCACAGTAGAATATTATTAGGCTACATTTTCAAGAAAAATGATATCGAGTCCAACCTCGAGCAACTCAATGCACTACAATCCATAAAACCCCCCAGAATATCAAATAGGTTGAGAGGTTGACATGTTAGTTAGCATCTATGTCATGGTTCATCTTCGAGGGCTCGGGAAAGAATCATCATTTTTTTGAATTCCTTAAATAGACTAACAAATTCAGCCAGACCAAAGATTGTGACGTCGTATTTCGCATACGGAAAGAATATTTGACTTCCCCCAATGTATTTTTCGTTCAAGTACGAGGTGAACCACTTTAATTGTACTTATCTACCTCAAATTTTGAAGTCAGTGGAATCCTAGTTTGGGAATTCCAATGGGTCCAAAAACCGGTTTACTATGTTACCAAAATTATGCTCGATACTGAGACAAGAAAGTTGAACTTAGCGGTTGGTGATGGCTATCTGCAAAATGAGGTCATATTTCCAAAATCACGTGATCATCCTACGAACATATTCCCCCCTAAAATATTGTAATAAAAAATTATGATATTTTAGGACGGCTCACGAGATGGTCATTTGAGTTGGGAGATTATGAGTCTATGTGCGAGCCTTGCACAACAAACAAAATCCAAAACAATAACAAATTTTATCAATGCACTCATAAGATAAAGACTCAAAATGAAGAGATTCAACAAACCAATAAGGCATCATGGATGGAATGAATAATCCAAGTTGATGAAGCTTCAAACCTTACTAGAGGAGACACTCCAGGTTCAGATCCAGTAGTCTATTAAACTCTAGTTTAATATTACTAATAATGTGGTTGAGTACGAGGTCGTGTTATGAGGTATAAATTTGGTTTTTATTTATGGAGAAAAATATATACAGGTATGACTGCATTCCTAGTTAGTGATAAGTCAATCAAAGGGTTTCTACAATGCAAAAAAAATGATGGGGTACATAGAAGCACTCAAGGCACTGGAACAGAAATTCGAACGCGTTAAGTACGAGAAAATCCTCTGCCTCGATAAATCAACTGTGGAGTCCTCAACAAAAGCAGCACTCTCTAACGATCACCCATTTTTCATTTTATAAGAACGACCATCTATAAACAATAACACGAAAATGGTCGGTGTCATGACTACGGACATTTATTAATAATTGGCGAAAAGAATATATGTATTATGAATTAATTTTGGTATAAAAGCCTAAGGGTTTATATATATATGGCCTTTTCCCTTATTTATCTTCCTTTCATGTAGTTCTCACATAGCCAAACAAAACAAAAAACAAAAAAAACATTACGCTTAACAAGGGACCCGACACAAATTGCTAAAATTCTAGAAAATTTAAGGAACCATATCACACAAGTGCAAGAAGAGTCAGCCCAACGACTTAAAACGATATACACAATACTCGATGCTCAATTTGCATCATTGTAGATTCAAACTTGATATGATGAAAGCATCGTAAGAGGTACAGAAATATTGCAAGCTCAAAGAAATCCTTGAAGGTATATTCCAAAAAATAATGGGGCGGATATGGACAAGAAAGTCTTAAATAAGTGAAGGTATATGACCCTTATTTAGAAGGACAGCTGACCCTCTTAGTTTTTATCGATTGGCTATTCGACATGGATTTTGTTTTAATGGTATGAGATATATGAGGCTCGACAAGTCATACTTGTAAAAATGAAGTTTGTGGGATAAGTAAAATTATTTTGGACCTTAAAAAAATAGAAAGAGCACGATAACCAGAAATCATTCCATGGGGTGATATAAAGAATAACATTAAGGAAAAATACATTTCCATATCTTACGAACAACAGTTTCTTGATCAGTGGCAGATGCTTTGTTATGGTAGTTTGTTGGTTGCTGAGTATATTTATCAATTTGAGGAATTAATGTTGAGTTTTAATGTTATTGAAGTTGTTTTGGTTACTCTTTCTCGTTTTAAAATAGGATAACGGTAAGAAATCTAGAAAGAACTACTAACTCATATCGTTAAGATACTAAACTGAGCCTACCAAATAGTACAAGAGTTTAAAAGATACCTTGATTTGAAGGCAACGAGAAAAATGAGGCACTAATAAAAATAACTATGACAAGGATGAACTAATGGAAATAACTCAGAAAATAACGGAAAGTGTCAAGGATTTGGCCATTATATAACCCAGTGTCTTTCAAAAGAAGGTTCCCAAAAGGTATTAGCGACCATCATCAACAGAATACGAGATGTAGAAAATTGTGCAGAAGAAATTTATGAACAAGATTTAGAGTTGAGTGATCCGAAGTTCAACAAGGAAGTGAATTCGAACCCTAGTCTGGGAGTAGTAAGTTTCCCCCAAAGGGGTAGCTGAGTTGGTGGAGTATGGCATGCTCGTGACCAAAGGTCATGAGTTCGAATCCCCTACAAACGTTTTCTTAGCTGAGTCTGTCACCTTGTGTGGTTTACCTTCTGGAATTGTGTTAACCTTTTTCTCACGCAAGTATACGTGGTCAAATAGTAGCAAGTAATAAGTAAGAAAGTTCGTTCCCACGAAGACCAGGTGTATATGACAAGAATTCACTTATGCAACAATGTATGATTATTAAACTAATGCTTGAACGAGTAATAAAGTTTGGTTGAATGATTATAACTAAGCACATTAACTAACGAGATTAACTAACGAGTTTACTTATGCGAGAGAAAACATGGAACCCTAACTTCATTGTTTATTTTACTCAGATTATTAAGATACTTAACCAATATGTGTGATAACAACGATTACTAATCAGATAACACGAAATCAGTATACGCTACCTCTCAGTACACGTAAACCAAACCACTTAAACAGCCACAAAAGAGATAGTAGCTAAGCAGACACCGCTTGCATGACAATCATATATGTCTATACGAATTGAGGTACAATTGGTTTTAAGCACGAGTTATCTATTTCGATTAGATAGGGTAAAACGATATGGTTAGTGACATATTACGTATCATGAACAATCATAATACGAATCATTCAAGAACCTATGCTAGCAAGGCAAGTTCTAAACCCTTAAATCCACTTTCGCATTCATTAAAGATTAACAAACTAGATGATCGCGACGCATCTAACGATAAGCACAACCATACTAAGTAACCGATAAACGCATCTCACAAACCAATCAAGCAATCAAACCATAAGTATTATTCAAACAAATCCGCTAGAGTTCCATGACAACGATTAGTTCATAATCGAACAAATCATCATCATGGGCTCAAAAGTTAACATAGTTCTAGACGAATATAAATAGATGAATAAGCGTTTAGAGAACATCAAACCGAACAGTAGCCACTGAGTATCGCCTGACAGAAACAATCCGTAAACTACCGATCGAAATCACCGTAGCCGTCAACTTCGTTTTCCGGTATCGCCTGTCAAGAGTAATACCTCCACTGCCGAATAAAAACCACCGCAGTTATCGCCTACCTCCTGCCGTATTTTTGTATGTTGCCGCTGTCGATCGAAATTAAAAGCAGCCGTCACCTGCTTCCTCTTCGCCGTCACCTATTTTCTCTCTTTCATGATCATGGCATGAATATGCAAATAAGCATGACTAACATGAAGATGCACTGTTTATCATGAATAACTACTATGATTGATGCAACTACAAGAAATTAAAAGATACAAGAAACACTCCCTTACTCGTCCAGCTGTCTTGATCATTTTTTCCCAGTGGGTTGCCTCCCACGAAGAGCTTGTTTAACGTCGAAAGCTCGACGATACCACTCGGAATCATGTAGTGACGAGGCTGATGATGAATGCCTCACGGTTCACCATATCTCCATAGTAATGTTTGAGTCGTTGACCGTTGACTTTGAATGCTTTGTCTGGTAATTCCTCATAGATTTCAACTGCTCCATGTGGATATACTGTCTTGACTATAAATGGTCCAGACCATCTTGACTTGAGCTTTCCAGGGAAAAGCTTTAGACGAGAGTTGAAAAGAAGAACCATTTGACCCGGCTCAAAAGCTTTATGTATAAGCTTCCTATTATGTTATTTCTTGACTTTTTCCTTATACATCTTTGAGTTCTCATAGGCTTGAGACCGAAACTCATCAAGTTTATTCAATTGAAGCAAAAGCTTCTCACCAGGTGCTTGAGTGTCAAAATTTAACTCCTTTAAAGCCCAGAATTCCTTATGCTCGAGTTCTGCTGGAAGATGGCAAGCCTTACCATATACTAACTGAAATGGTGACATCCCAAGTGGAGTTTTATAAGCCGTTCGGTATGCCCATACCGCTTCATCTAACTTCAGAGACCAATCTTTCCACGAAGGATTCACCACTTTTTCCAAAATTCGCTTGATTTCTCGATTCGAGACTTCAGCTTGACCATTAGTTTGAGGGTGGTAAGCGGTAGCAACACGATAAGAAACACCATATTTATCCAACCAGGCTGTGAACTGATGATTGCAAAAGTGAGTCCCTTCATCACTGTTTATAGCACGAGGAGTTCCAAAGCGAGTGAAGATTTGCTTATGAAGTAAATTGAGCACTACCTTAGCATCGTTAGTTGGGAGAGCTTTCACCTCAACCCACTTAGATATGTAATCCACAGCTAAGAGTATGTATAGATTGTTGCATGAGGACACAAATGGTCCCATAAAATATATTCCCCACACATCGAATACCTCAACCTCAAGAAGCATATTAAGGGGCATCTCATTTCGCCTAGAAATATTACCAACCTTTTGGTATCGATCGCATCTACGAACGTACAGATGAGCATCCTTAAACAAAGTAGACCAGTAGAAACCTGCTTGAAGGACTCGAGCAGTTGTCTTATCCCTGACCATAATGTCCTCCATAAACCGTAGAGTGACAATCATGTAAAACTTTCTCAATCTCACTATAAGGAATGCAATGTCGGATCATCTTATCAGCACACTGTTTAAACAAAAATGGCTCATCCCAAAGATACCATTTCACATCATGCAAGAATTTCTTCCGTTGAGCCCAAGTAAAATTTGAAGGAATCACATTGCTAACCAGATAGTTAACAAAATCACCAAACCATGGCACTTCTCCTTGGATCAGGAACAACTGCTCATCTGGGAAACATTCGTTGACAAGAATTCCATCTCCCTTGTCTTTCTCATGTTGCTCAAGCCATGAGAGATCGTCAGCTACCGGGTTTTCGGTCCTCTTTCTGTGTTTAATTTCCAACTCTAATTCCTGAAGCAAGAGTACCCATCGAATTAAGCGAGGCTTGGCATCCTTTTTAGATAGTAGGTACTTGATAGCCGAATGATCCGTGAAAACCGTGACTTTAGCACCAAGCAAGTAGGATCTGAACTTCTCAAAGCCACAGACAACAGCCAAAAGCTCTTTTTAAGTAACGGTGTAGTTTCGTTGTACATCATTGAGGGTTTTACTAGCATAGTGAACCACGTGAAACACCTTCAGCTTCCTTTAACCAAGAATGACTCCCACAGCGAAATCACTAGCATCACACATCATCTAAAATGGCTCTTTCCAGTTAGGCGCAGTGATGATAGGGGCTGAAGTCAACTTTTTCTTCAAGAGCTCAAAAGCAACGAAACACTCTTCAGTAAATCGAAAGAGAACATCCTTTTCAAGTAGACTACAAAGTGGTTTGGTGATCTTTGAGAATTTCTGAATAAAGCGTCTATAGAATCCAGCATGACCAAAAAAACTACGAATTCATTTTACTGAGACAGGAGGAGGAAACGTTTTTATCGTTTCAAGCTTGGCCTTGTCCACTTCTAAACCCCTTTTAGACACCTTGTGTCCAAGGATAATTCCTTCTTGCACTATGAAGTGACATTTTTCCCAATTAAGAACGAGGTTTGTTGCCACACATCTCTACAAGTAATCTACCCAGATTAGATAGACAGCCATCGTATGATTTCCCAAAAACTGTGAAATCGTCCATGGACACCTCCATGACATCATCAACCATATCAGAGAAAATAGCCATCATGCATCTTTGAAAAGTAGCGGGTGCATTGCAAAGTCCAAACAAGACACGTCGAAAAGAAAAGGTACCAAAAGGGCATATGAAGGTGGTCTTCTCCTAATCTTCTAGAGTTATACAAATCTGATTGTAGCCTGAATATCCATCGAGCATACAGTAATACTCATGGCCGACCAACCTATCCAACATCTGATCAATGAATGGCAAGGGGAAAGTGATCCTTTCTAGTGGCCTTATTCAATTTACGATAATTTATACAAATTCTCCATCCAATGACTGTCCGAGTGGGGATAAGTTCATTCTTTTTATTTGTTACTATTGTCATTCCTCCCTTCTTTGGTACACATTGCACCGGGCTTACCCACGGACTGTCTGAGATAGGATAGATAATGCCTGCAACTAGCCACTTCAGAATTTCTTTCTTCACCACCTCTTTCCTGATATAATTTAACCTCCTTTGATGCTCGATAGATGGTTTGCTCCCTTCTTCGAGCAGAATCTTGTGCATGCAGTTAGAGGGACTAATTCTCTTGATATCTGCTATGGTCCAACCAATGACTGATTTGAACTTCCTCAAAACTCTCAATAGCTTTTCTTCCTCGGTACTTGAAAAGTTAGATGCAATAATAATAGGTAATGTAGATGACTCTCCTAAGAAAGCATACCTGAGATGATCTGGCAGTGGTTTGAGTTCAAGTTTAGGAGCTTCTTCTAGAGAAGGTTTAAGTCTTTCCTGAGAATCCTTAACATCACCCAATCCAAACGAACATGTGGAATATTGAGCCTCATTTGATACGGGGCTGACTGTAGTAGTTGAACACATTCAGATATTTCTTCGTCTTCGATGTCAGATTCACCATGTAGAACTCTGCCCAGAACTTCTGAACTCGCAAACCAATCCAACTCATTAATATGCAAAGTATCGATCATATCAAACCTGAAACATTCTGCATCCTCTATTGTAGATTTCATATCCTTGAAAACGTTGAAAGTGACATTCTGATCTTGCACTCTCATAGTGAGCTCCCCTTTCTGGACATCAATCAAAGTTTTTCCCGTAGCTAATAATGGTCTTCCCATGATTATGGGGATGTTTTTGTCCTTTTCGAAATCTAAGATAATGAAGTTAGCCGGAAAGATGAGCTTATCTACCTTTACTAAGACATCTTCCACGATACCACGAGAATATGTGATAGAGCGATCAGCCAGTTGTAAAGAGATGTTAGTCGGTTTTAGCTCAGGTAGCCCAAGTTTCTCAAACACAAATAGGGGCATCAGATTAATGCTCGTGCCCAAGTCACATAAACAATTGCTGAAATATAAATTGCAGATCGAACAAGGAATGGTGAAGCTTCCTGGATCTTTAAGCTTGGGAGGCAATTTTTGTTGTAAGATCGCACTATATTCCTCAGTGAGTGCCACTGTCTCATAATCAACAAGCTTTAGCTTTTTCGAAAGAATCCCCTTCATGAACTTGGCATAACTAGGAATTTCCTCTAATGCTTCAGCAAAGGGTATGTTGATGTGTAGCTTCTTGAATACCTCCAAAATCTCCCAAACTGATTATCTAGCTTATGTGTATGTAACTTTTACGGAAAAGATGACGGAGGGTAAATCGTAGGCTCAACAACTAACTGAGATGGCTTTTTAGGTGGCTGATCTTGATCAGAATTAAATTCAGATGAGGGCTGATTTTGAGAAAATCCAGCCTCTTGTTCAACTGTCGGGTTCTTGATAACCTTTCCTGATCTCAAGGTGATAGCTTGGCAATGCTCCTTGTCGTCTCGTTTACTTGGATTATGCTCTGTGTCGCTAGGAAGAACTCCTTGAGGTCTAACAATCATGTTACTGGCCATCTGCCCAATCTGATTTTCTAAGGTCTTGTGAGATACCATCAGACTTTTAATCATTAACTTCATCTCTTCGAATTCAGAGTCTCTCACAGAATGTTGAGAAGGTCCAGGATGTTGATTCTGAGGTTGTCTTGGGGCATACTGTTGAGATTGATGTTGCTGACCTTGTTGCTGAAATCCAGGAGGAGCGTATGGCTTAGCACTATAATGCTGATTACCTTGTTGATTATTGCTCCAACTGAATTTCGGATGATTTCTGTTGCTTGGGTGATAGGTGTTTGAGATTGGTTGTTGATTCTGCCTCTGAAAGTTACTCACAAATTGCACTGACTCAGTAGAGATAGGGAATTGTTGAGTGTCATGCCCTCCAGCACAAATCTCGCACACACTAGCTACCTGATGTACCCCTAGTTTAGTCAAAGAATCCACCTTCATGTTTAGAGCTTCAAGCTGAGCTGCTAAAGTAGTGGCAGTGTCTACGTTAAGAATACCAGCTACTTTATGTTGTGACAGTCTCTGAGAAGGGTTCTGTAATTCATTAGCAGCCATCATCTCAAGGAGTTCGTGAGCCTCCTCATAGCTTTTCGTTAATAAGGCTCCCCCAGATGCAGCATCGACCATGGGCCTTGTTTGCGCACTCAAACCATTGTAGAAGAAATTTATTACTAACCAATCAGGCATCCCATGATGAGGAAATTTCCTGAGCATCTCCTTGTAACGCTCCCAAGCTTCACTTAAAGATTCACCATGTGAATGAGAAAACTGAGTAATAGCATTCCTCATGGCGGCTGTTCTCGCCATAGGAAAGAATTTTGAGAGAAATTTCTGCGCTAATATATCCCAAGTAGTGATAGAGCCTGCCGGTAAAGAGTGTAACCAGCTCTTAGCTTTGTCCCTCAGAGAAAATGAGAAGAGTCTCAGTCTTATGGCATAATCTGAAACACCGTTGAACTTGAAAGTATCACAGATTTCAAGGAAGGTCATAATGTGCATATTAGGATCCTCAGATGAAGCTCCCCACAACTGAAAAGAATTTTGCATCATCTGAATAGTGCCGAGTTTAATCTCAAAATTGTTCGCAGCAATAATGGGTCTGACAATGCTAGACTGAATATCCATGATCTTTGGTTGAGAGTACTCCATGAGTGCTTTTGGAGCTGGATCGTCCATTGTAGAATTAGTATCAGAATCTGAGACTAGTAACTCTGTTCCTTGGCTTGTTTCAAGCTCCTTTTGTACTAGTGCTCTAGTTTGAGACCGTGTTTGCATACACGCTCAAGTACCTAAAGCACAAGAAAACACACGAAAAGTAAGCAACCAAATCAAGTCAATAATTTTATAACGACCCCTACTGATAAACAATAAAACTGTCAAATAACACCGAGTCCCCGGCAACGGCGCCCAAAACTTGTTAACCCTTTTCTCATGCAAGTATACGTGGTCAAATAGTAGCAAGTAATAAGTAAGAAAGTTCGTTCCCACGAAGACCAGGTATATATGACAAGAATTCACTTATGCAACAATGTATGATTATTAAACTAATGCTTGAACGAGTAATAAAATTTGGGTGAATGATTACAACTAAGCACATTAACTAACGAGATTAACTAACGAGTTTACTTATACGAGAGAAAACATGGAACCCTAACTTCATTATTTATTTTACTCAGAGTATTAAGATACTTAACCAATATGTGTGATAACAACGATTACTAATCAGATAACACGAAATCAGTATACGCTACCTCTCAGTACACGTAAACCAAACCACTTAAACAGCCACAAAAGAGATAGCAGCTAAGCAGACACCGCGTGCATGACAATCCTATATGTCTATACGAATTGAGGTATAATTTGTTTTAAGCACAAGTTATCTATTTCGATTACATGGGGTAATACGATATGGTTAGTGACATATTACGAATCATTAACAATCACAACACGAATCATTTGAAGAACCTATGCTAGCAAGGCAAGTTCTAAACCCTTAAATCCACTTTTGCATTCATTAAAGATTAACAAACTAGATGTTCGCGACGCATCTAACGATAAGCACAACCATACTAGGTAACCGATAAACATATCTCACAAATCAATCAAGCAATCAAACCATAAGTATTATTCAAACAAATCCGCTAGAGTTCCATGACAACGATTAGTTCATAATCGAACGAATCATCATCATGGGCCTAAAAGTTAACATAGTTATAGACGAATGTAAATAGATGAATAAGAGTTTAGAGAACATCAAACCGGACAGTAGCCAACTGAGTATCGCCTAAGAGAAACAATCCATAAACTACCGATCGAAATCACCGTAGCCGTCAACTGCGTTTTCCTGTATCGTCTGTCAAGAGTAATACCTCCACTACCGAACGAAAACCACCGCAGCTATCGCCTACCTCTTGCCATCTATTTGTATGTTGTCGCTGCCGATCGAAATCAAAAGCAGCCGTCACCTGCTTCATCTCCGACGTCACATGTTTTCTCTCTTTCGTGGTTTGTCTCCTGCCGAAGCTGCTGATCGAAAACAAAAAACAAAAGCAACGTCACCTGCTTTCTCTCTTTCTCTCGTTCCGTTCTGCATGTTAAAAACCCAAAAATGTAGCCAAATCTGTTTTTTGCTTTCTGCTTGTGTATATTGTCGTTCTCTCTTTATATCGTCTGCACAAAACCCTAAAGAAGTCAATTTCCTTTTTTCTTCCTCTTTTTCCTTTCTTTTCTCTTTATGTTCTTCCTTTTTGTTTCTTCCGATTCATGAGCCCAATGAAACTCATATGTACGAATTTGGATCAACAGACCCAAAACTTGCCCTCAAGTATATTAAATTTCTAGTTTCTTCAATTTCAGCCCCAAATTTATTAATATTATCACAATTTACCAGCGGCACAACTCCATCCCTTTACTATAATTTTTCTTTGGAACAGAAGGCCTAGTGGTGCAGGTAAAGGAACCAACATTTTCCTGCGATGCCAAATAAAATGAAATATTAAAATCATTGGATCGTAATCAAAAAAATGAACAGTTCTTATTGAAATCTCTGAGGACTACTATCACTTATATGTATGCCTTTACACTCAAATAAAATGAAGGTTACGAACATAAACAATAGTCAATCTAACCATAAAAATGTTAAAGGGAAATCAAACATACAAAATTATAAATTATTAAGAATATTATGAGCATTTTATTCTCAAAAAGTTTATACTGCCTGCATATTGTTATACCTACGAGAATGAATGAAAAACACGATGAAACACAACGAAAACTTGTTAACCGGCGACGATTTTAAGAATAACGGAAGCGTAATAAGTGATATGAAATGCACTTATCACGTTGGTTTGCAGGATATTGCGTCATACTGAGGGTTTACCCTGTGCGCACTCGTTGAGTAGTGTCTGCGGGTTCCCTCCGAAAAAAATAATAATAAGATGGACGTTGGTCAACCTGCATTTTTTTTTTTTGTATCAGATGCACGTTGGTGTAGATCATAAAGTTTTTTTATAAGATGCAGGTTCAAAGATCTAAGATGCACGTTGATTATAAGATGCAAGTTAATTGATCTAAAGAAACTTTATGATACACAAAGTTAATTATTTTTGTATAAGATGCACGTTACCATTAAAATTAGTATCATAATTGCAAGTTGATTATTCATAATGTAAATTGTACTAATGTTGTATCAGCTCATACGATAACTCCTATTGGTTTAGCCTCTATTGTCCACCATCAACCATACGCGGAGGCTTGGATCGACACTTATTCTATCCTTTTTACTCATTAGTGCAAAATACCTATAGGTTTTTTATCTTACAAAAATAATATTTGGTGTGATGTGGAATTTATGAACATAAGTCACATAATTATATGAATATTATAGATCAATTATCAAGGTGTAATGATTTTAGGCTAATCCAACATATTTTTATTCATTCACAATGATAAGAAGATCATGTTAAACCCACTCGAATAAAATTGAAGAAAGTATTAAGTACCGATGAAGGAAATCAGAAATTGTTATAAAAGCCTTTTTATATTGTTGATTCGAGAGAATCTCTACAACAGGCCAAAAATAACAATATCATGTTTCTCTTAATGGTGCAAAACACTACAGTGTTCCAAATAATATGTTGTTATAAGTAAAATCTAGGGTAAGAGAAGACACTAAGTTATTCCCAGAATATATCCTTCAAAATCTTCCTCCGACTTAAGATATTCAAACTTCATTGATCTTATTCTGAGAGAAACATTACCAAATCTGCCACACTTACATATGAACCCAAAGGAGCACTCAAAATTTAAGTTTATAATTTCTGAAAAAAAGGGTTTTTTTATAAAATCTTGAATCAATGTGTTAAACCATCCATATTCACACCTAAGAAGGGAAAACATGGAGAATATGAATTGATGGTAGAGTCATAAACAAGATCGTTGTCAAATATCAAATATTAATCCTTTGACTTGACAATTTATTAGATATTATTGGATGATCTACCATACTCTCTAAAGTTGATCAGAAAAGTGGATCCTAAAATGTTTGATCATATGGAAGAATATACTCGATTGAGAGAATGAATGTGTAACAAAATAGGAATTACAACATGGTATTGATCCTCGTATTTTTCAACTATGTTTCAGTTTTATCTTGTCGAAGTGGAGATCTTCTAAGCATAAGAGAATGATACATAACAGAAAAGTCAAAAGGCTTAATAATTACATTTAAAAGGAATTTTAAGAGTCATAATTACTTGTGGAGATCGTTATTATGCATTTTAATAACTCATGAAACCTATAGTCTTTTGAATTTAATGTATTCCCTAGAGGTTTATATTATTCTTTATAAAATAGGTGTAAGGTCATTTGTATCAGGAAGTCTTTTGAGAAATGCGAAAAAGTGAGTATTACTCATATCCTGTAAAAACCTTGAGCGTGAGCTCTAAACTACGTGCGAAACCTTGAGCATGAAGCTCTAAACTAGGTGTAAAGCCTTGAGAGTGAAGCTTATTCAAGTGATTCCAAACCCTATATATACTATATACTAGTACCCTATATCATATGCCTAAAATATTTTTTACTATGCCAAAGTATTCCATAACTTCCAAACAATTTGGGTCGTTTTCTAAGATTGTTGGTTTTAAAACGAACTTCATGGATACCAAACGGTTCTCATAAACGGTGTCATTGATGAAGTAATTTTTGTTATACCAATGTCATATTTTTAAATAATTTTACCTTGACATAATAAATATGTTAGAGATAAACGATATTATTGAAGAAAAAAATTGAAAACATAATTTTTTTAAGTAACTTATTAATCATCTGTTCACAATGATAATTGAAGTCAATATTATGTAAGAAAAATATTTTGGTTTATTGTAAGATACATTTGCATCAGTGCATCTTACCAATAATAGAGCTCGATTCAAATCTATTGAATAAATTAACGCTGCATATGAAATGCAAATGAGCGACACCAACATACAAAAAGTTGAAGAATATGGAGACTTCAACTTATTTTTTACAAATGGGAAAATAATAACTTTCAACAAAGTTTTGTATGTTTGAAAATGAACAAAAACTTAGTGTATTGTGATATCTTGGTTAAAATGGTAACCTGTTGTATTTAGGATTTCGATAAACTATTTCTAATTAAGTACGGTATATTTGTTCATAAAGAATGTTATAATACATAATGGTAACTATGTACCTTTGAAAACTCATGAGTGAAAATAAAATTATATGTATGCTTGCTTTTGTAAGGATTATTTGTTATGACATGGTAGAGTTTCTCATATAAGTCATAGAACTATTAATAGAATTTTTAAAACCAAACTTATAAAATGTGATGTATATTCTTATAAAAAATGTGTATTGTGTGTAGAGTCTATAATGATTGAAAATATTATAAAACTATAGAAAAATGTACGAAATTATTAGACTTGATACATACAAACACACACATATATATATAATTTAAAAAGTATTTTAACGCGTGGATGTAAGAGATAATTAATACGTTTTATAGATTATTACTCTTATTTACTTATATGTACTTACTTAAACACAAGGATAAAATATTTAGTATATTAAAGAAATTCAAATATGAGGTTCAAAATAATTTAAAAACTAAAACTAAAATCTTACATGGTGATATAGGTGGAGAATATATCTCATGATATTTTTTTAGTTTTTGCAAAGATCATAAGAATAGTTCATAACTATTCGACGCCTTGTACACCGCAACAAAATGGATTGTATGAACCAAAAATAGAGCTTAAATTGAAATAATTAATGTCAGTTTAGTCAATTCTAAATGTCATATTAATTTATATGGTGAAGTTTTTGTCACTGTATGTCATATAATTAATTGATTCAAACGTAAGAAAAGCGGAATTTTTCGATGTGAGTTCTGAAAATGTAGAAAACTAAATATTGAATATTTTAAAGTATGGAGGTGTTTAGCATTTTTACAAAAATATAGATCTACGAAACATTAGGTTAGGTATTAAAGATATAATGCAGGAAATAGTAAATTTTATAGGTTATTAAACCTAAAATCTAATGTGGTGTTTGAATCGAAAAAGTGAACAAAAAATTATTCAAATTTATTAAATGATAATATGATTCAAACCGCGGTACAAATCAAGGAAAAGATAACAAAATAAACACCTTTGCTTAAGAACAATGATGTAGTTGCACAAGCCCATGACTATATGGCCCTTTTGGACAAACGGAAACAGGCTTTATTTGGGGCCCAGATATCAGAATTAGGCAATGCGACCACTCAAATCGAACGCGTCGAGAAGCCCAACAATTTTCGAAAGCATCACAAAGTGATGGAGTCCATGCCCTAAATTTAGTCGTTAAAACCCTCGTTTTGCTGTTTTAATAAATTTTCTGCATTTTCCTATTTTATTTAGATTTTATTAAAATACTTAACCAGCTCCAATCGCTTTGAAATTGGGTTGGGCTTTATTTTATTGCATAAGAAAAAAAGCTGTAATTTTGGGCTAGGGTTTCGAGCACTTCTATAAAAGGCTCTCAAACCCTAGTTTTGCACTCGTTGGGAAATCAGTTGAGAGACGTACAAGAAGCACTACACAGGCTGTTGAACAACCAAACCAACGACTTTCGAGCTCCAGGTTCGAGCAACCAGCCGTCGGGATCTGAGAGAGAGATCGGCCGCGAGCAGAATCCGTTTGCTCCTCAGCGAGAACAAGTTAGGGGTCAATACTCACCACAAGACTTCCGTGACCAAGTCTTTGAGCAGCCGCCACCGAGAGATTCTGATCTGAACGCCAACAACCGGTGGGAATCTGGATTCAGATTGGAGATCCCAGAGTTCCAAGGGGGTCTTGCACCAGAGGAGTTTTTAGATTGGATAGCCTCAGTTGAAGAAGTTCTTGATTTCAAGGAGGTTCCGGATGCAAAGCGGGTACAGTTGGCTGCAACTAAGTTCTGAGGCCGAGCTGCATCCTGGTGGCAACAGCTCAAGCAGACCAGATCAAGGCACGGTAAGACAAAAATAACAACTTGGGCTAAGTTTGTGAAGCACATGAGGGCTGCATTTTTGCCTTACAACTATAATCGCATAATGTATCAGCAGTTCCAAAGCCTTAAACAAGGGTCAAAGACTGTTGACGAGTACACTAACGATTTTTTCACGTTACGAAACCGTGTATATATTACTGATTCAGCTGATCAGCTAGTATCTCGCTAAATAGGGGGGATGCGACAACAGTTTCAGGACCAGCTGAATATGTTCGACCCTGTGAATGTGTCTGAAGCACATCAGCGTGCACTGTATCTAGAGAAAGCCCTTTCACAAAGGCCTTATGAAGGAGACACTACCAGACCAAATCCATTGACATTCCCCAAAAGGACGATTCCAAGCCCTAACCCAGGAGTGCCAACTGCTTCTCCTATGCGCACAGGTGCTAATTTGCAGGACCCTAGTCGCACAGTTACTTCCTCACAGGTCCGGTGCTACCATTGTCATGAACTAGGGCACGTTGCTTTACAGTGTCCAAAATTACGACAACAACCACAACACCGAGGGGTCTGTTCGCTGACACTGCTGATTTTTCCATGGAGGGCGAGCCGCGGTTTGATGAAGAACCAGAGGATGTTGTTGATGAGGTTCCAAATGACCAGGTTACAGGAGGAGATATTGGTCAGGCATTGGTTCTAAGGCGTATCTGCTTGACGCCGAAAGCCAAAAGTGAGGGGAATGATTGGCTACGGAACAATATTTTCCAATCGACTTGTACTATTGGGGGAACGGTATGCAAATTCGTTATTGATTCAGGGAGCTGCGAAAATGTTATCTCTGAAGAAGTTGGCCAGAAACTGGCCCTGAAAACAGAAGACCACCCAAACCCCTACAAGATTGCTTGGTTAAAGAAAGGTAGTGAGGTAAGTATCTCTAGAAGATGTCTGGTATCTTTCTCTGTTGGTAACTATAGGGATAAAGCTTGGTGTGATGTCATTGGGATGGATGTGTGTCACTTGTTGCTAGGCCGACCCTGGCAATATGACAGAAATGTCACATATGATGGTAGGAGGAACCGCTACAGTTTTATATGGAATAATGTCAGGTTCATATTAACACCAACTAGAGAGGTTTCTCCAAAACCTTCCCTTGCAGTATCAAAGGAGTCGGGTAAGAACTTTCTAGCTCAAAAGGCATTTATAGAACATGCTCATGAAACAGGGATTGTCTATCTTTTAGTGGTTAAAGAATTTAGTACTGATCCATTTGCTGGTATACCTGAGCGAGTTCGGCCGCTTTTAGCGGAATTCTCTGTTGTCTTTCCCGATACTTTACCTACAGGTTTACCTCCATTGAGAGATATCCAACACCAGATTGACCTTGTACTGGGTGCTAGTCTACCAAACTGACCGCATTATCGGATGAGCCCAAAAGAGCATGAAGAGCTCCGTAGACAGGTGGAGGAACTGTTAACGAAAGGCCACATCCGGGAGAGTCTTAGTCCTTGTGCAGTTCCTGCACTATTAACACCAAAGAAGGATGGCTCAATGAGAATGTGTCTGGATAGCCGGGCTATCAACAAAATTACAGTCAGGTATCGATTTCCTATTCCTCGCCTTGATGATTTACTGGATCAATTGAATGGTGCTACTGTGTTTACGAAGCTGGATTTGAAGAGCGGATACCACCAGATTCGTATTCGTATGGGGGATGAGTGGAAACAGCCTTCAAGACCCGAGAAGGTCTGTTTGAATGGATGGTAATGCCATTCGGTCTTTCTAACACTCCTAGCACGTTCATGCGGGTTATGAACCAGGTATTTCGCCCATTCATCGGAAAATTTCTTGTTGTGTACTTTGATGATATTCTTATTTATAGTACCACGGAAGAGCTGCATCTCCAACACTTACGCGAGGTGTTGGTTGTTTTGAGGCGAGAGAAGTTTTATGGAGGACTCGATAAGTGTTGTTTTATGACAGATTCGGTCGTCTTCCTAGGGTATGTTGTGTCAAAAGATGGGCTTTCAGTGGATCAGTCGAAAGTAGAAGCCGTGCGAGACTGGCCTATTCTTACTTCCATCACTGAAGTCCGCTCTTTTCACGGATTGGTCTCTTTTTACAGACGGTTTATACATAACTTCAGCACTGTTATGGCTCCCATTACAGAGTGTATGAAGGACAAGACATTCTGTTGGACCCCTGAAGCAGCTAAAGCGTTTGAGATAATCAAGGTAAGACTGACCACTGCACCGATTCTGGTTTTACTTGACTTTTCTACAGGATTTGAACTGCATTGTGATGCGTCCGGATTGGGCATTGGCGCTGTACTCAGCCAACGAGGTCGTCCTGTAGCATACTTCAGCGAAAAGTTAAGTGGAGTTAAACTTAACTACAGCACCTATGACAAGGAGTTCTATGCAGTTGTACGAGCTTTGAAGCACTGGAGTTCCTACTTGGCCTACAATGACTTTGTCTTGTACACCGATCATGATGCCTTAAAACATCTGCAGAGTCAGGAGAAACTCTCTTCCCGCCATGCACGTTGGGCAGCATTTACGCAACAATTTACCTTTTCCATTAAGCATACTTCGGGGACAGTTAACCGCGTAGCTGACGCATTGAGCCGACGCAGCATGATGATTTGTATGGAAGGAGAAGTTGTGGGATTCGAGATGATGAAGGATCTACTGGCTATCGATCCATATTTTGGTCCTATTTTAGAGGACGTCAGCGCAGGTTTGAGAAAAGATTTTGCAGTGAGCAACGGTTACCTCTTCAAAGGTAATTTACTTTGTGTTCCTGAGGGCAGTTTGAGATTAGTGATTGTACAGGATAGACATAACGAGGGGCATGGGGGTAGAGATCAAACCCTTCACTGTGTATCCAGTCAGTTCTTCTGGCCGCATTTGAGGCGAGATGTTATCCGTTTTGTAGCTGGTTGTCGGGTTTGCCAGGTGGCAAAAGGTACATCCTCCAACGTAGGTCTATACCTACCACTCCCAATACCGGAAGGACCATGGCGAAGCGTCAGCATGGATTTCATCTCTGGGCTGCCAAGAACACAGAGAGGTAACGATTCTATTTTTGTAGTGGTTGACAGGTTTTTTAAGATGGCCCACTTTATTGCCTGCAAGAAAACCACAGATGCTGTGAATGTTGCTAATTTATACTTTCGTGAGGTCTACCGCTTACATGGTCTACCCTTGAATATCGTTTCTGATCGCGATGCGCGGTTTGTGTGGCATTTTTGGAGGAGTTTGTGGCGCCTCACAAACACGAAGCTGAGTTTTAGCAACGCATATCACCCGCCGACAGATGGCCAAACCGAGGTAACTAATCGAACGTTAGGCAACATGTTACGCATAGAGGTCTCTGGGAACTTGAAATCATGGGATTCTCGTCTTTATCATGTTGAGTTCGCCTACAACAGGCACCACAAGCGCAGTACTGGGTATAGTCCCTTCATGGTAGTCTATGGTTATAACCCACGGGGTCCTATGGACTTAGCTTTCCCAACGCTTGATAAGGTCCCAACTAAGGTCGAGAACGTCATTGCTGATCTATGGGAGATCCATGCGAACACCCGCAAACACTTGGAGGAAACAACACAGAAGTACAAGATTGCCACAGATAAGAAGCGCCGCCTGGTGGAGTTTGCAGTGGGAGACTTTGTATGGGTTGTTTTGACCAGGGATCGCTATCCTGCACACGAGTACAACAAGTTAGCTGCAAGGAAGGTGGGTCCGTTTGAAATTATTGAAAAGATTAATCCCAATGCATACAGGTTGAAACTACCCAGCCACATGAAGACCCATAACGTTTTCAACGTGAAGCACCTGGTGCCATTTACCGCTGCTACTGAGGATGATGAAGCTGAGAATTCGTGGGCGAATTCTTCCGAAGAAGGGGAGGATGATGTAGTTGCAGAAGCCCATGACTATATGGCCCTTTTGGACAAATGGAAACAGGCTTTATTTGGGGCCCAGATATCAGAATTAGGCGATGCGACCACTCAAATCGAACGCGTCGAGAAGCCCAACAATTTTCGAAAACATCACAAAGTGATGAAGTCCATGCCCTAAATTTAGTCGTTTAAACCCTCGTTTTTCTTTTTTAGTAAATTTTCTGCATTTTCCTATTTTATTTAGATTTTATTAAAATACTTAACCAGCTCCATTTATTTTATTGCATAAGAAAAAAAGCTGTAATTTTGGGCTAGGGTTTCGAGCACTTCTATAAAAGGCTCTCAAACCCTAGTTTTGCCTCAGACTTTTTTTAATACAATTTTGATTTTCTTTAAAGTCTCCTTTAATCTAACCTAGTGTTAGAACTATCCATCGGTTGTTTTGTCTTCTTCCTCTTGACTTCTACAGCCGACACCTGTGTTTCAAAACCAGTCGCCACCAAACAACCACTTAAACCTCATAAACGTTAACAGGAAAATAAACCTAATGGTTTAGGATCCGTTCAGATAGATTTTTAAAAGATGTCTGTCTATTTGATAGAATTAAGTTGTAAAAAAAATCATCCGGAAAATTATGGTAGTGCTTTCTTTAGAGTACGATCTTTAATCTTATAAGTAATCAATATCTTCATAAGATTTGGTATTTTGATAATAGGTCATAAATTATGAAATGGATTCAATAATCTCAAACCAAATATGGGTATTGGTTGATTTACTTTCGGGTTTAAGACCAATTTATTTTAAATGGGTATTTAGGAAAAAATGTGACACGAATTGTACCTTTCAAGCTTCCAATGCAAGATTAGTAGCCAATAGTATTTTAAAAAACAAAAAAAATTGATTATTTTGACACATATGCTTCAGTTGTTAGAATTACAAGCATAAGAATGGTCTTTGTAATTGCATTAGTATAAATTTGAAAATTCATAAAAATGAATGTCAAAATGACTTTTTAAAATGGAGATCAAAGAGAAGATCTATATAAATATCCCAAAAGTTTTGTACTTCCCGGGAATTAAACTGATTATATAGGATTGTTAAGTCATTATACGGTCTTAAGCAAGCATCTAAGAAGTGGAATGAACAAATTGATCATAAAATTGTATCTAATGGGTTTAGACGTAATATGTTGAATAAGTATTTATACACTAAGGTTTGCGATAACATAGTGGGCATAATATGTCTTTACACATATGATTTTCTTTCATTGAGTAATGATATGAATGATATTATTGAAACAAAAGAGGTTTATGACTTATATTTTTAAGATGCACGATAATAAGGAATTAAACAGTATTTAAGAACGAAATATATAATAATAGTAGAGGTTATTCCCTAAATCAATCTCATTACATTGGAAAAGTACTTGATAAATTCAAACATCTTAAATTCAAAATAACACATACATTATTTTATCCTATTTTTAAGCATTAAAATAATGACGAACGACCGCTGGCTTCATAAATTAGTGTTATATGAGGTCTGATGTATGCAACTTTATGCACTAAGGTGGATATTTTATTTGCGGTGTGTAAATTCAGTCGATTTACGAGTAATTCAAGTATGAAACATTGGAATGAAATTGAAAGGGTTTTATGACATTTGAAGAATACCAAAAATATGTGCTTCAAATATTCCAATTTTCATTGGGAACTTCAAGTATACACAAACGCAAGTTGGATCAGCAGTCTAGCGGATGATAGATCAACTACGAGATGGATGTTTACTTTTGCAGGAAGTATTGTTTTTCTGGTATCAAATAAACAACGTGTATATATATATATATCACTCGATTATAGAATCCAATTCATATCATTGGCCACAACGAGAAAAAAAGTTGAATAATTGAGAGGCTTGTTGCTGAAAACATTAAATTTTAAGAGAAATATAACAATCTTATAGTAATGTGATACCGAATAAACTTTTTGTAAATCTATAATGGAATCTACAATAGAAAGTCTAGATATATAAGTCTGAGACATCTTTACGCTAGATAACTAATTCAAAGTAGGATTATATCAGTCTTGTACGTGTGTTTGAGTGAGAACTTGGGAAATCTGATTACCAAACCATTGGCTGGGAATTGGTAAACTCTAAACTTATAAGGATGAAACTAAAACTCTTAAACTAATATTTTACAAACAATCACAACCCAATTTAATTATAAATAACATAGACACAGAATTTTCAATGGATAACAACACGTTGTTTGTAAAAGGTTCAACATATATAAAAGCATAAGTTTTATTTGTAATGTGAATATTATATATTGATCGTTATTGTGAAGGGATAAGTTCAAAATAAATCGGTCTATGTGTGATATGTGTTTCTAAAGTTGACAAAAATACTTCAAGAATTGTACATATAAGAAACTTGGGGTGGTGTCGTCTCTCGTGAGAAATGAGATCTTCTTAAATTATGGTTTTCGAAATGGATAGAGCACATGATCAAAATAGTGTTAAGTGAACTGTAGACAAATTGATTGGTAAAACGATTGCGGGTGTGGTTGGTAACCATTAAAAAGAGTATGTTGGGTTCTTCAACCAGTCGCTTTTTTTTAGGGAAGCGTGAACAGGATAAACTCTACGTTCAGTCGAAAAAACGTATGTAAAAAGATTCGAACTCGGCTAAGAATCTTGGTTAGTCACCGTACTGTCATGTGTATCAAATATGTCATTAATGGTTTTTTTAATCAAAACGATCACTTTTGTTGGTTTTTTGTTACATCCGTGGTCACCCACCGGTGACCAAGGATGCAAATCAAAACAAACAAAAATGACAAATAAAACCAACAAAAATAACTGTTTTGATAAAAAAAAAATATCTAGGTTTACTCAACCAACCAACTAAACTACCGACCAGCTAGGTTACTCGAGGCTTCAACCGGTCACTTTATTATTGCTAATATTGGTATGAGCTTGCAGAGCCTACTAGAACAGTATACTACTTTTTCTCATGATCCAGGAGCTGTTATACGTGAAAAGCCTACGGTTTTACATGGTTTCATAACCCGGTTTGAGATCGTTGGTCCTCTGGTCCAGTGGGCATTTCACCCCAGTTTGGTCCAGCACCAATTGTTGTTGGGCTTTGCACGCCTGGTTCTAGACAAAACAGATTATCCAAAATAAGTCAGTTTTTTATTTTAAGAATGTATTTTCAAACTTTTATTTAAGACTTCCGATGATTTTGAATATATATCTGGAGTTGGATTACCATTAAATTTTAAAAAAACTTTTAATTTTATCACTTGTCTTTCCTTTTATGGCCATAAGATTGTGATTCACACAATTCATCCACTTACAAATCATTTATAGCAACCCACGATCGATTGTGACTAATAGTGTTGGGAATGGTAAAAGGGTGGAATCTCCGCCTAGCAAAAACCAACCTAAAAGTAAATCAACGGATTAACGGCGTTGCGAATGACAAAACGGTGGAATCGCCACCTAACACAGACCGTTCTAAAAGTGAATCTATTGTAAGTTTTTCACTGTTGATTATTTTTTCGGATGTCTTCAGGTTGAACAATCGAATATGTCACTGACTTCATCATCGGTAATAGTATATGTTATAATGATTCTAATTTAAACTATGATTAGCTTGCCTAAGATGGATCTCATAGTTAGATTATTGGTTTTTTTGGAATTATACGACCAACCATTCTTTTCAACCCTTGCAAATGATCTAGATTATATGCAATCTAATCGTAATGTCTATTTGTATCGTTTCACCCTCTCTGAAATTCTTTCACTTTAAATCTAAAAGTCACAGCTCCCCATAGTCGTTTCTTTTTACTGTCATTTATGCTCATAACGATGGATCAACCACTCTGGTCGATCTGGAAATCTTTTTGGCACTAGATCATGGTACTTTTTGGAATGCTCTATGTGATTTTAATGTTATCTATAATTCGGAGGAACACATCAATTTGGCCATTGACGATTTTAACTCTTGCTGCTATTAGTGTGAACACATTGACCTTTGTTTATTAGGCTTCTAGTTCTTCTAGAATAACAAGGAACCTCTTAACCCTATCTCGCCTAGAATTATATGTATCATAGTCAACAATGACTGAGATGAGTATTTTCTAATGATTTTTTTTACCATTATGGTTTTCTTCGCGCGACAGACCATAACATAATCACTTTAATTCTAGACACTCATCGACCCCTTATCAAAACAACCCTTCAGATTTTCCAATATTTGGAAATATTTCCCTAATTACAATACTTTACTCCATTATCATGAACCTTTAGAGATATGCCCATGGTATGAGTCTGGTTTAGCAAAAGCTCACTTGGCTTCATTATGTCCCGCGAGAATTTAGTGTTATTAGCTCTTGGGTCACCAACAACCAAAACAACCTTCTCCAAGATTAGTCTCATCTTGCGCAAGACTCTTTAAACCCTCTTTTCGTCTCTACAAAGATCGAGACTTCCTCTTTTTTTATCTTCCCTAACAGAGCTAAAGAATCATTTTTCAAATAAAAATATAGAGAAACTTGGCTCAAACTCACAGACCGTAACACAAAATTATTTCATAATAGTATCAATACTCAAATCTTACGTAATAAAATAGTTTCATTCAACAATAGTTAGGGAGACCTTGTCACATATCCCACAGGGGTTGCTAATGTCTTTGTGAATTATTTCTCTAATTTCATTGGCACTAATTACCTTTCTAGATACTTGATACTCTATTGGTTCTCCACTCTAATATCTATTGAAGTCAACGATTAGGATAAGACTTTCATAATTTACCTTGTTACGTGCAAAGATATAAAAAAACTCCTAATTATGTATCGATATCAATAAAGCCTTGGGTTCTAATGTCTTCCACACAGGTTTTTTTCAAGTATTTTTATAATATCATGGGTAAATATCTATTTGAGGGCTCATCGATATCTTCAATTCTGTGTTTCTAAGACCTTCGTAGAATTTCACTTTTATCGCTCTCATTCTTAAACAATACTTTCCTTTTTAAGCTATGAATTTTAAAACTATTCATTGGTGCAATATTGTGTATAAGATTATCTCAAAAATCACAGCAAACAAAATCAAGTACTTATCTCCTTACCTAATACACAAATCTCAACCACCCTTCATTTATGAGTGTAATATTTCTGACAACATTCTCATCTCCAAAGAACTCCTTAGAAGCTACCAAAATAATTGGAAAGGACCAAGGGTTGCATTTAATATCGACCTCATGAATTTTTTTTTATCATGTTCGCTGGCACCTAACCTTGGACATATGTGTCTCCTTGAAATTTATTGATGTGATGATCATTTAATTACATCAATGTCTCTTCACCCCCTCCTATATTTTTAATATTAATGATGATCACCATGAAAATTTCCATAGTTCGAAGGGTCTTCGACAAGGGTATCATTTATCTTGCTTTTTTTCCTAGTATGCAAATCATCTCTATAATACTTAAGATAAAAAACATTAATAGGAAATTCATTTTCAACTATAAATTTTAAAAGTTAAAAAGTATTTCCATATGTTTTGTCGATGGTCTAATGATCTTCTACCGTTGTGATCTTAACTTCATCAACCTCATCAAGAAGGGTCTAAATAAATTCTTTCATCTTTTGAGCTTCCAAGTTAGTCTCTGTAAAACTCAAATTTTCCTCTCTCGGGTGAGTTTATTCCTTAAACAATATCTGATCAACATCATTGGGTATCATGTTGGATTACTTCTAGGATAATATTTGAGTATCCTCCTCCTCACACGTTAATTTTTCTATAACGATTATCGTCTCATTCTCGATAATAAACGCATCTTGTTTTGTGGACCTCCAAACTCATTATTTATCCTAGTAGAACTAAAGTCATTAAGTTTTTTCTATTTGTGGTTCAGGTTTATTGGCCATTTATTTTCATTCTTCTTGCTATGATTATCATTGAGTTATCACAATTTCTCTGGCACTTTTTCTGGTATGGCCATGAAATAAAAGAGTTGAGAACTTAAGGTGGATTAGTTCACTGCCACTTTACCCTTATTAGAGGTAGCCCTAAGATTATAGACCTTAACATCTCAAATCAGGAGGTCATCCTCAAACTTTTGTGGTCTATTGTTAGTAGTAACAATAACTTAATCTGATGTGATTAGATTAAAACTAAAATTTAAAATTTAAAAAAATCTTGACTTTTCTCTTTTCAGGACTTCAAGGAAACAATTACGTCTTAGTTCTTTGACTTACAAAATATACAAGATAACGGTTAGTAATGGTGAGTTTACCTTATTTTGGTATGATTTGTTGTTGCTTGCAACCTCTTGGGTAACCTATAATGGGAAAAGTATTATACATAATTCTCTACTTGACAACAATCTCAAGGTTTCCAACATCATTTTGTATGACCATTCGAACTGGTTAGCCTAGATAAGGTATAAAAGTGTTAGAAACCACCACAACTTTTAAGATATCAACAATATTATTCTCTCATTTCTCACGCTGAGTATCAATTACAATGAAGTATATTACTGGTTCGCCAAGAGTGAGAATGTAAAATTTACCATCAAAGACACTTACCATGTTATCAGTACATCCACTCCTTGTGTCGGATAGACAGGGTTGGTATGGAATAAACACAATATACTCCGTCACTTATTTATTATTGGCTTACTATCCAAGGAAAGTTGTGTACTCGAGATAAGCTCATCGGTTAGGGATTAAATTCCCATCCTCATTATGTTATGTGCAACACTTGTGTTAAATCCATAAATTATATTATTTATGATTGTGTATTCACTTAGACAATCTGGAATGCTGCCAATATGAAGCTTGGGTTTATGTTCACTAGACGAGATTAGCTTAAGCGGATCATGTAGGGTACAAATTGGCCTCACTCTCGCATATGTTATCTTTGGCGCCGGTCTTTTGCTATGGTAATTTACATGTTTAGCGGGAAATAAACTCAAGAATATTTTGCTCCATTGTTGTCTTTGTCTATGCAGTTTTGCATCGTATCATTTTAAATCTACGGTTCATATTTCTTTGAAGCAAGGTTGTGTGGCTGGTGTAACCCTTAATTTCTTCTACCTTCTCTTTATCTTTGAAGATATCACCTCATTTTTTGTTAATTCAATTGACTTCTAGATCAGATGGATCTTTGGATTACTCTCTCATAGTTTTCCAGTTTTATATTAGATTGTAGTTGTTGATTTTTGGAGCTAATGTATCTTTGGGTTACTCTCTCACTGTTGTATAATACACTTATTTTGGCTTTTTGTTATGCTAGTTTCAAACCTAGTCTACTTGGGTTCTATTTTTATACCTTCTCCGAATACTCATTTTTGGGTTATGTTACATTTGTCTTATACTCATTTTCGGGTTGTGGTACATTTGTCTTATACTCATTTTCGGGTTGTGGTACATTTGTCTTATACTCCATGTCTATTTATCTTTAGGGTATGTACCGAGTACTTTTATGAACTCTATTTTGAGAGCTTATTGACTAAAATATAAGTTTTGAAAGTTTTAACGAATAAAATGTAATTTTTGAAAATTAAAAAACAAAATCATAATTTTCAAAACTTTATAAGATAATATAATTGATAGTTTATGGATTAAAATATGATTTTTTGACAGTTTAATATTAAAATGAAGTTTTTTAAAATTTTGGGGACTAGATTATAGTTTTTTAATATTTATATCATAAAATATAGTTTTCAAACAAATAAAATGAAAATAAAATTTATTATGAAATATTTTTTGGTGTAAAAAAGTTAAATTAAAATAAATAGTGTATACAAGTACCTGGAACATACCCCGAGGAAATACAAAAAATAAAAATAAAAGTCGACATGAACTACGGTATGACTGTAAAGTAAAGTACATACTCAAAATAATAAAGACGTGGTGGTAAAGTAAACGGCCCCAATACAGGAATAACTAACAGAACTAAGGAGTCTTCAAACAGTAAATCCGTTGAGGCAATAGCAAAGGCAAAAAATGAGCAAAGGCAAAAAATGAGAAAAGGCAAAAAATGAGCAAAGCCGACAAGAGATAAAGGATCTGCAAAGACAAGTAAAAAGAGCAAGCTAATAAAATAGGTAGTTACACAGGTCAGCTAATCTTAGTGTCATGGAATATGAACCAAAGATCATAGAAGATTTGGTAAGAAACCATAGAAGCAATGATTGGAGGGAAACCAAAAATTATTGCATTCATCTCCTTACAGACGTGGTAAATGACCGTACCAAAAAATTACACATTCCATCATTTTGTCCTTTCCTTTTTGTATTTTTCGAAGTAGATATTGCATTTTTATTTTTTATTACTCTGGATTTTTTTATGCGCTTTGGCTACTGCCAAGTTATCAATCTCACTCATTTTCACGACGATACTCAAATCGTCCACAGTTCCCTCCACTCCCAGAGCATTTTTATTCGGTTTCTTCCTAACCAGACCATCAGAAGTTTCTTTCATAACTCTATGACTATGAGTCATTTTCCTATTCGAAAGAAAAAGTTAAGCATCGAGGTTCTCAGAAGTTTCATCATGTCGGCCAGACCAAGAGGAGTCATCAATTTCTCTACATATATGGTTGCTTTAGTCGAGGGTCAGAAGTGCCTCTAGAAAAAAATCAATGGAGCAAAACACTTATGGAACTTTCTCGACCAATTTTTCATTTCCCATTTGTTAAGATATGAGAATGTCTTATCTACAACTTTTAAATATTATTGTTGAGATTTGGATATCACTGCAAGAAATATTGAATTAGAACTGAAGTACATAACATAAAAAATAATTTTTAAATAGGCGAAAGGGTGGGTTTACCTGTATTTCTCCACTTTCTCGGAAGACGGCTCACATGCTATCTATTTGAAATTTTATGGCCATTTTCCCAACTTTTACTGATGAAGAAGAATTGTTGTTTCCACGTATTCTCTTCCTTAAGAAGATCATTCGCCACCTTAAGAAGACGGATCCTTCATACTTCCCTCAGCTTTGGAGGGTCCTCCTCGGAGTAGTAACTATATATTTTTTATTTTCGAAGGCAATAAAATACAAAGCCTCGATGGGCCAATATTACTCCCAAATACCTCGAATATCTCCGAGGGAAGCGCATCATCAATTTCTTTTTTGTTTTAAGTACCAATGTTTTCGTCATTTCTAGTGATTTCCATTTTGTCAGCACCATCCCTCGTGGCTAACTCAACATTTCTTTGGTTTTCGCATTTGGCTTCGGGCTCATCGGCTAGATGCATGAGCACCCTATGAGAGGTAGATTTTTCATTCGGGAACCCATCAGATGTCTTACGGACTATCAGTTGAGTAGAATGAATTATTTAGACTTAGGTAGAAAATTTTCCTTTGGATCCAACACATCTCTTTGGGGGAGTATTATGGTCCGAGGAGACCACATTGGCCTTCTTTGATGTTTAGTGTTTTGAACTCGGTGAAAATTGGATCTTTTCTTTGCAGGTTGTGATGTATTCTTGGGAGGTGATACCTCACTGAGGTCTGACTGACCCATTGGTATAAAACACAAATGTTCTCGTGAAACGTGTACGGGTGTAAGCCATATGTGGCGTATGTAAGTTAAATCATTTTTAAAATTATCTAACCCACCATTTCAAAGCTTTTATTGCGTAAGACATAATCCCTAAAACAAAATTGGGTGAAGACCAAAATGACGCATTTATAACCTCAAAGGCTGGGTTGCGATCTGAAACGTCATCGAAGCTAGTCCTCCCTCAGAATTCTTCGTAAGGACTGGCGGGGCAACTTCTAAGGGTAGGACTTATCCCAATGATGGGTCAAACCAGTGAAATATTGGGTTAATTTATACGATATTTTTTTTTAAAATAAGCGCAACAAATGTGTAACATTGAGGGTATTTTGTGTAATAAGGAGTAGATGTGTTCAACTTAGTATCATAATAGGACGGAATATCCAAAAATGGACCAACCATATAGGCTTATATAGGCTCACCGCCACTACTATATAAAGCAATGTATCATTGCTATGAAAAATGGTACAATTATTAGAAACTTCTCTCTCTAAAACTCGCGTGTTTCCGTCTTTAGATATCTATGTGACTTTCGAAATATTCTTAAACCATTTTACCCTTCGGATATTTTTGGAGTCATCAAATAATAATAAATCATTTGATCGTGATGGCTACAATGCAAGTTTCTTCAAGCATTCCTAAAATATTGTAATAAACTCTACATGAATTCTAGTTTGATGTTGTTGTTTGCAGTCACTCCTCTCTCGTTGTGGTTGTGGTTGTTGCGATTGATTGTTGGACCTTGATTATGTGATATTCAAGTTGCACACATACATGAAGTTGATCATTCCATTGATGTACATCTTTAGTTTTTGAGTTTTGTAGATCTAACCTCAGATCCAACTACTTACATTGTTATTCTTTTTATATCAATTTTCAAAACACTAGCAATTTTAAAATATAGTTAAAGATATAAAATATTATCCAAAAAAAAGGTAAGGCTATATTGGGACCATATTTGGCTATAATGAGACCCCAAAATCAGATTTTTTTTCTTTAATGTGAAATGTCTATTTTGCCCTTCATATATAAGCCCAACTTTGTAAGAAAAAACTAATTTTTTCCTACTTCTCCCTTAAGCTTTCTCTCTCTAAGATAACTAAAAACTATAAAAAAAAAACTATGGATTTGAGTGATTGGAGTGAAGGTTTCAGCTGCAATATCGATGATTTTGTGTTGAAGGAGGAGGAGCCGTTGATGGACCATTTGCAAACCTAAGATGAGGTGATTTTCGGGTTTTTTAAGTTTCTGTGCGAATATAGCGCTGGTAGCGCTATATAATGGATGAACTGCGAACTCAGGGTTCGTAGTTTTGCATGATTTTTTTTTCAAAATCGCGAATCCGCCAAATGGAAGAACAGCATGTTCGTGATTATGCCAACATAGCGAACACCCCATTCCCAGATATACCGAATGGGCGAACAGCGAACACGCAATTTTTCCCAATACACGCATACGGTGCTCGCGATTTGGAAAAATCGTCGCATTGGTTGTACGTGATTTTGCTGAAAAATCGAACTCTGTTTTTGCGAATGTGACCTGTTTTGCAAATTAAATGATCGGTTAGAATTACGTTTATTTACTTCTTGAGTTCGAAACTTTTTATTTTTTTAACCATCATTATTAGCCATTTTCACTCGAATGATTTGAAATTTGTGGGAAAGAAAAAAAAACTCAAAAAATGTTGAAAAAACTACTTCAAAGTAGCCTAAAATGGTCACAATTTTGACATTTTCACGTTTATTTACTTCTTGAGTCTGAGAATTTTTATTTTTTTAACCATCATTATACGTTAGTCATTTTCACTCGAATGATTCAAAATTTATGGGAAAGCATAATAATTTAAAAACACCTTAAGAACTACTTAAAATAGCTTAAAGTTGTTAGACATGTAAGGATAACGTAATCTGAATAGGCGAATAATGTTGTGACACATAATATATACAAAAATACATACATATCCAAGATCATTATTACAACCCACGTGGTTTAAAGCAGGGTCTCATTATAGCTAAGGACAACACTGCATTCGAAAGGGTATGAATTTCGCTATAATGAGACCCTATCCAAATATTAAACGCCCACCAAAATTGACTCCCCCCTATAAAATAGGACATAAAATCTAGAAAAATACGACACTTGGCCAACATATAGCATTCACAAAAATATAAAACTCGTTAACATTTACATATGGAGTTTATGGCGGACGAAGACTACCACATGCTTCAAGTTGTGAAGATTGCACGCCAGATACTGGGTGATTCAGGCTGGAACGTGCACGAAGATGCAAGCATCTCCTCCATACTCATCTCGTCCGCTCTAGAATATCCATCAAACACACGATCGCACATGTCATACAGTCGTTCCTGATATGTCATCGCACTCGGGGTCTCTGGAACATGTGAACCAGATGGACCGACCACACTAGGATCAAGCAGAATGTACCATAGGTGGTCACGGATCCATACATCGTACAAAGATGTCGTGCCATGACCACCTATAACGTATGTATCACCACGAATCCTCGCGTCAACAACGTGTGACTGCCAGCCTATCCATGTGGCATCATCCCACAAAAAGTGCGTGTTGACACGCCTCCTCCTATCTACTGGTAAAACAGCCCACAACGCCGATGGTATGTCCTGAATGTGCCCTAGCTGTCGAGCGACCCGAAGTGGATAGTACGCCTCAACTATGTCGAATACCTTCAGCGTGTGGTCAATCCAAGCCACAGCCTTGAAAGGGAAATCATCACGCATCGTGCGGTAAGGCATGAACCAAACCTACAATATGTAAGTTAATAACGTTTAAAAAACTATAAGTAATAATAAATTAACGATACGGAAACAAATGTAACAAATCATCGTAACTCACATTGTTCTCCGTCAACGAAACCAGTATCTGTCGGATGTTGATACGAGTCTCATCATCCGTACGAAACAGTGTCGGTACATATCGGCATATAGTCGGCATAGAAGACTCGTAAAGAGTGTTAACCGTAGTCAAATATGGGGGAAGTGATCGTATATCCATGTCTCCAACAAGGCAATAAAACCTGCAATCCCTAAAGTGGAGTGCAACGATGACTTTCCTAGATGGTAATACAGCTGAGCTAGTATATGTTGGCCCCAGTTATATCTAACGGACACCCTATAATGCTCTACAAACTGCAAGTGATCTAACGATATACTGTTCCCCGTCTTGTTCACCAAAATACAACAACCCAGCATGTGGAGCAGATAACCCCTAGTGACACACTCTACAGTACTATCAGACATGGTATCATCCATAAAATAGGGCTGCATGTACTGCTCACGTAAAAACTGTAAACGAACAGATCTAGCATTACCCCCCCCCCCTGTTACGCCCTAACTCAGTCCTAAGTGCATCCTCGGGTAACCTAATGCCCTAGAATACCATGCCAAACGTTGTTCATTACTAGGAAATGTCTGAATAATAAAATCATCACCTGTCACCGGGAGACCAGTAATAACGTGGACGTCGTCTAACGTCACCATCATCTCACCGAAACAGAAAGTGAAAGTTGTTGGTCTCCGAATGTCACCTCTCAAGAAAAGCATCTACCAGGTGTACGTTGGTACTCCAACGCTCCAAGACATCGGTGAGGGGACCGAAGCAAGACATTATAACCTGACGTCTAACCCTACTCTGCCCAGCAAGATCCCATGCACGATGGGTACCGTACATCGAGTAGCACCGCGACGGCCGTCGAGCCTACATAAAACATCAATAACTTAAAAATAATACAAAAGACCATATGTCGTACTTTAAACCAATCATTACTTACCTCTCCTCCAAAGACGTTGTATGCCTCGTGCTGTGCGTAGTCTGGATATAGAGCAGGCACATGCGGATTCACCTTCCGAAATTGCTGATCCAGCGTCCCAAACGCATGGGATATAGTAGGGGCTGGAGTCGAAGCGCCAGGCCTACGCCTTACAGACCGTGACCGTGACCGTGACACAACCTCCTCCTGCTCGTTATCACTGCCCGAGCCTGAATGTCGAACAGGTGTATGCTGTGTGCGAGGCATGCTGAAATACAACAAATAAAGTCATTAATAAATTTGGGAATAAAAACAACATAATGTGACAAAACAGCCAACATTGGGCATCCCTTGTTTTTGTGAAATTGCGAACAGGGAGCTCGCAATTTCACCAAAATAGCGAACAGACAGCTCGCTATTTTGGTGAAATTGTGAGCTCCCTGTTCGCAATTTTACAGTGCTGGAAGTGCAAAATCGCGTGCTGGTTGCTCGCGATTTTGCACTTCCAGCAGCCCCTAACCCTAGATCTACAATCCAACCCAAAACCCACAAACACAAACCAAATTCAACAAAAATGGTACCAAAACGTTCCTAATGCATCGACTAACACGTATCTACAGCTATTTTTTCAAAAAAAACAACAACATATACATGAAAATCGGACTTTTGAGGCAGAACCCTAAACTCTAAATATCACTAAAAATACTAAAGTAAATTGCTTAAAAATTACATGAATAGGTAAAGGATTCGTACCTTAACGTGTTTCTAATGTCGGATTTGAGAAATCTTGACTTTTTTCTGGATTTTGAAAGCTTTTGGTGGAGAGAAGAGAGAAGAAGAGAGAATAGAGGGTTTGTGGCTGAAAATACAGCTTTTATATCAGGGATAAATGAGTCTTTTTTAGGGTCTCATTATAGCCAAATGAGATCTCATTATAGAAGTGTCTCATTATAACCAAATGGGGTCTCAATTTAGCCTTACCCAAAAAAAAATTGACTATCAATATTTTATGTTTAAAAAAAAGTCAGATTTAGCCTCACCCTTTCAAACACTCACTATAAATAAACTCATTTAAGTACATCCATCATCAACAGTAAATCTGAAAACCAAAGAACTAAATGACATAACCAATTTATCAGATCTTATATTTACTAAATAAAACTAATACGCAAAACACGACTGACAAATACAAGAACCGATCAACTCAACTATTTAAATCACTGACGTGCTTAAGTCCCAACAAGCCGAAAGTAGGTACGTACGACATAAAAGCCAAAACATAAGCCTGATTCAGATGTCGGGACTAATTAAGAAATGTGTGTTAATATGTGATTAAAGGTAGCATAGCTTGTGACAGTTAAGGTGATTAATAATATAATACGGCTTAAGTACTGTTTGTCGGCTCTAATACAAGAGTAAATTAACTTAAAGAAGAGTGTATTGATGGATTGAAAAGAGATATTCCCCGACAAGTCATCCACCAGTACCAGTACAGTTTTGGCTACCAACAAAATTTATGCTTTATTTTATGAACTAAAGTGTAGAGAACACTAAAGCCCTTTGTTATGTACAACTTTTCTTTTTGGCTGTAAAATTGTTTGGTACACCTTTATTTTATCTATATAAATAGTATAATAGATAAAATACCAAAGCTTCATATTAAGATACATTAATAAATTTTTATTTATTGTACAAACCGTAAATATCCGTGTAAATAATATTTCTTTTATTTATAATACGGTTTAACATGGTTTTCTTCGATGTTATCGGATAATTAAATTGGACTAATTTCATTTTTATTAATAATATTTTAACCCTTGCGAGTGAGTCGAGGAATGACTAAGTCTCGTAGTATTTCAAAACACTTGTTAATTTTACTTTGCAATAGTTGTCGAATTTGCTTGCACATTGTGTCGTAGAATGTCGAATGTTCTTAAAGATACAATGTACCACGGCGTGCCTTCGACTAGACTCTTCGGAGTTTTGGGATACATTGGTACAATTTGATCAATTCTACTTATTCTAGACCGATGAAACCTGAGAGGCGTCTTAGGATTGGTTTGTGCTGATCGTGTTTATGGTTTATTAAAAATCTAGATCAAAACCTTCTTTCGAGAACAAAAAATACTCTATTTTTCAAAGACGAAAAAAATTACAATAAACGTGGAGCATGTTGCTAGATTTGTTAGAACATTCGACCAAATATAGAGGATATTTTTATGAGTTTTAAATTGCTTTGGGTTGTGCGTATGTATAAGAGAATAGTCACCTAGTACTTTTAGAATGATGAATGAATGACTAAATATTTATAGTTAAAGTAGTGTGATAGATAAATATCGTACATATGGGATTTGACGATTCTAAGATATTGTCATGTTGAACCAGAAGATACCCGAAAGTATATTTTGTATGTATGGTAAACTAGTCAAATGTATATACTTACCGAAGAAATAAAAGGTCGTAACTATTTTGTGTTTGAATTTGTATCTAAACATAATTGAAAAATTTATTTAATTGAGGGTTCGACTGGAATCAAATGATAAATATTATTGGAGAAGCGTTTGTGTAATGACATGTGGCAGATATGTTTGCATTTACTAAAACTCCAAGAAAGTTGGTTGTTCATTTCTTATCGAAGGGTCTTCCATGTCCGCTGGATCCAAGGGTTTTTCCTAAAATTAAATCTCTTCATTTGAATTTAAAAAACACGTAAGGTTAGGATTTTATCACTTAAAATTATAAAGATGCCCCACCTATTTCACTTTTTATTTTTATTTATATTTCTCTATTATCGTTGCTTGAGCTTGTAAAATCTAATAACTCCCTTTATCAATCGAATCGTTACCTGATTATTACTTTATCCCTTCTTATGTAAAAAGCAAGCCACTTGTAAGAATATATGTAGAAAATTTACTCTGAACTTTGAATTTCATCATGTAGAAAATTTACTCAAAACGTGACGCATTCAAGCTATAAATACATTGATGAGAGTGATCATGTGCGAAGGCTGGAAGAGTTGGTGATTCTAGAGAACTTGAATTTTTTGTTCAATATCAAGGGCAAAACTCCTTTGAATTCTTATGAGTATGAAGTTGTCTTGTTCACGTATATACTGAAGATGAGGGTTTTATTTCCTTTGGGTCAAGAATTATTAAAGTTCTTTAGAGACACTCAAAACTACCACAATCAGCTCGTGTCAAACTCTTGGAGAATATCGATGATTATCATCATCCTATCTCAGATAGTGTACCCGTATTTCCGCATGAGGAGTTTTATGGTCATGGAAATCATTGGACAATGTTCCAGTTCATATTCTTACTTTGCGATAAATAAGAAGATAAATATTATGGATAACCTTAAGGACTTCAATAAAAATACGGAAGAAAGAGTTTGCGTATGTTTATAGTAACTGTGAGACTCGGTTAAATGAGAGAATGTTGATTTTATCTTGTACCTGGAATTCAAAAAGTGGGTTCATCATCTTTTGGCTTCTTTTAGTTTTTAGAATATTGTTTGACATGATTTAGTATGTCTATATATATTTTTTTATGTCAACTCATATAGGAGAAGTAGTCTTGGAGAAAGCACCGGATGTTGAAGTGTACTATGTTGAGTTAGTTAGGGAGGCTCCTCAATATATGTCACTTATAGGCATTTTTGGAGCCTAAAAGGTTATAGGAAATAGTTTATGTCCCAATAAGAAAATGAAGAAAAAAGTAAACCAATACGACTTTCAAAGCTATTGTTACATCTAGATACGAGAATATGTTTGAGATCATTGTTGATGAAATTGGCGGCCATATCCGAGATAAGATTTCTGGTATCTTGTTTGCTACCATTATAGAGTAGCTGATTTATACAAAGGTGGAGCTGGTTATAATTAACAAAGTTCCATCGATCTCATCGGAAGGGATTGTGATTGCTGAAAGGGGTCTCTAGGTAGTTGGTCAACTTCCTGAATGTGGATAAGGTGAGTCTAAATATGGAACTTTAAAACGATGATAAAGAAAGCAGTTACTAATATTGACGAAGAGACAACATGCATGTTGGGCCAGCTGATCAGTAAAAAACAAAATATGACTTATAGCGAGGGGTCTTCCTGGATATAAACAAGGCTAAGACTGAGGAAGTTGGTAATGCGAAGACCCACCAATCAATTAAAAAATAGGTTATAGTTTTATCTCATAAGAAACCAAATACCACAACGAGTATTGAAGGGATGAGGTGAGTAATATCAATGAATGAGAAATGGAATATCCCAATACCTTATAGCCTACCAAAATGTTGTTGGAAAGACGAATCTGGATGATCACTCTGTTGATGAGACCGGTAAGTCTGGTGCTGAAGATGATGTTGGTCTGGGTACCCCTGAAGTTATAACAGATGTTGGCTTGTTATTGGCTAAATTGTCTGAAATTCATGTGATTAGTCATTTCATGCTTCAAGTGATTGATGGATATGTTGATGCCAGAGGCAGGGTTAATGTACAAAATGTAGCAACTCCCAATGTGTTTATGGCTCAGACGGTTGGATCAGTTTTATGAGTTTTTTAGCGAGTTTGTTTCTTTGGTTAGTAAGAGAAAGTTTCGCAACCATCTATCACTTGTAGATTTGACTAATAGATAAGTTAATCTTGGCATAGAGGTATGCATAAAACTTTATTTTTTTATTGTTGTGTGTGTACATAGTTTGATGTGTTTGTACTTATTTTGTAGATGATGTTGAATGTCATACTCGTCTTGTATCATGTTTGTCATACTCACATCAACATCGGGGTTAATATTCGGCCAATATTATACGATGTCGATAAGCAATTAAAGGATATTACAAACTTATGGGAGAACTTGCGAGCGGATAAAGAGTCTAACGAATAGCCGAATGATAAGTTTGAAGATAAGTGTAAGGCTGAAAGGGTATTGAATGTTGAGGTCCAATCTAAAAATAAAACTGTAGATGTTCTTGAGGGGTGAGTTTTGATCAAAAATTTTATGGTTTCATACCTCTATAGTGACAAGGGAAAGAAAATAAGATGATAAATAAGCCTATTTCTAACAAATACAATGATCAAATATGTATAATTAATTTACAAGGACCAATCTAAAGTAACATAAGGATTGAAGGGATCAAATATAATAACTAGTAAACTTGTTTATGAATAGTAGAAAAGTTGGATGAAAGGTTCACTTTAACAATGGTAATTATGTAATTTCATAGCTTACCACATGTACTATATAAAGGATATTTCTTTTTGGGGAAAATGGGTCAATGATTAATCAATAATTGCTACATTTATTCCTTTTGTCTCTTTCTCTCTCTATTTGCTCTGTTTCTCTCTCTAAAAACACCTGATACAAACATTTCTTAGACATACACTTCCATACAAACATATTTTTGGAAATAATAATAACTAAGAAATAACTGAATTCATCAGTGGCGCCGTCTGTGGGAAAACGATTGGTACCCGGAATCGTTGTTCCAAAACCTTAAAATTAACTTTAAATCATTAAAAGAGCAATGGAGACTGAATTATGTCGAGAGCTAGAGGTTGATCCAAAAAACCATGTGATTGGAGACTCGTCTGGAGATCACCTGATGAAAGAAACAAGAACGATCCGAGAAGGCCCAAATGAAGGAAAAATATGAGGAGGTTATCAGGAAGAAAAGTATAAAGAGGCTCAACAGGTTGAAAACATCGTTCCCAAAATAATTCCTTCCTCACGTACTTTCACAAGGACTTGGGGGCTACTGATAATGGAAGTAAAATATGATGATAAATAAAATTTGGTCTAACAAATACAAGGGTCAAATAGGTATAGTTAGGCATTGAACAGTAAATCGTCCCTCGACTATCGCGTTTGGTGGCAGATAGTCCCTTGACTTTCAAATGTCCGTTGACAGTCCATGGACTATCGCGTTTGGATAAAGTTAGTCCATCAGATCCTCTAATCCATGAGAGGCTGCCACCTGTCACTATAGTCCCCATATTTTTGTATCACCATTAGTCCCTTGAGTTTAGGTCAAACCCAAAATATAGAAAATTACAGAAAACTAAACTCAAGGGACTAGTGGTGATACAAACATCCGGGACTATGGTGACACGTGGCAGCCTCTCATGGATCAGACGATCTGGTGGACTAACTTTATCCAAACGCGATAGTCCAGGGACTGTCAACGGACATTTGAAAGTCAAGGGACTATTTGCCACCAAACGTGATAGTCGAGGGACGATGTACTCTTCAAAGCCGGTATAGTTAATTGCCAAGGACCAATCTAAAGCAAACATAAGGATTGAAGGGGTCAAATGTAATAACTAGTAAACTTGTTTATGAATAATAGAAAAGTGGGATGAAAGGTTCACTTTAATATTGGTAATTATTTAATTTTATAATTTACCACATGTACTATATTAAGGATATTCCCTTTTTGGGAAAAAAGATCAATCATTAATCAATGATTGTTACATTTATTCTTTTTGTCTCTTTCTCTCTCTATTTGCTTTGTTTCTCTCTCTAAAAACACATGATGGTTTGGTTTATTTTGGGCTGGAGGTAGTTTTGTAAAGTATTTTAGTAAGTCTAGGGTATTTTGTGTTTAGTGTGAGGAGTAGTGAGATAATTAAGCAGTCTGCTTGTATTAAATATTGATCACCCTCATTAATGAGAGTGATTGGGGTATTTATACTTTTAACTAATGACCTATGGGCTTACCGGGTCAAGTTGTGGAACCGTGTTGAGTTTAAAAACCGATTAGTTTTTAAGTAGATCAGCAAATAGCTTAGTCAAAAGGTGTTCACATTTATCCAGTTCGGATTTATAGTGGTGTGATATGGTCTGAATTACCCCTGTCTGGATTAATTGGTAGGTTGTGACTGTAATATCGGAACTCATCAGTAATCTTTTTTTTAGGCCTTGGAAAGTATCTTTGGAAGGGTTAAAAAATCTACCAAGTCAATATCAATTTCGTCCGATCTGCTTGCGTTGTCCGAACTAAGAAGCTTATTTTCAACACCAATCTAGTTTGAATTTTATCAGGACTGATTTTTCTTCATAGAATTCTAAGAGTTTTTTCTTGAATCATGGGACACGTGTCAGCATTTGGTTTGACCTACCAGCCGCTATTTTTCCTAGATCGCCGCATCCACTAGGTCTAGAAAGTTACCTAGGTTTTGATTTTTCAAACGTTTGCTCAGCCTTTAATCATTGCAAAAAAATCCTTTTCAACTTCTCATTGGTAACTGTTGCTTTTTACTGTTCCATTGTCTTTCACACTCAAAACTTTCTCAGAGAGACTAACATCTTCATCTTCCAACTGTTCTTGAAAGATTATATCTTCACAGCTAAAAACGCTTTAGTTAAAGGTGGCTGGTTGAACTTATCAGAGTTAGAGAGAGCAAGGAAAGTAGAGAGAGAAAACCGTATCGCCACCGGTTTCCCCGTTTCTCCAGGCGAGAAAAACAGTCAGCCAAACCAGGACGCCGATCATGGGTCATCTTTCTCAAGAAACCTTAGATGTAGAAAACTCTCATTTAGGCTAACCCTTTCACCCATCTCTTCTGGTTCTTTCGTACAAGAATCTCAACACCCTGTTTCTAAGGAAAAAGTTGTTTCAAGCATCGGAAAACCCTCACCATTCATAGCAATGGGTTCTGACATAAAAAAAAGTCATCGGAGAAGATAACTCATCGTCGGACAACTCGCCAAACCAAAACTCAGTTCGGATCGCAGGCAGCTAAATCAGTTCCGCAGGCCAAGCCCTCCGGATCACAAGCTCTACCAGACATTAGGCCCTCAGAGGCAACAAGTGCTCAACTATTCGAACAACTTTCGATGAAGAGAGCTGAACAACCTTCCTAAAAAACAACCGAAAAACCTTCCACAGTGATGGAAGAGAATACGGAAGACAGCATCGAAGAGGCCCCTTTTGAGACCGAGGTATCAGGTCAGACAAGAGATGCTGCTTCTGACAAGAAAGGTAAGAGGAAAGTAAAAGTTTGCATGACTCATTCGGACTCACTTCCGGAGTGCCTAGAGGGTAAGGTACGCCCTTGTTTCAAACATGTCAGCGTCAAATATTTGCTAGCTTTGCAAAATATCAACTATGTCTACACCCATACTGCCGAGTTAGGCCGAATCCGGACCAAATGGGGGATTCCGGAGTCATTAAAAGTAAGGATACCAATTACTCCGGAGACCCCCATGGACTGAAAATTGAATGAGGTGGTAGTATACACCGACGTGCTGAACTGGGGACTCTGGTTCCCTCTAGACCCATATATCGTTAAGTACTTCCATTTGTTCAAACTCTATCCCAGCCAGTTAAGCCCCAACGCCTGGTACACACTCCTCGCCTGCATCATGGCATCCAGATTTTCAAAGATCCCTTTTTCGATGGAGCAGTTTGTCGTTGTAGCAAGCTTGTGCAAGAATCATCAGATTCCATTCTACCACTACAACATGGGAAATGATTTAAAGGTTGTGAACGACCTGTTAGAGTCTGAAAAACCTTAGATGACATAGTTCCTTTTTGTTAGTGGAACATGGGAAAATGGCAAGAAGATAAAAGTCAACACCAACCCTAGCTTGTTGACCAGTAGGTGGAAAAGCAATGGTAATTTTCTTCTACTTTTTTACTTCTAAAACTACAAGTTTTCTTATTCTGACTAATTCGTTACTTCTCTTCAGTTCTACCGAAGGAGTTCACCAGCCATTTGGAATAAGGGAAAAATACTTGTGCAAAGCTCAATGCATGGGCTTCAGAACACTTGGGGAATGCCTTCCACAATTGCTTCACATCGGGAAAATTTTGGAGGTCTCACATGTGGAACACCATCAACCGAAGAGACCTTTCATGGGAAGAGCTAACCACCCCTCCTCCTCCTGATGTGATTCTAAAAAGGATAGAAGCCAAAGACGCCAAGCTGTTCTTGCATTCCAGGGATAAGGCTCCCAGTAAAATGAAGAACAAGAAGAGGAAGGCTACAACCAAGCTGGCTCAAACAGCTACAAAATGGACTAGTTCGGGGAACCAAAGGGGAATTGATGTGGCTCTGCTCAAAGCAGTAGAGGTTGAAACAGTGAGGGAAGCTAACCCACCAAAGCCTCCTAAAAAGACAGGAAATGCAGGGCCAGTAGTGATGAAAAAACTGTCAAGAAGAAGAAGGTCATCTTGGGGGAAGAAATGATCCTTCGCCCTTCAGATATCCCACCAACAGCTCCTGCCAACCCTACTCAGCAAGAAGAAATCCCAGCATACCTTTAGTCTGGAGAGATTGCTAGTGGAGGGAACAATGAAGTAGACCTCTCTGCCCTTCAAGACATTGGCATGTACTTTAACGACTTTGAGAAAGATGATTTTGCAGGTCCTTATCGTCCCTCAAGTTCCTCCAATATGGTGATTTACAACGGGAAATCATTCTTCATATCTGAAGAACAGGATGTCTTAAGTCATGCCCTCCTTGGTTATATCCGCCCAGTACTCGATTTGGAGGGACAAGTAAAAAGTCAGACCAACCTTATCAACTCTCTTACTTCTGACAAGCAATCTCTGTCAAACAGTCTTCTAAATGCTTAACAAAGTATAGAGGTGCTGAAGAAGGAGAAAGAGGATTTGGAAACCAAGCTAACTGCATCGGAAGCCAAGTACTCCGACCTGGAGACTTCTTCCTCACAAAGCCTCACAACTTTGGAAAAGTAATTGAAGACTAAGGATAGTGTTTCAAACCTTAACCAATGAGAAGACTAAGTTGGAAGGCACTGTTTTGGAGATGACTAAGGAAAAAGAGGCCCTGAATATCCAGCAAGAGCAAGCTATCAAGGAAGGTATTGAGGAGTACGCCAATGGAGTAATAGACTCCTTAGAAAAAATAGACGATGGGATTAAGTCTGACATAGTTTTGTTGTTCCATGAGACCTTTCCTAAGAGGACCCTTGGTCTCTTATGGAAGTACGTGGAGTACGAGGACATCCCATTTCATACATTGGCTGATATGGACAAGTACAATTACTCTAGTGGATCTGACTTCACTGATGATGAAGAAGGTACGGGTGAGAGTGTAAGTGTTGAACTCAAAACTCCCAAAAAAGATGGTGGTGAAGGAATTTCCGAAGGGAACAAACCCTAAGGTTTTATCATATATCATTTTTTTGTGAACAACCAAAGTCCTTTGGTGGCCAAGGCATGTTTTATATTATTGTTTGGTTTAAGTCCAAACAAGTTTAATTTATCCAACTTTCTTTTTGCTTAATACTTTACTTTAAATATTTCATGGCTAATATTGAAGTAACCCCTAGAAATTCAGAAGTATTGAAGTGAGAGTGTTTAATATCTCTAATGACATGTATGTAATAGTCATGACCAACCACCAAGTTTATCCGATCTATTAAAGATCTAGGGTATTAAATAAGTGATTTATACTTGAATTGAATTGTAGTAAAATCACTCTGAATTTTTGAAGAAGGCATTACATATTATTGAAGAAGAAACCGGACACCTCATTAAAATCTCCCCGCTCCACCAGGGTAGGAAAGAGTATACCCCTTAATATATATATATATATATATATATATATATATATATTGATATTTAACAAGTAAATATTTACACAAAAATTTTACTCAAAATATAACCTGAGATGCTCAACATTCCATGGGTGCTTCAAAAATCTCCCTTCTTTGTCTTGAAGCCTATATGTCCCAGGTTTGAACTTTTCACCGACCTCATAGTGGCATTCCCAGTTCGGAGCCAACTTGCCGAACTGCTTCTCCTTGGTATGTAAGAAATTTTCCTTAATACCTTATCCCCTGGTTGAAAATCACTTCTTTTGAACTTGAAAGCAAACATACTCCTCATCAAACCTTGATAGTGTGTTGTTCTTAAGTGTGCTTTAACCCTTCTTTCTTCTACTAAGTCCAGCTGGTTCCTATTAATATCTCATTAGCCTGTTCAGAATAGTTATGGACTCTGTATGATGGTAATGTAGCTTCTATGGGGTTAATTGCATCCATCCCATACACCAGGGCAAAAGGAGACTCTTGTGTGGCAGCCCGATGAATAGTTCGGTAGGCCCATAATACTTCTTGTAAATAGCTTGGCCACTTTCCCGCAACACCTTCTAAATTCTTTTTTAATTCAGACAGAATAGTCCTGTTTGCAACTTCAACTTGGCCATTCGCTTGTGGATGGAAAAGAGAAGAAAAACAATGTTGAATACCTCTAGAGGCACATAAATTCTACATATCTTTATTATCAAATTGTGGCCCATTGTCTATAGTAATCTTTTGGAGGATTCCAAATCTGCAGCATATATTGGATACGATAATTTTAATGACAGCCTTCGATGTGTTCCCTGCCAAGGGAGCTGCCTCTATCCATTTTGAGAAGTAGTCAATAGCAACTATAATAGTTCTGCACCTCCCGGATGCCATAGGTAGAGGTCCAACTAAGTCCATCCCCCATATGGCAAAATGTATTAGCTCAAAAATAGACTCCATAGGTACTACTGACACATGAATTTCATTCCCATACCTTTGACATGAATCACATTTCTTCACCATTTCTTTAGCGTCTGCCATTATGGATGGCCAATAGTATCCAACCAATAAGACTCTCCGGGTTAGTGCCCTGTACCCACAATGTGTTGAGCCCTCCCCATCATGCAGTTCAGACAAAACAACTTGGGATTCTTCAAACCCCAAACAACGTATGAGAGGTCTAGTGAAAGATTTCTTATAGATAATTCCCTTTATTATCAAAAAACCACATGCCTTGTATTTAATGTTTTTTGCGATAGCTTTGTCTGAAGGCAAAACCCCATCAGAAATATATTGAATGAGGGTATATCTCCAGTCTTTAGGTTGAATCACATGTATGCTCATACTTTCCTCATCTTCGTTGTTTTGACTTAGCTGTATGAACAGACATTCTTGTATGTGAATCCAAGGGTAGGACTCAGAATATGCTATAGTTGCTAAAGAGTCTGCCAGTGTATTCTCCGATCTTGGAATATGCTCATAACAAAAACTTTTGAAGTCTTCTGCCACTTCTTTCAACACGAGTAAGTACTTGATCAGTTACTCCTTCTTCACCTCAGACTGACCTTGAGCGTGGTGGATGAGCAATTGAGAGTCACTCATTAACCGAACTCTCTTAGCCCTACACTGGAGAGAGCCAATTTAAGACCAGCTATAACTGCTTCATATTCAGACTCATTGTTAGAAGCCCTCAACCCAAAGCATATAGCTTGATACATTTTATCACCATACGAAGAAGTTAAGCAAACTCCAGCTCCACAACCCATAGTGCTTGATCCATTATCAGTTCGGACCACTCATTCTTTCTTGGTTTTACCTTCTGAAGTTTTTTTAGAGTTCCTATCTTCATGGAATTCTACGAAGAAATCAGCCACTGATTGAGCTTTAATAGTTGTCCGGGAGGCAAAATCAATGTCGTAATCGCCTAATTCTACTGACCACTTGGTCATTCTGCTTGATATATCTTCTTTTGAAGAACATTTTTTAGTGGGAAAGACGTCCGGACAATAATAGAATGAGATTAGAAATACGACCTCATCTTTCTTGCTGCAATCACTAAGGCTAGTGCCAACTTTTCCAACTTTAAATACCTTTTTCAGCGTCTAACAAACTTTTACTGATATAGAACACGGACGAGGATAATTTTCCACTTCTCTTACCAGGATAGCACTTATAGCACATTCTGATACTGCTAGGTATACATAGAGCTTTTCCCCTTGAATGGGCTTGAAAAGAGTCTTTGGTGAGGATAAGTGTTTCTTTATCTTGGCGAAGGCCTGGTTACACTGTGGGGACCAATTGAAGTCTTTAGAATTTTTCAAGGTTTGAAAAAACAAAGTGCACTTGTCCGATGACCTTGAAATAAATCTATTTAAGGCAGCCAACCTTCCGGTGAGCCTTTGAACTTCTTTAACATTTCGAGGAGGATCCATTTCCAATAATGCGTTAAGCTGATCTAGGACGGGCTGGATACCTTTCTCACTTATTACATTACCCTGAAATTTTCCAGATCGGACCTCAAACACACATGTCTCTGGATTTAATTTCAAATTCGCAACTGCTAAATTAACAAATATTTCTTAAAGATAAACTATGTGCAAATCCTCCTCTAGGATTTTAACCATCATGTCATCTATGTATACTTCGATATTTCTGCCAATCTGATTAGAAAATGTTTTGTTCACTAACCTCTGATAAGTAGCCTCAACATTCTTTAACCCAAAGGGCATCACCTTGTAGCAATAAAAACCTCTATCTGTCATAAAGGTAGGGTGATCTTGATCCTTCATATCCACCTGCGTCTGATTATACCCGGAGAAGGAATCCATGAAGGACAACAACTTATTTCTAGACGTAGAGTCTACCAACTGATCTATCTAGGGGACAGGATAAAGATCCTTAAGGCAAGCTCTGTTAAGGTCAGTGAAATCAATGCACATACGTCATTTCTCGTTCTTTTTCTTGACTAAAACCGGATTGGCAGTCCATAAAGGATATTGAGATTCCTTTATGTATCCTATCTTGGTGAGCCGATCAACCTCTTCAACTATCCCAACTGCTTTTTCCTTAGAAAAAGCTCTTTCGTCTTTACAACGGGTGCAATATCACTCCAGATGGAAAACTTGTGTGACTAACGCTTGCGGGTACTCCGGTTACATTACTATTTCACCAAGCAAACACATGTTGATTGTTTAGAAAAAAGATAACAACTTTTTTTTTAACTTTGGTGCCATCTTGGAACCAATCTTGATATTCTTACCCTCTGCAAGGGAGTGAGTTTTAACTTCTTTAATGGGTATAATAACACTAGGAGCCTCTCTGGGGTCATCAATCTCACTTTCCCCGGCAGAAGGCTCTAGTAACTGCTAATCTTTATTAATCCGAACTGCCCCAGAGTCCTAGGAGCAAGAGCTATTGCATAACACTCTCTGGCTATCTTCTGACTACTTCGGACAACACCTACTTGTCCTTGAACTGCATACTTTAAATATTGATGGACTGTTGAGGCCATAACATGCATTCTGGAAAGCTGCAACCTCCCAAAAATTGCATTGTATGATGTGGGGAAGTCTACTACAACAAATAACACCCTCACCATCTTCTTAAAAGGCCCCTTGCCCAACAACACTTCTTCTTCAAATTCCCCAATTACATCCGCAGAGCTCCATGTGAAGCCCACAATAGTTCTGTTCGTGTGTTGAATAACAGCCGGATTCCTCATCTATTCGTAGGAGCTTAAGAATAGGATGTTTGCTGAACTGCATGTATCTATCAAAATTCGGCGTATATCATTCCCCCCAATAGATGCTCCTATAACCACCGCATACTCCTGAGGCCCAGCAATATTCCTCAAATCATCCTCACAAAAAATTATGAATGGGAAAGGGGATTGGCACTGATGGGAAGACATTCCCTTTCCAATTGAGTGGCCAAACTGTGGACATGTTTCTTCCTTGATGAAGGGGTCGGTGCTGTTATAGTATCTCCTCCAAAGATAGTTAACGATTCAAAGAAACTGATAAGTCTGGACACTGTCCTGGTTTGTTCTGTTATGATTCCCACCTTATTCCGAGTTGGATTATGATCCAGGTATTCAGAAGCCACATCGAATCTTTCAAGAATCACCATTGCCCATTCTTGTGCAGATGTTCTAGGATTGTTTGTAGGGCCCGTCCGAGGAGGATTGTCGGGCATGTTTCCACTTCTTATTTAACATATGCTCCCATTTTGCCTCTTTCAATAAGGTTCTGCACTTCCTGCTTCAATGCTATGCAGTCTTGAGTGTTATGCCTATATCATTGTGATATTGGCAAAAACAAGTATTTTGGCTTTCTCTGGGTGACTGCAATGCCGCCCGTTTTCGAAAATGGATTTATTTCTTAGTCTTATCATATATTGTGGCTACATTTTCCCTTAACTCTGCAAACCACCCAGGCTGAACCCAAGGACCTCTTTTACTTTTTTACTATTGGCTCTGGGCCTGATTCTGGTTGGATTGAGTTTGTTTAGACCGGTTGGACCCTTGTCCGATCTTCTTAGCCTTGTAGTCGGACTTGTTAGCGGCTGGAGGAGCTGTTATGGTGGACCTCACTTGACGGTGCACCCTGGTTTTCTTTGTTTCTTCCACATTAATTTGCTTTCCCACTTAATTTAACAGGCCACCCCAGGTCATAGCTTTTTTTCTTGGTTACAGAATCAGCCAGGTTCCTAGGATTCAACCCCTATTTTAGAGAAGCAATTGCCACCTGCTCGAAGGAATCTGCTAATCTGTTTTTTGTATTCACAAATCGACTTTTGTAGTCTCTTAAAGACTCGTTTGGTTCTTGGGCACAATGGATAATGGTATCCCCATTACCCTTCACCTCTTTACTTCCAACAAATTCCTTACGGAAGGCAACCCATAATGTGTCAAAGTTTCTAATACACCTATGAGGTAAGCTATTATACCATTTAAGAGCACTTCCCGTAAACGTTTGGGAGAAGGCTCTGCACAAGATTTTGTCATCATCATCAAAATTCATCATGAAGTTCTTGAATTGCTCCAGATGGTTGTCTGGATCTCGGCTTCCATCATACTTTTCCATTTTGGAGTTGTCAAATATTTTTGGTAGGTTTTCGGACAGTATTTTTGCAGACAAAGGTGACTACCTCCAGTTCTTATTACGACTCAAAATTGTATCTTCATTAGGCGTTGTAAAAATGCATGGTTCGGTCTGAAAAGCAAAAGGATCTATCAACAACTCATCAGCACGCCTGTGGGATGACCCTCTGCCCATATGCCTTTTAAGCCTTCCATGCCTATCCTTCTTTCTTGAATACTTTTTGATTAACTTCATCTTTTTTTCTAGATTTATCTTCATCACTGCTTGATGACAAAGATTCCTCAAGCTCAGCCTCATTCAAGAGCTACTAGAGGACTCAGACTTTGAACTTTCAACATGCTTAGACCGATGTGTCTTCTTACAGCTGAGATAAGTCTTTTTTGAACTAAGATGAGTCTTTAGTGATGGCTCATTCTTACCAGGATTCTCAGTATGGTCAATAGTTGACGCCCCTGATTTCTCCCTGATACATTTCTCTGCTTGTTTTATGGCCTTTAATACCTCTATTTCTGCTCTCAGCTGATCTCGTTCCTCAATAGTGTATTCCTTATTTCCCTTACCGTCTCCACCACAGGAGGTGGAGTACCTTACTCGTTCGGATCCATCTGAACTATTTTTCTTACTGGTTTTGAATGTAAAATTCAAGCACCTTCGTGCTCCCACTATGGTCGCCAATTTGGTTTGGTTTATTTTGGGCTGGGGGTAGTTTTATAAAGTATTTTAGTAAGTCTGGGGTTTTTTGTATTTAGTATGAGGATTTGTGAGATAATTAAGCAACCTGCTTGTATTAAATGTTGATCACCCTCATTAATAAGAGTGGTTGGGGTATTTATACTTTTAATTAATAACCCATGGGCTTACCAAGTCAAGTTGTAGAACCGGGTCGAGTTTAAAGACCCATTAGTTTTTAAGTAGATTAGCAAATAGCTTAGTCAAAGGGTGTTCACATTTGTCCTGTTCAGATTTATAGTGGTGTGATATGGTCCGAATTACTCATGTCCGGATTAATTGGTAGGCTGTGACTGTAATATCCGAATTCATCACATGATACTAATATTTTTTAGACAAACACTTTCATACGAACATATTGTTTGCATGAATATTAACTAAGAACTAATTGAATTCATCACATAGTATGCTCAAGAGAATCCACTAGTAGTGTTTATCTATTGTTTGTCTTTGGAAGATTCTTGCATAAACTAATTGTGATTCACGTCGAAACCATCTCCTTAATTCATAAGAAGTTGAATGAAATTAATGTTGAGTTATCCCAAGCGCAAGTGGAACATGAGACTGAATGTATTGTTTTTCGATTTGAGAATATAGAGTTGTTACTTTACTAGAGGATATATTATCCCATAATAACGAATTTTGGGATAGCATCGCTTCCTTATAAGATTTAGGTCGTCTTCTAAAGGAAGGACTACCAAAACATTTCAAGTGATTTATTCATAAATTCTTTCTATCTAATAGAAATAAATCTTTTGAAAATTTATCTCATTGGATCCTAGACCTTAAGGTATTTTCATTTTTTTATTCCCACGAGGTTCACGTGGTTGCTCTTCAATCCAAAAATGTTTCTTGCTAAGTCAGTTTCTTGATTTCTACTATGATTTGAACCTTATTATCCTTATTATCGTAAAGTAACTTAGTGAAATTCATATGGTGGAATTTTAATTTTCTTAAATTGTATGGTGAAATTGAGTTCTAATTAATTTTTATTTAATGTTTGGTTTCCTACTTTTTCATAACTTATATGGTGAAATTCTAATTTCTTAAGGTGTATATTATTAATTATAAGATATTCACTTAAAATAACTTCACCCAATTAATTATATGATATTGAGTAAATCATAGTTTGTTTTTACGTACCACTAATCCATTTTGTTTTATCGTATAATGCGTCGAATATTAATGGATTATTTGTGTTGTTCGCACAAACTAAAAAATATACTGAGAATAACTTTTCATATCTATCATTGTACAACATTTTAATCTTAGTATTTAATTGTTTTGAACTCTTACTTTGAATATCTTAAACATACTAAAAGTATTATCTTTATGCTTAGGGAAATAGACATAAGTAACTCTAAAATAGTCATTCGTTAACATTATAAGTATTTATTATCCTCACATGCTAAGATATCGTTTAACTCGCATAAAGCTTCTTAATCATTTTAGGTTATACTCATAATTCACAATTTATATGAACCTACATCACAATTTATAAGTCTAGTTTAATAATTTTATTTATAATGATATGGCATATATGATAAATTCTACTATATCATAATAAATAATCATTACGAGAGAAAACATATGGAATTCATTGTTTAACTCATTGAATTTTCATAGGTAAAATTACCATTTTTTCATTGTAGTATCTTTTTTCCCAACAAAGATACCTCATTTGATCATAATAAGTTTACCATAATCGCACACATAATGAGATCTTGTTTTACCCAAAAGATCACAAAACATCAAGTTTATATTCAAATCCAAACCATATAAAATGTTGGTGAGAGGTATCATTTTCCCATTTTTATACACTAACTTAAAGTTTACACGTTTTCCCATTATTGATCTATTGGTGTTGCCCATTTGCACTCCACGTGTAATAGAGCTCTAGCATGGGAAGCATGCACTGATGCACCTGTATCATACCACCAACCAGAGGATTTGTCTTCCGTAATATTGTTTTCATCCACCTGTTGCTACAATTTATTCTTTAACAATGTTTACACTTTCACTCTTCTTCTAGAGATTATAATCTCTTGCAAAATTACCTAATATACCATAAACATAACACATAAATCTACTCATGTGGAAAAATATTATATTTCGTGTTCCAAACATAATTTCTGAGAGCTTATTTTTCTTTCTTTTGGATACAATCATGTGGTTACTTTTGTGGATTCAATCATGTGGTTACTTTTGCGGTTTCTACTCTTAAAATATTATTTCATCTTTGCGGACACGAGTACTTTGGCGGTTCCAAACATAATTTCTGAGAGCTTATTTTTATTTCTTTTGGATTCAATCATGTGGTACATTTTGTGGTTTCTACTCTTAAAATATTATTTCATCTTTGCGGACACGAGTACTTTGGCGGTTCCAAACATAATTTCTCAGAGCTTATTTTTATTTCTTTTGAATTCAATCATGTGGTACATTTTGCGGTTTCCACTCTTAAAATATTATTTCATCTTTGCGGACACGAGTACTTTAAAGTACTATGTATCTATATTCAATAGTTTGGGGCGTAATAATTTAGCCTACTATAAACTTATAAATTTCACATTTTGATATAAAAGTTTTAGTGATACTTATGTTTCTCCTTAAATATGTTGTGATCTGAATGCTGATGTTGAGAACATCACTTTGTCCTTCCATTTTGCGTATTTTGTTCCATAACACAGATCTAATTTAACTAGACCTTGATTCATGATATTGGTATTAGTCATAGTTGTTTTCGTTTTTCCATACTATTTTTTATTGTTTCCATAACCAATAACTTACATAACTTTACAAAAAACTTTCACAAAAAATTCATCGGAGAATTGTCCGAAAGATGAAGAGATTTGAGACACGCATTATATATGTTTTTTAAAAAAATTGATCATTCTATTGTTTTGGTATTTTGATGAATGTTATTTCATGATATATCAACCCAAAAAAAAAAATCAAACATCAGTTAATAGCATAAAAAAATGAAGTAGAGATTTTTTAGAAGATTTTGAAAAAATAATAACTTGTGTGTTTTGTTCTCTTAAACCGACAAACCATTCATAAAATTAATAAAAAAAACTACAAGACGTTGCATGGATTCGTAGAACCTTTATAACCAGCCTGCTGCCGCCCCTTTCCTCCAAAGTAAATCCTTATAAGACTTGGATGGTTTTTATTTTTAAAACACCGGAAATTAATAAATGGATGGGTGGTTTATATTAAGTGGTGGGGGTTTCTAGTAATTGTAGTTTATATTAAATGATTAAATCGGAGATGGTTTTTATTTTCAAAAAAGTAACATTATTTGGTATTTACTCAAAATTATTTTGTTTTAATTATTTTTTTATAGTTTTTAGTTTGAATTAAAAATAAATAAAAGTATACGCAGTCATAACGCTTCGACTCTATTCATATTGCAATCTCGTTTTGACGGCACTAATTTTTAATATAACACAGTCCCGTTTGTTTTTATTTTTGTTGCCTATAACGATTATATTTGTTCGGAAATTTTTTTCGTTCCGTAAATAACTTTTTTAAATATATATTTTTATTTTATTTACTGTGATAACGTCTAAAGATATATAAACAAATATCTGACTGTTTAACACAGTTGATTTTAAGTGTTACGTCGTTTACCACGATAACTTATTTTATTATTATAATAATATATTTGAATAACTTTTTAATAAATTGACATCTACAGCAAACAATGGTACGATCCTTATTTTAAAGGAGGTAGCCGAGTTGGTTGAATATAACATGTTTATGACCAAAAATCATGAGTTCGAGTCTTTTTACATACGCTTTCTCGGCTGAATATGTTATTTTGTGTAGCGATTGTGGATTTCCTAAAAAAAAGTAGTTACAATCCTTATGATCCTTACAGGGCTATGATTGTCTTAAGTATGAGTATCTTTAATTAAAATACCTAATATGTTTTGTATACACACTCTCATAATTTTACTCTTACAGTCGTATTTATTTTTGTACAAGAAAGAACAACGGGACCGTTCAATACCGTAACAGACCGTGACACAGTACAGTATATCTAAACGGAACCCACAAACACGTACTTTAGATATAAAAATTATACTACTCGGCCGCTTTCACTTTGGGGTCCACAATAATAAGGACCCATAGCCTTAGCCTGTGGTGCTATCAAAACCAAAAGCGTAGGTCGGTGCCACGTCAGCACCTTATTTAAATCCGGATAACTGTTTCTTTTCTCGAGTAAAGCGTACTCGAATCACTCATAGTCATAGTTTCACGACGTAATCAATTTAAATATTTTCCTATACGATAACCATTTATCTGTAATTGTTTATCATTAGATTTATTTATCAATAATAATTTAAAATTTAATAAAGTAATCATTTAACATTACGAAAACAACATTTTGTTCTAATGTTATTATATTCTAGTAAAATTCTTTTCATTTATATTTTGTAACTTTTTTTGTGTAAAAAAATTGAAATTAAATGAAAAAGTTCAAACATGCCCCGAGTGATACAACCATTAATAGAGGAGTCTTTATAAGACCTCATAGAGAAGGGGTGCGTCATAGCTGATGGAATAAACAAAGTATAATGGATAAAAAAACAAAGCATGTAGCATGCAATAGTGACTAGCTGTCTGACGGGGCTCCAGGTCCATCGAATCAGGGATCCAAACTCCGGTTCATACTGAGAATACCTGCAACAAAAAATAAGGTTTGGATTAGTTTAATTAAAATCTACATCTACCAGCTAATCTTGGTACCATTAAATCTGTATCGGAGATTCACTAAGATTTGGAATGATATCGAGGAAGCCATTGCTGGAACGGATCCAAATATTCTTGAATTTCGTTCTCTCCAAACGTGGTAAATGGCCGCGTTGAAACAAGTTCGCCAAATACAATGGTCTCGTGAATTAGACCATCTTGACGCCTCAAGAATCCAAGATTGCCAGAACAAGGGATGGAATGGAAATCCAAGTTTAAAGCTTGTAAATGTCCATATACTTTGAGTGAAACTACATTTAAAGAGGAGATGAGATGTGGATTCCAGTTCAGAGTTGCAGATGGAGCATCCAGTAGGGGTGTTGAGACCCCAACTAAGAAGCTTGTCTCTGGTGGCAAGTTTACCTTTAATAGCCAGCCAAGATATAAAGGAGTATCGCAGAATGTTGAATTTATTCCATACTAACCCTGTCCATCCCCTTTCTGGGACAGGCCTACGAATAGCGTTGTATGTGTCTTTTATAGTAAAATTGTTGCATATATTTGGTTTTGTGATATTTTTTGTACATATATTGTATTTTTTAATTAGAATTCAAAAAAAATTATTTGGTTTTGTTTTTTAAGACGAACAAATCTATATATATAATAAAAGAAAAATTATTTTTTCAATTATGAAATTATATGTAATTTGGTTACAGAAAAAAAGAGTATGAAAATGTGTGCAATTGGATTGCGAAAACAGGAAGAAACTATTTGCACAAACATGAATTTGGTTGTTAAATAAGTCTCATTGGGTGAAAAACCCAAAACACATATTTGTTTTGTTAAAATAAGTATTAATTATGTGCGAAGATACGTGTAATTTTGGTGTAAAACTTTTTGTAGTTGCAAAAATATATGTATTTTTTTAATGAAAAATACTTTTATAAACATGAATTTGAAGAATTACGTGCAATTTAATTGCAAAAATATATGCAATTTTGTTCTAAAAAAACAAATATTGTTTAGTTGCGAAACTAAAACAACTTGGTTACGAGGTTGACTTTGAAAAATAAACTACCAAACACATCATTCATGGATTTCATTTTGTTTGTCTTAAATAAATAAAATATGTGTGTTTTTTTTATCTTTTTGTAAATTAATTTCTGAAAAATATAAAGATGTAAAGGTTAGAAATAACAAATGAAACAATTAATTTTAGTCTCTAGTCGAATGTTGTACATGTCATGTATATTATATTTTCAAAGATATTGTTGGAAAAGTGTAAATTTTTTTATAACTTTATTTATTGAAATGAAATATTTATTAATAGAATAATGTTTACAAAAGGGCAGCAAAGTTGAATATGAAATTCAATAGGCGCCAAAACAAAAACCCTAATCTAGGGTTATCTTAAAATAAACCTTAATCTAGATTAATTCGGGAATTTCTAGATTGAATAGGAGGAATCATGCATCCTAACATCACCAGAAGCTTGACATCATGACATTAGAAGACCATCAGCATAGCATCATAGCGGATTTCGGAGAGCAACATCATTGAAGCCTCAAATATCAGTAGCAGAAGTATCAGATCAGTATCCTTATCATTATCAGGATAATATCATGAATTCATCTCCATCAGAAGCATCAGAACAGCACCATCTTCAGTGCAACGTCATGAAATCAGCTCCATCAGAACCATCAGCAGCACCCTCTACATTATCAGGACAGCGACAGCAGAGCAGCACCCTCTACATTATCAGGGCAACGACAGCAGAGCAGCACCATCAGAAGCCTCAAAGCAGCATCAGAAGCATCAGTATCATCGAACACCTCAGGAAAATAATATCATTAGCCTCAATTAAAGGAGCAAGGATACAAATAGGAATGCACTCAACCAATATAGATCAATGTCAGCAAATCAACACTCAGGGAACATCTCAAATAGCATCTACTTATAAGAAAAATCAGGTATTAAAATTCACTAGTTATGTAACCAAGACCAAGGGCTTCTAAAATCAGAATTGCTTTAAGCTCATTCGGAATAGAGTTAGGCATAATGTTGTAAACAGTTTTAGTTTTCAATGTGTAATGAGCCAACCAGTTACCAGCATGGTTTTGTTCACGAAAAATATGAGAAATAGTCATGCTACTATTAATAAGCTTAATAATGAAATCAAGAATAGGCTTTATAAACCAATAGACATTGCTATTATGATTGTTGATCCAATTGATAATAGTTAGAAAATCAGAGTCAACATCAACCATCCTCCAGTTGTTAGCTTTACAAATAAGAAATCCATCAAGAAGAGCTCTAGTCTCAACAAAAAGGGGAGTAGATTTACAATATAGATATATATAACCCTTAACAAGATTACCATAACTAATTCTAAAAATGGCAGATCCACTAGCTTCTCCATTACTAAGACAAGAAGCATCAGTATTCATTTTCAATCTACCAGTAGGAGGCAGAATCCATTTGATATAGGTAGGTCTATTAGAAGCTTTCAACTGATTAACACAACCCAAGATCATAGCAGCCTTAGAGCAGTTAATCCAATGAGAGTTGTTTAAAAGCTTTTTCATATCAAGAGTGTGAATGATGGAGTTTATTTGATTAATGATAGAACTTGTAGAAGTACTTATACCTTTACTCTTAGATAAGTTCCTAGCTTTCCATATATTATGCAAGATTAGAAAAGGTAAGATATTTCTGACCTGGATCTACGAAGTCTTGGGACATTGCCACATTCTGGTGAGATGATTAATGTTCATATGATTGGATATATGAACTTTAAATATAACAGCATAATGCATCCATATAGACCAAGCAAACTTACACGATATAAAAAGATGGTTAATAGATTCACAGTTGTTACAAAGCTGACATTTAGAAGCTAAAGAAACGCCTCTTGTTTGAATAATAGAATCAACAGCTACATAGTTATGAAGAATTTTCCAATGCATGAAAGAGCTTTTAAGGAGTTAGATGATTCCAAATCTTTTGAAAGATATAATAGCTATTATATTTAGTTCTAATACCTTCCTAAGTATCTTTCAAATTATACTTACCATTCTTAGCTAAGCTCCAAATCATTAAATCATCTTTGTTATTGTCAATAGAAAGATTGTAAATGCAATCAATAATATCAGGCTGAATAATGTTGGATACAGATGTTAAATCCCAACCATTACTAGACCAGTACTTGTTTACATTTCAGTAGTGAACCATAAGTTATTGTCATTGTCATTAAGAGTTAAGATAGGATTAGAATAAGTCCAGTTATCTAACCAGAAATCAACAAGACCATTACCCAACTTCCATTTGATATAGTTCTCAGCCTGATCACAAACTTTGATCATTCTTTTCCAATCCATTGAGCCAGCTTTGAATGGACTAATCTGTAAAGGATGATGGTTCGGACAGTATATACTAATGAGTCCGAATTCTGCATGCTCCCCGGACAAGGACAGATCGGTCCAAGGCCTCCGGACCGGACAAGTCACACGAACCAGACAGATCACTTCGAACACTCTGACCATAGGACTGTTCGAACTATGACAAAAGTACTAAAAAACCTAAACACTTCTTGACTAAGCTGCTTGCTCTCCTACTTAGAGCTCATGGGTCTTTGAACATGACTCGGGTCCATTAAACATGACCCGAAAGCCCATAAGGGCCAAAACATCAGGGTATAAATACCCAACCACCTGCATTAAGTGTGGGTAATGAGAATTAACTGCTACCAGGCTGCTTAATTATCTCTCTACTCTCTACTCTAAACACATAACACCCACACACTACTTTAAAACACTAACCAAATTACTAGCCTACCCTCAGGCGATAATTATCCACACCAAATTGGCGACCACAGTGGGAGGAGAAGGTGCTTGAATCAAGCATTCAAAACCAGCAAAGAAAGTCTGTCCGAATGAATCCAGACAATCCAGAAGTACCACCAGCTCTGCTCGAAGTGGTGGGGGAGAACGATGAATACACTATCGAAGAGCGTGATAGGCTAAAGGGTGAAATAGAAGCTCTGAGGGCAGAGAAGGCCAAGATGGGCGTGAAAGAAAAGTCCAAAGCATCGGTTGCTCATCACACCGATAACCCCAGAGAGCATGAGTCTTCAAAGACTCATGTGAGCACTAAAAAGACTCATGCCAGTTCCAAAAAGTCTCACCGGTCTAAGCCAGTGGAGATTTCTGACTCAAGCTCAGAATCTTCTGATAGCTCTTCGGACAGTGAGGGAGTTGAAAAATCCTTATCCTCTAGCAGCGATGAGGGTCGAACTAGAAAGAAGCAAAAGCACATTAAAAAATATTCAAGAAAAATGGATAGATATGGAAGGATGAAGAAGAATATTGGTAAAGGGTCATCTCACTGCCGGAGGCATGTGGACCGGATGCTGATGGATCCTTTCGCTTTCCACGATGAACCAGGTATCTTTGCAACTCCCAATGAGGATACTGTGTTCATTCGTGGAAGGAATTGGAGGCAATCTCCATTGTCTTCTAAAATCCTGTCCGGAAACCTCCTCAAGAGGTTTGACAGCACCAAAATAGAGAAGTACGATGGCAGTACTGATCCGGACAACCATCTGGAGTAATTTAAAAACTTCATGATGAACTTTGACGACGACGATAAACTACTTTGTAGGGCATTCTCCCAATCATTTACGGGGAGTGCTCTTAAATGGTACAATAGCCTGCCTCAGGGTTGTATTAAAGATTTCGATACCTTTTGGGTAGCCTTTCGAAGGCAGTTTGTAGGGAGTAAAGAGCTAAAGGGCAATGGAGACACAATAATCCATTGTGCCCAGGAGCCAAATGAGTCCTTGAAAGAATATATAAGCCGTTTTGTGAATACCAAGAATAGGTTGGCTGATTGCTTCGAACAGGTGGCAATAGCATCCCTAAGGCAGGGTTTGAACCCAGGAAATATAGCTGATTCAGTGACTAGGAAGAAGGCCATGACATGGGGAGGGTTGCTGAATCAGGTTGGAAAACAAATAAACGTCGATAAAACAAAGAAAACCAGGGTGCACATGCAGGTGAGGTCTACCCCAGTGGCACCAAATCCCAATCAGAATCAGTCCGGAAATAAAACAAGAGAGACCGGACAGGGGTATGGCAGGGCAAAAGCTCAGTCTCAGCCAGCTGCTCCTGCTCAAAGTCAGCAATCCAGAAACAAGAGAGGGCCATGGGTGCAACCGGAGTGGTTCGCAGAGTTGAAAGAAAGTGTGGCCACTATTTTTGATAAAACAAAGGAAGAGGTGCATTACCGGAGACCGGCTACACTACAGTCTCCCAGAGAACATCGTAATAACTCTTTTTGCCAGTATCACAACGATATTGGTCATACCACTGATGACTGCATAGCATTGTAACAAGAAGTTCAGAACTTGATTGAGAGGGGAAAGCTGGGGGCTTACGTGAAAAGAAGAGGGGGTAACAGGCCTGATAACACTCACCGGGTTGGTCCAAGTAATGCAGCTCCGGAGGGAGCCATGGTTATAATTGAAAGGTTTGACGTGGAATCTGAGTACTTGGATCCTGATCCAACTCGAAACAGAGTGGGTACAACTGAGGAATGTTCTAGGTCGGTCTCCGGACTCATTAAGTTTTTTGAGTCACTTACAATTTTCGGAGGGGACACTATGACAGCTCCTACTGCTTCTTCGAGGAAGAGGCACGTGCATACTTTAGCCTCCCAGCTAGAAGGAGGCATGACTTCCTATCACTCACCCAACTCTTTCCCCTTCATTGTTTTCGATGAAGATGATTTAAGAGACATTGCTGGCCCTCATGAGGATGCTGTTGTCATAGGAGCATCTATTAGGGGCAACAACATAAGGCGAATTCTGGTGGATACTGGAAGCTCAGCCAATATCCTTTTCTTAACCACATACAAGAGAATGAAGAATCCAGCTGTAATTTAGAGTTTAGACAGATCAATTGTGGGCTTTACAGGCAGCTCAGCAGATGTGATCGGAGAGTTCGAAGAAGAAGTTCTATTGGGCAAGGGCCCTTTCAAGAAAATGGTTAGAATACTATTTATTGTGGTGGATTGTCCCACTTGCTATAATGCTATTCTAGGGAGGTCTTGGCTCTCTATGATGCATGCAGTGGCTTCAACAGTCCACCAGTGCTTGAAATATGCTGTTCAGGGACAGGTTGGAGTCGTCCGGAGCAGCCAGAAGATTGCAAGAGAATGTTATGCCACTGCCCTGGCTCCTCGAACGCTGGGGGCAGTCCGTATTAATGAACAATAGCAGTTTGTGGGCCTTTCTGGGGGTGAGGGTGAAATTGATGACCCCAGAGAGACCCCTGGAGTATTGATACCGGTTGAAGAGGTAGAAACACACTGTTTGGAAGATGAGAAAAGTATCAAGATAGGGTCTAAGATGCCACCTGTTTTGAAAAATGAAATGTTAAAGTTTTTGAAGAACCATCAGCACGTTTTTGCTTGGTGCAATGCTGATATTACTAGGGTTCCATCAGAAGTGATATCACATCACCTATCTGTCTGGAGAGACATAGCACCAGTGGTTCAAAAAAGAAGAGTTTTTTCTAAAGAGAAGGCTGATGTCATTGTGCAAGAAGTTGATAGGCTCACAAAGATGGGGCATATCAAGGAATCTCAATATCTTTTGTGGACTGCCAATCCGGTTCTGGGAAAAAAGAAAAATGGCAAGTGGTGCATGTGCATTGACTTCACAGATCTCAATAGAGCTTGCCCAAAAGATTTGTATCCAGTTCCCCAGATTGATCAGTTAGTAGATTCTACCTCTGGGAACAAGCTGCTTTCCTTTATGGATGCCTTCTCCGGATATAATCAGATTCAAGTAGATCCAAAGGATCAAGAGCATACCACATTTGTCACTGACAGAGGTCTTCATTGCTACAAAGTAATGCCATTTGGTTTGAAAAATGTTGGGGCTACTTATCAGAGGTTAGTCAACAAGGCATTTGCTGATCAAATTGGAAGAAATATGGAAGTATACATTGACGACATGATGGTGAAGAGTGTGGATGAGCAGTTGCACTTATCCGATCTCCAATAAAATTTTGCCAACTTGGTAAAAGTGAATTTGAAATTAAACCCAGAAAATGTGTGTTCGGAGTGCAGTCCGGGAAGTTTCTGGGCTATATTATAAGTGAGCATGGAATACAACCCGACCCGGACCAGCTTAACGCCCTATTTCAGATGGAGCCTCCTCGAAACATTAAAGAAGTACAGCGGTTAACGGGGAGATTAGCTGCCTTAAATAGATTTATCTCAAGGTCTTCGGACAGGTGTGCCCCTTTCTTTCAAACCTTGAAGGGTGCAAAGGGATTCAATTGGACTCCGCAGTGTGATGAGGCTTTCAATGAGATCAAAAAGCACTTGTCCTCCCCTAAAACTTTGTTTAAGCTAGTTGATGGGGAGACACTCTTCGTATATTTGGCAGTTTCAAGTGGTGCCATTAGTACTGTATTGGTAAGAGAGGTCGATGGGCATCCCCATCCAGTATACTACATCAGCAAAAGTTTGATAGATGCAGAAAGGCGTTACTTGAAACTCGAAAAGTTAGCATTGGCCCTGGTGATAGCTGCCAGGAAGATGAGGCCTTATTTCCAGGCTTATCCCATCATCGTCCAGACTTCTTTTCCCCTGAATAATGTCCTCCAAAAGGCAGACATTTCAAGCAGGATGACTAAGTGGTCAGTAGAGTTGGGGGACTTCGACATAGATTTTGCTCCCCGAACAGCAGTCAAGGCCCAAGCTGTGGCAGACTTTTTGGTTGAATTCCACTCCGACAGGGATTCGGAGCAAACTACTGATATAAAAGATAAAAAGGTATGGGTCGTCCGAACAGATGGTGGGTCTAGCACTATGGGGTGTGGTGCAGGGGTGTGTTTGACTTCCCCGTATGGAGACAAAATGTACCAGGCTATTTGTTTTGCTTTCAGGGCATCTAATAATGAGTCCGAATATGAAGCAGCTATAGGTGGTTTAAAGTTAGCCTACATTTGTGGGGTTAAGAGGGTCAAGCTACTAAGTGACTCCCAACTTCTTATCCACCATGCCCAAGGCCAATCTGAGGCTAAGAAGGAGCAGCTTGTGAAATACTTACTCCTCCTTAAGAATGAAGCACTCAAGTTTAAAAGTGTTGTTTATGAGCACATTCCCCGGGCAGAAAATGAGCTAGCAGACTCGTTAGCAACCATAGCATATTCGGAGTTGTATCCATGGATCCATGTGCTAGAAAGCCCCTCCATTCAACTTAGTAAGGGTAAAGAAGAGGAAACTTTTGAAGTACAAGAGAAACGACCTCAAGACTGGAGGTTTCCTCTCCTGCAATATCTCTCCGATGGTGTTGTGCCTCCGAATAAGTCACTAGACAGAACTTTGAAACACAAGGCTTGTGGTTTTATCATATTGAGAGACGTGTTGTACAAGAAATCTTATAGTAAACCTCTCCTGCGCTGTTTGGGGGATGAAGAATCTCAAGTAGTCCTCTCCGAATTACATGATGGTGAGGGATCAACCCATTGTGGGTTTAGAGCCTTAACAAGAAGAGTTTTACTCTCCGGTTACTATTGGCCATCAATCATGAAAGATGCTAAAGAATTGGTAAGAAGGTGTGACCCATGCCAGAGGTACAGCAATGAGATTCATGTCCCAGCTATTCCTTTGGAATCAATTTCTGAGCCTATTCCTTTTGCTTGATGGGGGTTGGATTTAGTAGGGCCTCTCCCTGTGGCGTCCGGAGGGCGCAAAACTATAATTGTGGCCATAGACTACTTCTCGAAGTGGATTGAAGCAGCCCCTCTAGCAGGGACAACATCAAAAGCTGTTATAAAGTTCATTTTATCCAACATCTGTTGCAGATTTGGTGTCCCAAAAAAGATAACAACAGACAATGGGCCACAGTTCGACAATAGGGAAATGGAGAGCTTCTGTGCCTCAAGGGGTATACAACATTGTTTTTCTTCACCTTTCCACCCACAAGCAAATGGGCAAGTTGAAGTGGCTAATAGAACTATCCTGTCCGGTTTAAAAAAGAATTTGGAAGGGGCTGCTGGGAAGTGGCCTAGTTATCTACAAGAGGTCTTGTGGGCCTACCGGACAACACCTGGGGCTGCAACACAAGAGTCACCATTTGCCTTGGTCTATGGGATGGATGCAGTAGCTCCCATAGAAGCAACTCTCCCCTCCTTTCGTGTTCACAACTTCTCCGAACATGCTAACGAGGTGGCAATCAGAGGTCAACTTGATTTGATAGAAGAAAGACGAGTTAAAGCTCACCTTAGAGTTGCACACTATCAGGGATTGATGAGAAGCAGGTTTGCTTCCAAAGTTAAGAGAAGAGATTTCCAACCGGGGGACAAGGTATTAAGGAAAGTCTTCTTACAACTTGGGAAGGTCCCTACATAGTTGTTGAAAGAATTAAACCTGGAACATATTGGTTGGAAGACAAAGATGGAAGGGTTTTGACTCATCCTTGGAATATTGAGCATCTCCGGATGTACTTGGAGTAGCGTTTGTGTAAATATTTACTTGTTTAAACATCCATGTAAATATTTGGGGGCATACTCTTTCCTCCCTGGTGGCACGGGGAGGTTTTAATGAGGTGTCCGGGCTTTTAAATAAAATTTGATGCCTTCTTAAAAATTTTCTAAGTGTTTTAAAGTTTTGTCCCTTGTCACACTATCCGAATTGAAATAACTAAGGGCTATTTAAACTCTAGCCGGAGGACTTAAACGCACTTACTATGAAATAACTAAAGGCTATTTAAACTCTAGCTATCAAAATTAGCACAAACAATAAAAGAAGATGAGATTGGTGAAAAACGGAAACATTCATTGAAATAACTTAAAGTGCCTTGGCCTTCCAAGGACTTTTGAATAGTCGAAGTAAGAACAAAAAACCTATCCGGTCAGATACCGGACACAAATACAAAAAGAATGCCTTAGCCTTCCAAGGACTTTAGTTTGAATAAAAAGTAAACAAAGTAAATCATAAGTTAAGGTTGAGCCTTTGAAGATGGCTCACCTTCATCTACTTTCTTTCTCTTAGGATCGTCTTTCTCTTCGCCAAGTTTCTCCCCGGAGTGTTCTTCATCATCTGAGGAATCACTAGAGTAGCCATACCTGTCGCCTTCGGCCATCGTGTGGTAGGGGAGGTCTTCAGGCTCAACATGAAGCCATAAGTCCCCTAGGTTCTTCTTCGGAAACTTTTCATGGAAAAGTAGAACCATGTCAGACCTCACATTGTCAAGCAGTTGCTCTTCGCTTTTGATCATCTGGTTGGCATAAGCATTGATCTTGGCTTGGATCTTGGCCTCCTGCTCCTGTAACAAAGTATTTTTCTCCTCGGTAGCCTTGGACACTGTATTTTCAAGGGCAATCTTATCATTGGTCAGGTTGGTGATGATTTGATCCTTGGCTTTGGATTCTCCCTTTGAGGTGTTAAGGTCTTTCTCCAGACCGGACAGTTTCTCCCGGAGGTATTTAATGGTTTCCTCTAAAGTGGCGACTTTTGTGGTGCTTGTCTTTTGGCTTCTCTTCAACTCCTCGTTTTCTTCTTTCAACATGGCAGCATTGGAGGTGGCAGTGCGAAGGTCTTCGGACAGCTTCTCCTTGTCAGACTTAAGGTCTTTAATGATGTCTGCCTGACTCCGAACTTGTCTCTCCAACATAAGTACAGGCTGCACGTTGCTTAACAAGGAGTGGGCTATAGCGTCCCTTTCACTAGAGACAATAAAAGTCTTACCATTAAAATTGACTGTGTTGGAGCTGCTCGGAGGAAGGTAAGGCCCTGCAAAGTCATCTCTGGGGAGATTGAGGAAGTATTCACCAAGCTCACCAAGGCCGGTGATGTCTACTCCATCAATGTTGATATCTCCCCCCTCAACCTCATCGGTGTGAAAGTCCCTCGGAATCTCCTCGGCATGCATTGGGTCAGCAGGGTCAGCATGGACAGAAGGCTCCGGAGCCCGGAGAGAAAGCTCGTCTCCCTTAGACGGTTTCTTCTTCTTGGCCTCCCGGTCTGTGCCTTCGCTTCCCTGTTTACGATTCCTCTTAGAAGCCCTTGGAGGTTTTGGAAGGTTCACTTCTTGTTTATCAGTCTCTTGCTCCACCACTTCCAGGATAGCAACATCAATTTGACTCTGGGCTGCCCCCTCCGGATCTGTTGGAGCATCCTTCTCTGTATCAGGAGGGTTGGCATCACCCACCACCCTTTTGCCCTTCTTCTTCTTGCCTTTCACCTTGCTCGGGGCTTTGGCCCGGCCTGGCAGGAAGAGTGTCCCATCTGGTTCGTGGGTCCTCTTAAGCACAACGTCCGGAGAAGGCTGGGTGGTGAGCTCCTCCCAGGTCAAGTCTCTCTGACCTGTGGTGTTCCACAAGTGAGACCTTGCCAAGTTTCCACTGGTGAAAGCAGCGTGCAATCGGTTCCCCCATTCCTCAGCAGCCCAGGCATTAATCTTGCCACAGGTAACCTGCCCGGCTTTCTGATAATCACTGAACTCCTTGGGCAGTACTCCTAAGACAAAAGTAAGACAAATTAGTATAAACTAAGTCTAAAAAGGAAAGAGAAGAGAGACAAAAATATAAAGGCAAGATACTTACGGTCACTCCTCCATCTGCTTCTAAGGAGGCTTGGGTTCTCTCCGGATTTTATCTTCCTGCCGTTCTCCCAGGCACCACTGACAAATAGGAACTGGGTCCTCCAATTCCTCTCTGCCTCCAGCAAATCATCCACCGCCTTGAAGTCATCCCCCATGTTAAAGTGGTAAAAGGGGATGTGGTGGTTTCTACACAGGCTAGCCACTACAGCAAACTCCTCCATGGGTAGAGGGATCCCGGACAACCTTGATGCCATGATGCATGACATAAGGGTATACCAAGCGTTGGGGCTCAGCTGGCTCGGACAGAGTTTGATCAGATGGAAATATCTGACAATCTCTGGATCTAATGGGAACCTGAACCCCAGTTGAATAACTCCGTAGAATATGACCACTTCACTCAGCTTGCAGTCCATAGGAGTCTCTGGGTGTATGGGGATCCTGATCTTCACATTGTCCGGAATTCCCTATTTGGTACGCATCCGGCCCAGCTCAGCTGTGTGGATGAACGCGTAGTTGATTTTCTGCAGCACGAGGAGATAATTAACGCTGACTTTGTGAAAACAAGGCATAACTCTTCCCTCGAGGCTCTCCGGCAGATCCGGATGCCTCAAATACAGATTCTCTTTGCCCTTGTCCTTCTTGGCAACTATCTCTTTACTGGTCTGACCGGAGGGCTCAGACTCAAATGGGGCCTCTTCGACAGAGTCCTCCATCACTTCCTCCATGATTGTTGTAGGGATTTCAGCAGCTGTAGTGAGAGGGGGGGGGGGGTTCAAACTTGACTCAGCCTTGTCTCCAGACTGATGGGCCTCAGTGCCCCTTTGAGTTCTGCTCTCCGGTAGAGTGTCTGGAACAGAAGTTTCTTGTTGAAGATTTGGATTGGAGCCCTCCGGTCCGGACAGCCTGTCCTTGGGGGCTCTAATAGGCACCTCTGATCCGGTGCTGATGTCCTTTGCCCCCGACCTTGAGGGAGTGTTTTTAGACCCCTGGCCTTTAACCAACCGGCCTTTCCTCCTGTCGACCAGCTTCTAAGGAGAGTGCTCCGTATCTGATCCCATTGCAATGAAGGGAGAGGGCTTTTTTAGGCTAGTAGCTGTAACTCCTGGCTTGACAGCAGGCTCCGATTCCTGAACTAAGGAACCAGAGATTATGGGGGAGAGGTTGGTTTGAAATAATTTTCTAGGCTTAGTACCTTTGGAAGAAGAAGAGCCTCGGTCTGACTCGGTAGCAGAGGTGATCGGTCTATCAACAGGCGAGGTAGGTAACCCTGTTGCAATCCGTCTTTCTCTTTCGACTTTTTGAGCCTTTTCTAACTCAGAGAGGTTAAGCCACCCACCTTTGACAAGAGCGTTCCTCGCTGTAAACATAAACTATTGAACTAAGTTTTTGCTTTAGAGAGAGAAATCTTTGAGAGTTTTTGCAAAAGTAAATTTGAAGGAGATGGTAAAACAGTAGAAATGAGTTTATATTTATAGTAAATCTGAAAAAGAAGTTGAATCCTAGGAGAATTCGAAAAGTTTGGCAATGATTAAAAGACGGCGCTGAAGTCACCACCTGTAATTAAAGAGGTTGCTTTTCGAAGAAGGTGGGTTCGAAATTCAAGGTGAAAAAACGGCTGAAGAAACCAATCAGAAAGTGACACGTGTCCCACGAACTCTGGCAAAAACCGTTTTGAATTCGTGAAACTTTATCTGTCCGGATAAACCCATAGCCCAAATTGACAGACCTGTCCGGCTTAAAACTACCCCTGATGTCGGATTGTTTTTCAGGTCTTTGACAAGAATATTTGCACAAACACCTAAAAAAGGGGCTCCTGATGAGTCCGAATTCTGCATGCTCCCCGGACAAGGACAGATCGGTCCAAGGCCTCCGGACCGGACAGATCACACGAACCAGACAGATCATTTCGAACACTCTGACCATATGACTGTTCGAACTATGACAAAAGTACTAAAAAACCTAAACACTTCTTGACTAAGCTACTTGCTCTCCTACTTAGAGCTCATGGGTCTTTGAACATGACCCGGGTCCATTAAACATGACCCGAAAGCCCATAAGGGCCCAAACATCAGGGTATAAATACCCAACCACCTGCATTAAGTGAGGGTAATGAGAATTAACTGCTACCAGGCTGCTTAATTATCTCTCTACTCTCTACTCTAAACACATAACACCCACACACTACTTTAAAACACCAACCAAATTACTAGCCTACCCTCAGGCGATAATTATCCACACCATATACTATGTATAATGTTAGACCAGTAGGAATAGTTCTTTCTAAAGGCAGCCCATAGATTGAAAGAAATAGCAGTTTGAATATCATCCATTTTTCTAACATTGAGACCACCTTCTTTATAGGTTTTACATAAAGTATCCCATTTACACCAATGAACTTTCTTATCAGTCAAGTTAGAACCCCAAATAAATCTATTCATGATGATTTCAAGTTTAGAAATAATGCCTTTACGAAGAACACTACACTACATCCAATATATAATGATATTCATCAAAACAGACTTGACTAATGTAAGCCTACCAGCAAAAGAAAGGTAAGAAACATTCCACTCATTAATCTTACTGCTAATCTTACATATTAATTTGTTGCAGTTGCTGATTCTATTGTTGGTATTGATTGTGACCCCAAGATAATCTGTAGGTAAGTAACTAGAGGAGAAACCAGAATTGTTAGAAATGATATCAATCTTCGATAAGCTAATACCATTAGCCAATAAAATCTTGGTTTTTTCTTTATTAACAACCTGACCATAAAGAGTTTGATACTTTTCAAGAAAGTTACACAAGTTATTGATAGTAGTGTCTTTACAATTAGTAAACAATAAGATATCATCAGCAAAAGCAAGACTGTTAATACTGATGTTGCTTCTACTTCTATATTTCATAAATCTGTTTGTATTAAAAAGAGAATTGATACCTCTGATAAACATCTACTCAGTAATGATGAAAAGATAAGGAGATATATGGTCTCCTTGACGTAAACCTTTTGTAGTTTTAAAGAAACCAAATACTTCACTATTAACAAGCATGGAAACATTAACAACATTTTATATTTTCTTAATAAGGCAAGTAAATCTAGAAGAGAAGCCAAACTTCTTCATAACATTTAAAATAAAACAGTGAGTTAGCTTGTCAAAGGCCTTTGACATATCAAGTTGAATCAAAATATTACTGTCTTTAACCTTTCTATTCATATCATATAGTAATTCTTTACAAATCAGAATATTTTCTTGAATACTCTTACCAGGAACAAAGCCACCTTGATTAGGTGAAATAATGTTGGGCAAGATAAGAGCCAACCTATTAGCAATGATTTTAGACATGATACGATTGAGCAAAGAACATAAACTGATCGGTCTATAGTCTTTCCAACATGATTAATTAGTAAGCTTAGGTATTAAGCAAATACCAGTAGCAAATATTCCTCTAGGGATGTTCTTACCATGTAAGAAATCTTTCATAGCATTAATCATATCAAATTTAATAATATGCCAGCAATGCTCAAAGAAACTATGAGTATAACCATTCATACATGGGGCACTGGAAGGGTCCATGTGCTTGATAATGTTCCAAATTTCATTCTCATCAGGATCTTTAAGCAACATTCTATTATCATCTTCAGTAACAATACTAGGGATGTTATTAAAACAAATTATCATTCATAAAACTAGCTTCCTCGATATTATTAGCATAGGGATAATCAACAAGAGCATACTTGAAGAATTCAACAGCAGAAAGACCAATATCCTTTGAATCAATGATCCATATATCTCCATTCTTAATGCCTTTAATGATGTTTCTCCTTCTCTTCTTTTGAACAAAACTATGATAGAATCTAGTATTTTTATCACCATCAAGCATCCAATTACAGTAGCATTGCTTCCTCCAATACACATCTTCCATTCTTTGAGCCTTGATTAAAAAAGCATTAGATTTGGCAAGATCACCCTTGGATTCAGTAGATTGGAGATTCTAATGATTAAGCTCATTGACTAAAACATCATCTTCAAAGCTTTGAACTTTACTGAAAATGTTACCAATGTTACTTTTATTCCATATGATCAATCCTTTCTTAAGTCTTTTAAGCTTATTCCAAAAAATAAACAAAGGATCACGCATCAATTCAAGGTTCCAATTGTCTTCTACAAAGGGCAGAAATGTATCCTTCATGGTCCACATTTCCTGAAACCTGAAACTAGACTTAACTCTAGCAAAATCATTAGAGATAGAGATAATAATAGGCATATGATCAGATCCAGTCCTAGCAAGATGATATATCTTAGTACTAGTAAAGTAGTTAGACCATTTGTTATTAATGAAAACCCGATCTAATCTCTTCCATTTGGAACCATTAGACCAAGTAAATTTCGAACCAATAAATCCAACATCTTCTATATTGCAACATGTAATCATATTATTGAAAGACTCTCTAGATCAAGATTTATTTATTTGTATTTCATTTTTGGTAAGTGATTTGTTTGTTTTTGTAAATATTGTTAATGATTTTTTTTATTTGTATCTATATTTAATAAAATTTAGGTGAAGTTATTAATTATACAATTTAATTTTATTATAATAATCAAATACATAATTTTATTTGTATCATTAATTAAAAACTATTAAATATTTTTTATATATAATATTAATCTAATTGTAAGGTGGCAATGTTGGTCTGAGCCGGTCCAAACCGGCCTAACCCGACCTAATCCGGTCGGGTTTTGTCCAACCCGAACATTTAACGGGGCGGGTACGGATATACAAATTGTGACCCGTAGACGGGTCGGGCGGGGTATGGATTTTTAATTTGTCCAACCCAACCCGGCCCACAAATATAAACTATATATAAAAAATAAAAAATGTATAAAAAATAATTATAAAATTTGTAAAATATAACTAAAAAATATACTTACTAATTACTAGAAGAATGACATTTATATGTTTACCAATAATATACCATTTTTAAGTAATTATCATTTTACTTTTAGAGTCAATAATATATTTATTAATTATATTATATTTCCATAAACTAATTTCATAAATTATAAATATATTTCATCATATTTTTGCCTCTATAAACTTCCAATCCTAAATATTAATTTTTCAAGTTCTTTGGATGTTTTTCTCTTCTGCTATTGTGTTTTAGGTTAGTTAATTTAGAAATTCATGTCTTAAACTTTTTTTAAATGAAAAATGAAGTCAAATTTAAGCTAGTTTGGATTGGATCAGAACGCTTCGGCCAACCTGAATAGTAAAAACAATCTTTGCGGGTCGGGTCTGGATGACCCGCCGACATAAACGAGACATGCTCGGGTTCAAAAATATTAATTCCCTTGCGGGCCGGGCTAGGTTTGGGTTCGAATAAAAGACAATGGGCCCAAGCGGGTCGATCCGAACCCGACCCATTGCCATCCTATCTAATTGTTTTGAATAATATTGTAGTTAATTTTTAAAACAATACTAAAATTGATTATAGTTTGGAATACATAATAGATTGATAATGTCACATATAATAACAACATTTATATTATTTAGATGTACCAACAATTAAAAAAAGGTTTATACCAATGGGGTATAAAAACATATACAATTTATCAATAAGTCCAGCCTCAAATAGGTTTTGCTACTATCAACCAAAATATGATTTTATTTATCCACTAGTCCAAATTTAAATTTTAAATATAATTTTATCCTTAATGAATTTGATAATATGACAAAGAAAGTCTTAGGAGAAAAAACTGATTTTGAAATTGGGGTTCAATGTTTTGATTTGGGGTTGCAATTGTTTTATTTTTTTAGGGTAATTGAGTCTTTTTTAAAATAGGCTGAATCTATTTGTAAAATGGATATGTTGTGGTATAATTGGATAAATAGAAACAAATTTTAGACCGATTACGTAAGTCTCCCATTAAAAAAATCATACTCTTATAATGTATTTGAAACCATAATCGCGAGCATATCTATCATTAAATTAATAACTTCTTTAAAATATATATACATAAATATGACAAATACCTAAAACAAATATAACTTATATTTTATTAAAAAATATAAACTAAAGTAGTTATATTTGGGTATTCTTACTCTTTCTAGTGGCCTGAAATAAGATATGTATATTTACGTGGAAGAGTATTTTTTTGTAAACTTTCATGTACAAAAGTTATGTATTATTTTGTTGGTTACTACCGTTCATATATTATCGAACTCGCTTTTTTTATCCACAGAAATATTTTGAACATTAACTCCTCTTTTAATAAGCCATAGCTATGATAAGTTATGATTTTTTGAGTTAAAACATGTTTGGACCATTTTTTACTTATTTATAGAATGAAAAATATCAAAATCTCCCCACTCTCGTCTTACATTCTTCTGGTCTTTCCACAAATATAAGTTCTGAATCTCAGAAAATTCATCTTCATTCGGTTTATCCTCTTGCTATGTTCATTGACAACCTTAAAGATTTAGGTTTTAAGTCAGTCAAAGTGTCATCCAATGGTGGTTTGTTCTCTCATGTGAAAAGCATTCATAGTCTGATTATCCATCCTCGTTCAGTTCTCATGAACAAAGTGTTCAATCGTTTTCCATCATATAATGTATTTGATGCAAACTTTCATTGGTTAATATTTTATACTAGTTGCCTACCAGGTTCTCTTCTACAATCGATGCTTTTTCGCCGAGCTTAAGACCACCATAAAAATTATGTTGGAAGACATTAATGGTTTGTGCCCTCGTCACGCTTACAAATTTATTGTACGTTATCTTTTGGCTTGTTCTAGTACGATTTTGGCGGGATTTGTTTTGTAGCTGTTGCTTTCCTCCCAAAGTATTTCTTTTTTTTTCTTACAATTTGCACTTTTGAGACGGTTTCGGGTTCGGTTGGATTAAGTCTTTACCATTTTTACCGCTTTTACATCCACGTGACACATATAACTCTTCTTTGCTAGCTAAAATATCTTTTAGCTCAAATCCGGCATAAAGCCAAAAAAATTCATTAGAATATGTTAGTCCATGTCACTTAATCCAAAAATGTTTTAACCCATAATCAATCACTTAACACCTTTCTCTCTCCCAATCTACTTCATTTGGACATCCCCGTATAAATCCCATCCAATCTAATACCAATTTCTAAATAAATCTCTAAATTTTTAACTTTCGCTCATTTTCATCCAATTTTCTTAATAACCATCTCATGTTTTTTGGCATGTCAAACTCTTCCAACAACCATCAGAGATCTCTTTTTATTCTCAGTCCCACATTGCAGGATAAATCCTATGTATGGGGTTAAAGGTGAGGCTTAATACATGTTTCATAAAGATGTATAGCTTAATATAACTATTCAAACCATCACCTTCTATCCAACAAACCTTTATTAACCTTCATATTCACCAAACATCAAAATCTCTCAACCCTTACAACACCATAGCTTTCACATCCCAACCAATCAAATCAACTACCTTAACCTGATTGGCTATTCCTATAGTAAGTTTAATACAGTTTCTACCTAATATATCGGCTCCTAATCTACTCTCTCGATCGTTCCCCTCCCCTCTCTCATATTTCCTCATCTTGAAAAAAAATCGTTACAGAAGTGAAAGACAACCAATCTTCAATGTCAATAAAAAAAAATGTGTTAAGTATTGCTTTCAATGAAAAAAAAGCTTATTGTGCCTTTAAATGCAATCCCTGACACTCTCGAATCTTGGAATAAATGTCTTACTGGCTATATTTTTAGGCTCTATTTGTATATTTCACAAATTAAGGTATATGTTAAAAGTATGTGAGAAGCCTTTGGTTTGGAAGAGTTATGTGGAATGTTATATCTATTGGCAAACATGCCATTGTCGTAATCGAAGGCACTCATTGGCATTGATATGTAAGTAGGAATTTAAGGACTAAAATGTGAATAATGTAAGTTTAAGAGAGCAATTATAACTATGTAACATTATTAAGGACTAATGGTAATTTAAACTCTTTTGTAACGGATTTGAATTTAAGGCTAAGTCTTAGCACCTCTATATAAAGGGCAAGGCTAACCTAATAAAGGGGTTGAACACTTTTTCTATTTGACTCAATTGTACTCAGACTTTCTCTCTCTAAAAACTCACTTTCTCTTTCTCTCTCTATAAGTCACATATAATATTCATCTAAGACTACAATCTTAATATCTGAACTCACCAGGCATTTGGAAGCTTCTTAATGATCGTTAAACAAAAGAAAGTCAATGTTTACATTCTCTGAGGATACGTTGAAGAAGATCCTGGTATGGAATAAGATCTTTAACCTTCTACATGAACTTTGGACTTCTAGTGGACTAAACTACATTGTCACTGCCTTTGGAGATATCAAATATGTTTTTAAACATACTGAGAGTTGTGACCGTCTCATCTTTGCGAGAGTTTGTGTTGTCATCCGTGCGAGGGCCATTTTTTTTATGTGATCGTCATTTGATGTTTAGACAAATCCACCACCTTGAAGTTGGAGTATCGGGGTCCACTGTCTTTTTGCAACAAATGAGACATGTTTGCACATGTTACCTTCTTTTGCAATGTCCCTCTCTCCATGCATCACTCTTCTTCAGTTTGGGGAACTTGCCACTATGTTTTCTTTTGTAAACCTCTGCCTTGACATGAACTCTTCTGAAAACATTATGAAGCCGCAAGACTCTACCATTGGCACCATATATGAAAAAAACTAGCCCTAAATCGAAGTTGGTAAAAGTTGCACCAATAGTACCAATCACAATAGCAAACAACCAATCTTTATGGTTGATTATGATTCCGATCATAACATAGAAATTAAACAGCAGTCTAGTGATGAAAATATTATTTCTCCTAACGATTTCAGTCGCACGATGAGGAAAGACAAAGCTAATGAAAAATATAACAAAAAAGATATGACACTAAACCATTTATAATCATTTTTATGTGTCATAAATTTTCTTAATTATATGTCATAAATTTTCATAACTCCACGACCGGTCACTAATTTTGTTTGATTGAGTTTACCAACAGTACTATATATATGTTTGGATTTTTTTTTTTCCGGATATAATGTTGAACTAAAACATCATAAATTATTTTATATTTTTTATCAAATCATAATATCTAAATTATATATTTTACTGTTTCGAAAGGTATATCAATTATTTAAAATATATCTAGTTTCAAAAACAAGCTTGGTCTCTACGAATTTTAAACTTCAAAAAAATTTATCAATTAATTTGGTGGTCTATATTAACATTTAGATACATTCAATTTAAATGTGTTTGTAAAAAATAAATGTTTTAACCACCAACTTCTTATATTTTCATTGGAAACCACAATTATGCAATATATTCTCCGTATCTTGCTAAATATATTATGTCCAATGTCCACAATAGAAACAAAGAAATGAAAATTATTGATGAACAACTCAAAGATTTCCCAGTCTAAGTTCTATAAATGTAAGATACTATAATTCACCTAAAAGGTTATATATATATATATATATATATATATATATATATATATATAATCTTTTTGTCTGTTATTTTATTTGGAAATCGTATAATGAATGCTTGCATGAAATTAAATGATAAGATCCTTAAATGTATACTATCAAGTGGGGTATAATGAGTAAAGCTAAGGGGGATGAACCCTACCATATAGATGGACCCATGAATATTGACCGTTCGAATTGATGCGATGGTTAGTAGGAGTATTGTATTGGTAAGGTTTTAAAATGCGTGAATAAAAGATGTCATGGTTGGTTGGATGGAACTAAAAGTTAATCCAAAGGATTGATCGTGATTGGTGATCAATTATGTGTAAATTTTAAAATATATAAATGTGTGTTATTTTTATTTTATTTTATAAAACTTGGTTAGAAATGTAACACAAACATTATTAAAAGTGACTTTGTTTTTGTTATTAAACTTGTGTCTTGATTTATGTATTTTTATATTTGATTTTAGTATAAATCGATTTAAAGATTTATTTATTGATAAAAAATATATTTTTTAATTAGTTACCATTAATTATGGGGCACTCTTTTTATATAAAATTTAAATATATTTAAATAATATGTATTCACGTATAATAATTATGATAGGACGCATTCTTCGAAAACAAATACACATAATGAAATGGGCATTCTCCTAATATTAGACTAACGAGTATAAAAATATTTCAAAAAAAGTAACATACAATAAGTAAACAATTTTTTTTGAATAGAGATAGAAATAGAGTCCATGCATATAAAATACAAGGGTAGCCAAGTCATTAAGTAATCCAAATAATAACTAGAGCAAAGATGAGCCTTAGATCAAAGCGCACGACATGCACGAGACATTAATGTCAAGTCATTAAAAGTGCTTGGAGGTCCAAAAGTTAAATATGGTAGTGATTTTATTCAATAAGAGCCTACAATCTCTATACGTGAGGTGGCAAGTTGTAAGGGCAACACTAAGTTATTTGACTAGTAAGTTCCCAACAAAGAAAACAAGAGAGGAAGTGATATTACCACGAAGTTGGTCAAAACCGTAAAAAATAAAGATTCAGCTTTGTTGGGGTTGAGTTGGAGGTCAAACATAATTGAAAATTCATCAAGCGCCTCATGAATGAGGTTAATTGGGTTATGTTGGTGCGACAGAAGATCATTAGATCATATGTGAACATAGATTAGTAATTTTTAGTTTTTGACACATCTAATGGAAGCCAAAGGAAATATGAGTGCTTTTTTCTTTGAGGATTTAAGTTAGAACTTTCATGATAAGTACAAAAATAAAAGGTGAGATGGGGTCCCCTTGCCGCAGTCCCCTCTTACCCCTAAAAGAGGCAAATGAATTCTCATTAACATTGATAGAATATAATGTGATGGAGATGCATTGTATGATCTACTAAATCATTATGGTGTGTGACGTAACAAAAGTCAAGAAGGAGTTGTCATCGAATGTTATCGAATACTTTCATGAGGTCAATTCTATAGTTGCTATATGGCTCTTTCCGTTGGTATGGTAACCATAAAGTAGCTTTTGAAAGAAAATGATGTTATCAAAAATACATATTCCATGGATAAAAGCAGGTTGTGTGGGATCAATGATGGATATGAGGGAGTATTTAATTATATTGGTTAAGATCTTAGAAATAATTTTTTAGATGGCGTTATAACAATCGATGAGCCTGAAATTAGAAGGGATATATGGATTTTTAGACTTTAGAATTAAGACTATAAGTGTTTTGTCCCACTCGGGATGCATGCAGGAATGGTTAAAAAGTGATGTATCGCCTTGCATAGACCAACTATGATAGTAGACCATGACTTTTTTAATAAACTGGTGTTGAACTTGTCTGGACCGAGCGCCTTATTGTTGTTGATACTGAAGATGGAGGTTTTAATTTCCTTATCAATAACGAGTCATTTCATATTGGATCTATCAGAATCAGAGAGTCTAACTGTGATTAGGCTTCTGATTCTGTCAAGGACAAGGTAATTTAGGAGGGTTTTGACATCGAGTAAGTTAGTAAAGTGACCAAAAAATATGTTGGCGATGGCTTTAAGAGTATTTATAGTGTTTTTATTAAGGTAATTGGTTGATATGATCTTATCAATAGACATATGGGTCTTTATACTATTGTAAATGAAATTATAATTATGGTCTCTTAGTTTGAGCCAAGTTTCGCATGACTTTTGTTTGAAGAAATATTCTTCAACCCGTCTAAAGAATATGTTATTCTTTGAAGCATTAATCTCAGTTTCAATAAAAGTGGAGTTCATGGACTATTATCATATGGCCTATTGTGTTAGATGAATAGTGTAATGGGCATTTTAAACCCTTTCATTAATGTTACTAAATTCATTTTTATTAAGATTAAAGATGGTGAGGTTTATTTTTGTCTGAGGGTAAGTTTGTAATTTTTGTTTAGAGTTTTGTGGAGTTTTGTGAGTATTTAATGTTTGAGTAGAATGTAGAGGGATAATTAAGCTGCCTGGTTGTATTTAATTTTCATTACCCTCATTTAATGTTGGTAGTTGGGTATTTATACCCTCATATTTGGGCCTTATGGGATTTCGGGTCGTATTTAATGGATTCGGGTCGAGTTTAAGGACCCATGAGTTCTAAGTAGGGGAACATGAAGCTTAGTCAAAAAGTGATTAGGTTTTAAGTACTTTAGTTCTGTTTGGATAGTTCAATGGATGATGGTGTCCGAGTTGCCCCTGTCCGGTAAGGTGGACACTGTCCGAATTGACCCTGTCCGGTCCCCATAAAAGGTGGTGACAGAATCCAGACTCATCAGTAGCCCATTTTAAGGTGGTGTTCAAAAACCTTTGGCAAGACCTAGAAAACAGCCTGTTGCTGGTGACAGTTACATCCGGACAGGTCCTTCGAACTGTGTTACAGCTTTACCCGGACTGAAAAAAGTTCTTGAAAACTTAAACGGTTTTTTGTCAGAGTTCATGGGACACGTGTCTCTCTCTGGTTCGTGACTCTAGCCGTTTTTTCACCTAGAATTTCGCTCTCACCTTCTCCAAAAAGTAACCTCTTCATTTAATGAAGATGGCGTCAGCGCCGTCCCCTAATCATTGCAAATCCATTCGAATTCTCCTAGGAATCAAAGCACCTTTTTGTGTGTTCACTATAAATTAATCACTTCAACACTGTTTTACTATCTTCTTCATTCTCACTTTGCTAAATTTAAGAGCTTTCTCTCTAAAAAACAAACACTTCTTTTTGGTTGTGAGTTTATGTTCACAGCTAGGAACGCTTTAATCAAAGGCGGGTGGCTTAACCTATCAGAGTTAGAAAAGGCTCAAAAAGTCGAAAGAGAGAGGCGCATTGCTGCAGGCCTTCCTACTTCCCCTGTCGACAAACCAGAGAATCCAAACACAGAGCCTGACCAGGGATCTTCTTCAACCAGGAGCGTTAAACCGAGGAGATTTTTTCAAATCAATATTTCGCCAATTGTTTCAGGCTCGTCGGTTCAAGAATCGGAGCCCACTGTCGAACCAGGGAAAGTAGTTACTAGCTTCAAGAAGCCTTCCCCATTTATCGCGATGGGATCGGATGTAGATGTCTCTTCCAATAAACTGGTTGATCGGAAAAGAGGTCGCCTGGTAAAAGGGCAAGCTTCAAAAGGCACACCCTCAAAATCAGGGGCCAAAGACAGTGACAAAGGGTCAAAGGCACTCATGAAAATACCTAAGGACAGGCTGTCCGGACCGGAGGCCACTAGCTCAAGCCTCCGAGGAGAAACCACCACATCTGAGCCCCAGCCGGAGGCCAGAGTCCAGAAAAGTATTAAAGCTCAACAGTTCGGAGGTCAGACTGAACCAACTTCTAACTCCCCCCTCCCAAAAACAACTGAAAACCCCTCCTCGGTAATGGAGGAAGTAATTGAGGATTCTATCGAAGAGGCTCCGTTCGAGTCCGAACCCTCCGGACAAACTAGTGATGATGTTGCTGCCAAGAAGGATAAAGGCAAAGAAAAACTATGCCTTAGGCACCCAGATCTACCAAAAATCCTTGAAGGAAAAGTGGGACCTTGTTTCCACAAGGTTAGTGTCAAATATCTTCTTGCCTTACAAAAAATTACTTATGCTTTCATCCATACAGCCAAATTGGGCCGAATGCGTACAAAGTGGGGGATTCCGGACAACGTGAAAATAAGAATCCCCATAGATCCTGAAACCCCAATGGACTGCAAGCTTAGTGAAATAGTTATCTTTACTGAGCTCTTTAACTGGGGGCTAAGGTTTCCCTTAGATCCGGAGATAGTTAGGTACTTCCACCTCATCAAGCTTTGCCCTAGTCAACTGAGCCCCAACTCCTGGTACACTCTTATGGCCTGTATCAGCTTCAGGCTCTCCGGAATTCCTTTACTAATGGAGGAATTCGTAGATGTGGACAGCCTCTGCAGAAACCACCACATTCCCTTCTATCACTTCAACATGGGTGATAATTATTAAGCAGTGGATGACCTGCTTGAGTCGGAGAGAAATTGGAGGACTCAATTCTTGTTCGTGAGTGGCGTTTGGGAGAATGAGAGGAAGATCAAAGCCGGAGTCAACCCGAGTCTCCTCACCAGCAGATGGCGAAGTGATCGTAAGAATCCCACCTTACATTCTCATTTTTATTTTTATCAAATTTGTTTAATTGACTGGTCTTGTCTCTTTTCTTGACAGAGCTGCCCAAAGACTTCAACGATTATTTAAAGGCCGGGCAGACCACTTGTACTAAGATCAACACTTGGGCTGCTGAAAAGTGGGGAAACCGTTTTCATGACGCCTTTACCGGAGGCAATCTCGCAAGGTCCCATCTTTGGAACACTAATGGCCGGAGAGACTTGACCTGGGAGGAACTTACCACTCCACCCCCTCAGGATGTAGTCCTTAAAAGAACACATACACCGGACGGGTCACTGTATTTGCCAGGTCGAGCCAAGGCCCCAAGCAAGATAAAAGGCAAAAAAGGTAAAGGCAAGAAGAGTGTGGTTGAGGCTAACCCTGCCGAAGCGGGGGAAACTGCTCTAATAAAACCAAGAGATCCCTAGTGACTTCCAAACTGATGAGGTTGGAGGAGGAGACCTCAGTATTGACGGCGTCGACATTACAGGGCTTGAGGGGCTTGAGGACTACTTTGAAAATCTCCCGAGGGATGACTTTGCTGGGCTCTATCTCCCTCCAAGCACTTCGAACACCGTTACCTTCAAAGGTAAAACTTTTACTGTTTCAAGTGAAAGAGAGGCTATAACTCACTCTATACTGAGTACCGTTCAGCCAGTGTTGGTCCTGAAGAAGCAAGTACGAGGTCAGGCAGCAATCATTACTGCCCTTAATTCTGACAAGGAGAGATTGTCCGGAGACCTCCTTATTACCAACCAAAACACTGATGTTTTAAAGAGAGAAAATGAGGAGTTAAAGAAGAGCCAGGAGGGTTGGATTACAAAGGTAGCTGCCCTAGAAGATACTATCAAAGGCCTTCGGGAGAAGCAGTTCGGGTTGGAGAAAGATCTCACCTCTTCAAAAGAGGAGATGAAGACCAAGGTTCAAGCCATTCTTACTTTGACCAACGACAAGATCGCACTCGAGGACTCGGTGTCCAAGGCTATAGAGGAAAAAGCTAATCTGCTAAGGGAGCAAGAGGTAAAAATCCAGGCCAAGATTGATGTTTATGCCAACAGTGTGATAGATAGTCAAGAAGAGATGTATGCAAAGGTGAAGTCGGACATGGTCTTGATTTTTCACGAGAAGTTTCCGAAGAGGAATCTGGGAGACTTATGGAGTTTTGTAGAGTATCCAAACCTTCCCTTTCATACAATGGCTAAGGGTGACAGGTTTGATTTCTCCAGTGCATCCTCTTCCGATGAAGAAGAGGGCACCAGGGAGAGTCCAGGTGAGGAGAATGATGACCCCAAGAAGAAGAAAACAAGTGAGTCTGAGCCGTCTTCAAAGGCTCAGCCTTAGAATATCAATTATCTTTTACCTTTTGTTTTGATTGAACTAAAGTCCTTGGAAGGCCAAGGCATTTTTGTAACTGTGTCCGGTGTTTGCTCGGACAGATCTGTATGTTTTGAATACTTAAATTCCCTGGATGGCCAGGGAAATTCGGTTATTTTAATGGATGTCTTTATTTTGCACAGCTCTTGCATTCTTTCATAGTTTGTTTCTACTTTGGTGGCTAGTGTTTATACAGCCCTTAGTTATTTCATAAATATTCTAAAGCGAGAGTGTTTAAATTCTCTGATGACAAATGTTTAAGTAGTCATCATTCCTTTAATTCAATCCGGACGGTATTTAAACAAAAATTTGACAAGAAACAAAGTAAGAACACTCCGAATTTTTAAGAAGGCATCAAATTTTATAAAAGAGCCCGGACACCTCATTAAAACCTCCCCGCGTCACTAGGGTAGGAAAGAGTATGCCCCCAAATATTTACATGGATTTTTAAACAAGTAAATATTTACATGGTTTCTACTCCAAGTACATTTGAAGATGCTCAATATTCCAAGGGTGATTCAAAACCCTTACATCCTTGTCTTCTAGCCAGTATGTTCCAGGTTTAAGCCTTTCAATGACCATATAGGGTCCTTCCCAAGTTGGGGCTAGTTTGTCGAGCAGTTTCTCTTTAGTGTGCAAGAAGACTTTCCTTAACACCTTATCCCCTGGTTGAAAATCTCTTCTTTTAACTCTGGAAGCAAACTTGCTTCTCATCAGACCCTGATAGTGTGCAGCTCTAAGGTGAGCCTTAACTCTTCTTTCTTCTATTAAATCAAGCCGATCTCTGATTGCCACTTCGTTAGCGTGTTCAGATAAATTATGAACTCGAAAAGAAGGGAGAGTTGCTTCTATAGGAGCTATGGCATCCAGCCCATAGACTAAGGCAAAAGGTGACTCTTGTGTTGCTGCCCCAGGTGTAGTCCGGTAGGCCCACAAAACCTCTTGCAAATAACTAGGCCATTTTCCAGCAGCCCCTTCTAAATTTTTCTTCAATCCGGACAGTATAGTTCTATTAGCCACTTCAACCTGACCATTCGCTTGTGGGTGGAAAGGTGAAGAGAAACAATGTTGTATACCTCTAGAGGCACAGAAACTCTCTATTTCTTTGTTGTCGAACTGTGGCCCATTTTCTGTTGTTATCTTCTGTGGAATTCTAAATCTGCAATAGATATTGGATAAAATGAATTTTATGACAGCTTTTGAGGTTGTACCTGCCAGTGGGGCTGCTTCAATCCACTTCGAAAAATAATCAATAGCAACAATTATTGTCCTGCGTCCTCCGGATGCCATAGGTAGAGGTCCCACCAAATCCAACCCCCAATCGAGCAAAAGGTATAGGCTCAGAAATTGACTCTAAAGGGATGGTTGGGATATGTATTTCATTGCTATATCTCTGGCATGTCTCACACCTCCTCACCAGCTCCTTAGCATCTTGCATTATAGAGGGCCAATAATAACCAGCTAATAAAACTCTCCTTGTTAGAGCCCTGAATCCACAGTGAGCTGATCCCTCTCCATCATGTAACTCGGAGAGAACTATTTGAGATTCATCAACCCCCAAACATCGTAAGAGGGGTTTACTGTACGACTTCTTATAAAAAACATCTCTTAATATGATAAAACCACGAGGATTGTACTTTACTTTTCTTGCTACTGACTTATCCGGAGGCAAGATGCCACCAGAGAGATATTGAAGGAGAGGAAACCTCCAATCTTGGGGTTGTCCCATCTGTATATCGAAACTCTCTTCTTCCTTACCCATATCGAGTTGAATGGAAGGGCACTCCAGCACATGGATCCAAGGATAGGATTCAGTATAGGCTATAGTTGCCAAGGAGTCTGCTAGCTCATTTTATGTTCGGGGTATGTGCTCATAAATAATACTCTTGAACTTAAGTGCCTCATTTTAAGAAGGAGTAAGTACCTTACCAGCTGCTCCTTTTTAGCTTCAGATTGACCTTGTGCATGATGGATAAGTAGCTGGGAATCGCTCATCAACTTGACCTCTGCACCACATCCCATGGTACTTGATCCACAATCAGTTCAGACGACCCAGACTTTTTTATCTTTAGTATCAGTTGTTTGTCCTGCATCCTTGTCTGAATGGAATTCAACTAAGAAATCAGCCACAGCTTGGGCTTTGATCGCTGTCCGGGGGGGCAAAATCAATATCAAAGTCCCCCAACTCTACCGACCATTTAATCATTCTACTTGAAATGTCTGCCTTTTGAAGAATGTTTTTCAAGGGATAGGATGTCCGGACGATAATATGATGAGCCTGAAAATAAGGCCTCATCTTCCTCGCAACAATTACCAAGGCTAATGCTAATTTTTCGAGCTTTAAATAGCGTTTTTCTGCATCTATCAAGCTCTTGCTGATGTAATACACCGGACGGGGATAATTATCCACCTCCCTTACCAATACAGCACTGATGGCACAACTGGAAACTGCCAAGTATACGAAGAGTATCTCTCCATCAACAGGTTTAAATAAAGTCTTAGGGGAGGACAGGTGTTTCTTAATCTCATTAAAAGCTTCATCACACTGTGAAGTCCAGTCAAATCCCTTTGCACCTTTTAAAGTTTGAAAAAACGGGGCACACCTATCCGAAGACCTTGAAATGAATCGATTTAACGCAACCAAACTCCCAGTCAATCTTTGTACTTCATTAATATTTCGAGGAGGATCCATTTGGAACAAAGCATTAAACTGGTCCGGATCAGGCTGTATCCCTTGCTCACTTATTATATACCCTAGGAACTTTCCGGACTGCACTCCGAACACACACTTCTCTAGATTTAGCTTCAAATTTACTTTTACTAAGTTAGCAAAAGTTTCTTGGAGATCTGCCAAGTGTAGCTCTTCGTCCACACTTTTAATCATCATGTCATCAATTTACACTTCCATATTTCTTCCAATTTGATGAGCAAAGGCTTTGTTCACTAACTGCTGATAGGTAGCCCCAGCATTTTTTAACCCAAATGGCATCACTTTGTAACAATGAAAGCCCCTATCAGTGACAAACGTAGTATGCTCCTGATCCTCCGGATCTACATGAATCTGGTTATACCCGGAGAAGGCATCCATGAAAGATAGTAGTTTATTCCCAGATGTAGAATCCACCAGCTGATCAATCCGGGGGACAGGGTACAAATCCTTTGGGCAAGCTCTGTTGAGATCTGTGAAATCGATACACATGCGCCACTTGCCATTTTTATTTTTTACTAAAACTGGATTGGCTGTCCATAAAAGACATTGAGACTCCTTTATGTGCCCCATTTTAGTAAACCTGTCGACAGGTGTTATGTCTCTTCGGATGGACAAATGGTGTGATATGATATCTGCTGGCACCCCGGTAACATCAGCATTGCACCAAGCAAAAACATGCTGATAGTCTTTTAGGAACTTCAACATTTTACCCTTCAGTTCGGGTGCCATTTTGGACCATATCTTAACATTTTTTCCCTATTCCAAAGAATGTGTTTCAACTTCTTCAACCGGTATTAAAACTCCAGGGGTCTCTCTGGGGTCATCAATTTCACCCTCACCCCCAGAAATCCCCTCAAACTGCTATTTCTCACTGATACGAACTGCTCCCAACGTCCGAGGAGCCAGTGATGTTGCATAACACTCTCTTGCAATCTTTTGGCTGCTCCGAACAACTCTCACTTGTCCTTGAACAGCATATTTCAAACATTGATGGACTGTTGAGGCCACTGCATGCATCCTAGAGAGCCAAGACCTCCCTAGAATAGCATTATAACAAGTGGGACAATCCACCACAATGAAAAGTATTCTAACCATCTTCTTAAGAGGGCCCTTGCCCAACAAAACTTCCTCTTCGAACTCCCCGATCACATCTGCTGAGCTTCCAGTAAAACCCACAATTGACCTGTTCGAAGGCTGAATTACCGCAGGATTTTTCATCTTTTTGTAGGTAGTTAAAAAGAGGATATTGGCTGAACTCCCAGTATTCACCAAAATTCGTCTTATGTCATTGCCCCCAATGGATGCACCTATGACAACAACATCTTCATGAGGACCTGCTATATCCCTCAAGTCATCCTCATCAAACACAATGAAGGGCAATGGAATCTGCGACTGATAGGAAGTTATGCCTCCCTCCAGCTGGGTAGCTAAAGTATGAACATGCCTCTTTTTCGAAGAAGCAGTGGGTGCTGTCATGGTATCCCCTCCGAAAATTGTGAGTGATTCAAAAAAGTTAATAAGCCCGGATACTGTTTTGCAATGCTCCTCAATGGTGCCCACTCTGTTTCTAGTTGGATCTGGGTCCAAGTACTCTGACTCTGCATCGAACCTCTCGATTATCACCATAGCACCCTCCGGAGCAGATGTGCCTGCATTGTTTGGAGCAGCCCGAAGAGCATTATCTGGCCTATTTCCTCCTATTCTTTTAACACATGCTCCCAGCTTTCCTCTTTCAATTAAATTTTGGACTTCTTGCTTTAAAGAAATACAATCATCAGTGGTATGGCTGGTATCATTATGGTACTGACAGAATGAATTGTTATGATGCTCCCTAAGAGATTGTAGCGCAGCCGGCCTTCTATAGTGTACTTCTTCCTTTGTTTTGTCATAAATGGTGGCTACGCTTTCCCTTAACTCAGCAAACCACTCCGGTTGAACCCAAGGCCCTCTTTTATTTCTGGATTGTTGACTCTGGGCAGGCGCAGCTGGCTGAGACTGAGCTTTAGCTCTGTTATGACCCTGCCCGGCCTCCCTTGCCTTGTTACCGGACTGATTTTGGTTGGGGTTTGGTGCAGCCGGGGCAGACCTCACCTGCCTGTGCACCCTGGTTTTCTTTGTTTCATCAACTTTAATTTGCTTCCCAACCTGATTCAGTAGACCTCCCCACGTCATGGTTTTTTTCCTGGTCACTGAATCAGCCAAATTTCCAGGGTTTAAGTCTTGCCTCAAAGATGCTATTGCTATTTGTTCAAAGCAATCAGCCAACCCGTAGAAGATATATAGTTAAAGTTTAAAAAAAGGCAGAAGAGGTTTCGAATCTCTGGTTTCATAGTAAAACCAAAACATGATCAGAAAGAAAGGGTTCTTTGTCACAAGAGAAAGTGTTGATCAGGCACGGACGACGTAGAATGAGCTTGCTATAGTTGATGAAATATCCTATTGAAATCCGTGGTAGCTCGACAATTTCAACCTGATTCGATCACTCGTGCTTCTGGAGAAGAGTGGATCAAACGGACAGGGTCGATGAAAAAAATGATAAGATTATGAGAAGGCCTGGATGATCGTTATGTCTTCCGTCGATTGATTTTTTCTGAAAAAATTTAAACCTTATTTACTAAAATTTGTAAACACCTCTTTAACAAGCATTAAAGCTTGTAAAGTGGTTACTTGATTTTGTAAAATGAAATACGATAAAATATTTAAAAATATATTTAAAAATAATTTTCGAAAAATACCAAAGCAATGAATATAAAATATATATGAATTAATATAATAAATTTCGGAACCTAGTTCAAGAATTTAAAGTTTTTTCTTGGATGATAAAATTTCATAGACATTTTTTACCATTATTTGTTAATTTCTATTAATCAGCAAATATGATTTTTTAATCAAATCTAGATAGACTAAATAATATTTAAATATAATTAGTTAAGAATAAATGTATTATACGACAACAATATATTTGATTACTTAATATCATAACACTATATTCCACCGAAGGAACATACTCTTTATTAAGATGAGGTATGTTAACCCAGCGAAAAATTATAATCATAATTATGACGAGATCAAATTCTAATAAGTTATAATAAGGATAACGATCATATATATCGATGGTCATATTTAAGATGATAACGGGGTTGTTTTTAGAGTTATGAATAGGGTTGCAATCAAAATGATGACGAAGATTGTTTTTAGAGTTATAACGAGTGTTATATTCAAGATGATGACGAGGGTTGTTTCAGGATTATGACGAAGGTAAAATTCAGACTTATGATGAGGATCCCATTTAGTATTATGACAAAGATAAAATTTAGAGTTATGATAAGGTTCACATTCAAGATTATGATGAAGGTTATATTTAGATCTAAGAGAGGTGCTTGCATATTTATACATGTCATTACAAAGGATGTTATCATGAAATTTTGTTAGACGGTTAAAACAAAACGACACATGTAATTTAGTGATAGACACACATATAATTTAATGTTTGGTAGAATATTATATGTATATCCTATAAATAGTAGATAAAGTCTTCATGTGAGGATTGATCACATTTTTCTAATAAGAAAATTTCATACCATTTATAGTTTTTTTCTCGACTTTAGTTCATCATTTTGGCTAAGTCTTTGGAGAGAATTTCCCTTCACAAATTTGGCGCCTCCTGTGAGAAGGTTTCTTTCAAAGTTTTTTATTTTGTTTAGAAATGGTGATGACACGATAAGGAACAGAAAGAACTTCTCATAGAATTTGTTTGATTTAATATAGGTAGGTGGTAATTCCTCGAATGATGCTAAATTCGTATGTTTATGAATAAACTTCGGTACCTAAAAGTCAAGTTTTAGTTACGGTTGGTTTAGAGAAGATAACTCTTGAGGTGAGTGTAGTGGATTAAAATCTGACAACCGGTATGGTGTCTGGAGCTGATCATGTGCATGATAGATCTGGTGATGCAACAGTTCATGCTTAGGGATTTGTTTCTCCTAATCTTCAAGATGTAAATCTCAAGTTATGCCTACAATTATTTCTAGTGTCTACCTTTTGGAAGATCATATTGAAGAGATGAAACAAAATAAGATTAAGATGAATCAGTTAAAGTTGAAATAGAGCAAGAGGCTCATGCTAGATTTGAGAAATTGTCAGATGCATTACAACTATTGATGAAAAAGAAATGACATTGAAAGGTAAAAGAAAGTATAAAGAGAGTAAGAAAGGTTCTGATATAATTTGCACTAAAAATATTAGAGAGAGAGAGAGAGGTAACATTTAGACATGAAAAAAAGGTGGAAGAAAGGTAGATAAAAAAGAATAAGGTTAAAAAGAAAAGATTTTTTTAATGCTCTTGAGTGTGAAGATCAGTCAAGTAGCATAAAATATAAGAAAAATAAAAGAGATAATGTAATTTTGTACAATGATTAAAGTGAAAATGGCACACTATATACTTCAAGAATCTCATTTTGTTAATAAAATCTTAGAAGAAAAACTTCAAAAGGAGTTTGATCTGTATTGCATGGAAAATTTTGACGGGCGGGTAATACTGATCATAATTTGGAACAATTTGGGAATATGATGATGAGATTTAATACTGATGATATCTTGTTATATAGAGCATTTTCACTGACATTTAAGGAAAATTGGTTGGAATAGTTTAATTTTTTGCATAAAAGGACGATTTGTAATTTTGAAGGACTTTTGCATTCTCTTAGAAAATGCTTTATTGGAAATAGAGCGTATAAAAAATGGAGATTCCATAATAATTTTTTACCAAAGAAGATGTGAAATATTGAAAATTTACGTTCATCGGTTTGTGCGTGAGATGAATTTCCAGACAACTTGTAAATAAGATATAGTTTTCGTTTCCTTTAAAGATGTTTGAATCTAGATGAAAAATTCTATAAAGATCTTTTCAGGTTCCAGTTAATATTATGAGGGATATTTTAGCAAGGGCGTGTCATTCTGTTATAACTGTCTAACAAATTTTCATGATAACCTCTTACAGAATGACACGTGTATATGTGCACGCGCCTCCCTTAGTCCTGAATATAACCCTCGTCATAATCCTGAATGTGACCCTCATCATAACTCTGAATTTTACCCTCATCATAATCCTGAAAACAGCCATCGTCATAATCATGAATGTGAACCTCATCATAACTCTAAATTTTATCATCATCATAATCTTGAAACAACCCTCGTCATCATTTTGAATATAACCCTCATCATAAATCTGAAGAAAAAAAACCCTTGTCATCATATTGAATGTAAACCTCGTCATAAATCTAAAAATAACCATCATCATCATCTTAAACACGAGCCTTTTTATAATTATGATAGTCATCCTCGTCATAATCCCTTAGCATATGGTCTCGTCATAATTATGATTATAATCTCTAATTTGCTCAACTTACCTCGTTTTAATAAGGATTATGTTCTATATATAGAATATATCCTTATATGGACTCACGTAACCCTTGAAATAAATTATTTTAATTAAATTTTTTAAACGACTAAGGAAAAGATAAGACGAGGTCACCAGTTTTAATATTATACTCATGCTTTCCAAATGACGGGTGCTCACGAACCGTGTCATAATATCAATCAATAACTCTGACATAATAACAACATTTTTTATATCCTCAATTCAAATACAATCATTAATATCATTCTATTCTAACGGTCTTTATTGCCTAACAACTTAAGTGTCCATATTTTTATTCATAATGAAACGTTTTCTAATACTTACTATTTTTCTTATCATTTTCTCACTCAATCATAAATACTTGCTTTGCTCATACTGCTTACAACAAATCTGAAGAAATCCATACTTTATTCTTCTAAACGGGTAACTACTACTTTCAATCTATTCTTTATCTTTCAATATCTCGCAATTTAAACATTTACTACTTCAAAATTTATCCCTTTAGATTTTGAAAGAAAAAAAAAACATATTTCTATTTCAAAGCTATATCAGTGAAAATCTAACACAACTCCACTTTTATATCCTTAGAATACTTCTTGATGTCTCTCTCCTTTTTTCTTGAAAATGGTTGTTACTAAAAGAAAATATACCAAGAAGAAACCTTCCCGACAAATTATCCCCAAAGAAAACCATAAAGACTTGATCCCTATAGAATTGGGAAGATATTGTTGAAGAAACCCTATTAATATGTATGAGAAAGACCATTTATTTCTTATATTTGAATGTGGTATCCCAGATTACAGAACAACCCACCGGCCTAAAGTTGGTAATTTACCCCATCATACTAAAGAAGACGAAATCTTCTTTATTTTGACCCTTACAATACTGATTCATTTTAAAATGTTCGAATATTTTCCACCCAACTAACGACCAATAGGTGATGCGTATTAATTAGCGTGATACTAAGTTTAGTTCTGTTAGAGATGATAGTTCCTCTTAAATTTTTCCTTTCTAGCGTTAAAATAGAAAAACTTTGGGGTAGTTTTTTTTATTTCTTAACTTTGAAAGATTTCAAACTAATTATCAATGTATCCTCATTTGATCACAACTGGAAAATAAGCTTTATCTCTGTGACTGAAATGTGAGATTCTAGAAATTCTTCTTATGGATTTGGTCAGATAAAAAGCAGATGAATGTAAACACTTAAGTTCAGGTCTATAACATTAAATTGTATCATTTAATATACCATTCACTTATCTAACCATTTTTTTTAAAATTTATTACACTTATATTACAGACACAGACAAGAATCTTGAATCCTTCAACAAATTCTAAGATGATGAAAAGCCTTTAGAATTCTTGTTTTTAAGCTACCCGACCCATCGACCTATTAGACTGTCACTACATTTTCACACGAGAAACTTTTATCCAAGCTGGGTTGTCGCCATGACTGCCGATGGTAAACCAATGATGCAAAAAACCAGGAAACCAGTTACAACTGCAAACTCTCTAAGCATAATGTGACAACAAGTATAATCCCGTGATCAACAAGGAATCAAATTGGGTGTTTCAAGAAAAATAATAATAATAGACTAAAAAATACCAACGTTATCACCGCATCCCAAAAAAAAACCTACCCAAAAAATAAAAAACCTCATATTGGTTCAAAACCGACTTTTAGAAGTGATGCCCCTATAAAAAAGTTCAAAACCCCATATCTCATTAGGAAAATGACAATCTTATTGATGAAGAAAATGCAAACCCCCTCTTAAGCATCAAATCGCTACATAAAAAATGAAAAATCAAACCGACCAAAAATAGTACCAACTTTATCGGTTCTAACACTGATTCCACCAAAATTATTTCCTCATATTCCAATATCAAATATCCCAATTACAAGAATGCTAACAAAAGCTTACCCCCTCTTTTTTGCCCATCTACTATAAAATCAAACAAAGGGAAAACCATGATTATAGATGTTGAACCTTTCTTAGTTCAAAATGAAAACCAAGCTACCAGAAAACCATCAACTCAAGGCCCCATTCGAAATTTTGCCTAGACTGGAAACCTCAACTTAAGTGGAAACAACTCATCATCCCACCAGTTCACATGTTTTTGTATTTGTTACATATCCAACTTTAAGCATCTCTCATCAAATCTCACACTGCACATTGTATTAACATGGCCCAATACAACAACATGAGCATATCTACCATCCTACACAGGAAATTTGAAATTCAACTAGAGGTTTGCCTTCAATGCTAAATTTCCTTTCATATACTATAATAAATTATCCTTCTCGTCATCTCTTAATTCATAATTATTACCCTTTTTTATAATATCAAGAGTATTCGCAATTCAATTGTGTTGCTTATATGACGATTAATCCTCAGACATGGATGTCATAGCCAACTTCCAACCTAAAAACATTGTGATTGACTAAATAAAACAAAGAGACGACTTGATAACTTTTCAACAAGGACTATAGAACATTTAACTAGCTCACGAGAGATTAATAATAGATAAACAAATTGTTGACAACTTTGTTGCTACCCTCAAAGCTCAAAGATATGATACTATTGCCAATAAAAAAAGAATTTCTCCCTCAAAATTAAGTACTAATCAAACAAGGTACATATTTAGAAACTGTAAACACAAACTCGACCTCTCAAAATATTGATTTCTCTAATAAAAATAAAGGCTTAAATACTGAAATCAAAACTCTAACTGCTCAAGTATCTGAATTAAATTCAGATCAAAGTAATTCAACAAAAAAATACTTGATTTTGAAAAAAATAAAGATAAATAAATTTACAAGATTATAGAATATGCCAACAATAACACTTTCAATACAATATCTGAAAGAGAAGAAGCTGCGTTTGTTGATGTTGAGATTTTAATCAAAGAAATTCAGAAGGAGATTATCTTGTCAATCTTGAATGAAAATCTTGACATTCAACTTTGAGAACTAGAAGAGTTTTTATCTGAAGATGAACACCATGACCGGCCAATCAAACTACCAACTCCAAAAGATAAGGATGAAAGAATAAACAAAAATGACAAGCTTACAAACGAAACTTATGTCAAAGCTCCTACTAAAACAAATTAATAAAATACCACATCGTCCATTTTATACACCAAAAAGAAAGGCGTTTGCTATGTAGTAATTTTAGTAGTTGTCTTTTAAGCTCATAATAATTCAAATAGCTTATCCGACCACTTCTCTTTGGCTCCCTCAACTTTCTTTTTAATCTCATAGACAATTATTATATTCGTTACCTATATCAATCCATTAGCTTGAAGATAATAAGGGGTTGAAAATGTTGCGTAATTTTATACTCTTTAAAAAACGTCGTCATTATCGCATTTTAAAATCGAGGTAAATTATCAATCATTAATATCAATGAGATCCCAAATCGTGATAGAATATGACTCTTCAAAAACTCACAAATATTCTGAGCCCTTGTATTTTGCAAAGCCTTTGCTTCAACCCACTTAGTAAAATAATCAACAATCACCACCAAAATCAGTTAATAACCAGTAGCCATCGATAAAAAATCCACCAAATCAATCCCCCATTTATAAAAAAGACAAGGCAATCGAACCACACTCATAGGCTCACTCAAAAATAACTTGTTCTATCATACAATTGACAAACATTACATCATTGAACCATGACCTCAACATCAACCTCCAATTTTGTCCATTAAAATCCCGCGAGGAGAAAACACATAATCAATCTTTTATATCCATAATGAACTGCATCAAATCCTTAATGCAAATCTCGTAAAATGAACAATACCTCTTACCTATTCAAACAACATAACAAAGGTATCGTTGAACTCTGTTTATAGAGTACATCATTAAGAATTTTATACTTTTTTGCGCAGATTCTTAAAGTACGGGCCGTGACTTTATCCCCTTGAAGTACCCCATCTCTTAAGAAAGATACTTATGTCACCAATCATTAACCATATAAATTGTCAAAACCTAAACAAAATTCATATCCTTAGTCAACAAATGACCTTTCCTGAATAATAACTAACAGATTACTCCTAATAAATTATCTTTGCTAGTAAATTAGCACCAAATTATTAAGACAAAGAACCTGCTCAAATTCTACATTTTAAATATCTTTTACATTACTTTAAAACATCCAAATATCTTCTCATATGTTTTTGCTTGGCCTCGTAAACATCATTAATTTGACTTACAATCAATTTTAAATCTGACCTTACGTGAATAATGTTTTCTCCACAAATATGAACTAACTTCAAACCTCTCAGCGCATTGTCATACTCAACAAAATTGTTAGTAACATCAAACCAAACCTTATAATTTTCTTAATTTCTTCACTAAATGGTATTTCTAAACTGATTCATGCTCCTCATTTATTAATGCGCGAAGCTCTATTCACCTCAACTATCCAATCAAAATCCTTTGTGGTACCAGAATGTGCACCCTTATCATCAATCAACCTTTCACCGGTAAACTCTCTTATAAATCTGTTGCTGCCTAGTACGAGGCTCATACACAATCTCATATTCTCCCAACTCAAAGGACCACCTCGTGAGTCTTTCTGAGACATCTGATTTTTTCAACACACTTCTCAGAGGAAAATATGTCCATATAATTATACAATGACTTTGAAAACAAAGTATATTTTTCATGAAGTTACAACCAAACTTAAAGCCAATTTTTCCAAATTCAAATATGTTTTTCACCATCGGTTAAACTTTTACTCACATAGTAGACTTGTATTTTCATTTTATCTACTTCCCTAGAGAAACCAAATAATCTTTTAAAACTCAAAATTCCTCATCACAATTTTTATTCCAACAAAATGTTTTATCTCTCTCTAAGATCTAAAAATACATGACTCTTATCTGATGCTTTTGAAATAAAGTGAGTCAAAGTCGTTAATCGTTATGTCAACCTTTGCACTTAATGTTGTTTGGAGGCTCAATGTTTAATAATAATTTAAGTTGCTCGATATCAGATTCAGTTACATTCTTGTTAATAACATACCCAAGGAACTTCCCAATTATAACCCAAAAAGAACACTTTAGATGACTCAATTTAAGACTAAAATTTATCAAACTATGAAAACTTTCACACATGACTTTCACTTGTTGATCTTCAATATTACTCTTAATAATCATGTCATCTATACAGTCTTTCATATTATTTTCCAATTTATTTTCGAAAATTTGATTAACTAGACTTTGGAACATTGATCCAACATTTTTTACTCCAAATGACATTAGTATACAATAATACAAACCTCTCTCTATTTGAAAATTCGTATGCTATTCATCATTTGACTGCATCTGAATTTCATTGTACCCATAATATGCATCCATAAATGATAAAAACTAGTGATTATAAACTGCATCAACCAACTGATCAATCTGCGGAAAAGGAAACACATCATTAGAACAAGTCTTACTAGGGTCAGTAAAATCCACGCACATCTACCATTTACAATTCTTTTGCTTAACCAAAACTGGATTAGCTGCAGACGTTAGATATTTCGATTCCATAATATGACTGAGATTGAATAATATTTCCATTTCATTGACAATAACCTCCATATTTTCTTGAGAAAAAACTCTTTTCTTTTAACGAATTAGTCTCAATCTCATATCAATTAAATAACCAACAAACTTACGCATGTAACATCATTTGCATTTTAAGTAAAAATATCCTTATTATTCCCCATCATTTTTACCAACCTATCTTTAAAAACCTAACTCAATTGACTTCTAACTTTAACCACTCTTCCACTTGACAACTCAATTTTATCTACCTTATCCAGATTGTCAGATTGCATTTCTTCTCTAGGGTTATCAACTTCCTTTTCATAATCAGCTTCCTCTTCTGATTGACGTCTCTTTAATTATTTGGATAAAATTTTGGAAAGATCCAAAATGATTTAATAGAAATCCCTCGTTTCCCTTTGACTTCCCCTAATTATCCCAATAGAATTCCTAACCAGATACTTGAGACACTAACAAAAGGATGAAGTATCGACTCATATTTTTTGTAACTAATATGGGCCCATTATTACATTATAAAGACTTGGAACATCATTAATCATGAATAAAATCAACATGGTTTTATCTATACTACCATACCCAACAATCATTGAACGCTCAACTTCTCCAACACAACTTGACGATTTACCTTCATAACTCACTAATTGTGAATAATCTAGAAATTATGTAAAAAAAATTATAAATCAAGAGATGACGATAAAGATAATTTATTATAAAATAATAAAGCTGTATATGATATTAGATGTGCTCATTTTGTGTTATTGGGCCATGTTAAGACAGTGTGAGATTTTATGAGAAATAACTAAAGTAGGAGAGATGAAATTGATATAAAGATAAGTGAATCAGTGAGATGATGAGTTGTTGTTACTCGGCTTAAGTTAGGGTTTTCAGTGTAAGCAAAGTTTCCATTGAGTCCTTGAGTAGATAGTTGTTCGGTAAGTTTATTTTGGTTTTGAATTTATTAGGGTTCATATATTACGGTTTTCCCTTTGTTTGAATCTTGTTTAGATGGCTAGAAAGAGGGGTCAAGTTTTTGTTAACATTCTTGTTATTAGGATCTTCGGTATTGGAATTGAACGCATGAATTTTGGTCGAATCAGTGTTGGCATCAGTATAGTTGGTACTATTTTTAATTGGTTTGATTTTTTGTTTCTTCTGGAGCAGTTCGATGTTCGATAGGGGGTTGGCATCTTCTGCATCGTAAAAAATAATCATTTTTTTACGAGATGTGGGATTTTGAACATTTTTAATAGGGGCATCACTTTTAGAAGTAGGTTTTGAGCCGATATGAAGATTTTTATTTTTTAGGGAAGCATTGATAGCATTCGTATTTTATGAGTCCTTTATCAGTTTTTTTCTTGGAACACCCAACCCGATTCTTTATTGATTATGGGATTGTACTCATTAGCGAAGTATGCTCAGAGTGATTTTAGTTTTAATTAGTTCCCGAGTTTTGTGCATTGTTGGTTTACCATCGACGGTCATGACAATTTCTGGTAATGGCCACAACCCATCTTCGATAAAGTTTTAAAGTGTGAAAAGGTAGATGGGTTGGGAGACTAAAGATAACATTTCTAAAGGCTTGTCATAATTATTTTTTGAAGGATTTAAGAGCTTTGTTTGGGTCTTTAAAATAAGTAAGAAATTTAAAAATCGGTTAGATAAATAAATGGTATATTAGATGGTACAATTGAATGGTCTAAACCCTATCTTACGTGTTTACATCCATTTTCTTTCTATCTAGCCAAAGACCTCATAATAATTTATAGACTCCCAAATTCCGGTCACATAGATAAATCTTATTTTTCCAGTTGTAATCAGAGGGGGGGTACATTCATAATTTAAGTGGATTTTTTCGAAGTTAAGAAATAAAAAAGATTATCCCTAAGTTTTTTAATTTTAACGTTGGAAAGCAAAAAATGAAGGGGAACTTTCATATCTAACATAATTGAACTTAGTAACACGCTAAGTAATACGCACCACCCATTGGTTGTTAGTTGGGTGTGAAAGATTCAAACATGTTTAAAGAAATCAACAATGTAATGGTGAAAATGTAATTGAAGCCCTTATTCAAATGGATCAAGAAAAAACTATATAATCTTCTTCGGTATGATGGGGTAAATCACCAACTTTGGACTGACGGGCTGCTATGTAATATGAGACACCGTATTCAAATTTAAAGAAATGATGCACTTTCTCAAGCATATATTTATAGGTCTTGGTTCTGATTACTAAATAATTCTTATAAGAAGTGTGAGTCTTCAACAATATATTTTGTTAATTCTCCAAGGTCCAAGTCTATAGGGTTTTCTTTTAGGGTAATTTTTGGAAAAAATGTTTTTTGTATATTTTTTTAGTACCGACCTTTTTAAGAAAAGATGAGAGGAGTATCAAAATGTTTTCTGATAATTTAAAGGTGAAATTGTGTTAAATTTTTACTAATATACCTTTGAAATACAAATATTAGTTTTCTTTCAAAACCTATGGGGTAAATTTCGAGGTAGTAAACGTTTAGATTGAGAAATATAGAAAGATAATGAATATATTGAAAGTGGTATTTACATATTTAAAATAAGGTTGAAGTCTACATTTCTAAAAATATTATGTCAGCACTATGAGCGAAGCAAATATTTGCGATCGAAAGAGAAAATTATAAGGAAACAAATAAATGTCATGAAAAAATTGTTTATGGATAAAAAAGTGGACGATTAATTTGTTAAGAAATAAATATATTAGAATGATACTAATGGTCGTATTTGTACTAAAGATATAAAACCGTGCTATTACTTTTTCAGAGTCATTTATCGATGTCAGGACACAGTTTGTGGCCCGCGACCACGATAATTGTATGATGAATTATTTGACAATAATAATTGTACGATGAGATTATGTATATACATAAAATAAATATTAAGTAACATATTTATACTAAATTTGTTATCCTTGAAACATTTTAGTACATAAATATATTTTAATAGTCGTGAAATAAAAAATAAAAAAAATCATATATTTAGATTAAAAAAATAAAAATATTTTTATGTGAGATTTTAGATTTTTAATAATTTTTATATATTCTAATAATAAAGATAAAAAATAGAATTTTTATTTTTTCAAAAAAATCTATGAATTTATTATTATACCCTATAAAAGTTAATCAATCGTCAAAATAAAATTTAGCTCTATGATAAACAATTAGTTTATTATAAAATAAGTCGATTTTAAAAAAGTCACAAAGATAAAAAAAACACATTTAATCCAAAACGAATTATGATACGATAAAATTTGATATTATAATAGTTCTATTTTTTTATAAAATATAAAATTAATTTAATAATTAAATATATGTTCGTTTTACTAAGGGTGAGTTAACAATTAAGACTCATTCTACAAACTTATTACTCGTCAAGACCAACAAATTTAACAAACCATGTACCTAAAATACTCTTCCATATAAAATTATCATATACGTGTACACATTACTTTTCTTTTCTTTTAATTTTAATTTTAATTTCAATTTTTAAAGGTTAATATTTTTTAAACCATAAATTGGAAAACAAATCTGAAAATACTATTGGTTTTGATTTTTAAGACGAACAAAATCAGATCCATTCATTATATATTTTTTTATTTTTTTAAAAAATCACACTGTTTCTCATTATATGGTTTAGTATCTAACATAGTTGACATGGTTTCTCATTATATGATTTATCATTTATCATAGTTAGTTTGGTTTAGCAGCTATTATAGTTGGTCTAGTTTAACATCTATCATAGTTGGTCTGGTTTAACATCCATCATAGTTGGCCTGGTTTAGCATCATAGTTAGTCTGGTTTAGCATCTATCATAGTTGGCCTAGTTTAATATATATCATCATTTCCTTGGTTTAGAATCCATTGTAGTTGGCATGGTTTAACATCTATCATAGTTGGTCTGGTTTAGCATCTATCATACTTACTTTTGTTTAGCATCTATCATAGTTGATCTGGTTTAGCATTTATCATAGTAGGTCTAGTTTCACATCTATCATAGGTGCCTTGGTTTAGCATATGTTATAGTAGGTCTGGTTTTGCATCATGTAGTTGCGGAAATGCACAAAATCCTCAAATACTTTTCTTTTATGAAGCGAGCGGTGACTCTATTTTTTGTCTTCTATAAATGAAGACGGAGTTTTGCTTGTTTATGCACTACGTGCCCTATACATACTGACTCTTATTGTATTTTTTTTCAATTCAGTTCACTTTACTTCGATGTTTAGGGTTATGTTAATTATTTTACTTTAGTAGCTAAACCTCTGCTTATTGGCTGATCTTAAATCCATAGTTGATTAAATCAGTTGTATTTTGTAAATTTATAAGTTAAAGGTACTTTCAAGCTAGATGAAGTGACAAACATGAAATGTAATTTCAAGCTAGTAGATAAAGGGAAATATATATATATATATATATATATATATATATGTGTGTGTGATACTAATGTAGTTTTGTGAATAAATCGCTTTAAATGGAAGATTTTGGAAGGTTTTTTTGTCAAAGAGGAAACCATAATTTGAAAGGAAAGTTTAGAATTTTTTGTGCAGTTTTAAATAAATCATTAACAAGTGGATGTTGTTTTGTTATGAGGTTTATGATGAGAGAGAACAATGGCACTTCAATTTTTTTGGAGCATTGTGTTCGCTTATATTGACGAAACTAAAAAATTCTAACTAGTAGAAGCCCATATGACTTCGACTAAGGAACCGTGAAGAAGATGAGATGAATTTATAGAGAATGCAAACCCTAACTTATATACATGATTTGATTTGGAGTTAATTTTAAAATATTTTGGGTATTATAAAAAATAAACGGATCTCATACAGTGAATAAAAGAGTTAAATAGGTTTTTTTATAGATATATGAAAACAATGATAGTAAATGAATAATTGTTTAATTTTTAGATCTTCATAGGTACTAAATGCTTCTACGAATTCTAGTTTAAAATCATATATAAATTAATATTAATTGCGTTTATTTCTATTTACATAAAACCAATAATTTTTTCTTGATAAAAATAAAATTTTAAAAAAATAAAAATAAAATTAAATACCAATATATTATAAAATACTGTCAACTACAAAATTATAGCATCCCTGCAGTTTTAAAATACATAATTTTTTAAAAGCTGTTAAAATTTTCGAATAAAAAACAGTTAAAAAATATATAATATATAATTAAACATAAAATAAAATAAAATAATTGTTAGCTTTTGCATGGCTGTGATATCATTCCAAATTAGAAACAAATATAAGCTGAACATGTTATGTGTTTAAGATGAGTTTTTTAATTGATATATTTTATTTATAAAATTTGAACAATATATTCAACAAATATATATATATATATATATATATATATATATATATATCAAAGGAGAGCAAAACGACTACTCAGGCAACAAAAAGACATATAAATAAAATAACCCAACAAAATAAAAAGCTAAAATCAATCGGGTTTTCAAAGGGTGTATTTCGGCAATTGTTAGGTTAAAATAATAAGATAGAAAAGAAAACTTCAATTTTGATTGGGGTATCATTTTAAAATATGGGCAAGAACAAGGATCAGGAGAGAGAATTTGGCATTTAGTTATATTCAAATTTTTTTAAAAAAAGATTGGGGCATCCTTGCACATGGAGGCATGGCCAGTCTCTGTGAAATACAAATTCAATTATTTATTAGAAAAAACAGGAGAAATTAAATTCATATATTTAACCTTATGTAACATTTTCTAAACATATATTAAATTTAAAAATCAAATTTAAAAAGAGAGAAATGTTTGTCGAATTTAAGGATTGGAGGACGATATTTTAATAAGTTATAAAGTTAAGAATGAGCTTCCAAATAGTTAATTATCAAATAACATTGAACTTAATTATTTTATAAGAAATTAATAATATTAAAATTGACACTTAAGATCTTGAGAAAAGGACGGGTAATTATGTTACTAAATTTTGGATATTGTCATCTTGTATTTCTATTTAAATTTTGGATAAAATTACCTCCGATTATATATATCTATTTTTCACTTTAAACCTATTTTTTTCTTTCTAACATCCTAAACCAACTCAAACACGTCTAATTTTTTAGAAACCACCAGAAAACCGTTCGACTTCCTAGATATTCTCTCTCCAACCACAAACCCTTCCAGACTTCAACCCAAAATCAGTCGTTCTTCCAACTTTCACCAGATTTCGACCGGTCACCGACTTGTACTCCGTCAATCGAGTAACCAGCATCTGTTCGACAAGTTGTCGTCGACCGATGAAGCAACAGTGTTTTACAGTACTATAGGTGCAATTTCCCTAATATATTCTTGTGATGAAATTGTCTGTCTACTAATGTTTATTGTTGTATTCATATTCAAACCAAATTTGTGTATGTATTTAAAACAGTCAGGGGTTTTCTCATTGTATACATATTCAAACAACTCCCATTAGGATAACTTTCAAACAAATCTCGGGACTGTTGTGTAGTCCAAACAATTCTCAGGATATCCTGAGACTTGTTCTATATTCTATTGATTTGGGTATCATACAGATCGCATGGTATCATGCGAGTTGTTTGATATTATGATCTCAAACAACTCTCAGGTTATCATGTGACTTGTTTGCAACTCAGACTGCAGTGATGTTTAACCCCTCCACCTTTTTATTTTGTATTTTGTATGAAACAGTAGGCCGACAGACAACACCCACAAGAAGAAGAACAAAATCAAGGTGAGTAACAACAACAATAACACCCACAAGAAGAACAAGAACAACACAATCAAGAAGAAGAAGAACAACAACACATAGCCTTGGCAAAGAAAAAAAGGCTAACACAAGACGTAGCTCCGGAAGAGTCAAAATCTGTCAATCCCTGTAAGAAGTTGGAACTACTTAGCCAACGAAAAGCACTGTTAGAAGACCAAAAGCGAGACGGTGATGTACCTAAAAACCAACAATGGCCTATGCAAAGTCAAAATTGCTAAGCCAAGGTGAAGTTGTAGTACCAGTACCGAATCAACCGCAAAACATAGAAGACCAAGCTCAAGAGTCGAACGATACGCATGCTAACACAGTACGTTTACCTGATGTGTCTATTGATGATCTTTACACTCAAGTTTCACAGACATTTTTAAATGAAATTGATAATGTTGAGTTCGATGGTGTAATACAACGGTCTTTGGAGAATATGTCGGAGGATGCAATAAATGAGTTTTGCCGACACGATCCAGAGATTATGCCAAAGCAGTCAACGCATTGGTTGTCGTCGACCGTATGGTAAGGGCTATTTTAAATGATTTCGCAGCATATCATTATTGTAATACAAACAAGAAAAATATGTGTAAATGAACAAAAAAACTCTAAAGATGTTTAGTTTATTGTCCACAACAATAACAGTATTACAAATCAATGTGGCCAATGACAATTGTCCACAACAAGAATTGTCTTTAAACTGGAATATCACAAGTCCTCTTGTTATGGCCTGATTTCGAACAACGGGCACACCTAAACTGTTTGGTGGAGGTTTCTCCTCTAAAGGGGATTCTCTTTTTCTTAGGCATTCCGGAGCATCTTTTAAACGTTCGGAGGCAGAATTTCAACAAACGAAGGATCATTAGCGCTGGAACCTTCGCCAAAATCGGTTATAGTTGGTATGTTAAAAGAGTAACTTTCCATATAATTCTTAACCGTAAAGAACGACTCTATTATAGTAAAGATATCTTGGTCGGTATACTATATTGTCGCTAAAGCGTGAGGAAATGGAAAATATTCTTGTTGTCATAATCCGCAAGAACATTTAAAATCTAACAGATTAACAACAGCCACGCGATTTGAAAAGACTTCGAACATGGCGGTAGAAGACTTACGTACTATCCAAGTTTGGCACATGTCAACATTCTGCTTTAGCTTCTTCTCATACTCGGGGACCAAATTAGTACTCCAGCTTAACCCCTCTTCGTATCTTCGTGAAACTTGAGTCATAAGCAAGGCTCTAATCTAGTCAATAAACTCAACAATGGGTAGGCCGCAATATTTTTTTATCTGATTGTTAAAAGATTCGTCCGCAGTAGAAGCCATAGACTCGTATCATTTCCCTTTAATGTAAGCCTGCACATACTTATCCGGGGGTAAATTAGTAAGAAAATCACTCATTCTGTCACCACATTCACATAGAACATCTGTTAGTATATCCTTAAAAAGATCTCGACTGGGAGCATAAGAAAGACGATGAAAGAAATTCAACATCTTTTTTTATAGTCTTTGTTAGTGTGTTCCAATTTGGATTTCAAATTCTGCATGAGATGGAAATAACAGTACGCATGATAGCAGTTTGGATACAAGACAGAAACAGCATTAACGATACCAGAATGACGGTCTGAAATAAATGTGATTTGGCGCTCCAACAAATGAGGTTTCAAACACCCCAAAAACCACATCCTATTGTCACAATCTTCAATACTAATTATACCAAGAGCAATAAGGAATAATCCTGAAAAAAGGCACCTCAAATGAACAATATAATAGAACTCAAGCATGTAAAAAATATAAACAATTCATATGAGTGCCTGAGAGTTGTTTACAAATCTCAGGATCCTTGGGAGTTGTGTGCAAATATAGGCTGTGAATTATGTACAACCATAAGCTACGAATTGTTCACAGTTTTATGTCTATATTTTCCTAATTCGCATCCTCCCATGAGAGTTGTTTGCAAATCAAATAATTTCCTAATTTGCATCCTCCCCTGAGATTTGTTCTGGAATCTCAGGATTACATGAGAGTTGTTTACAATTATTGTATTTCGAAAGAATTGTTGTGCAATCTCAGGATATCCTGGGAGTTGTGTGCAACTATAGGCTGTGAATTGTTTACAAATTTTCAACAAAACATCCTAATCATTCAGATTAAAAAGTTAAATAAAACTAACCGTTATTGTCGTACTTTTCTACGGCGTTGAGAAAGGTACCCTTATACTTGCCATATAAGTGGGTTCCATCGACAAACAACAATGGACGGCATGAATGGAAAACCCGAAGGGATGAACCGAATGCTACAAAACAACGCTTGAAGCGGTTTCCAGCTGATAACTCCAACCGGTAGTCTGTAGTAATATCGCGGCTTTTCAATCGTTTGAAGTACCCGCTTAGTAAAGTAAAAGAACTTGAACTATCTCTGAAAACTCCCCTCATTGCCTCCTCTGAATCATTCCATGACAAACGGTAAGAGATGTCAATACCGTAATTTTGTTTGAGTCGATTGTATGGTTTTAGCTGTCAACGAATGGTAGGTCCGGAGAGAATCCTGAATTTCCTCCGCAATCAAATCTGATGTCAAATGCCTATGCCGCTTATGCTTCTGGGAGAAAACGGGACTACAACTATGGTGTAGAACATACTTCTTGATCGTCATCAAGCCGATGCTGGAATCAATAGACGCATAAAGTCTCCATTTGCATCCGCTTGTGAATTTATTTTCACAATAAGTAGTGATTTTATTTGTTGTGTTGTGAAGGTATTTGAAAGAAAAACCATGCTCTAAAGCAAACTTGCAAAAAGATAACCTTAGACCTGCAGCACCTTCTTCGAAAGCTTGACTCACTCCTGTAATAGCAACAGCCCAACCAGTAGTAGCAAGTTGTTTTTTTTCTCTGATCAGAATTAACTAAACTGTTACTATTCGTCCCATTAATTAGTTGATTAAGAGATGGTTCTCCCAAACTTATGCTACACTCTTTACACTTTAGACCAGAACCCTTACCACCAGAACTCTTATCACCAGAACTCTTTTCACCAGAGCACTTATCACCAGAACCTTTATCGAAGACGTGTTGTTCTATGAGAAATTAACCCGTTTTAAACGCTCCAAATCAAGATATAACACTAACCCAACAAAATATTTCTGGTTATTAAAGAAACAATTCTTGTGATCCCCGCAAGAGTAGGTAATTAGGTAGCCACCTGTGACCAGCTCCTCCCATGTGCTCTCCCCATACTCTAGGATACTTTGAAAGCTTTCAAACTCCGTGAAAAGCACAATTACGGTTCGGTAACCATGTTTAAACATACAAACTCGTGATTTAGACATACCGTATCCTGCACTGAACAAGTTATTAGTTATTAATTCTCAAAATACAGTGCAAGTTATTAGTTACTGCACTGAGAAACTCGCATCCTACCCTGAGAGTTGTGTACAACTATAAGCTGTGAATTCTTCACATTTTTATGTCTACAATTTCCCAATTCGCATCCTCCCCTGAGAGTTGTTTGCAAATCAAGTACTTGTACACTCACGCGTGGACAAAATGTAAAAAATTCGCAATTGTACCTGAGAGTTGTTCTCAGCTCTTGAATTTTCGGAGAGTTGTTTGCAACTCTTGGATTTGCTAAGAGTTGTTTGCAACTCTTATAATTGCAATTCGTAGGATATCCTGAGAGATGCTTGCAATTCTCATGAAACCCTGAGAAGTGGTAACACAATTCGCATCTTCCTCGTTAGATACATCACACAATTCACATCTTCTACGTTAAATGTCATATTACAATTCACATCTTTTGTCGGGAATGCATGGACAACTAAAACTCATAGTCTACACATGTTTCACGTTCAAAATAAACATCTAATACACTAAAAATCAGTATATAACTAGTTAAACAAGGATTAACGACAAATATTAACAAAATTACCACAAATCACTAGAACAAAAACAAAAAAAAACAGAGAAAAGCTCGAACAAGATTTACTAAGAATAGAAACAGTAGAATAACACCTATTCTAACTCATAAATCTAACAAATAACTTCGAAATCGGTACATAATCACGATTACTTAAAAGCAACACGTAAAATCAAAACAACATAGATTCCAAAAATGTCGAATAACGTGTGATCAGCTCCTGTACGTAGAAAATAATAGCTAGATGGATTTTATACAGAACTTACAGAAATATACAGACCTTCTAACGCTCTGATCACCTGAAAATTTTTGTTTCTTGGTGGTTTACGGTGATTTGTAGGGTTAGGTGGTTAGAGCGGCTTAACAAATTCAAATTTTTAAAAGCTAGAAAATGAGAAGCAAACAGAAAATTCTGCTTATATAGTGGGTTGAGGGTAGTTAGGGTATTAAAATAATGTTAGGTATTAAGTGGTAATTAGATAGTTGAATTAGATATTAAGTGATAATAGATCAAACCTATACTAGATGACAATTGAATAGTTGAGTGGGTATTATAGGTGCGATTTCCATAAGATCTTATGGTTTTTTTTCGTCTTTATCTAATTTTGCATTATATGATTAATAGTTAATTGATTTTTATTTTTCTTATAAACTATTTTGGTATCAAAATTATTTGGCTACTACAATTTATTTGTTTAAATTAGATTCGGTTAGTTTTTTATCATTAGATTTAAGTTTATTCTATTGGGATTTTCGAATTCTCGTTAGTTATTAGAAAATTTTAAATGTGATTTTTAAATATATCTCCTTTCGAAATATGTGCGTAAAATTATATTTAATTAATATCTTCATATTATAAAATTTAAAAATTTATATATACAGTATTATGTAAAAATGACGAACAAATTATATAATATTATTTTTATGTAATTAAAAATTCATTTTAAAGAAACATTAATTTTATTTAGAAATATTTTCGAATATTTCTTTTTCGTTTAACAATAGTTTTATACCTATTTATATATTATATAAATAACAAAAAAATTATCAAATTTAATTTATATTTTCTAGTTTTCCACTTTTTTACATTTAGTTTAATTAGTTACATTTCTTTATTCATCTATTAGTAATATTATTCTCATTATTATTATTTCGGTTTTCAATAAACTATTACATCCATTTGTTTTTCATCGGAATATAATATACAACCGAAATCATTTAAGTGAATATGAATAATCAAAATATGCAATACGGAGTAAAGATAGATATAATATAATAAAAGTCTCATATGTATTTTGTACTATCCTTATTTATAGTAATTTATTTGTAAATGTATTTAGGCTTAATAATGGATCCATCAAATATAAAACTTCTAAATATTATCTATTTTAACTTAATAAGATCGAGACCAAAATTATATTGGACTCTTAAGACCCAATATCTATAGTGTCAGATTGATGAGTCCTCTTTTTAGATCATAAGATCAATTCAACTACTATCCACATTACATGTTCCATGAGACTCCTTTACTTATCCATTGGTCTGATATATTATTGTATGATCATATTTAATTAATTGGACTTACAATTACAATAACTTGAATACTATGAGTCTTCATGGTGGAAATATTTGAATTCAAGATATCCTTAAAATCTCTCACTTTGATCATCACATGAACTCAATGGTATCTACCAATATCTATATTATATAAAATTCTTATTTTACATGTAACCTAAGACGCCTTATCACTTTAGATGATTGACAACAAAGTACGAAATAAATATTACCATGACTTATCGATACATAATAGTTCCATCAATAATCAAATTATTAACTACCACCTAAATAAAATTTGACTTCTTATAAAGTACAACATGGAAATGACACAAACCTATAATCATTACGTGTGAGTTTCCAGTCGGCCCTACTGTACTGAATTTAAGATCCCTAAATTACCGTTTAAATTCAATAAATATGACGAAGATGAATCATTATATTCACTAACAAAAATTATGCATACAAATCAGAAACAATTATAAAATCTAAAACTTGTAATAGAAAATACAAACCATGATATATACATAGCTCCCACTGAAACTTAATACCCTATAAGCTAAAGACATCCATACGATCTCTGTATACGTGAAATGTGTATGATGGTAATATGTTAGTTAAATGATATGCAGCCATCAAACGAGTGTCGAGGTGTTCAACTATTATCTAACCATTGTGGATTATCTCTGTAGTTGAAAAAAACTTGATATTTATGTGTTTAAAATTGCTATAGCTTCTATTATTATTTGAGAACAAGACATGTGATCTACTTTTATATTAAAAGAGGAATGGTCTTTCACGTATCTTCATATTAAAGAATCATATGAGAAATTTCGATGAGCCATAACAAATGGCTTGAAGCTTCAAAAAAAATACATACTCAATTTTTATTGTAGAGGTTGATGAGTCCGAATTCGGAGTGCTCCCCGGAAGGGCAGACCAATGTAAAACTCTCAGTAAACCGGACAGACACTAAGAATTTGAACCGGACATATGACTTCGAACACTGTGAGCTTAAGGCTGTTCGAACTATGACTAAAGTACTAAAAAACCTAAACACTTTCTGACTAAGCTACCTGCCCATCTGCTTAAAACTCATGGGTCTTTAAACATGACCCGGGTCCATTAAACATGACCCGAAAGCCCATAAGGGCCCAAGTATCATACTATAAATACCCAACCACCAGCATTAACTATGGGTAAGAAAAATTAACTGCTGCCAAGCTGCTTAATTCTCTCTCCACCCTGAAACACCCTCACACCACCTTGAAACACCCTGAAACACCCTCACACCACCTTGAAACACCCTTACACCGCCTTAAAACTCCACTTGAAATTACTTGCCTACCCCTAGGCCATTTTTATCCACACCAAATTGGCGACCACAGTGGGAGGCGACGATGCCTGAATCAAGTATTCGAAACCAAGCAAAGAAATTCTGTCCGAATGAATCCGGATAATCCAGAGCTCCCACCAGCTTTGCTCGAAGTGGTGGAAGAGAACGATGAGTATACTGTCCAAGAGCGCGGCAGGTTAAAACTTGAAATAGAAGCTCTGAGGGCTGAAAAGGCCAAGATGGGTGTGAAAGAGAAATCCAAAGGGCCCGTTGCTCATCACACTGACAACCCTCGAGAGCCTGAGGCTTCGAAAACTCATGTGAGCACAAAGAAGACACATGTCAGCTCTAAAAAGTCTCACCGGTCCAAGCCTGTGGAGAGTTCTGAATCGAGTTCAGAGTCTTCGGACAGCTCTTCGGACAGTGAGGGAAATGAAAAATCCTTGTCCTCCAGCAGTGATGAGGGTCGAACCAAGAAGAAACAAAAGCAAGTTAAGAAATATTCCAGAAAAAGAGATCATCATGGAAGAATGAAAAGGCATATTGGAAAAGGATCATCTCACAACCGGAGGCATGTAGATCGGATACTGATGGATCCTTTTGCCTTCCATGATGAGCCAGGTATCTTTGCAACTCCTAATGAGGATACTGTGTTCAGTCGTGGAAGGAATTGGAGGCAATCTCCATTGTCTTCTAAAATTCTGTCCGGGAACCTCCCCAAGAGGTTTGACAGCACCAAGATGGAGAAGTACGATGGCAGTACTGATCCAGACAATCATCTGGAGCAATTCAAGAACTTCATGATGAACTTTGATGATGATGATAAACTACTCTATATGGCATTCTCCCAATCTTTCACGGGGAGTGCTCTGAAGTGGTACAACAGCCTGCCTCAGGGTTGTATCAGAGACTTTGATACTTTTTGGGTGGCCTTTCGAAGGCAGTTTGTGGGGAGTAAGGAGCTGAAGGGTAATGGAGATACCATAATCCATTGTGCCCAAGAGCCAAATGAGTCGTTAAAGGAGTACATAAGTCGTTTTGTGAACACAAAAAACGGGTTGGCTGATTGCTTCGAACAGGTGGCAATAGCATCCCTAAGACAAGGTTTGAACCCAGGCAACTTGGCTGATTCGGTGACCAGGAAGAAAGCCATGACCTGGGGAGGATTGCTAAACCAAGTTGGCAAACAAATAAATGTTGATGAAACAAAAAAGACCAGGGAGCACAGACAGGTGAGATCCACCCCGGTGGCACCAACTCCAAATCAAAACCAATCCGGGAATAAAGCCATAGAAACCGGACAGGGGCATGGTAGGGGAAAAGCTCAGTCTCAACCAGCTGCTCCTGCTCAAAGTCAACAGTCTAGAAACAAAAGAGGACCATGGGTCCAACCGGAGTGGTTTGCGGAACTCAAAGAAAGTGTGGCAACCATTTTCGATAAAACAAAAGATGAGGTACACTACCGGAGACCAGCAACCTTGCAGTCTCCCCGAGAGCATCGTAACAACTCCTTTTGCCAATACCACAATGATATTGGCCATACCACTGATGATTGCATAGCATTGAAACAAGAGGTACAGAACTTGATTGAAAGGGGAAAGTTGGGTGCATACGTTAAAAGAAGAGGAGGCAACAGGCCTGACAACACTCACCGGGCTGGTCCAGGTAGTGCTGCCCCGGAGGGGGCTATGGTAATAGTTGAAAGGTTTGATGTAGAATCTGAATACTTGGATCCTGATCCAACACGAAATAAGGTGGGTGCCATAGAGGAGTATACTAAGACAGTCTCCGGACTCATTAAATTCTTCGAGTCACTGACGATTTTCGGAGGGGACACAATGACTGCTCCTACTGCTTCTTCAAGAAAGAGGCATGTTCACAATTTAGCCTCCCAGCTAGAAGGAGGCATGACATCCTATCAATCTCCAAACTCATTCCCATTCATAGTCTTCGATGAGGATGACTTGAGAGATATTGCTGGCCCACATGAGGATGCTGTTGTCATAGGAGCATCTATAGGGGCAATGAGATAAGGCGAATTTTGGTAGATACTAGAAGCTCTGCCAATATCCTCTTTTTAAACACCTACAAGAAAATGAAAAATCCAGCTATGATTCAGAAGTCGGACAGGTCGGTTGTGGGTTTTACGGGCAGCTCAGCCGATGTGATCGGGGAGTTTGAAGAAGAAGTATTGTTGGGCAGGGGCCCTTTCAAGAAAATGGTTAGAATACTCTTCATTGTGGTGGATTGTCCCACCTGCTATAATGCTATTCTAGGGAGATCTTGGCTCTCTAGAATGCATGCACTGGCTTCGACAGTCCATCAGTGTTTAAAGTATGTTGTTCAGGGGCAGGTTAGGGTTGTCCGGAGCAGTCAAAAGATTGCAAGAGAATGTTATGCCACTACCTTGGCTCCACGAACGCTGGGGGCAGTCCGTGTAAATGATCAATAGCAATTTGAGGGCCTTTCTGGGGGTGAGGGTGAAATTGATGACCCCAGAGAGACCCCTGGAGTGTTGATTCCAATTGAGGAGGTTGAAACACACTGCTTAGAAGAAGGAAAAAGTGTCAAGATAGGGTCCAAAATGCCACCAAAGCTGAAAGAAGGAATGTTGAAATTCTTGAAAGACCATCAGCATGTTTTTGCTTGGTACAACGCTGATGTTACTGGAGTTCCATCAGAGGTGATTTCCCATCACCTATCTGTCCGGAGAGATGTGGCACCAGTGGTACAAAAGAGGAGATCTTTCTCAAAAGAAAAAGCTGATGTCATTGTACAAGAGGTTGATAGGCTCACAAAGATGGGGCACATTAAAGAATCTCAGTACCCCTTGTGGACTGCCAATCCTGTCTTGGTGAAAAAGAAGAATGGCAAATGGCGTATGTGAATTGACTTCACAGACCTCAATCGAGCTTGCCCAAAAGACTTGTATCCGGTCCCCCGGATAGATCAGTTAGTAGACTCTACTTCTGGGAACAAGCTACTCTCCTTCATGGATGCCTTCTCCGGGTACAATCAGATCCAAGTGGATCCAAAAGATCAAGAGCATACCACATTTGTCACTGATAGAGGTTTACACTGCTACAAGGTGATGCCCTTTGGTTTGAAAAATGTTGGGGCTACTTATCAAAGGTTAGTCAATAAGGCATTTGCTGATCAAATTGGAAGAAATATGGAGGTTTACATTGATGATATGATGGTAAAAAGCGTGGATGAGCAGTTGCACTTGTCTGACCTCCAAGAGACTTTTGCCAACTTGGCCAAAGTAAATTTGAAGCTAAACCCTGAAAAGTGTGTGTTCGGAGTGCAATCCGGGAAGTTCTTAGGGTATATCATAAGTGAGCATGGAATACAGTCCGACCCGGACCAACTCAATGCTTTGTTCCAAATGGAGCCTCCTCGAAACATTAAAGAAGTACAGCGATTAACGGGGAGATTGGCTGCTTTGAACAGATTCATCTCCAGGTCTTTGGACAGGTGTGCTCCTTTCTTTCAAACCTTGAAGGGTGCAAAGGGGTTTGAATGGACGCTACAGTGTAATGAAGCGTTTAATGAAATCAAGAAACATTTTTCCTCTCGCAAGACTTTGTTCAAACCAGTTGATGGGGAGACTCTCTTTGTATATCTGGCTGTTTCAAGTTGTGCCATCAGTGCTGTGCTAGTAAGGGAGGTTGATGGGCATCCTCACCCAGTGTACTACATCAGCAAAAGCTTGATTGATGCTGAGAGGCGTTACTTGAAACTCGAAAAACTGGCATTGACCTTGGTGATAGCTGCAAGAAAAATGAGGCCCTACTTCCAGGCTCATCCTATCATTGTCCGGACTTCTTTCCCTTTAAAGAATGTCCTTTAAAAAGCAGACATTTCGAGCAGAATGACAAAGTGGTCAGTAGAGTTGGGGAACTTCGACATAGACTTTGCTCCCCGAACAGCAGTAAAAGCTCAAGCTGTGGCTGACTTTCTGGTTGAATTCCATTCTGATAGGGATTCAGAACAACCTACTGATTCAAAAGACAAGAAAGTGTGGATTGTCCGAACAGACGGAGGATCCAGTACCATGGGATCTGGGGCAGGAATATGTCTCACTTCCCCATACGGGGACAACATGTTCCAAGCTATTTGTTTTGCTTTCAGGGCATCCAATAATGAGTCAGAATACGAAGCAGCTATAGCTGGGTTAAAATTGGCCTACATCTGTGGAGCTAAAAGAGTCAAGCTACTAAGTGACTCCCAGTTGCTAGTCCACCATGCCTTGGGCCTATCAGAAGCTAGAAAGGAACAGTTGGTCAAGTATTTACTCCTCCTCAAAAATGAAGCATTGAAATTTAAAGCTGTTATCTATGAGCACATCCCCCGGGCAGAAAATGAGCTAGCAGACTCACTAGCAACGATAGCATATACGGAGTCCTACCCATGGATCCATGTGCTTGAAAGCCCTTCTATTCAACTCAATGAAGGTATAAAAGAGGAAGTCTTTGAAGTACAAGTGAATCGGCCTCAAGACTGGAGGTCTCCTCTTATACATTATCTGTCCGATGGCATCGTGCCCTTGGATAAATCACAAGTCAGAACGTTGAAACACATGGCTCGTGGTTTCCTGATGATAAGAGAAGTGTTGTACAAAAAATCGTATAGCAAACCTCTCCTACGTTGTTTAGGGGATCATGAATCACAGACAGTTCTCTCTGAATTGCATGATGGTGAGGGATCAGCCCATTGTGGATTTAGAGCTTTAACAAGAAGAGTGCTACTCTCCGGATACTATTGGCCATCAATTATGAAAGACGCTAAGGAGCTGGTAAGAAGGTGTGACCCATGCCAGAGGTACAGTAATGAAATTCATGTACCAGCCATTCCTTTGGAATCAATTTCTGAGCCCATCCCTTTTGCTCGATGGGGATTGGACTTAGTTGGGCCTCTCCCTGTGGCGCCCGGAGGGCGTAAAACCATAATTGTAGCCATTGACTACTTCTCGAAGTGGATAGAAGCAGCCCCCTTGGCAGGGACAACCTCAAAAGCTGTCATAAAATTCATTCTATCCAACATATGTTGCAGATTTGGTGTCCCCCAGAAAATAACAATAGACAATGGGCCACAGTTTGACAATAGAGAGATGGAAAGCTTCTGTACCTCAAGAGGTATTCAGCACTGCTTTTCTTCACCTTTCCACCCACAAGCCAATGGGCAAGTTGAAGTGGCTAATAGAACAATACTGTCCGGTTTAAAGAAAAATTTGGAAGGGGCTGCTGGGAAATGGCCTAGTTATCTACAAGAAGTCTTGTAGGCCTACCGGACAACACCTGGGGCTGCAACACAAGAATCCCCTTTTGCCTTGGTCTATGGAATGGATGCAGTAGCTCCCATAGAAAAGACACTCCCCTCCTTTCGTGTTCATAACTTCTCTGGACAGGCTAATGAGATGGCAATTAGAAATCAGCTTGATTTAATCGAAGAAAGACGGGTGAAAGCTCATCTTAGAATGGCACACTATCAGGGCTTGATGAGAAGCAGGTTTGATTCTAAAGTTAAAAAAAAAAGAGATTTTCAACCAGGAGATAAAGTATTAAGGAAAGTTTTCTTGCATACTAAGGAAAAGCTCTTCGAAAAACTGGCCCCAACTTGGGAGAGTCCGTATACAGTGGTTGAAAGAATCAAGCATGGGACATACTGGTTGGAAGACAAAGATGGCAGGGTTTTAACTCACCCTTGGAATATTGAACACCTTCGAATGTACTTAGAATAACACTTGTGTAAATATTTACTTGTTTAAACATCCATGTAAATATTTGGGGGCATACCTTCCCCTCTTCGGTGGTACGGAGAGCTTTCAATAAAACTTGGTGCCTTCTTCAAAATTCTCTAAGTATTTTCAAAATTTTGTCTCTTGTCATACTACCCGGGTTAAAAGATCTAAGGGCTATTTAAATTCTAGCCGGAGAGTCTTAATGCTCTCACAATACAATAAAACTACTTAAACTCCAACTATTTAAACAAATAATGAAAGAAGAGGATGGTTGAGCAAAATAAAATATTCATTCAACAACTTAAAACTGCCTTGGCCTTCCAAGGACTTTTTGAACAAGTTTGGGCACAGTACAAAAATCTGTCCGAATAATACGGACACCATCACAAAAAGAGTGCCTTGGCCTTCCAAGGACTTTAGTTCGAATAAAAGATGAACAAAATAAATTATAAATTAAGGTTGAGCCTTTGAAGATGGCTCACCCTCATCTGCTTTCTTGCCCTTGGTGTCGCTCTTCTCTTCGACTATCTTCTTACCCTTAGGATCAATCTCTTCCTCACCTGGGCTCTCTCCGGTTTCCTCTTCATCACCAGACGAGGACTCGCCGGAGTACCCCTCATCAACCATGGTCCAGTATGGGAGATCATCATCATCCACATAGCGCCATAATTCCCTTAGTCTCCTCTTCGGGAATTTCTCGTGAAACAGGAGGACCATATCAGACTTCACCTTTTGGATCATTAGCTCCTCGCTTTGGATCATCTCTCTGGCATAGGCATTGATCTTAGCCTTGATTGTGGCTTCTTGATCCCTCACCAAAACAGCCTTCTCTTCAGCAGCCCGAGTCACTGCATTCTCTAAAGCGATCTTGTCAGTGGTCAGGTTGGTAATGAGCTTCTCATTTGCTGCAGTTTCTCCCCTTGAAATTGTCAGGTCCTTTTCCAGTCCGGACAGTTTAGCCCGGAGATCTTTTATGGTCTCTTCCAAAGAAGCAACTTTTTTTATTGCTTTCCTCTTGATTCTTCTTTAACTGGTCGTTTGCCTCCTTAAGCAAGTCAACCTTAGTACCAGCAGTCCGGAGGTCCTCGGACAGTTTCTCCTTCTCTGACTTGAGGTCTTTGATGGTGTCTGACTGACTTCGGACTTGTCTCTCCAAAGTAAGTATTGGTTGCACGTTGCTAAGGATAGAATGGGCTATAACATCCCTTTAACTGGAAACCGTAAAAGTCTTACCGTTGAAATTAACTGTGTTGGAGCTGCTTGGAGGGACATAGGGCCCTGCGAACTCGTCTCTGGGCAGCCCAAGAAAATATTCACCAAGTCCACCCAGACCGGTGATGTCCAGTTCATCTAAGTTAAGCTCAACTTCATCTGTGTGGAATTCTCTTGGGATCTCTTCTTGAAAGTCTCTTGGGATCTCTTCGGCCAGTGTAGGGTCAGTAGGGAAAGAAGGCTCCGGGTCCCGGAGAGCAACCTCATCTCCTTGGGAAGTCTTCTTCTTCTTAGCCTCCCTATCAGCACTCTCACTTGTTTGCTTGCGAGTCCTCTTAGAAGCCCTTGAGGTCTTAGGGAGGTTCACTTCCTGCTTCTCGCTCTCCTGTTCCACCACTTGTAAAAGGGCTGCATCAATTTGAACCTGTGCCAGTCCTTCTGTGTCTATTGGGGCCTCCTTCTCATCGTCACCTGCCACCCTCTTGCCTTTCTTCTTCTTGCCCTTCATTTTACTTGGGGCTCTGGCCCGGGCAGGCAGGAAGAGAGTCCCATCCAGTTCATGAGATCTTCTCAGCACGATGTCTTCATCGGGTTGGGTGGAGAACTCCTCCCAAGTTAGGTCTCTTTGACCTGTGGTGTTCCACAGGTGAGACCTTGCTAAGTTCCCAGAAGTGAAGGCTTTATGGAACCGGTTCTCCCAGTTCTCTGCGGCCCAAGCGTTGATTTTGCCACAGGTGACCTGTCCGGCCTTCAGGTAGTCTCCGAACTCCTTTGGCAGCTCTGATAAAACAAAAGAGAAACTAATTAGCATAAAGTTAAAAGAAAAGAGAAATTCGAACAGAAGCTTAAAGTAAAGACTTACGATCGCTCCTCTATCTACTCCGAAGAAGGCTTGGATTCTCCCCGGCCTTGATTTTCTTGCCATTTTCCCATGAGCCACTGAAAAACAAGAATTGGCTCCTCCATTTACTCTCCGATTCCAGGAGATCATCAACAGCTTTAAGGTCATTCCCCATGTTGAAATGATAGAAGGGGAACTGATGATGTTTACACAAGTTGGCCACTGCAGCGAACTCTTCCATAGGAAGAGGGATCCCAGATATTCTGGATGCCATTATGCACGACATCAAGGTGAACCAACCATTGGGGCTTAACTGTGATGGGCAGAGTTTGACCAAGTGAAAGTAGCGCACTATCTCTGGGTCTAATGGGAACCTGAGTCCCCAGTTGAATAGCTCCGTAAAGAAGACTATTTCATTCTTTTTACAATCCATCGGGGTCTCCGGATCGATGGGAATCCTTATCTTTACGTTCTCAGGGATCCCCCACTTTGTGCGCAATCTACCCAGATCTGAAGTATGGATGAACGCATACTTGAGCTTCAGCAAGGCCAAAAGATACTTGAACTCCACTTTATGAAAGCATGGCCCCACTCTCCCTTCAAGGCTCTCTGGCAGGTCCGGACGCCTCAGATACAAGTCCTCTTTGCCCTTCTTGGCAACAACGATAGCAGTATCAGCCTGTCCGGAGGATTCGGACTCAAATCTAACCTCCTCAGTGGAGTCCTCCATCCTCTCCTCCATAATCGTTGGGGGAGCTTCAGTAGAAATAGTCCGGGAAGGATTGAGGCTTGGCAGAGCTGATCCTCCGGACTGTTGGCTGTCCGTATTTACTCGACTTCTCACCTCAATTTGAGTTTCTGAGGTAGAAGATTCCTTGGGGGGTAGTGGGCTGCTGGCCTCTAGTCCTGACAGCCTCTCCCGGGGAGCCCTTATAGTTGCCCCAGACCCTGATACACTATCTTTTGCCCCCGATTTCGAGGGTGTGTTTTTAGAAGAAAGCCCTTTGACCAACCGACTTGGCCTTTTCATGATTAGCTTGTCCGGGGAATGGTCAGAGTCAGACCCCATAACAATGAAAGAAGATTTTTTCCTAACACTTGTGACAGTAACTCCCGGTTCAACAGCAGGGATCAACTCTTGAACTGAGGAGCCAGATACTATGGGGGAGAGCGTTGATTGAAAGAGTTTTTTAGGTTTTGTACCTTTAGAAGAAGATGAGCCTCTGTCAGATTCTTCGATAGAAAGGGCTGGTTTCTCAACAGGCGACGATGGTCGCCCTGCTGCAAGTCTTTTTTCCTTCTCAACTCTTTGAGCTTTCTCCAATTCTGAGAGGTTAAGCCAGCCGCCCTTGATCAGTGCTGTTCTTGCTGTAAACATAAACAGCCAAGGAAATTTTGAAGATTCTAGAGAGATAAAGCTCTGAGTAAAATTTGAAAGAGGTAATGAAACAGTGAAAAATGAATTAGAATTTATAGTAAATGTAAAAAAGGAGTTGATTCCTAGGAGAATCCGAAAAGTTGGGCAATGATTAAAAGACGGTGCTGATGTCATTAATGGCATTTAAAAGAGGTAACTTGTTCGAGAAAGTGGTGCAAATTTCAAGGTGAAAAAACGGCTAAAGCGACCAATCAGAGAGTGACACGTGTCCCATTAACTCTGGTAAGAACCGTTTGGAATTCGTAACGTTCGGTCTGTCCGGGTTTGTCCCCAACTCTCTTCGAATTGCAAACCACTTCCTGAATCGGACTGTTTTTCAGTTCTTTGACAAGGACGCTTGTTCAAACACCTAAAAAAGGGGCTCCTGATGAGTCTGAATTCGGAGTGCTCCCCGGAAGGGCAGACCAATGTAAAACTCTCCGTAAACCGGACAGACACTAAGAATTTGAACCGGACATATGACTTCGAACACTGTGAGCTTAAGGCTGTTCGAACTATGATTAAAGTACTAAAAAACCTAAACACTCTCTGACTAAGCTACCTGCCCATCTGCTTAAAACTCATGGGTCTTTAAACATGACCCGGGTCCATTAAACATGACCCGGGTCCATTAAACATGACCCGAAAGCCCATAAGGGCCCAAGTATCATACTATAAATACCCAACCACCAGCATTAACTATGGGTAAGAAAAATTAACTGCTGCCAAGCTGCTTAATTCTCTCTCCACCCTGAAACACCCTCACACCACCTTGAAACACCCTGAAACACCCTCACACCACCTTGAAACACCCTTACACCGCCTTAAAACTCCACTTGAAATTAGTTGCCTACCCCTAGGCCATTTTTATCCACACCAGAGGTTGTGACGAGTGTACATTTCACACTTTTCATTTATATGATACCTCCAACCAGAATGTATACATAAATGGATGTTGATTGTCTTATGTCTACACAACTGGAATAATTTACACCATAGGAGCATACGTTCTCCAAATTATATGATATGTTATATGTTAATCTATAGTACTTAGTATTTTTCAAATACCAAAGAATCATATTAATTGGATTCTAATGGCTAACTCATGGATCGTTCATGTACCTGACCAGTATTCTTACTCCATATGATATTTATAGTTGATACACACTTGAGCATACATGAGACTTCAAACAACCAAAATGTATCGGCATGTCATCATGGTCTGGATGTTTGAATCTGTATTGCGGGTACTAATTGAGTAAGAACTTATCACTTTTGGTTATGGTGGTTTCCGTATGTAGGTTATTCTTCACACAATAACAATGTATCATGCTCTCAATGTATGTCTTTTATGACAAACCCAATATACCCAAAAGGTAATTTTTTACTATTTGGATTCCCAATACATAAGAGAATTCACTAAGCTTTTTCATGTCAAATCACTCTCATAGAAAAACTTTAGTGTCATGTAATAACTCTAAATCATTAGTGGCAAGAAAGTATGACATCGACATACAACATTATATAAATTAATTTACTCCCATTCAATTTCTAATATACAAAAAAAAAATCATAGAGTTCATCTTAAAATCAGATTAAGTGATGATTTTTAAGAACTTATCATACCACTGATGAGACACTTATTTTAGCCCATATATGGATTTCCTTAGCTTACACATCATTGACTTTGAACCTTATAAAATAAAGTTTTATGGTTATTTTATGTAAATTATTTCTCCAATGTCTCAATTAGAAAACATTATCTTAACAACCCTCTAATAAAACTCTAGATTATACTGAGTAACTACGATCGTGATTATCCTCAATAAGTTATTTGTTCAAACTGGAAAAAAGGTCTACAGTAGTCAATGGCTTCAAGTTGAGTGTAACCTTTTGCTACAAGAAGTTCTTTATATATTTTCACATTTCTAGAATTATCACACTTGGTTTTGAATATTCATTTACGATCAATCACTTTCATTTCTCCAGGTAATATGGTAAGGCCATTCCTCCAGGTATTATTCCTTTATATTTTCAATCCCAAATTTTGAGTTTAAACTCTTCATAACATCCTAAAAAGTGATTGTATACTCTAACATAATATTCAAAGATTCTTGATGTTAAATTATATATTACATACAATCTGAAGTAAATCACCTCTTATTTCTCTAGTTGATTTACGTAATGGAGGCTCATTACGTTTCTTAATTTATCAAGGTCGGTGAATCATCAAGAAAATTATCATCGCTTTCCTCTTAAGTCATAATTGTAATATTTAAATTAGATATATTCCCTAATATGATGCGAATAACTCGTAATAAATCGTAACCAAGCTCTATTTGTTCAAATCTAAATGAATTGATTCTAAATTTTCCTAAAAACAACGTTATAATCTGAATTCTTCCATCAAACCTTGTATCCTCAAACTTTAACAGTTTTCGTTTTAAAAATTGAGCATGTAATGGTAGAATAAAACTTAAAACTCATGATTAGCCTAAAAGATTTTTTCTAGTTGGACATCCACATACGTAAAAGGTATCAAACTAGATTTTCGCTCAACAAATAGTTCGTATATAGTTTGAGTTTTTATTGCAATAGGAACTCTATTAAGGATACATGTTGCAGACTTAATTTCTCCCCTTATGTGAATGAAGTCTGGAGTGATGTATGAGCAATCATACTAATAACCATTTCATGTAATATGCGGGTTTTTTACTCAGACACACCAATTACATTAAGTGAACCTGACATGATGTATTGAAAATAATTTCACATTCCTCTAAGTATATAGCAAAAGAGCCAGGACCTTGACCATCTCTACCATCATATTTACCATAGTTTCACCATCATGGTCTGATATGACGGGTTTAATTATTTTTCCAATATGTAACTCAACCTTAGCCTTGAAATATTTAAACTTATCAATGAACTTAGATTTCTCACAAAAAATAAACTTTTATATATATTGAAAGTCATATATGAATGAAATAGAGTATCTTTGATCATTCTACGAAACTGTATAGAAATGTCCACAAATGTTTGTATGAATTGACTATAAGATGTCTGTTGTAAGAAAGACTTTAAATTTTCTATAATAGATTTGTATTCTTTTGATACATCTGACATATGTCTCAAATTCAGTTTATTCAAGAGGGTCTAAAAAACCATCCACAACAAGCTTATCAATTATTATTTTAGAGATGTTTCCTAAACGCACATGTCAAAGAAATATTAAATTATCAGAAGTAATTTATGAGATACATCCATAGCAAGATGGTGATTGGTAATATTAATAAGTATATATAAATTATCAAGACTATCTAGTGCACATATACCAGCACGACGATTTTTATAGGATAATTGAGTTCTTTATCGTCTAAAAATTATTTATGTTTAGGTAAAGATAACTTTAAAATATATATGGAATTTTTTTTATTAGGATTAAGAAATTTCTACGACTCTTCACGATAGCCTAGGTTCTTTATTTGAGAAATATTTTGAAAGCCTTATCTAAAATATTCATAGTGAATATAATAATTACTACAAAGCACATTGATCCTTCAAAATATAGATTGAAATTTCTCCATCACCTAAACTTTAAATTTGGGGCATATCTTGTAAAAGAACACAAACTTGAGATGATGAAATTGATATTAAAAAAACCTTTGAATTGAGCTTACATTTCTTAGTCATATAGATTTTTTAGGCCTCGTAATCCTTCTCAATGTGATCCAAACTTTTTGAGCGAAAACATGCCCTAACTTTTTTATTTTCTTCATCATTCTTAAGATAAAAGCCCTATGATTTATAAGTGGAATATATATCTTAAGTAACTATAGCTTAATTTATCTTGCGATTGTTCTTATCCTAAATTTTGAAGAAATTGAGTTTACACGGTGTACTAATAAATTAGTATGGAGTAATTGGACTTCAATCAATTTCATGAACCTCAAGGTTTGGGTCCGTTTTGTGGACCTAAGTTTATCCTATATTATAGGCCCAATGAGTAAGTGGGTTTGCGTCTCTCGTTTGGATCGAAAGATTTTTTTTTAATATAGGATTTTTTAATTTATGCAATATATTTTATTTAACATTCTTATCCAATAACCTTGGTATTCATCTAATGTATTGTCGTGTCTTTTTTTTCAAATCCACAACCTCTTTTAATTTAGGAGAATTTATTAAATTTAGTGTTTTAGGGTTTGGGATTGGCCTAAACCAATCAATTATATTCGACTACTTTAAATATCCAAACAATTCTTAAGTTTCCAATTATGGCTAATAAATCAGCTTTTACTATCCCTTGTTTGGAATTTGGCTGTGCTATGTATGTCGAAATGGTAAATTATCTAGACTACTAAGGTCATCCCAAATACATCTCAACTTTCAGCAATGTTGTTCCTTAGTCGGTTTATATACTGAGTCCATTATAAATTTTTATTGATGTTTATTTCTTCTTGGAATGTTTGTGGGTTGAACGATCCAATACGGTAAAAATATACGACTGATTTTATAATTACAAATAGTATCACGATCATGATCGATGTGGATACTAGAGTTCTGTTGATTAATGTTGACTCAATTGTAATAAAAATGGTTCCATTTTGGAGTTATATCACTATTTACTCCTCCCATCGCCTAGGTATGATCTAGGTTATCTGAAATCCAAGTATTTTTTCCATTTTTATCATTTCTTCATCCTTACCACTTATTACCTTCAAATTTTATAACAAGAATACATATGTTTGTTTCTTTCTCTCGAGGATTTATGCATTTCAATGATGGACCCGAGTGATATTCTCTACGAGCTGATATGGAGGGGTTTTCGTAACATGTCGTAGTTAGCCATATGTCACTCTCTAGGATTTCAATGCTATTTGTAAGCCCGAAAAATGCACCAGATCATCTACTCAGGGCTTTATTGACGAGAAAAAGCCCTTAATTTTATAAGTTGAGTGGTCTTAAATCGTCTAGATTCCTTTTACTTGGGTCAAGAAAAAGCCCTTAATTTTATAAATTTTAGAATTTATTGCGTCTTAGTTAATATTTATTTGAAAGAATTATTTCTTATGCTCATTTCCCAGTATGGGCCTCCTGGCACTTCAGATCACACTACAAATACTTTAAAGCTAGGTACCCATAAGCCACATATTAAAGAGACCATTTAAATTCATTAACATCTGACAATCTCATTTCTCTTATAATTATTTGGTGTATAATAGTTGGAACCTTCCAATGTTTGCTCTTGGTCTGAGACTTGTTACTTGTAAAATTATTCGTCTTCAGAATTCATTCACGGCCTAAATCATAAGAAGTATATCGATGTAAGATCTAAGGTATCTAAATCCCAACATGATCTTTTCTCGGCTCAATCTCTATTGGTTGAGGATCCCTTGAACCGTACTCTTGTCCTAGATGAGATTGTAGTCGTCATTGTTTTTATTTTCCTCAGTCAAGTTTAAAATTCTTCCATGATGGTCATAACACAAATTCTTCCATAAAAGTATTGATATCGTATTTTGAGAAATAAAATTATGTTTATTTCCAACACTAATGGGGGCCTCGTCAATATCCCTAACATGATGGCCAAGTTCTTAGTAAATAATTTCTCTAACCTTTTAGGCTCTAATTTTACCCTGGGATATCATGGCCTCACTGGAGTCTCTTAATTTATTTATGTAAAAATTAACCCATATAATATGACTTCAATGGTTCATTTTGTTACTTGTGCATAAATTAAAAATCTTATTATTAAGTATTGATAATGATAAAGTCTCAGAACCATATGGCTTTAATGATGAGTTTTCAAGCATTTCTAGAAGATTAGTGGCAAAGATCTATATAATAAGAATGTAAAATTCATAATCAATAACACGTACAATGCAATCTGTACGTCCACCTCATGTGTCGGGTGAACTCAGTTAGTTCGACATATGTATAATATTCCTCATAGTTCTTTCTTTATTCTCTGGCTTTCTATCTAGGGAAAGTTGTCGACCTAGGTAATCTTACGAGTTGGGGACAAAACTCCATTTTGGATTATGTGTTATGTTATTCTTGTGACGAATCCATCAACCATATCATATTTTAGTGTGATTTCACTCAGAGGAATCTGGCTTGCTGCCAGTACCAAGCTCGATTCACCTTTACCGATGAGGAATGACCATGTTGGATCATGGTGACGTCGAATTGAATGCCCTCTAACTTCCGCCATTTTTTGGTGTTCTGGTTTTAGAGCGATCATTTACCACGTTTGACGGAAGATGAACTAAAAAAATTATGGCTCTCATCCCATCCTTTCTTCTACGGTTTCACACTACAGGTTTACTGCCCTCTGGTTTAGATTTATTGGCTTCAATATTTTCTGACCGGTGTAGACTTGTGCTCTTATTTTAACTTACCTTGTTGTATGCAGTTTCATCTCTTCTTTGTGGTAGGAACAAATGTCTTTTGAACGTGATGATTTAGAACTCGCAAAACTTATGGATATTTCCATAGCTGCCTCTTTACGACGATTCTCTAACTGTTTTCAAGTCCAACTATTTTGAATCCGGCAATCACAATTGTATTATCTTCAATATTTTATGTATTTGGACTCAAACCACTTACATCTGGTTATAGTTTCGGTATACAATTTAAACTTAAATACCATATAGTATGGAATGATATTTAATTTGATAGCCAATAAAATCTAATTGCTTTCTTTTCCTGCACAATTTTTATCATATTTGACCAATTAAATTTATTTTTGTTTTAAATTTTATAAAAAAGAGAAGTTATAATAGATTTCTTTAATATCTGTAATATCTGTGGTGGATTGATATACAACAGAGGGAGGGAGTAACATATTTAGAATTACAATGTGTGAAACTATCCGATCTACTGATCGGATAATGTATGTAATTAAGAATAAAAATAAGAATACTAAAAAGACAAAAGCATCTTCGAATAACCACACCCACACAACCACTTCCAAAGACAGAAGTGCTTCAGTTTTACTTTTTAGGACTTCCCATGTGGTGGGGTCTTTGTACTATTTTCTACTTCGTGCGCTTCAAAAGTTGTTGGATTTTTTTAACCAGCATACGGCGGCCAATCATAAATCATTTCTATTTTTTTATTATTTTAAAACTATTCAAGATTTTGATAACTTATTAGAAATCGTGAATAGATCTCGTAAATCTCTAACTTTTAAATCATTTATATTCTCATTTTATTTATAACAAAAAAAATAATAATACCAAAAGGTCTATTAAAATATTATATTTTTTTATACGAAAATATCTACAACCCTCGTTTAATAAATGTGCATAAAAAACTATTAGTATGATACAATTACCGGGTAGAAGATAAATATCGCGAACCCAAAAAAAACTTTAGTACTTTCTCCATTCCGCAATATAGGTTGTTTAATGTTTTATAGTAGAAACCAATAAATACAATGATAATTTTTATTGGGTAAAAATTATTAATTTAATAAAATAAACAAACAATAAAATATCATTGGTAAGAAGAAATTAATTGTTACATTGATATTACCGAACATGAAAAAATGTTTTTTTGTATTTTTTAAAACGACATTTTAATCCCGAGCTAATCTACTCGAACTAGTATTCACTACCTTTTAGACCTTATTATTGTACATTAATAAGATAATTATGTATATTTTGGCATTAATTAATTTCATGTGAGAAGAGCAATCAATCACGCACCTGAAGAGTACAATGCATCGCAAGCAAAAACTCAAAACTATAAACATTTTTAATAATTTAAATCTATACTTAGATTTTATATGATCGCATTGTTTCACTATTTTCCTACAATATTATAGGATATGAATCTATAATCAAGCCAAACATTATCTTAGTATATTGTCCTAACCAGCCAAACAAAATTTTCTTAATATTTATGGTTCGAAATGTATATGTTTACATACCAATAGGCTAAAATAGTATATATATATATATATATATATATATATATATATATATATTAAATAATTACAAAAAATTTGTGATTTTGTATTTTTCTATAATTTTATTTATAACTTTCAATCAAAATTGTTCACATTTCTTGGTTAATAAAAAATATAATCTAAATTATTTGGTACGTTCATATTAGTTATAATATTTAGTTGGTTAATTGGTAAACTTTGTTTTATTAATTGAGCAAATAAATAAATAAAAGGAAAACTAATTCTTTTATTTATATAAAATACGAATACAATAATTTATATATATAAAAACAAAATATTAAAAAGATCACAAAAAAAATAATTGATTAAAATAAGAATAATAATAATAATTTAACTCGGTTTCGGTTTATGATTTAAAAATAGTATATACAATTCTTTTAAACTAAAACAAAAATATATTGATTTTGTTTTATTTAATATAAAGAAACCAATAATAATTTCAGATAAACGTGATTTTTCACGATTAAAAGATAATTAAAATTTATATCTAAGGTTAAAGTTCTAAATGAATTTGATTTTAATGAGTGAAATTATGATTATTTGATCATCTATTATAACCATGTAATTTTAAATTTTTTTTACCGATAACCATCTAAGATTTAAAAAAGCACAGATAATCGTGTCAATTTAATATTGTATTAAAACTACCGATAATCCTCTAAACGTTTTGTAAATACTAATATATCTTTAACTGTTTTTTTCCGTGCTTTTTATTTTTTTAGATGTCATATCTTTCAAACCATAACTTAAATAAATTCGAAAATACAATTGAGTTTGTTTATTTAAGATGAACAAAACTACATATAGTTGCCTAATTACGTGCAATTTGATTGTTAAAAAGTAATTGTGATTTAGTTGCGTAATTACGTGTATTTTGGTTGCGAAAAAACATTTATGTTAGAGTTGCGTAATTATGTGCAAATGTGTTGTGTACATAAGAAGAAAAGCGTCGTGTAAATACGATTTTGGTTGCTAAATAAGTCTAGTTGTGTCAAAAAATAAAATACAATTTTTTTTGTGTGAAAATAAGTGTTAAATTAGTGTGAAATAACAATCATTTTTGTAGTTGTAAATATTTATGCATTTTATGTTAAATGTTTATTTAAAAAAATGGAATGCGTCAAGGTAAAAAAATACATATAATTTGGTTGCTAAAAGCAAATGTGTTCTAGTTGCGTAATTACATGTAATTGTGTCGCGTATATAAGGAGAAAATAGTTACATAAATAAGTAGAGCATGAGGCGATACATTGGGGAGCTTTGGGACTGACCAAGCAGGAGGCGACATGTGAGACTTCTAAAAGATGCCAAACTGGAGGTCAAATTTGAGGTTTTCCAAATATTATGAGATATAGGTTAGGTGTGAGCTATCTAAATGTTCCAAGTTGAAGACCTAATGTGAGATTTGAGTGAAAAGACTCGACCACCAACTTATTGAGAGGAATACTCGATTGTCAACTCGTAATTTTTGGCATAACGTCTCAATCGTCGACCATTACTAATTGAAATTGATATCTTTACTACAAAAATTAACTTTTAATTTTTTTCAGTCGAGCACTCCCCAAACTATTTTTTCATATGTAACATTTTATCCCTTTCCAATTTATATTTATGGGAAAAAAGAATAATATAAACAAGCTTTTCAATCTCCAAGTTTCGCTGATGGTAGTGGTCTCGGATGATGAGATTGATTCTATCAACTTTCCATTTACAGAGGACGATGAGGGACTAGAATTGCAACCGATTAAGATAGGTAGACTCGTCGAACATGTAAGGTCTAAGACTGGTCCACAACCAAAAAAATCAAATCTAGGAATCATACTTCTCAAGATAGTCCTCACTATTGCACTAAACATACACATTAATCTTTATATAAATAATATAAGATGGTTGCAGATAGAAACTCCCACACCGATTTGTTCACTCCTACCATCAAACACCAAAGACTCTGAAAATATAAGTCGGTTTCGGGAGCCGAGCCATCCACTATTGATCCAGTCGAGCCATATAATGTCACCATTATAAAAGTAAATATCAGTCTAGCCATGTTGGACAACCTGAGAGATATCCACTAGATTTGTATTGATCCAAACTCTGAAGCTGAGATACAAATTGAGTATGAGATTCCTAATTTTATGTGCTCGTAGACACGCCATCCTCGACCTCTTTAAAATAGGTGATGCTCTATGTTGACATCTTCGGTTGAGGGTTTGGTTGCCGTTCCACCCCGAGCTTATGAGATTATTTGAGCTTATAGATTTATAACCAAGGTAGACGACTCCCAACATTTGGAAGACTTTTATCGTCCCCTTTATAATCTCTAGCTTGTTTGACTTTTCTTTCAAAATGAAAAAGTTTGTAGTATCCTCTCACATTATGATGAGCACTACCTTTTCTTTTTATGATATTGTCATTTAGAATCACGTTGAAGTAATATAATACCTTTGATATTGGGACAAAAATTAAAATTAAATAATGTGTTCGTAAGTGGGATATGTAAGTCTAGAAATAGTTGAGCCCTTTGCAAAACCTAAAGAAGTTGGCTTAGTGAAAGTAAGTGTTAGTTATCTTCATCCAATAACGACACTATCTATATAACCCTATCATTTTAATGTTTTTACTATCATGTTTGAAACACTAATATATATATATATATATATATATATATATATATATATATATATATATATATATATGTTATAGAGTTTGGATACTTGTATTATCTCGTCAAGTATAATGGAGAACAGTTCTTCACTACACTAATGAAATTCGCAGCTCGTAACTATTCTAAACATTTTAAAAATATTTTCACCTTTGCAAAATTATTCTGATCTGGGTTCATGCCATTAGAGAATTCGTCGTCTGACCCTTAGAATCCCTCAAACACCAAGCTAACAAAGGTGAAAACTATAAGAGCCTCTTCTTCCAACTTGTTTCTCCCATATAGGGCTATGTGTCCGTGCAAACAACTATAAGTTCAAGGGTCCACCATTTATTAGAACATGTAAAGAATGAGGTAATGATTAATAAAAGCTACAATAGTCGGCGAGCTTAGATGACACTACTCGAAGATCGACCAACTTAACTGAGGTTGTTACTCTAAAAGTCTCAATAGGGATCATTGGGTCGTTTCATATTGGCCCTCGGATATGATCCACCTTGAGCCAAGGTACTAGAGGAAATCAATAAGAAAAATTTCCTAAGCAAACCAAGGTTTTAAGGGTGTAGGAATTGGGGAATATCATGGTTATGTTTGAAAATATGGTCAAGAGACACCTTATTTTCCACAGAAAAAGTATCGTGTCTTTGTTTCAGCTAATTTAGGTGAATGTGCTGATATGTACTTACTTTTTCCTAAATTGTGGTTGTTGATGAAGTATAATATGATTGAAACAATCTGAGGCCTATCCAAAGAACTCAAAGTTCAAATTCCTAAACTTTAAAGCTTAATTAAGGCTCTGATCAATAGGATCAAAGATGTATACAGACTTGAATCCTCATAAGGACATTTAACACCAAGATCAAGAATCATTGGAAGGCGAAAGGGATTTCTTGTTAGGAAGAAAATGAGTAGCTTAGGAAGTTGGAAAAGGAATTAAAATCTAACCAGAAGAAATATTTAGAAGCTCATGAAAATAAACTTTTAGATTTAGAGAATAAATTAAAAGATATTGAAACTTCCACGGAAAAAGGTCGTCACCAAGACCAGATAATGAATATTAAAGGCAGCCAAGAAGCAAGGGGCCAACATCTGTGTCGGAATGGTCCTCAACTACCATCAAATGTTTCCTCACTAATATTTGGATGATCTTTGGCTTCATATCCCTAAGGCCGAGTATCTTGAAAGATTCAAGCTTGGAAAATCAGATGTAGAGCTAGTTGAAGATAAATATGAGACCCTCGCTGATGAAACTGTTAACCCTTAATTGGCCCAAAACTCTATGATCTAAACCAAACCTACCACCAGAGAAGTAGAGTTCTTACTCTCCTTAACCGATACACTCGCAAAAAATATATTTGTAGCCAAGACAAACAAACAAAATGACGACGACGAGACAACTCATATGCTCTTTATATAGTTACTTTTTTTCTTATATGTTTAACTATATTTTGAAAAAAATTCATTAGAAGGCCAAGACAATTACTATTATATTTCAACCAGAATCATTCTAAAACCAATGCGTTATTTTGTGTTTGACGTTTTAATACGTGTACAAGTATTGACACTCTTGGACTGATGAGGAATCTAAGTTTTTTATTTAATGCCAATCAATTTTCCCTTATATTTTAGGTTATTAGCTTCATGGTATGATGTTCCAGCTAGGAGGTTTTGGTACTCCCAAAGAAGTGATCAATATCGTTTGGAGGAGGGGTAGAGGAGTAGAACATTAATTTTTATTGGTTTTTTGTTGTTTTCGTCTTGAAAGGATTTGCGTACCAACCTTTGTGTATTTGATGATTTGCTCAATCGACGACTTCTCAAGATTTTGATATTGGGAGTCGGTTTGCCGAATCTTCGAGCTCTTTTTATAATGGGAATCGGCTGACAAATCCTCTAAATTTTTTATAGTGAGATTTGGCTTCCCGACTTATAAAGATTTTTGTATAATGAGAGTTGATTTTCCGAATCTTTAACCTTGTATATTCATTTAATTTAAGAATGAGATATTGCAGATCTTTCTGTAAATGTTTATACAATAAGATAATAGAAATATACAATGTAAAATTATTTAAAAGAATATTATGAAAGTGTCTTATTAAAACATTCATGTGCCACCATGCTAAGATAAAGTTCACCCTCGTAAAATAAATTACAAAATTTTATATACAAATAAAAACAATTTCTAGTTCAATTATTTTAGGCTAAATAAAGTTTCAAATACTCAACGTTTTAGAGGTGTAAAAGTGATTATTCTTTCGCGGTCGACTAGCATGTAGGTTCCAATTTTAATATTCTCAATTACCATATAATTTTTTTAAATTAGGGCCGATTTTTTTATTATCCTTTTGACATTTAATATATCGAAATACATTCATCAACACACGATCACCAAGTCAGAAGTTGCAATTATAGACTTTTGAAGCATCTCAACTTTGGATGATGGACTTATAATGTTGAATGCTTAAGTGTGCATTGATACACTTCTCTTCTATTACGTCCAGGTATATCCTCCTCTCTTTGGCTTTATTATCTTTCGAGTAACTTGCGATCTAAAAAGAATGAAATACAATTTATATTGCGACAAACACATCCATGATATAGACTAATGTAAACGTTGTTTCCTCTATCATCTTTCGAGGAGTAGTTTAGTAAGCCCAAAAGATCTTTTTTGCAAGAAATCAAGTTTTTCCCATGTGAACCCTCTAAGATCTTATGCAACCCCTTTAAAAATCTTTGATTTGTCGGCGCTTCGAGTTTCTTTTGTATAATTAAAGTTAGCTTGTCCACTTATCTATAATTTTTATAATGAGAGTCAGTTTGCCAACTTATAAAGATTTTTTTATAATAAAGGTCGGCTTTCCAAATCTTCAAAATTTTCCATACATCTTTTCTTGATAGTTCCATCTTTCTTATTCTTCTATAAATATTTCTAAAAGTTAGAAAATAATAACAGATAATGTAAGGTAAAATTATTTAGAGGGAGACTATGGAAAAGCCTGATTAAAACCTTCATGCCAACAAGGTAGGCAAAATTTCCGAAAATACAGTTAATTAGAAAGAGTTATATACAGATAAAAAATATTTTTTACTTTTATTTTTTTAGGCTAAGTAAACTTTCAAGTACTTAATATTCTAGGATGTTGAAGTGATATCCCTTCACGGTCGACTAGCCTGTAGGTTCCAACTTTGATCTTCTCAACTACCGTATAAGTTTCTTCTCAATTAGGGTTGAGCTTGCCATCCTTTTGATATTTAGTATATTTAAATACCTTCCTCAACAAGTGATCACCAAGTCCAAACTTGTGATGGAAAACTTTCGAGATATATAAACTTTGCATGAGGGATTGATAATACTTTATGTGCAAGTGTGCCTCACTACACTTCTGTTCAATTATGTACAACTCGTCCCTTCTCCTTTTGGTGTTATTATCTTTTGAGTAACTTACAATTCAAAATTAATGCAATATAATTTATGGTGAGACGACCGTATCCATTCTATAGACTAATGAAAATGACGTTTCCCCTATTTTAATAAGTGGTTTTCTAAGCCCAAAGAACCTCCAATAAGAAATCAGTCAACTTTCCATCTGAACACTCTAAAATATTATGCAAACCATCCAAGAAGCTTCAGTTTGTGCCCTCAACTTTTATGTTAGCCTGTGGTGAAAAAATGTTAAATTTTTTTGTTGGATGCCTCTTGTTCGACAAAAAAAAACAACTTAAAAATTCTAAAATCATAAGCCATAACTGTGGTGATCACTTTTAGCATTGTGAACCTACAACCAATATTAGTATTCATAAATTTGATTACCTCATTTTATCTGATTCTTACCAACAGATTTATCGCAGCCCATTTTGATAAGTAGTGTACCCATACAATGAGATATATTTATCTTTCTGATTCTTTAGGAAGAGACTCGACTATATCTAGTCCCCAATGATCAAAGTGAAAAGTCTCATTTATTGTTTCTAACAACACTACTAGATGGTATATTATATTTGTGAACTTTTAACAAGTATCATACTTCTTAACCATTTCTTGAGCGTAAACCGCTAGAGTTGACGTATAACTTGCTACTTTTCTCAATAAAGTTTTTGTGTCTATACTAAAAAGAGCCTACCGCTCATTGAGTTATTTGAGCACAAAGTATGATTCTTCAAGACATATTCACCATATGAGAGTTCTACTAATATAAATCGGCTAGCCTTTACTTTTAAGCTATGACTTGTAGATTTTTTCATCGGTAATGTCCCATTTAAGGTGTACTCTTAGATCAGTATCCACTAGTCAACCTTAGCCTCAATCCCGTTAATTTTTGGCTATATCGTTGTTTAAGGATTTAATTTTTTTTTATCGATAATTGATTTTAAAATATATTATCTGTGAGGCTCAATTGAGCACAATACTAATGCAAGGCGTCAACCAAATTTTTTTTAACTCTTGAAACTTGTTCAAAATAAAATGCTTTAAACTCGTTTTTATATTGTTTCCATACTCTTAAGTATTGTATGATATTATATTTACATGAATCCACGTGTATAAGGGCATGGTGTATCAATAGTTGAGAGTCATTGATTAATTTCACCCTTTTAGACCCACACACTTGAGTCAGCCAAAGTCCTGAGATAATCATTTCATACTTAAACTCATTGTTAGAAGCCTATAAATTCAAGTGTTATAGCCTGATGCGTAGCCTCACCCGAGGAAGAAACCAAGTGAGTATTAGATCCACATCTCACATAACTAGACTTGTCATTAATTTGGATTATCTACTCTAGAGGTGAATTATTAGGAGAAGATGAGACCTCTCTACATAGAACCATTATAAAATAATATGTCAAGATCTAAACCTTAATTGATGTCCTCAACTCATAAAATATATTAAAATACCCAAACTCTACTAACCAATGAGTAAGACACATACAAATATATGGGTTTTACAAAATATTTTGAAGCGATAAGGAAGTTCAAATAATAATAAAGTGACCTTTGAAGCCTTATCTTTCTAGTTGCCACCATTAAGGCAAGAGCCAAATTTTCTAACTGGATGTAATTTGTCTCTACATCAATGAAGTTTTTTCTTAAGCGGTAAATGAAATTCAAATTATTTTCAACTTCATTTGATTAGCAGTACACAAATAGCATGATTGGATACAATCATATAGATATAGAGAATTTCATATGCTAGGAAATTTGAATGAATCTTAGGATAAGATAACTACTCTTTTATTTTGTTAAAGGCATGGTCACACTCATCCGATCACTTAAATCTCCTTATTTGTATTAAATACCTAAAAATGAAAATATTTGTATAAAGATTGAGATATAAACCTGTCCAGGGGTGCTTGCTTTCTTGCCAGTACTTAGACCTCCTTCACAGATTGGTAGAATACATGGATGCTAGCTTGAAAGCTAGGATGGTTATGCCTATATACCTATTTCATTGACTAAGTAGCCCATAAAATTCCCAACTGCACCTCTAAAGCACACTTGTTTAAGCTTAATTTTAAGTTGATGACCTTTAGGGTTTCTACAATATCAACTTTTCATCCTATATGACTTCCAAAAGCTTTGTTCACCACCATTTCGTAAGTTACTCCAGTATTTTTCAATCTGAAATGTATGACCTGATAGTAGTGTAGCCACTGGTCCATATAAAAGTTATATTTTCTTAATTGGTTGGATGTATTAAAATATGTTTATACCCTGAATAGGCGTCTATGAGTGCCGATAACTTTTTGCCAGATGTTGAATCTACTAGTTGGTCGACCCTTAGAACTGGAAAAAAGTCTTTATGACATGCCTTATTTAAATCATAGTCTATAAATATTCTCTACTTCCCATTATGTTTACCAACAATGGTTGGGTTTATTCTTTATATGGGATATCTTGACTTTTGAATATGTCTCCCACTTGATAGCTGGCCAATTTCATTAGCCATCGTTTATATCTCTTTCGTTTGATTGGATGCATATTTGGGTTGATTTATAACTTATAGCATATGTTAGATGACACTCCTCTTACATTTTTAGTCTTCCATGAAAAACATCTAAATTATATATAAAAAGTTAATAAGGCAACTTGGTAGCGACTTGGTTTATTATTATTTTTAGACACTTGGTCTTAGTAACATTAAAATATTTTATAGCATCATTATATGCTACTAAACTGGGGGCCTTGCGAGATTCATGAACACCCTTAATCTCAACCGAGACCTTTTCGAAATGCTAATTTTTTTTAAAAAGGTTGGATAATATTCTCAAATGACCTTTTTATTTTTCCTGATAATTAAAACCTTGTTTACAACAATATACCGAATATACTAGTGTATGGTGGAAGCGACAACATGAATCTTATCAAGCCATGAATTTCAAAGAATAACATTATAAAAGGAAATATAGTAAACCACCCAAAAAATATACTCACATCCTTTTTCAAATCTCCCTCATACCAAAAGTGACCTTGGGTTCAGACTCGCCATACATAGGGACATTAACACTTGTAAATCCAATCAATTTCATTTTGGACTTACGAAAAGATAGCGGGTTCCTTATTCGATCAAATTTTCATTTGAACAAAATATTCATCGAGCTTCCCGTATCAATTAGAAATATCATAATCTCAACACATATATTACAAATAATTATGAGCATGACATCCTCATGAGGACCTAGTACCTCAACAAAGTTCGTTATCATCGAATATGATGTCGATGTTTCACATCTCCTTCTTAAGTACTTAGTAACCCCCCCCCCCTCCCTCCCCAAAAAATGGGGATTTTCCACCTATTGTTAAAATGATATCACAATTTGGGTAGGGTTTTAGTCTTCATATCTATCTAGGAAAACTAGGGTATGCTCCAGTTTTTTCCTGGGCTATTGGACGTTTAACTTAAAGCCTTTGGTCTCAGCTTAGATCACTTAGGCTTAATTTTAACTTCATACCGCCCCCACCAGTGTAGTATTTAAAAAAATTGATGACCTTATCATCTTCAATAACGATTTAAATTTCCTCACTTAAGTGTATGCAACCCTCATATCATACTAAACATTGTTGTTGTACATACAAAACTTTCATTGATCCTTTTTTCCTCGAGTTTGATCATTGGAATAGGGTTTTAGAAGTGCATGATTTTTTTTTTAGCTTATCGTAAATGAAAATTATACTCTTGGTTAATCCAATGAAAATTTCTCACATGGTAGATATACTTTTGGTATTAACTCAGCCTCTCCCTATAGACTCTCTATGCACGGGAGAATAATTGTTTTGTTTAAAAGGGGTATGATTCGGATTTACATGGACAGTCAATATGGGAGATATCATTATTAAACATGGGTAGATGGTGCATGATAAGTGACACGATGGTTCATCAAACTTAGTAAAACAGCAACATATTAGTCTATTTTCTATTCATATTTCCTTGTATTGTAAGAAGTTAATGGAGGTTACCGGAGGTTATGTATGCTTCAATTTATTATCAATGAAAATACTAAACTAGGTAGTTCTTACTACCAATAAAACAAAACATGTGTTCCTTCTAATACCATCGAGGTATCAATTGGTATCAGAGCCCCATTTGAACCTATTTGTTCTTCACTAACATGACGAACAAAGAAAGGCTTGATAGTTTGGAACGGAGTATAAGAGACCTCCAAGATGAGTTTCAAAAAATCAACACCGGTATGTCTGACAATCTTACCCACCTCGAAAGCATGATTCAACAATTGACATATTCTGTCCAGAGCCAACGTGAAAGTGCTTTAGTGTCGCGAAACAACAGACACCAAATCCCTAAACAAGCAAATATCACCAACAAGCACGCCGACCATATACCACCACCAGTTAACCAACCACCTCATCGCAACGCCAAATTGGATTTTCCTAAGTTTCAAGGGGGTGATCCAACACAGTGGATCAGCAAGGCTCAACAGTATTTTGGCTACCAAGGGATTCCACCAGTGAAGAGTTGATTTTGCCTCATACCACTTGGAGGACGAAGCCAACAAATGATGGCAAGCCACTGTAAAAAACTTGCAAGATACCATTCCTGAAGTTGATTGGGGAGTTTTTGAAGAAGAAATGTGGGCTAGATTTGGTCCCATAGAGTCTGATAACTTCGATTAAGCACTGTCTAAAATTCACCAAACCGATACATTATGTGACTATCACCGTGAGTTTGAGAGACTCCAAAAAAAGGTTGATGGATGGACCAAGAAAGCGTTGTTGGGGTCATATATGGGTGGATTGAAGGAGACGATTGCAGAAGGGATGCGGCTGTTTCAACCTGAAACTCTAAAATGCGCCATCAGCTTGGCTAGGATGCGTGAGAAACAACTTCAGAAAACAGAATCCAGCCACGGGTTTAGAAGTATTCAGCCAACAACGAGTGATTATCCACCTCTGATAACTACCCCAAGTATTGCAAGACATCATCGAGCCGTGAAAAATACAACAAAACCAAAAAGACTAGCATGGGAAGAGATGAAGCATAAACGAAGCTTGGGTCTTTGTTTTAGTTGTGATGAAAAATTTACACCGGGTCATCGTTGTAGAAAACCTCAAGTGTTTCTCATGAAAGGAATGGAAGACAACGATCTAGAACCGCAAATATTAGAGACTGAGACAGAACCCAAGATTACTCTACATGCCTTAACGGATTGCTCAATTCCTCACACGATTCGCGTCCGAACCGTCATTAACCAACGAGAGATGATTGCTCTCATTGATAGTGGCTTCACCCACAACTTTGTGAATGAGAGGGTGTCAAGTCAACTAAAGCTGAGGCTGACCACACCAAGTTCGATGGGGGTCCGAGTGGCAGACGACAATGAGTTGCAGAGCAGAGGCCTATATAAGGTTGTACATATTGTTATTGCTGGTACAATTTTCACATTTGATTTATATGTTGTTCTTTTACAAGGGCTTGATTTGGTTCTAGGTATTCAGTGGTTTTCTACCTTGGGCCCCATGATTTGTAATTGGAGATCCCAATCCATTGTGTCTCACTAGGATGAGGAGGATAAAAAATTGACGGGTTAAGTTGATCACTCAATTAGTCAAGCTCATTCTGCTGAGATTGAGAGGGATGTAAAACAAGGGCATAATTTTTTCTCAATTTATTTTCACGCTGACGCCAACAAGGCTGTTCCTATTCCTATAAAATTTTAGAAAATTTTGCACGAGTTTTCAGGGATTTTCGAGAAGCCATCAAGCATTTCTCCTCCTAGAGTTATCGACCATCATATCACTTTTAAGGAAGGGACTGATCCACTTAACGTCCGACCATACCGTTACGCTTATTTTCAGAAGGATGAGATTGAAAAACAGGTTCAAGAAATGTTGGGTGCAGGTATTACGGCCTAGTTGTAGTTCATTATCCTCTCTAGTTCTCTTAGTAAAAAAGAAGGATGACACGTGGAGGTTTTGCACTAACTATATGGATCTTAATGCAGTAACAGTCAAAGATCGCTTTCCCATACCAACGATGGAGGACATGTTGGACGAATTGTATGGAGCAGTAATCTTCACTAAGCTAGAATTAACTGCTGGTTATCACCAAGTCAGAGTTCGGGATCAGGATGTTTACAAAACCGTATTTTTCACACACAACATGCATTATGAATACTTAGTTATACCTTTTGGCCTCTGTAATGCTCCATCGACATTTCAGGCATTGATGAATATGATCTTTCAAAGGTATTTGCGGAAATTTATCATCGTTTTCTTCGACGACATCTTGATCTATAGTCAAACTAGAGAACATCACTTGGAGCATGTGTAATCGGTGCTACAGTTTTTTCAAGAACAACAACTCTTCGTAAAGTACAAAAAATGTGAGTTTGGAAAAAGTTAACTGGATTATCTTGGACATCTTATATCAGGAGAAGGTGTGGATCAGGCCAAAATTGCAGCTATGATCAGTTGGCCTTCTCATACTTCGGTGACAGATTTAAGAGGATTTTTAGGCCTTACTGGATATTACGGAAAATTTGTCAAATATTATGGAAATATTGCACGGACTTTGACTAATTTGCTAAAGAAAGGGAGATTTGAATGGGGTTCAGAGGCTGAGCAGGCGTTTTAACAACTCAAGACAGCCATGACTACCACTTCAACGCTTGCACTACGTGATTTTTTGACTAGTTTTGTTATTCAGACAGACACATTAGGGGATGGTATCAGTGCAGTTTTGACTCAAAATCAATGGCTGATCGCGTACATGAACCGTTCGCTGGAGGTGTTAAAGAGGTCATGGTCTACTTACACATGTGATATGCTGGGAATTGTGATTGCCATAAGAACTTGGAGGCCTTATCAACTTGATCGGCACTTTTTCATTCAAACTGATCAAAAAAGCCTTCGCTTTCTCATTGAGCAACGAATTTTAACACCCGAACAACAAAAGTGGATGAGAAAGTTAGTAGGATATGATTACGAGACTACATTTAAGCCTGGATCTTCCAATGCGGCTGCAGATACTCTGTCTCGACGTACTGACAATCTAGAGCTTCATGCGTTATCATGTCCACAAGCCTCTATATGGGATGATCTACGTAAGCTGGTGAGTATTGATCCATACTTACTACATTTAAATATTGCAGCCGACACCAAGCCAGGTTCGCCATTTGACTTTCGTGATGGACTCGTGTACTACAGAAATAGAGTGGTTGTGCCTCCCAACTTTTGGATTCTCACTGCCTTATTTCACGAGTTTCATGACTCGCCTTTTGGTGGCCATTCCGGTACTCTGTGCACTTATAAGAGACTCTCTCAACAGTTTTATTGGCCTTCAATGCATAAAACTATTCGTGACTATGTGGCTTCTTGTGATGTTTGTCAGCGGGCTAAGGCCAGCACTCTGCCACCCGCTTGTCTACTTCAACTATTTTCAATACCGCAACAAGTGTGTGAGGATGTGTCGATGGATTTGTAGATGGCTTACCCAAATCTGAGGGTTGCACAACTATTATGGTCGTCGTTGATAGGTTCACCAAGTTAGTATTTTTGGTATCACTGTCCCACCCGTATACAGCTAGGACTATTGCTAGTAAGTGTGTTGAAAATATGGTGAAGTTGCACGGCTTGCCTCGGTTTATTTTGAGTGATAGAGATCCCGCATTTGTTAGTCATTTTTGGAAAGAATACTGGAAATGTACTGGCACAAAATTACGAATATCCACGGCTCACCATCCGCAAATCGATGGAAAAACGGAGGTAGTTAACAGGTGTATTGAGCAGTATCTTCGTTGCTTTGTGCAGAACAGACCACGCCAATGGAGAGCTTTGTTGCCTTGGGCCGAGTACTGGTATAATATCACGTACCATGAGTCGACAAGTATGAGTCCCTTTCAGGCTTTGTATGGCAGATTACCACCTATTATACTTGTTTACGACAAAGGAAACACAATCATCAATGAACTTGAAGAACGGCTACTATATTGTGAGGAAGTTTTGGTTGAATTAGAATCACATCTGTCACGAGCTAATAACAACATGAAGCAGAGAGCAGATACGCATCGTCGTGATTTAGAGTTTCAGGAAGACGATTGGGTGTTTTTAAAACTCCAACGATATAGACAACTGTCAGTTTATTGCATGTTTCTCAAAAGATATCATACAATTTTTTGGACCCTTTAAGGTACTTTCACGGGTGGGGCATGTTGCCTACCGTCTGTAACTCCCGGACGGATCCCGGATTCACCCGTTCTTCTACATCTCCAAGCTTAAACTGCGGGTTGGTGCTGAGGTTCCAGTGTCGGGGGTGTTACCCCCATTGCGAGCTAATGGTGACCTCAATTTGCAGTCGGAGTGAGTTCTAGACAACCGTGGTACAAGTTTGGCGAAGCAATCTTTGGTACAGTGGATTGGCTTGGTTACGGAAGAAGCAACTTGGGAAAATAACGATCAGCTGAAACAAAGCTTTCCCTTGTTTAACCTTGAGGACAAGGTTCGTCTTGAGGAGGCGGGTATTGATACGATGGCTCATCAAACTTAGTAAAACAACATCCTATTAGTCTATTTTCTATTCCTATTTCCTTGTATTGTAAGAAGTTAGTGGAGGTTACCGGAGGTTATGTATGCTTCTATTTATTATCAATGAAAATACTAAACTAGGTAGTTCTAACTACCAATAAAACAAAACATGTATTCCTTTTAATACCATTGAGGTATCAATAGGAACCTATTGTTGATATTGTAATTGTGTTCTGACATGTAAGGGTGATGGTTCAGCATGATCCTCAAATACATTGTATATACTACCTTAATATGTATTTCAACCTGAGTTATAGAGCCCAAAGGTCAAAACTTCTTTTTCTTTATGTTTTCAGTTAAGAAACCCAAAAAATCATTTCCAATAGGCAGTGCATGCCATGACTTTTGTGGAAATCCTCAAGGTTTTTCTTTGTATGTACGAAGCATTGAGTATAATCCCTTAAGATCTCATTCGACTTTTGCTTACAATTCTTAATGTAGTCATCGTCACCTTTGATTTTTTTCTTCCATTAAATTAATACTTTAAATAAAAATGAAAGCGCCTTGAAGTCAGATTATCCCCGGAGGACAAAAGGTTAAGCAAAGTCAATGTGCTCCTTCTAAAGTTCATAAAGAAGACTTGGCATAACAACCGATTGTAATCTTCCATACCAATCATCTCATTCTTGAACTGCTCAATTTGATGTTCGGATCTGATAACTCGTCATATTTATCCATCTTATACTAATTGAATTTAAGAGACAAGTCATCTGTTAGGATCTCTATAGCAAAGGAAGAACGCTCCAAATTGCACCCTTAAATGTAGAAATGTCCCCAACAACCTTATTCCATCCATGGTAATAATTAAAACCTTGGAAGACTTTCAAAAAAAGGTTGATAAAGGTTTGAAATATAAAGATTTGAGAGGTAGGGATGTATACCATAGGAGTTCGGTTGGGAGAACCTTACTCTCATAATTTCTCCCACGGCTAGAATCACAATTAAACCATGAGATTACATGGATTGTTGGATTGGTTGAGAAAGTTGTAATGGTTGTTGTTCAGGTTGATAAGGCTGTTGTGGAGCTGTCGCGCTGAGAGTATCTATTGAGGTAACAACTCTAGGACTCAGGCTCGTCGTTACTCTAGTTCGTAACTTTATATGTGGGTTATTTTGATAACTCTAAATTCACGCTTTAGTTATTGTATTTACAGCGTTGGTGGCATCACCTTTTGGGTGATTTTGAGCAAAGGTCAATAGATCGTCCATCGCTTGAATAAAAGGATGAGTAAGTATGGTCTCTTCAGTCAACTTGGAATCTCCATAGCAAATCTGAGATCCAATCATGATCGTTCATCGTCTCTTTCTCGACATCAACTTGATGAACCTATAAGCTTAACGCCAGAAGCTTTGGATCCATGTTTTCGATCAATCCTTATAAGATAGCTAGATCTTCCACATGACCGCATAAAACCTCTTAAGTTACGGTTGAAGTGATACTAGATCGAGAAGACTTTCAAACAGATGCTTCTGCGTTAACTTTGGCCTCGTCGTTATCTTCTAAGTTATGAAGTTTACATATTTAAGAATAATAAATACCTACACATACTTCAAAAATAAAATAATAGTTATTCACGGTTACGCAACTAAAATTTATTAAATTTTAAAACATAAAATTCATCAATATTTTTTTTATTAAACTTCGTATTCCTAATTTATTTATATAATATGAAATCCGACCTACTAAAATATAAATAAAATAAAATAATTTCAAAGTTTAAACATTATGTTTATATTTAAAATATGTATTACAAACTTTCAACAAATATTATAAAATGAGTACAAATTATAACACATGTCTAAAAATTGATTAAATAAATCACTCTAAGCTTGATGGTAGTCTACAATAATTGTTTTTAATTTTAAATCAAAATAATTGTAAGAAATAAACTTCGTAATTATCTCCAAACCCAAGGGTATTTCAGTAAGTGTATCTTTATATAACCCTCGACAATATTCTCTATCACTCAAAAACCATTTCTCCTTCTAAAACCCAAACAAGACCTAAGGACTCTCAAATTTTCTCTCCTTTTCCCACCACTTTCTCGGGAAAATGCCAGGACTCGGAAACTGCAGCAAAATCCGCCACATTGTGAGACTCAGACAATTGCTCCGACGGTGGAGGAACAAAGCGAGGACATCACGACTACCGTCCGATGTACCGTCTGGACACGTGGCGGTATCTGTCGGAAGCGGTTGCAGGAGATTCGTCGTGCGTGCGTCGTACTTGAACCACCCCTTCTTCAAGAAGCTTCTAGCACAAGCCGAGGAAGAGTTCGGGTTTTCGGGTAATCCAGGTCCGGTTGCGATCCCGTGTGATGAATCTGTTTTCGAAGAAGTGATCCGAGTCATATCCAGATCCGATTCGGGTCACTCGAACCGGTTCGTAAATCTCGAGGATTTTTGTAAACAATGTCATATTAGCAGCCGGAGTAAGATCGATTTATGGACCGAATCTAGACCGTTGCTGAACGGTCTAGCCGTTTCTGACAAAACCATGTGGTGAAAAAAAAAAAAAAAAAAAAAAAAAACCCCAACATAATCAGTACATGGATGGGCTGTTCGGTCCGAATCGGGTTGAACCGGGTTCGGGAGTCATGATGGACCGGCCGGTTTACATCACAAATTTGAATTTAATAGAGGAGATGGCAGAAAATCGGTGGGCTAAGTTAGCAACTGAGTCGTCCCGGGTTCGAATCGGAGTTTTGTATCCGAAAAGTAAAATAAAACCCGAGTCGCGAGATATATTGTATGAAGAGATGAATGATTGTGTAAATTTGTAACCATGTGATTTACTGATGAAAGAAATAAATACTTCTATTGATTTTTATTTTTTGATTTTATTTTTTGATTTTTTATAGAATTTTGCATGTTAGAAAAAATCGAAAATGTCTGACAGTAGATTTATTTTTTGATTTATAGGAGTTATGTGGAGTGTGATTGATCCAGCGGCCCATGCCAAACTCAAAATTTGGTCCCATTTGATGAATTTCACCTGACACTGACACAGCTACATGTTTAACCAATTTTGGTCCCATTTGGTGAATGTATATCGGTATCCGAACGTGACTATTAAAGTTTTGACAAAATTACTAGAAATAAACTAGAATCATTACGTATTACTTCCTTTGTTTTTTCATTTTTTATAGTTGAAAATATATATTAAATAATAATAATAAAAGTTTTTACAAATACATATGGCATACAGCCGAAGATTGGTTTAAGTGCCGAGAAAGAGAAACCGAAAAAAATTGACTTAAACTTGACCGAACAAAACCAACAAAACAAGAGAATGTGCTACGATTAATATGTTCAAAGAGACAACTAATATAAGTTTCGTAGGTTAGCAAAGACAGATATGACCAAAGAGACTAAGAAGCAGCGTCGTAAGTCACTGAAGCTAGCAGACCAGTAGTTATATAAGTCTGCAATAATAAAAACAAAAGAACATTAAGTTAGAGACTCAATGGATTGGGAAGCCTGGCAACCTTAGTATCATGAAATCTGAACCGCAGGTCAGAAAGCACGCGACAAAATATTGCAGAGGCTAGGGTAGATAAGGAGCTAAAAATTCTAGCATTCCTCTCACGCCAGACATGGTAGACGATAGCGCCAAAGCAGGCACGCCAAGAGTGTCGTGAACTGGATGGAGGCCAGTTGGATGCGTCATAGATCCACAAGACCCAATTATTATTGTAACTGGAAAAAAAACCAAGTTTGAAGCTTGCATAATCTTAGATGCTCTGAGTGTAGCTACAATCATAAAGGATATGATTAATGGATTCGGAAGTAGAATTGCATGAGATACAATTCGGGGGAGTGTTTAAACCCCAACTCGAAAGCTTATCATAGGTGGAAAGCTTCCCTTGGATAGCAAGCGAAAGGATGAATGAGTGGCAGATTGCCCACCCAACATAGGAGATAAGAGAACAAAAGACGTTGTAGGTATCTTAATAGTGAACTTGGTGATTCCTCTACTAGCGATCGAATAGTGGACGTCCTTGCTCAGGATGCAGGGAGGAGGGAGGGAGATGATGTGATGGTTGATCTCGTGGAAATTACGATGGTTTCTAGCACTAGCAGACCTTAAGTGAGGTGACCAATTCCTGAGACCTTCTCGGATGATATCGGAAACCTTGAGGTCACACCCCATACGAGAATTCTGAATAATACTAAGCCCATATTGGTTGACCATGGAGGTTGAGAGCAACCACAGGTCAAACCAGAATGAGGTATTCTTTCCGTTACCAATCGCCACCCTATACAATTTGCTAGCGAGAGGTCTAAGATTTAAATTTTTTCTCCAAATCCAGGAAAGAGAAGAGTCACCCTTTAAAGACCAGAAGTTATTGTCTTTAATCTTCTCATATTAAATCGAGTCACACCTCTATTTATTTTACACGTAGTTTTGATTTACTTTTTAAAATATGAATTGATCGGTGAAAATAATAATAATATTAATTTTTGTATTAGTAAAAAAGTCTTTAGAATAAATAAAAAATAATTTTTAAAATGGTATATAAGATGAGATGATTTAAAAAAAAATATAATCTCCACTTATGTGTACAAATTCATTTATTCAAATAAATAGTATTTTGGAAACGTTTATTGTAGATGAAAAGGTATTATAGAGGACTACTAGCGTATCCATGACCAAAACACTATGGTGTTTTACACTCTTCGTTGGTATTAAACTATGTTGGAGATGTCGCTCTTTGTTATTAAACTATGTAGGAGATATAGTGACAATCATAGAATAATTTCTTTTATCCTAATATGAATTGTTTTTAATACATGATATATTGAATTCTGAAGTTATGAGAATTCTATGTATTTGTCAATAAATTGTATTTCTTTTATTTAATATATATTTTTTGTTTGGTCGCAAAATGAAGGCTTAAATCGGTGCTTCGTCCCTCGACTATCACGTTTTGTGTCATTTAGTCCCTCGACAAAAAAATCACGGTTGAGGGTCCTTCGTCTATCAAAAATCTATAAATTCAGTCCCCGCACCTGGTTTTTGCTGTAATGCTGCCACGTGTCACTATAGTTAAATGGTTTGCGTTCAACAGATAGTCCTTCGACTTTTAATTCTATTTTTACCCTTCGAATTTAATATTTTTTAAATATTTATTTTTATTTTTATTTTTTAGTTTTTCTCAAAATAAAGTATAGCAAAATTTGCTATACTCTATTTTTTTCCGATACAGTTGCTCCAGAAGTTTCACCTCCTCCACTGTGAATTCTCGCTCGTCTACCACTACAGAACCCATGGTGCCTCCCTACAACGTCTTGATCACTGGTAAAGGTTTCTAAATGATCAGTGATCAAGACGTTGTAGGGAGGCACCATGGGTTCTGTAGTGGTAGACGAGCGAGAATTCACAGTGGTGGAGGTGAAACTTCTGGAGCAACTGTGTCGAAAAAAACTACAGAGTATAGCAAATTTTGCTATACTCTGTTTTGAGAAAAACAAAAAAACAAAAATAAAAACAAAAATAAAAATTTAAAAAATATTAAGTTCGAAGAGTAAAAATGGAATTAAAAGTCGAAGGACTATCCATTGAACGCAAACCATTTAACTATAGTGATACGTGACAGCATTATAGCAAAAACCACGCGCAGGGACTGAATTTATAGATTTTTGATAGACGAGAGACTCTCAACCGTGATTTTTTTGTCGAAGGACTAAATGACACAAAACATGATAGTAGAGGGACGAAGCACCGATTTAAACCCAAAATAAAAGTTATAGTTCGAATTGCTTTTGTTTACAAAGAGAGAGTAAATAAGAGATAGAGAATAAAATCATCATTTGATATGATTTATATATTTTAAATTTGTTTTAGATATATGTCTAAAAGTTTTATATCTATATCAATCTAAAGATTTCCGATATAAATTTAAGGTTTTCCGCCATAGATTAAAAGTGGATATAATATAGTGATTATGTATTTTCCTTTACATTTTAGATTATTCTTGTTGTATTTAGTTCTAAGTTTGCATCCTCTCATCAGAGAATATTGGCTATCTAATAAAAGTTATTGGATTGATTTATATTATTTCCAATAGTAAATCGATTAGTATCACATTATTTATAAACATGGATAAACGTATTAATATTATTAATATAAATAATTATAATAATATTTTATTTACATTTTGTCTAATTTTATAATACAAGAGGTATTACAAAGCAGATTATATTCTACACTCAAATCGGTTGTTTTAAGATTAACATAATGTAATAATAAAATAACTCTAAATTCACATCAATCACCATTCATATATAACTCAGTTTTAAAGAGATTATATAGCTATTTTACGTAGAAAATATCAATTTATTTTCAAATAATGAATCCATTGAGTTCATAATAACAATATCTTTATTTTGTATAAAAGGTAATTCAAATCATTCAACCAAAAACTTAAGCGCGTAAGACATGAGTAAGCTAAATATTTAATAATTGTTGTTAATTTTTTATTGGGTAATATGTTCATCCAAAGACTTAGGTGCAGAGATATCTGTTGGAATCTAAAGGCGAACATTGTCCAAGACAAACATTGAGTTTTTGTTGTAACCGAAGATGTAGGTTTATTCCTGTTGGACCAAAGGTGTAGACACTTGTTTTCGAATCTTCTAAAGATACCTAAATATTTATAGAAGTAAAAATTGATGAAGATCCGCGTAATTGATTATGAGAAGTAATATGGAGTGTGCATCGAGAATGAACATATAGTAAAATGGTTAATGTCAACTATGAGGAGGTTAATGTCACCATCCTAACGCATTATGCTATATACGACTGCCAACGCTGTTGCACTTCTTATGTTTGGATTTTGTAGAAACACGAAGCTAACATGAGCTAGGGTATTCATCTAACTCTTCATTTGTTCTATAAAGAGTGAGTCAGATGTATGAAGTAAGGTATTGTGTGAGTGTAATAATTTATAAAAATAAAAAATTCTCCAGTTTTTTTTTTTATTTTAGATAGAGTAGTGAGGTAGAGATAAACACTGAGATCCATAGTTCATTTTGTAATATTTGAATACTTTGTAATAAAAGAAGAGTGATTGAGTTAGTTGCGTTTAAGAGAGTCTTCTTTTAATCTTCTATATATAAAATTTGTATGTGTAGCATGTGGATGTATAATTTCTTCAAAATTTAACCACGCTAAATAATTTTTGTATGATTGGTTTATGTTTATTGTCTTTTTATTATCCTTTGTTGAAGTACATATTTAATACTACACTATCTTATACTTTTTTTTTATTTTCCAACAAACAAGATTCCAAAAACACTACAAGCCTCGTGTGACATGGGTTAAGGTTTAGACCACATCATTTGCTTCAGTTATTAATCTCTGTAGAATTAAGATTCTAGATTTTCTAGTACAATAAATATTTTTCGCTATCATTGATGATAAAGTCAAAGATCTGGTTGATACCAAACTGTTATTTAAGGCTCATAATGTATTGACCTGGACTTTTGGAGACGAGGTTCTTCGAGAGGTATTCGTCGATTGACGATACTGGGGATACATAATCATTTGGAAGCCATTTATATGAAGAACTCCATAACAAACATATTGTATCTCAAGAAACAAGTATATGCTATGGCAATAGATAGTAGCAAGGAAATGCAAAAAAATCTGGATAATTTAAATATAATCATTCTTGATTTGAATGTGGCTGGATTTAAGGTTGAAGATGAGAATCAATAAATATTCCTCTTAAGTTCTCTTTCGAAAATGTGACACTATTCTTTACGACAAAGAGTCCCTCACGATTAAAGAATTTAAGATTATTTGAAACTCAAAGGATCTTCAAAGGAAAAAAGTTATGAGGAGTGACTCTAAAGGTCTTAGATTGAGTGTGAGAGACATGCACGGTAGGAGAGATTTAGTGAATAAGAGAGGAAACTTTCGGTCAAAATCAATAAGATTTGTGAGTGGCTCTAAATTGATATATTGGCTGTGCAAGAAAAAAATGTTATATCAGTACCAAATGCATGTACCGAAAGAAAGGTAATAGCTAACTGAAACATGATGCTGAAGATGGCACCATAATCTCAGATGACTATGAATTTACTGATGCTTTAATGACTTACATTTCCAGGTACATTTTCAAGTTCTTATACGATTTGTGAGTTTTATTCCATATGATTTCCAACAAACATTAGTTTGAAATCTAATAATATTTGATGATGGTAAGGCTATCCTCGGGAATGATGAAATATTTATTGTAATAAGGATAGAGAACATTCGACTCAAATTATCTACAAGACTTAAGAGAATCATAAAAAAATATGAATTATATGCCAAAAGTTAAATGTAAATTTATCTATATTGGCATGTTAAATGATGAAATTTTTACATATAAGGGTGGAGATGGACTTAAGGTCTTGCAAGACTCACTAGTTATTATGAAATTCTATAAGACTAATGGTGTGTTAGTCATTAGAGGGTCTATAGTATCCAGCGATGTGTCAAGCATAGAGAGATTCAACCAAACTATGACATCTGAGGTTAGGTCATATGAGTGAGAAAGGCCTTATTGAGCTTATAAAATAAAGGTTGTTAGATGGTAACATTGTAAAAATACAAAAGGATTCACTTACCGCCTAACAACCATACAACCAATGATGTACTTGAATATGTTCTTTCAGATATTTGAGGCCTGACACGACAACCTGTGATGAATGATGTAAGATACTTTATATCTTTTATTGATGATTAGTCTAGAAAATATGAGAGTTATACTTTTAAAAATCAAAGATGAAACATTTGACGCTTTTAGAAACTGGAAGAGGCTGGTGGAGAATCAGACTGGAAAGATGTTGAGGAAGTTCTGAATTTATAACGGCTTGGAATTTATGAATTAAACATATACTAGCTACTTTTATAAACTTGACATTGCTAGGAACCCAACTATGAGACAAAGAACCCAACATGATGAGCTTGCTGAAAAGATGAACCAAACTTTGCTGGAAACTATTAGGTGTATACTCATATTTACTAGAATGATTTGAATGTTATATGGAGTAGTTGTACCAAGAGCTGTGTATATCATCAACATAAGTCCATCTACAACACGAAAGTTTAAATTTCCACAACATGTATGAAATAGAAAGAGACATGTGCTGGAATATATGAGAGTGTTCGAGTGTGATGCCTACGTACATGTAAATCAAGATAAGCTTCAGTCGATAGAACTAAATTGTTTCTTTATCGATAATATAAAAGGAGTAAAATGGTATGAGTTGCGGTGCCTAGAACATGGACGTCAAAATGCTTTGATCAGTAGAGACGTGGTTTTCAATAAGGATGTCATGCCATTAATAAAAATGGTGGAGACAAAACCTAGTACTGTCGTGAAGAGATGTGGAGTCGATGATGAGTTTGAACAATAAAATGAAGCCAGATATTCTTATAACGAAGATTATTTCAGACTTGGTCCACATTTAACTAATATAGAGAAAGTTCACCCGTCACATGAGTTTGAAGTTGACATAGAATTTGATGTTCTAGAGCCTTCAGATGATTAGACTAGAGAGCATAATTACCTTGATCGTTATCAATTGGTTAGACATGGAACACATAGACCTAGCAAACCTCCACAGACGTATGAATTTGATGATGTTATAGTTCATGCTTTATCTATTGAAATGCATGAAGATGGTTTTAAATCTGAGAGCTATCATAAGGATATGAAGGATACTCATAAGGAGAAATGACTAAAGGTCATAAAGGAACAACTAAGATCTCTCAAGAAGATGAGAACTTAGATCATTGTAAAGCAACCAAAGGGTCAGATGCTTGTTGAGAGTAAATGGATATTCAAGAGAAAGAAAAGTATTCATGATGTTGATTATATAGATACAAATCTAGACTGGTGGCTATATGATTCACGCAAAATAAGGGAAGTTAATTTCAATGAGATATTATCACCGATTGTGAAATAAACATGATAAAGGTTCAATTCCCAATTATTTCTAGGTTTGATCTTGAGTTAGATCAAATTGATGTTACTAATGCCTTCTTATATGAAGAATTTGAAAATACCATCTACATTTATTAGTTGAAAGGTTTTAAAAACAGAGAAAATGAGATGTGTGTTTGTTAAAGAGACCTATATATGGACTGAAACAATATGAAGAAGTGAAATAAATAATTTCGTTGTTTTATAAGGTTGATTAAGTATAGGAGAAGCTGTTATGTCAATCATGTCTATTATAACGGGGAAGCATAGATGGAGAGACATATCTTATTGCTATTATATGTGGATGATATCCTAATAATTGGAAATGGTAGAAGGAGAATTGAAATGTTAAATACTCAGTTGAAGGGAGAATTTGAGATGAAGAATATGGGAAAGACTAGAAGGATACTTAATATTGGGATCAGGAGGAACATACCGAGAAGGAATCCATTCTTATCTAAACAAAAATGCATACACAAGGTTCTTAAAAAGTTCAGAATATCAAAATTCTGAGTGGTTGGAATTTCCGTTGGTGCCTATTTCAGACTAAGTACCACTCAAACACCAACATAAGTAAATATAATAAGTTCAGGCAAAATATACTTTATGAAAATGTAATTGGAAGCATAATGTTTTGTTCTGATATGCACGAGACTTGATCTTACATACTATATTAGTATTTTGAGCTGATTATGTCAAATCCAAGGAAACCTCACTGGCAAGCCCTCAAATGGCTCATAAGGTCATTTAATGGGTTGGCCAAATTTGGGTTGTGCTATGATTAGAGGTATACGCTTGATGAAATATTGAGATGGTATGTAAACTCTGATTATGCATGCTGCCTTGACATAAAGAAACTAACTTTGAGTTTTCTGTTTACTATGCTTGGAAGAGTGATTAGCTGTAAGTATTGTTAGCAAAAGTTCTTTGCTTTGACATCTATGTAAGCTGAATATATCGATGCTACAAAAATAATGAAGGAAGCCATGTGGTTAAAAGGTTTTTAAAGTGAGATAACATGTAAAAAATATGATATGACTCTACTTTATGGTGATATTAATGTTCTTCATTTAATGAAGAATCCAAAGTTCTATAAAAAAACTAAGCACGTAACTATCAAGTTGCACATAATCCAAGATATGGTATAAAAAAACAAGTGTATATGACAAATACCACAAGTGACAGAAATCCTTCAGATGCTCTGACCATAATATTACTGGCTTTAAAGTTCATGAACTGCACTGATACTTGTGCAAGTCTTGAAGGTAGGTGAATTGGTTTCTCTAAATATTACTTGAAATATCAGGACAATGAATATTGGGGTCACTATAATTTTAAATGGCTAATTATTTGGTGTGAGCTAAAAGTGACTAGAACAAATCAACCAAATACTTGAGGACTAAATATATGAGTAAGATGAATACTTAAGGGTTATTGTTGTTGTTTATTTATGGAATAAATGCTCATCCAATGAGTTACATACATATACATCTACTATGAACTAAGGGAGAGAATTTTCGAAGATAAGTTTTATTGTTTTGCTATAACTAAATGTGTAAAAACTAGTTGTCAAATTTTCTAAAATAACTAAATATATTCAGAAAAAACAAATTCACTATTATGAGAAGAATATGAAACTGATAAAGATCTCTATCATTATTGATTATGAGGATTAATATGAAGCGTGCATTGAGAAGGGACAAATAGTACAAAAGAGAGTGTCAGCTATCAGGAGGTTGGTGCCACTACCTTGATGTAATGTATTATGTATGGCTGTCAGCATTGTTGCACCGTTTATGTTCGGCTTCTAATGAAAACAAGTTGTAAGGTGCTAACATAATATAGGGTATTCAACTCACTATTCATTATACCTATAAATACCGATTGAGAGGTATGAAACAATGCATTGCGTGACTATAAGAATTTCTAGAGAGAGAAAGTTATTCATCTTGTTTTAGTGTTTCTTTCATAAAGTATGAGTGATTTGTATCAAAAAAATGGTTGAGTTAGTTGTTTTTAGAGAGTCTTCTTGTAACCTTCTATATAAAAAATATTTTTCTATTGCCTTTGTATGTATAATTTCTTCACAATCTGAACCACGTCAAATGTGTCTTGTGTTATTGGTCAATGTTTATTATCTTTTTGTAATCCTTTATTGAAATATAAAGTTAAAAGCCAAAATTATTCTAATATTCATGTTATCAGCGATTCACAACACACTACAAGTTTCAAGTGACAATGGTTAAGCTTTGGACGACATTCTTTGTTTTGGTCATCATTGAACTTGTGAATATTGTGATTAGCATTTACATATTTTTCTTCTCCCTTTGACTATTTTTCAAAATATTTTACATAATTTGGACCAACATAATAAATCTAACAATATCATTATCTGCGAAAATTGTCAGGTTTTTAAACTATTTTTTAAATTTAAAAAACTATTACTGTCATTGATCGTGCATAAAAAAAGATAATATCATGAGTAGATAGAACGAATTCGAACCACGTCCTCAAACACAACTAGTTTTCAAATTTAATCACCATTCAAATTTTGTAATACCAAATAGAAAAACTATGACAAAATTAAGTAAAGAAAAATCAACAACGCTGTTAAATTGAAAAATGAAAGTTATGTTTAACTAGCTTGAATTTTGGACGATCTAAAAATTGTTAATGATAAAATAATCCAAAAATTTCATGTACGGAAAAAGCTGTAGGAAAGAGGACCACTATTAAAAATCTAGATAAAAAGATGATGAATATGAAAATTCTTCAAAAATAATATTATCACACCTACCATGGCAAAATAATCACGTTTCAATAATTTAATCAACGCACAAAATAAACAAAGGTAGGAACTGTACACAGCAAGAACAAGAAAAAGTTAGAGAGAAGTTTCTCTCTCTAGAAAGAAAACACTCTGCCTTCTCTGTAAACGCTTTTTCACCCGACTCTCTCTCCTCATTTCTCAACCTAATTTTCTTCTTGATTTACACTAATCACTACTGTTTCTTCCGAATCATACATCTTCTCCAAGAATTAACAAAGCTTTTCAGGACGATTTATGCTTTTGGTGAATCAGACGGTCCCATGGTAGATTAATCCAGATTCCGTTCATATTATAAGCTGGAACGATTATTATCAAAATTTCTATTTAAATAGAAGATTCACCACAAGATAATGTTGAGAGAGTTCTGGTTCGTAAGAAGACAGAAAATGTTCAAAGACGAATTGATTCAAAAGTTTCCGGTAAGAATGTTGTTCGATCTCTAATTTCTTTATTGGAGGATCTAGCAAAAGTTAATGTTCAGGAAGTTCCGGCCGGCGAGAAGAAAACTGCACTCAAGAGAAGACGGAGTGCTTCTAAAATTTCTGGTAAGAGTGTAGTTTGTGTTATTGCTTCTCCTAACGCTTTAGTTCCGTTCGATCCATCGGTGACTAGAGAAATGTTGTTCAATGCTGATACTTGTGATGATGAACGAGAACTAAGCGATGAACAAGAGGATACAAATAAAGATAGAAACATCATTACTATTTGTGAAACGAGTAAACTACTCTTAACTGCCTCCGACGAACATATTGATGTTTCTACTGGTTTCAAATTTTCTTCTACGGCGACTGCTGCTACTGGTGTTCCATTGTTAAGGCAAGGTGCGAAATCAGTTCATGGAAAATTGGGGAAAAGAAAGAAATAAAAGAATAAACAACTAGCTCTGACGCCTGCAAATCTGTCTTCGAAACCGTTCTTAGCAAATCAAAGTATTGTGGCGAACTCTCCATCGAAAGAGGTAACAAAATCTGTAAACGGAACCTTTTCCGTTGACCGGAATGTTACTACCGACGTTCACAAAAATTCGCCGGCGCGTCTAAGTGGGTACTGTAACGGACGAGACAAATAAGTGGAAGAATCGGTTGTATTCAACTTTGGAGAATCTGTCATTACTCCTAATAAGGACGGGCTGGCCTCTGGTGAAAAAATAAAATTCAAATCCTCTTCTCTTAATGATAGCAGTTTAAATGGACGAGAAAAAGGAATTAATGTAAACGAATAAAATTTGAATCAGAAAAGAAACAGTTCTGGTGAAGGTAACAGTTCAATTACGGTAGAAAAGGAAACTGCATACGGTTCACTTAATGCTTTTAAAAATATGAACGTGTATGGGAATACTTATGGAAAGGGAACAACTCAATTTAAAGCTAATATAACATTTGACGACCTGCATGGAGGAAAAGATAACAGTTCAATAAATTTGAATTCAAATAAATGAAATTTGAATTTGAATTCAAATGGAAATGATTTTAATTCTTATAAAGCGCATGAAGAAAGAAATGGTTCTCTTCAAAAGAACGTGCGAAAGGTAAGTAACTCCTATAATGTTCGTAAAGAATCAGACTCATTAAATGCACAACGCAAAGGAGAAGACCAATTTTCTTCTTTTCAAACAAGTAACGTCAAAGCTAATAATATCAGTAAAGAAGGTAATTTGTCTAGAGAAGCAACATTTAATCCATTTGAAAGCAGTAACGAAAATGGAAATAATGGACCAGCGTCATATAATTCTAGTAATATAGAGCAGAGGGATCCATTATATAAGAATGCTCAGAATCCTTCCGCCATTCCTACAACACAGACTCCTCCTTCCACCATTCCTACTAAATCATTCTCCACCTTATTCAAAGGTTCTCGTTTAGCTTCAAAAGGCCTCAAGCTCCAATCTATCCCTCCTCCTTCAGATGATGGCGATATCATCCTTGATCCGGCAGATGAAGTTCTGTTCATCGAAAGTTGTGGCCATTGTCTTATGGGATGCTTCACTGGTAAGTTCCCGTGGAAAATTGCTCTTGATACTATTGTCAAAAGATGGGGGGTTAATTACAAAACTCATATGTATGAAAAAGAATGGACGGTTTTCAAATTCCTTACCAAATTAGATCTGCCCCATGTGCTAGCTAACGGACCCTACATTACTTACGGTAAAACTCTCATGTTTAAAAGAATTGATAAATATGTCATGCTGACAGATGATCTGTTCACAACAATTCCAACATGGATAATGCTAAATGATGTCCCTCTCAGCATTTGGAGTGAAGTAGGTTTAAGTAAGATTTCTTCAAAGATTGGTACGCCTCTCTTTACTGATCAATTTACATGCGAAAAGACTCGGATGAAGTATGCTAGAATTCTAGTAGAAATTGATGTTCACAAAAAACCAATTACGAATTTTGGTGTGAGACTTCCCTATGGTAGGCGATATACTCAATCTGTTATATACGAAAATTACCCACTATTTTGCTATGTGTGTCAGAAATTTAGACACAATCACTCTACTTGTCCATCTACAAAGCATGGTAAAACTAAAATCAGCGAGAAGCAGAAAGAAACCTCGACACGACCATCCCGGGCAGCTCAAAACCTACGCAAGAACGCAAGTGACATAACAAGCGGGCCTAGAGATCATCTGAAATTCCCACCCGTTTTATTGGAGAAGAGATGAACAACACCAATAAAAAAAACGTTCGTTCAAATAATACCGACTACTTGCCTAGCCGAATCAGCCCCCTAGTTGACACACTGATGACTTATGTTAATGAACGGGAACCCATATTTGGCCATCCGCAAGAAAAATATGAAACCATACATTTCACCAGCAACGCAGATGATCCATCAACCGTTCCATGGCAAAAAGTACAAAGCAAACGATCAAAGAAAAATGAGAGGCGCAGAGTGCCCACAAACTCCTCGGTTGATAAATGAAGATACTTATTTGGAACATCAGGGGCCTATGTGGGAGTGCAGATCGAGGCACTTCTCTTTCCACGGTTTGTAAGCTCGTCAAACAAAATTATTTGCCCATTTTTTGCCTCTTAGAAACTAAATTCTCGCAAGAATGTTTAGATAATTTTATGTCTTCTCGTTTCATAAACTAGAATCATTTTATCTAATCTTGATGTTATAAATAGAGGGCGCATCGTTGTTGTTTGGGATGCTAGCAGGGTGGCATGTACGGTGATTGAAATCGGAAGACAACACATCCACTTTCAAGTCCATTTCAATGTCACTCATGAAATGTTTTATGTTACGTTTGTTTACCCTTTGTATAGTGTACCACAAAAGAGAGTTCTTTGGGAGCACCTAACCACCATAGGGCATAGGGGCCAACATTCGTTTACCTTGGATGATTACGGGAGATTATAACACCTACTGCGCTCCAGGAGACCGAATTGGGGCTGCCCCACTTCGAAATGGTGAGTTAATTGATTTAAATAATTTTTCGGATATCTCACGGTCTTGTCGATGCTCCTTCCACAAGTCCTTTCTTTACTTGGACAAATGGTACTGTTTGGGCCAAGCTTGATCGAGTCCTTATAAACCATGGGTGGAGTGATAAAGATCTCTTATGTAAAGCCGCGTTCCTTCCGATGGAACCCGTTTCCAATCACTGTCCAGTTATTGCCTCGATTATTCGAGATTTTCAGCATGGTTGTCGGCCCTTCAAATTCTTCAACATGTGGCTTGATCATCCCAGATTTGCTAGCATTTTAGAAAGTTTATGGGGGAAGTCTATTGATGGTATGAAGCAGTATATACTTGCGCAAAAATTGAAATCCTTAAAGCGCCCGTTAAGAGATTTGAATAAAGTTGAGTATGGTGGCATTCTAGAGCATACAGCTACTGCAAATTCGGCCTTTAAATAGGTTATCTCCTCACTCATGACTAATCCTGATAATGTTGCTTTGAAAGAAGAGGTACACAGATTACGGGATCGTGCAAATTTCCTTCTTGATGCATTAAAGAGCTTTCTTCAATAGCGTATGAGGACCACCCACCTAATTGAAGGCGACAGAGGTACGAAATACTTTCACAGCTTAATCAAACGAGATAATGCAAGGAAGAACATTTCCTACATCGTCCGATGATGGCACTCGCACCACATCCCCTACAGGAGTTGCCTTTCTCATTGTAGATTTATACACGCACCTCTTTGGCTCATCTTGGCCAAGCTCCCCCATTGATCTGACGGTCATGAGTCACGGATCCCTCATCGAGGATCAACATTATAAGCAGCTTATCAAACCTGTTGAAGTCGATGAAATCCGTAATGCCCTTTTTGATATCGGGAATGACAAGGCTTCGGGACCGGACGGCTACACCTCGGCTTTCTTCAAAAAGAATTGGGAACTTGTAGGAGCAGATTTGGTTGATTGTGTTTGTGAGTTCTTTGATACTGGTAGACTCCTCCGTGCAACAAATCACACCATCCTTGCCCTTATTCCGAAGAAAGATAACGATCCTAAGGTGGGTGACTTTAGGCCAATTGGGCTCACAAATGTTACTTACAAAGACTACCAAAATTTTGGCTAACCGAGTGGCCCATTTACTACCGACTCTCATTGACAAAGGACAAGGTGCTTTCGTGAGTGGTCGAAATCTTGTTGATAATGTTTTCTTTGCCCAAGAGTTGGTTAGAGGTTCAAACCGTGCAAGAGTTTCTCCGTGATGTATGCTCATGGTGGATCTTCGCAAAGCATTTGACACAGTCTCATGGGACTTCCTATCGGATATTCTCCATGGTATCGGGTTTCCTCCGAAGTTTGTGGGCTGGATTCTTGCTTGTGTTACTACGGCGTCCTTCTCGGTTTCTATCAACGGCGAGCTTCATGGCTTCTTCCATGGGCAGCGGGGCTTAAGGCAAGGTGATCCCATGTCCCCTACTTTATTCATCATTTGCCTCGAATATCTGTCTCGTTTTTTAAAGAAGAAATTGAGCGAACCGGGTTTTAAATTCTATCCGAAATGCGCCCGCACTCACACTACCCACCTCGCTTTTGCTGACGACTTGATGCTATTTTCAAAAGGAGATGAGACATCGGTTAACATCCTTATGGAATGCTTGAGCCATTTGGAAGATGTTTCAGGACTATCACTGAATCCTTCTAAATCCACAATATACATAGCCGGGGTTAAATGGATTGTTTATGATCGGATCATGGAAATAGTCAGATTTGAAGTTGGCACTTACCCTGTACGTTACTTGGGGATAACTCTCGCTCCTATGACCGTCTCAGTTACTGATTTTTCCCCTTTTATAGAGGCTTTCTCGAGTTACATTAAAAAATGGGAACATATGAAACTTTCCTACGCGGGAAAACTTTAATTGATCACCTCCGTGCTTCAAGGGGTCGAATCCTTTTGGTTCCACACTTTTCCTTTGCACTCGATGGTGCTTAATACCATCCGCTCGCTCTGCCTCAAGTTCTTCTGGGGGGGTAGACCTTCTCGGATTGCTTGGGACAAAATCTGTAAACCCAAGGATGAAGGAAGCCTTGGCCTTATGGGTATCAGAGTTTGGAATCACGCCCTTCTTACCCGTTCGATTTGGTTATTACATTCTGACTCTGAGTCGTTATGGATAAAATGGGTGCATGAGTATTATCTTCGATGACAAACTATATGGGACTAACAAAGATGAGATAGAGAAAGTCATCTTATTCGCAAGCTTCTTGATATTAGACTCTTGGATACAGATATTTGGGGGTCGAGATAGTGCCATTATGGGTCTTGAAAGCTGTACTTTAGGTGGAAAGCTAATTACTAGACGTGTCTACGAAGCCATGAGAACAAAGGGTGAGGCATGCCCGAATCTATCAAAGATATGAAAGAGATTCATCCCACCTAAGTTTTCTTTCACCGTCTGGCTAGCCTTCAATCGTCGCCTTGCCACGAAAGACACTCTCCACTACATGGACTTGCCTAACATCAGCTGCCCATTTTGCAGGCACTCAGATGAGTCTGGTGCCCATCTTTTCTTTGCTTGCAGGTTCACTAAGGAAATCTGGAGTCGTATCCGATCATGGCTGGGGATTACTCGAGAAATGACGACGCTTGATAGTGCACACAAATGAATGAGGAAGGAGCATTCGAGGAACATCCTACCGATCCCGCGCCATCAATCTTGCCTTCCAAGCCACTGTTTTTTAGATTTGGCGCGCCCGCAACCGTCTAGTGTTTGATGAAGAGACCGTGACTTAAGACACCATCGTCATCCGAATCACTCTCATGACCTTGAAGATTTTATTTAGATTATATCTGCATTATCGACTCACACGTTAGAGTCCTTTTTCACTGATACACTCAGTTTTTCGGATTTTTTATGTAATAGTCTATTAGTGCCGGCCTGGAGACTTGTACTCTTTTTCCTTAGACCGGGTTTTTACCCAACGGGTGGTTAAGGTTTTTTAAGGAGGCAAGTGCTCTAGACCTTTATCAAAGCACTCTTGGACATATCTTTTTCTTTTAGGTACATTGTTACCCTACATTATACTCACTTGAGAGATCATATGACTCTCTAGACAATTGTAGCCTTGTACATATATATATATATATATATATATATATACCCACATTTACAAAAAAAACATAGAAACTGTGATATAACTATTGGTGTTATTTGGAAAAAAAGAAACTACACTTAGTCTAAATATATTTTTTAAAAATCAATATACCTTAGCTAAATGTTCTTTGATTACACTGAATAAATAGGATCCATGCAAGATGGATACCTATAATGACTTAAAATATTAAAGAGTATGATATTTAGAAATTTTACATTAGTAAGATTCGTATATGATAAGTTCAGTAGGTAGTATATTTTTCTCTCATCCGGTTTAATATAATCTCTATGAAATTCGCGATAACTTTGATTAGTTATGAATTCGTTTTAAAATCAGTTTAGAAGAAAAACAATTAAAAGTAAATAAGGTTTCATTATATATATATATATCAAAATAAATAAATAAAATTTAGTAAATGTAAGTAAAATATTTCAATTGATACATCTTCAAATGAGAACTTTTAAATGAAACTAGAACATTGGTAAAAAAAACCATTTAGCCAAGATATAAACATTCATTAAAATCAAACATACAAAAAAACGTACGTTGTACCACCATAATTTACGGATAATCATATAGATTCATCTTACCAAAACTGGAAGTATATTGTGGTATTAGACGAACAGAATTCGAAAACAAAAAAGAACTAATAAACGAAGATATACTTCTCTCACAAAAAAATAATAAAGCTACAATATTTGATAAAATCAAAGATACAATAAAACTTTAAAATCTAGAAGATATATGGGCTCTATTGATCTAAAACATCATATTGTTTTCATAATAGTAATCATAATTACGATACCAAATTATCATCATTTAAAGGAATAAATTCAAAAACTTATTGATAATAGAAAATTTGTCGGTCCATAAAAAATAAACAAAAACATTGGTCAATAACATGTAAAAAAGACAGCCTAAAAAATTTAAAGTTGTTCTTACATAATTTTGAAAAGATACACATTCTCTAAAGTTATATAATATAAAAAAACACAAAAAAATTTAGCGAGTTAAAAACAAAATTATATTGATCAATCATGAAATTTTGGATGGCGTGGTACATATAAATAAACATGAATGCATTTTTCCATACATGAAAACATATAATAAATTAGTTAGATTCAAAAGAATAAGTACCAAATGATCACTCAATAAATATCTAGTCCTAAATCTGCTACCAAATAATATTGGAACTAAGTCCAAAGAGAGAAACACGAGAAATAGATAGAGAAAATGCTAAAAAGTAATTATAGTATATTAATTGTTCACCATTCCCCCAAAAAGGAATTTCCGAACAGGGACTTTGACCCACACAAAAAGCATGTATCGAAGAAACTCATTATCCTTCTTGTAGACTGACCTTTTAACTCCCTTATTTACACATCAACCAGAGAATAAAAATCAACCCACGCAAAATAATCTTTTAAGTATATTGAGAGGTCTTCAGAATTTGAACAAAACTACCAGCCCAATCAAAACAAATCTACAAGTCTCCACCATAAGTCGTGATTTCTGGCCCTAAGGGACTCTAGCTTCGAATCATCACCACGATCGACTTCAAATATATGAGAATAATCTCGACCATTATCGGGATCAGAATTGGTATTAACACTGCTGCCACTGCTATAGAGGGGTGACGCAACGCAGATCTTCTCAAACTAGAGATCAAACCATCCTAACGAACAAGTCAACCGAAGTGAGTACCAATACCGTTACCGCTGCTAGTGTTTCTAATACTCAAGATCGGAAAATATTTTTAAATAAAAATTCCTCATATGAATTTGCAAACTGACTGCTCATACGATATCTGAGGCTCTGACTTCTCTAGAGGAGTTGGACATGATGAATTGTTTGTTCTCTCTTCTGATAGTTACCATCCTGTCTCTATCCACTCAGATGGGGGTCCTTTTGTCATTGTTGTTCATATTTTTCTTCAAATCTCTAGATCGAAGAGAAACTCGACGTCAGTCTGCCCACTTCCTCGAACTCTTCTTCCCGCATCGGTACTATCTGTTCGGGGAAGATGACTCATCGGATTTGTAAACGCATGAATCACTAGACGTCGTTGAATCATATCATCGCATGGACTTTATTTTTTTCCTCGACGAGTAATGACATCAACGGTTTTAGTCATTATGATCTCGAGCCTGATACCCATCTTTCATTTGGACATCCTCCAGAGTTCGTTCCCTCCAAATTTAGGGCATGAGTATGTTCTCGACTAGTGTTGGCTCTTTTTTAGCATTTACCTTCGCAATATCTTCCAACAATTGATATCTACTTATGACCATGGCAGATTTTCTAAAATCCTCGACGTATTGATCTTCGTAGTGTTGTTCTTCGATTTGGTGCTCCTCGAATCGATGGTCCTTGGAAACAGATCCGACCCCAACACACTCTATCCCAATAGCAGACTCCTCTTGAGAATCTGTGTTCATTTCTCTTAATAAGTTTTCAATTTAGATTAATAACTTAGGAGAAAACAGTTATGGGTATCAATCTCATCATACGGTCATCACCAATGATCGCTTCAGAAATATCTGGACCCCTAATTCGCTACCAAATAATATTAAAACTAAGTCTAAAGAGAGAAACACATGAAATAGAAATAGAAAACGCCAAAAAATAGTTGTAGTATATTAATTGTTCACCATTCTCCAAACAAAAAATCTTACTTTATATAATAAAGGTGGTGGGCCCAAACCCCACATGGATGACCCACTTTAAAATGTTTCATCTCTTTATTATACTAAACCTACTCATGCACTTGTTATTACATTATATATCCTCAATATTACTTACTTTACCATTTTATGTTACAAAATTATACATTCAAACAAAACCATCCCAAAGTCGTCTTGCCCATCTAGATCCAGATAAATTACGCCCTTATCACCAAAATATCGGCAAAACCTATTACCTATAATCACATTGATTTCCAAATCTTATCCAACATAATTGTAAAATAACTGTAAGTATATGTTTATTCTTAAATTCATTCAAAAGACCATTATATCAATATTATAAATATACTTTGTTATCTTTTAGGAATAATTTAATTTTTTTAATTTACTTTCAAATAGTTATATTTTGAGTTCCTAACAATCCGTTTATTTAATATTTAAACATCTAAATATAATAAATTTAACACAACCAAATTATAATATATATATTATATACGGCGAGAAAAAAAAATCATATATAGCATTATATTGTTATTAAAAGATAATAAATAATTATCGAGAGTTATCATTATTAAATCGAAAGTTATTTTGAGTTTATAGTCAAGAATATATATTCAAATTATTAAAAAATATAGTTTGTTAGAGATATATAATATTTCTCATCAAATGAGACATTTATATATTTGAGATATTTGTAAGTCTATAAATATGGATCAAGCAAAAAAACACCAAAAAAGTAAAAGATCATATAATAATTTTATTGCTCATGTAGTTTTTTTTCATAGTTATGTTAAATCTAAATTAATATTTAGATCCACATAAATTCAAATTTACCTCACCAAATTGACATCATTTGTGAGAAGAGATTGGTATCTTGACAAAAAAAATTTAAAAAGCAATAGTAAAAAACTAAAACCAACCAATGACAAACTCATACACGAAATTCGATAACTCAGTAGAAATCGAAACTCCCAATGGAACACCACTTGCTAATGTCGCTCCAATCAAGGATGCCCAATAACTAGTAAATGAAATGAGGGAAGAACATGTCAACCACTTCAAATCTTTGAAGGCCATGCCGACCACTCCATCTATTCGTCAAATATCGAATATCCAAAGAACATGGGAAAATAATGAAGAGAAATGAGACGATTTTATAAGTTCAATGATGAAGGATCGTTACCAGAATGTCACCAACCGGTGTAAGCTACGCTTCCAGACAAAAGCTACTAACAACAAAGACAATTCCGGCCAAGGATCCTCCAAGAGGAGTGAGAGACATCGTTTTCGAGGTCGTAGCCGGCAGAGGAGTAAGACTTCAACTTCAAAGTAAAATAGTGCAAATAAAAATCAAACACCTATTTAACAAAATGTACCTTAAACAATTTGGGGAGTCAATCTATCCCACAAGCAAGTGTTCCACTTTGACACAATGGAAACCAGCTCTTCAAGGGGCGCACATAGCTCAACAACATATTTCTCAACTCTAAGTTGCACGACAAATGCGACAACTAAACTACCACTAACTTCCTCGAACATAATCAAGAGGTCAACCGAACCACCACCAAGTATCTCCAGCATAGTTAGGAGGTCAGACCGAATTACAATCACATCCATTCAAGGACTCAACTGTGAGCCAAGGTTACCCTTTTGCACAAGAAATAACCACTCTAAATAAACATAAATTCTCGCATCCATTATACGTCAGTCGAATACTTATATAGGTCATCTAATGGCATAACTGAACCTTTTTAGAACTCATCCAATGGTGCAATCGAACCTTTATGGTGCAAGTATATCAGACAAACAAAAACATCAAAAGTTTAGCTATGCAGTATCTTAAATACCATCAATATGAACAAGCTTACCCCGTATTCATACAAAGGATCCAAGGAAAAAATTGCACTTCATGGGGATGTAAAGCTTCCTGATAGTGAATATTCACTAATTATGTAAATCTTATATAGAGATATACCGTCGTAGTTTGTCAACAATAAAATGGACAAGTAGAATGGAAAAGAAACCATACGCACCGCATAGAACAATTCAAAAGTAATATATTGTGCTTCGATAGGGATAGCACGAAGTGTTTGAGGGAATTTTTTTATTACTTTTGAGGGAAGTGCTATGACTTTGTTCAATAGCATACCTTACGGTTCTATCAAAAGCTTTAAGATGTTTGGACGATGCTTAAAAATAAATTCATTGACTCTAAGTTTAGCAAGGGAGATAAAGACTACAACATCCATTACAAGCAAAGGCCAAATGAGAGTTTAAGAGAGTACACCTGAAGATTTGTGAAAACAAATAACAAACTGCAAAACTCATAATTTGGTGACAGTTGCAGCATATGAGCAAGGGATTATGCTGAGACTTATCAAAATATATTATTCAAAAGAATCCACTCAATTTCAGAGACTTTTTAGCTAAGTTTAAAAATAAAATCAAGATGGAGAAAACTGTAAGAGTTAGGATGAATGAAATACCACAAATTCAAATGTATACCTAGATTACCATCATTTAGTAAACAACAATGGACCACTGGCCATCGCAAAATTCAATTCTAAATCTCACAAGGAAATCTCATCCTCCAAGCATAATGCTAAAGCATCGGTACAATTGAGACATAACAGTGAAGGCCAAAGCTCCTGAAAGAACCCTATGACAAACCATAACAATAATCCAACAGTGGCATGAGTAATGAGTATTTCAACAAGAAACCTTAGACAAAGTTGATTGAGAAATTTGGGGTCATTTATTGAAAGATAAGATGTAATAAAATATCGAAGACCAAAGAAAATATATTATCCCAAGGAGCACAAACATACGATAAAATTTTAAATTTTTCACAATGACATTGGTCACTACACTATTGATTCTTAGAATTTAAAAGATGAAGGGTATAACATGATAAATACAGGAAAACTTTGGATTTTGTAAGGGTAAATTAGTAATGAGTCGAGACATGTTACGACTCAATGTGATCCTCCAACAAGATATGAAAGGCATGAGCTAAGAACATTCGAGTATAACTTAATTATAGACATAGAAAAAGAGAAGTACCCTGACCCAGATCCAAACAAACAAACTAGTAGAGTAATTTCGGGAGGAGATTCATTCTCGAGAATCACAAAAATAAAAAAGAGGTACATAGATAACCTAAAGGTAGAACACCAAGGCTAACACATCACACCCCTTTATAAGAATCCATACCCAATGTTTGGGTTCATAGATTATGATCTAAGGGGAGTTGTAGCAATTCAGCAAGATGTTATACTAATAAAAGTAGAATGACAAAAGTAAAGGTAAAAAGGTTAATGATACACATTTGAAGTTCAACAAACATACTCTACAAAAGCACTCATGAAAAAAAATTAGAGGTACATAAGCATTGATTCAATCTTGAAAGATTCTATCCAGGTTTACAAACTATATGCTAACATGTTAGTTGAACTAACTTTAGACACGATCCTCGGTAAGCAAGATTATAAGAAAAATGTATGATGCTTGTTCATGATAGTGGAGGAACCTTCTTCCTACAAGTTTAAGAAGATCACGACTAGATCACATGCATGTTATACTTTCTACAATAAACCAATGCTTTTGGTATCTAATAAATAAAAATATGGGATTAATCTGAAAACTTCATATGAATGGTATACATACTTCATATCCTTTAATAAATAATAATAATTATTATAGGGGGGCTTGGTCATCTTTGATGACATGGATGACCCCAAAGAGGCTCCCGTCTCAAAGACCTGAAATTCAAATGTTATAATTTAAATACGTTAAAAATGGGGCAATAGCCTCTAACACCCCACACCATTGCCAAAAGCGGGGGCTCGCCCATATAATTTTCTAAGAGGTAACCCGATAAGGAAGTAGAGAACCTCAAGAAGGAAGGAATAAAGTATGAAGACTCGGTCAAGACATAAATATCAATCTAAGGTATGAACTACTTAAATTTTTACAGCAAAAGTTTGACATAGTTTCTTGGACTTCCCCAGATGTAGGAACCCTAACAAAAGTTTCCATAAATTATCCATTAATAAAAAACTCGGTCTGTAAAACAAAATAAAAGATTATATTCAAAGAAAAATGCATAATCAAATTTAAAGGAAATTGATAAACTTACAACAGTGGGTTATATCAAAGAATCCTATTATCCAATGTCGACAACCAATCCCAAGAAAAATAATGAAAAGTAGATGATGTGGATGAACCTCACAAACTTCAAAAAAAACATGTACGAATGATCATTTTCCTCTTTTATGGGTTGATCAGTTGGTAGATGTAACTTCAGGGTCCTGTATGGATACTTATTTGAGATACAACTGATAAGGCTATATGTTGCCAAAATGTCATTATAATTATCATAAAGTGTAGGAATTCATGATAAGCTAAGGTAAAAGTTTCGGTTAAAAGACAAATATAAAATTTCTGTATTATCACTTTGAATTATTCAGTTATACCCGACACTTTGGTTTGTATTGGATAATGATCAAGGAAAAATATCGTCTATATTATCACTTTAAATAATTATGATGATTTATGTTTAATAGTTCAAAGTGAGTTATGGGACGGAATATATATTGTTATTTAGATGATGCATTAACAAGTGATTATGAACGACACATAAGATGCTAACTAGATAAAAGGAATGAGAAAATATCATCTTTAAGAAAAAGTAAACGATGTTTAATACATAGCTGAACTGAGGTAAACAACATCTTCAAGAAGCTGTAAACGATGGAAAATAATAAGAGCATAGCTGAGGTAACTAACGTCTTCAATAATAAGTAGATGATGAAAAAAGTTTGATAAACTTGAATAATAGAAGGTCGTAGAAAGTTCAAGACAAATTGTTTAATTGACTAGTTTTCCCATGACTGTTACATGGTAAATATATAATTGGTGTAATGGATGGCCGCCACATGTCATAAGATGCATGTATATTCCATGTCGACTATTTAGGATCTCTGATTTCTATAAATAGTAATGAAATCATCGTGACTAAGGTTTGATTAATTGACTATACCAAATACTTATTTTTCTTTAAACTCTTGAACTCTATAGTCTAAATCCATTTGATATTTACTTGACCGTTCATTATTTTTTAAGTCTTCCGTGGGAAATTATTTAAAAAAGTGTTTTAACCAATAGTGATAAAATTACCAAGTTAGGAGTTGATATAGTAATATTGCCCAGACATCTCATTCTTAGATATCCTACATTGATTTCAAAGAGTGTGAATGTTTCTTAGCCAGTTTGTGGGAACATCGAATTGCAAGGAATTCCAATTGAGTTACCAATACTTATCTAGGATAAAATCTTCAGTTTAAGAAAATAATATTATACACTGAGGTCCAATGAATGTTACCTTAAGTGTGTTAGTTACACCATTGCCACAACGAGAAGAAGCAGTAGACGTGAGATTTTTCTAATAATTAACAACGACAGTTTGAGGTTTTATGTCAAATTATTTATTTGGTACTTTAGAATGCAAATGAAAGAGTTACGTCCGGAACAATATAAGTTTAATATTTTACTTGAGAGAAAATGTGAATCTAAATGAAAATGTTAATAAGATGGATTAATTTTAGACAAAAAAATGTTTAAAATGAACAAGAAGATGATAACATGGTTGAAATGTCTTATAATGGAGCGTCATTTAAAGAGATGAGCGATAAGGGAAACTTTATTTGGTTGACAAAGGTCAAAAGGTACTTAATAGACCTAAGTTAACGCAATATACTTTGGTGAAATATCTTTTGACTCAAAAATAATTCTTGAAAGTATATCACCAAATAAGGTCAATCGATACATAATGGAAAAATATAATAGAACCAGAGATCCTGAACATCATCTTGAACAATTCGTAATATTATTTTAGGATTCAGTCCATATGATATTTTACTTTATTATGATTTTTTGGGATTTTCAAATGAAGTGTTTTAGCTTGGTTTAACAAATTTCTATCACGTTCAGTTGACAGTTTCAAAGATTTGTGGAAGTTATCAGGAGTCACTTCATTAGTAACAAAGCATTAAACATGAGGGTGATCATATTATAACGTTGTTTTAAAAGACTAACGAGTCATTAAAATATTGTATTCAATGATTTGTTCACGAGATTAATATGTTAGAAGAATATAAAGAGAACGTAGATTTGACATCTTTTAATATGGGTTATTGTTAGTTAGTAAGTTTTTTAATACTTGATTAAGTATCCAGTTCTATGAGAGATCTTTTAACAGTGATAATAATATTTATTAAGGTAGAGGATGTAAAATGAGGAGGGATTATTCAAGATAATGTATCGTGTAAACGATTGAATTCTTTAGAAAAGCAAAAAATGAAGCTCAACAGATTTTATATGTCGCCCGAAAGCCAGTTAGTCGACTCATTATTCTTATTATGAAAATTTGAATAGAAGGTTCACTCCATTGAATGTACAAATTGTTATTGTTTATGATGGAACCAAATATAATTTAAACTATCGAGAAACAAAAGATAATATTATGCTTATCATAATGACCATAGTCATTCAACGAGAAATTGTTATCAGTTGAAAGATGAGATGCATAGGTTGATAGATAATGGTGAGATAATCGAAATTATCAAAGAAAAAGAAGGTTGGATGAGGGATGGAAAAAAAGAGAAAGTCCAAAATAACAAAAGATTGACAAACATAAGCTTTGTATATTTCCTGAGGAGACATTTTGTCGGAGATGACACATTCATAAAAAACGTACAAGAATGATTTGAAAGTTAATTTACTGAAAAGTCATCTATGCATATACATATGAATCCTATTCTGATATTATATTTCACTTATGATGATTTAAGAAGATTTATAACACCATACACAAAAAAAATTTGTTGGTGATTTTAGAGATTGTTCGAGTGATGATTGATACTGAAAGTTCATCCAACATATTTATAATAAAGATTATGATCAAAAGATTGGTACTGTACAATTTAAAAAGACCAACATGAATTTGGTAAGTTTCACTAGACGATCGACCAATTTTTTTGGTAAGTTCATTTAATTGTATTTGTTGGAAGAAGGGGAACGAAAAGATGGTTTCTATAGTGTTTATGATTTTTAATTCTTTAAGTTATTATAATTAAAATTTAGGGTGACTTTGGTGTCATAGGATGAAGGTTGTAGCATCGTTTTACCACCAACATGTTAAGTACTTTATAAGGGAGTAAATGTGGTTATTAGAGGAAACAAAAAAAATAGAGATTGTTATTCTTTGTCACTGGCACTTGAGAATATTATCTTATTACAACCATAGAATTCATCAAGGAATGTGACGATAGTTGAAAGAAATGAATCCTTGATGGAGTTTAAGGAAGGTAAGGTGGATTATCGTGAGAAGATTCGAATAAAACAGAGTCAATGGAGAAAGTAGTAGATTTGGTTATGGACGATGATAAGATAGTTAATCTATACTTATTCTAGATTTAAAAATAAGCTCAAGCACTAGGAATCCACTAATCAAATGATATTTATATTTAATTTTATATTAATTTATATGTTAGTTTTGATTAATAATGAATAAAATAATCTCAATTATTTATTTTCTCTGTTTGTTAGGAACTTAGAACTAAAAGAGCAAAAGAAAAGTTAAAAGAGTAAAAATGAACTAAGTGACAACAAGATGTTAAAAATGAAGAAAATAATTAAAGCTAATGGCCTCAGAAAAATAAATGGGAATTAAAATAAAAACTCAAAATCTGAATAAATCCAATTAAATTAGATTTTAAATTTTAAAAAAATATTTTCACAAAAATTCATTTTGAATTTCAACATGAGTAGTTAGAGATAGAAAAATTCAACTCAAAGTTTAATATAATTAAACTCATTAATTATAATTTGTTTTTTTATATAATTAATGGACAAAAATATCTATGGCTAGAAGTTCTCCTTCGTAGAGAAAGAAAATATCATTTTGGAAAAAAAAATCTTATAGTCAATAAAATCATATCGATTTTTTTTATTCTTTTACTTTCTTGTTTTATTTTTTATTATAAACATGATTAGCATGAGTTATTTTTTTATTATTGCAGGGTTAGAAAACCTTTGTTAATACAATTGACATTTGAAGTTCTATTTAAATTTAAATTTAAATTTTTTACTTATATTTTTTAGTATTTGTAGAATTATTAATATTTGAAATTACCTACGGGGTCGTAAAATCTATTTCAGAATTGTACTAATGCTAGTAGATTAATTAAGTAGTGCGCTACAGTCATGACCCAACGAAGTCTAAACTAGATTCTGTTTGAGACTAGAGATATAACGTTTCTATTGGGTGTGATATCTGAGTCCCAGTACTATAAGCTTTATTTTTTTCAGCTTCAAAAAGAATCTTAACCAGTTGGAATCCACTTTTCTCAATAATATAAAAAATTTATTTTCTACAAAAGAACTTACATAACTAACACCAATTGACCTTTCCTCATGATGATCATAATATCATAAACAATTTAAGTAATTCTCCATGAAAGTGAATAACCAACTTCTTCGTGACCCCATTTAGTAATTATTGAACATCTTTTGTATCTCAAATAAAAAATCATTTTCAAGCTGACCACATTCCTGACATTCAACTGCAAGTCCCCCTTCCACGAGATTTTTTTCATGCATGACTTCATCCACAATCTTATGCAGTCTCTCTCTCTCTTATCTTCAACAATAAAGAAACTTAACAAGTTCACTTTGCTCAGTGGCTCGAAGTGCATGCTTATATTGATCTTTCAAAGATGAACCCCTCAATTCACTAGACAATGATACAATGACTAAATCATGGATAAAATTTATATTATTGATATATATATATTGCAAACCTACAACTAAAATAAAGTTTATTATTAGCATATTTCAGCTGAGGTTGCATCTGAATCTTCGCAGTAGCTTTACTTCGAACTTCAACTCTTAATTGTATCTCAGTCGGCTTAGGCTTTAAGATTCATCTTCAACTTCTCCTCAATAATAGCTTTAGCCTATAGTTTGGTGTTCAACTCCCGACTATCCTCAAAATGCTATGGAATAGGTTCTAGAAATAATTGAACTCCTACAAGCGCGTTGAAGTATCTTAAGGGTATTGAATAAAGACCATAATATACATTACTAAAGTAAACAAAGACATATATATATATATATATATACAAAGTTATTAAACACATAGCAATAATAAAGGCATATAAATACAAAGTTAAAATGGATTGGTAGCTTCCTCTTGATTGTCAAAGCTGCAAACTGGCTGAAAAATTAAAGAATATGCTCCAAGTGATAGACTCCATGTGCAAGAATAGAGGGAGTCCCAGTGAAAGAATCATTACCACCCATACGATAGTCACAAACTTCATAAGCTGTTACAAAAATAGTGCTTGGAGATGTTGAAGTCTATGAATAAATAGCTTGTATTAAGGGTATTTGCATGAGTTCCCTCATAAGGAAATTCTGGAGTATTATTAGCAACATCAACACTAGTAATATTATTCAGAAAACAATAAGCCTCCACAACCATTTTTGGAACTTTAACATCAAGTTTGGCTTCCTTTTTTGGCATGATCTTCTTGAAATTACTTCATTCACCAGATTCTTCATTCTTCCGCTTCGTATTCCTAATCTCATTGTAGTGACTGACTAAATTATAAATGATCATCGCAACCCTTTTCTTCTTTATAGAACGAAGATAAAGCTTAAAAGAAAGATTTTCTATTTTTCCTTCATTAACTATCGTAGAGAGAAAAAAACTTAATAACTTAGAAACCTATTTTATATATCACAGCCCCCTTGGTGGTAGAAGAAAAAACTCCATTAAAAATTGAAGCTCTCTTTGAGAACATTTTTCACCAATGACCACATATTACTAGTTTTAACAATACTTGATATTTTGGGACCATAAAGAATTCTCATAGGAACTTCAGCAAAAAGGTTAGCCTTTACCTTGAGAGGTATAAGGTGAATTCAAATAAAAAACCTTTGATTTAACATTTAAGTCCTTTGAAGTTAAAGTCTTGGCAACTGAAGTCTTCACATCTTTGGAAAAAATAGATGTTTAATTTGAGCTTTGATTCAACCTCGTAGGTCCCCTCTGGATAATTCCTCATCTCTTTCCTTAATACAAACATTTTTGACACCTTTATCTTAGGCTCGTTATGTTTGGCACCAACCTTCTTTGACACAATGCCTCAAAGTAACCTTCGTCTTTTCAGACTGACCGGCCTTTGTGGTTTTGGAAGAAATAATCATATTTATGGATTTGCTAGCAGGGGGACCCCAAATGTTAGCCTTAGTTTTGACCTAAACCCTGAAACATAAAGGTAAAATAACTTTAGGATTACGCCACATACCACTAGCTATGAAACGCTCAGGAACGAAGATGTATTTCTAATCACAAAACTATTATTTGATTTCATATATAAGCCTACAAATTGTTATACTCAAAGAAAAACTAAATAAAGGTTATACTCAAAGATCAAAATATCCAAATTTCAATAAAATAAATCCTATAAAATAAGAGTGTCATAATACGACACCCAAGTACAAGAACAACATAATTTATTCTCTTTAACTTCAATCCCCCAATTATCCAAGACGTAAACGAATTGTCTCTTCCAAATATTGTTATAATATATGAGTTTCTCCATGATCTTACCATCATTTCCCATAATAATATAAAAGAAATAATTACCTTTCTTTGTAAAAATCTTCATAATTTCCCAAAACAATGTCTAACACTGAAGTACCGGAAGACACGATGCAAAAGAATGATGTCCCCATTAAATTTTTACAGGCATTAGGAAAAGGTTGACTTGGTAAATTCGAGTGTCGTAAAAAAAGTTTAATAGTTCTCTAACAAACAATAGCCGAAGATCTAATTCAAATATATAAGTAAAAATTACAACTTCATGAGCATGAGCATATAAAAAGGTTTCATCAGGTATGGGAAATCGAACTTTGACGATTGTAGAAACCACCAATTCTCTTTTCTTCCTACTATAGTTTTATTTATTAGTATAAATGTATATATGCTCGTTCTACCTCAAAGTCTGAATAGTACTCATGTGATTCCTTATATAGAAAATTTCAGTATCTCCTTTAACTAAAATTAGAACTATGCATAAGAATAGCCAAAACAAACATCAAAGATATATAAATTAACGATCTCGAACACCGCATGAGAGGTGCATTAATGATATATGATGCGTGTAAGAGATATTCATCAACAATAATAATTTTATTGGGATTTCGTCGAGAATCTCGAGGATGTACCCTCTCTTCTGATTTTCTAGGAGAATAAGTCCTAAATGGAGCACTAGTGCTTTAATTCAAGTTATTATATTGTTGGTATTCCCTGCAAATAAATGATTATCAGTTTATGGTTCTTTCCATTTTTGAGGACAAATAAAAGAAAAAGATATAAATAAAATCAATAACGAACTAAAGATCTAAATAAAAAAAATGACGAATATGAAAATTCTTCGAAAAAATACTATCACACATACATTACAAAATAATAACGTTGTTTCGATAATTTAATCAACGCACAAAAGAAACCGATGTAGGGACTGTGATATAACTATTGGTATTAATTGGGAAAAAAAACTAGACTTAGTCTTAAGATATTTTTAAAAAATCTATATACCTTAGCTAAATGGTGTTTGATTACGCTGAATAAATAGGATTCGTGCAAGATGGATACCTATAATGACTTTAAATATTCAGAGTATGATATTTATAAATTTTACATTAGTAAGATTTGTATGTGATAAGTTCAGTAGGTAGTATATTTTCAATGAGAGCCAATTCTATGAAATTGGCGATAACTTCGATTAGTTATGAATTTTTTTTAAATCAGTTTAGAAGAAAAAATAATTAAAAGTAAATAAGGTTTCTTACAAATATATATCAAAATAAATAAATAAAATATTTCAATTGATACATCTTTAAATGAGAACTTTAAAATGAAACTGAGACATCGATAAAAAAACTAATAAGTAATAAAAAAAACCAGTTAGCCAAAATATAAACATTCATTAAAATCAAATATAGATATGAGATAATCATATGGATTCATCCTACTAAAATAGTATCAGACTAACAGAATTAGAAAGCAGAAGAGAACTAAAGTTCATATTAGTATAAACAAAGATATATCTTTTTAACTAAAAATGAAGCCAAAATATTTGATAAAATCAAAGATACAATAAATTTTTAAAATCTAAAAAGATATGTGAGATCTATCTAAAACATGATATTGTTCTTATAATAGTAATCGTAATTACAATACCAAAATTATCATCATTCAAAGGAATAAATTCGAAAAGTTATCGATAATAAAAAATTTATCGGTTCATAAAAAATAAACAAAAGCATTGGTAAGTAACATGTAAAAGTAAGTAACATGTAAAAGGGACAAAGCCTAAAAAAAATTAAAATTGTTCTTAAATAATTTTGAAAAAATACACATTCTCTAAAGTTATATAATATAAAAAGAAAACAAAAAAAACTTTAGCGAGTTAAAAACAGAATTATATTGATCAATCATGAAAGTTTGGGTAGCGTGTTACATATAAGTAAACATGACTACATTTTTCCATACATGAAAACATATAATAAATTAGTTTGATTCAAAAGAATAATTACCAAATGATTACTCAAGAAATACCTAGGCCCAAATATGCTACCAAATGATAGAAATAGATAGAGAAAATGCTAAAAGTAGTTATAGTATATTAATTGTTCACCCAGCCTAATTAAAACAAATCTACAAGTCTCCGCCCTAAGTCGTGATTTCTGGCCCTAAGGGACTCTCGCTTCGAATCATCGCCTCGATCGACTCTAAATATATGAGAATAAGCTCGACTATTACCGGGATCAGAATTGGTATTAACACTGCTGCCACTGCTAAAGGGGTGGCGCAACGCAGATCTTCTCAAACTAGAGATCAACCCATCCTAGTGAACAGGTCAATCGAAGTGAGTACCCATACCGCTACCGTTGCTAGTCTTTCTAATACTCGAGATCAAATAATATTTTTAAATAAACATTCCTCATATGAATTTGCAAATTGACTGCTCATACGATATCTGAGGCTCCGACTTCTCTAGGGGAGCTGGATAGTTACCATCTTGTCTCTATCCACTCAGATAGGGTCCTTTTACCAGTGTTGTTCCTATTTTTCTTCGAATCTCTAGATCGAAGAGAAACTCGACATTAGTCTGCCCACTTCCTTGAACTCTTCTTTTTTCTCTTCTTCCCGTATCAATACTATTTGTTCGGGGAAGATGACTCATCGGATTTGTAAACGGAGGAATGAAAAGACGTCGTTGAATCATATCATCGCATGAACTTTCTTTTTTTTCCTCGGTGAGTAACAAAACCAACGGTTTTAGTCATCATGATCTCGAGCCTGATACCCGTCTTTCATTTTGACATCCTCCAGAATTCGTTCCCTCCAAATTTAGGACATGAGTATTTTCTCGACTAGTGTTGCCTCTTTTTTAGCATTTAGCTTTGCAATATCTTCCAAAAATTGATATATACTTATGACCATTGAAAATCTTTCTAAGATCCTCAACGTATTGATCTTTGTACTGTTGTTCTTTGATTTGGTGCTCCTCGAATCGATGGTCCTTAGAAACGGCACCGACCCCAAAACACTATATCCAAACAACAGGCTCCTCTTCATAATTTGTGTTTATTTCTCTTAATAAGTTTGAAATTTAGATTAATAACTTAGGAGAAAACAGTTATGGGTATCAATATTCTCATACTGTCGTCACCAATGATCGCTTCAGAGATATCCTGGCGACTAGTTCGCTACCAAATAATACTAGAACTAAGTCTAGAGAGAGAAAAACACATGAAATAGAAAGAGAAAATGCCAAAAAATAGTTGTAGTATATTAATTGTTCACTATTCTATAAACAAAGAATCTTACTTTATATAATAAAGGTAGCGGACCCAAACCCACATGGATTACCCACTTTAAAATGTTTTATCTCTTTATTATACTAAACCTACTCATGCACTTGTTATTACATTATATATCCTCAATATTACTTACTTTACCATTTTCTGTTACAAAATTATACATTCAAACAAAACCATCCTAAACTCGTCTTGCCCATCTAGATCCAGATAAATTACGTTCTTATCACCAAATATATGGGCAAAACCTAATTACCTATAATCGCATTGATTTTCAAATCTTATCCAACATAATTGTAAAATAACTGTAAATATGTGTCTGTTCCAAAAATCATTCAAAAGACCATTACATCAATATTATAAATATACTTTGTTATCTTTTAGAAATAATTTTTTTTAATTTACTTCCAAATAGTTATATTTTAATTTCCTAACAATCCGTTTATTTTATATTTAAACATCTAAAATTAATAATTTTAACACAACCAATTTATAATATATACGGTGAGTAAATATATATATAAAATATAACATTAGATTGTTATTTAAATATAATAAATAATTATCGAGAGTTATCATTATTAAATAGAAAGTTATTTTAAGTTTATGGTCAAAAATATATATTCAAATTATTAAAAAGATATAGTTTGTTAGAGATATATAATATTTCTCATCAAATGAGACATTTATATATTTGAGATATTTGTAAGTTTATAAATATGGATTAAAAAAAACCAAAAAATAAAAGATAATATAATAATTTTATTGCTTATGTATCTTTTTTCTATAGTTACGTTAAACTCTAAATTAATATTTCGATCCACATAAGTTCAAATTTAACTCACCAAATTGACGCCATTGTGAGAAGAGATTGATATCTTGACAAAAAAAAATCAAAAAGCAATAGCAAAAAATTAAAACCAACCAATGACAAACTCATACATGAATTCTGATAACTCAGTAGAAACTCCCAACGGAACACCACTTGCTCATGTCGCTCCAATTAGGGATGTCCAACAATTAGTAAATGAACCACGAGAGGAGCATGTCAACCACTTCAAAGCTTTGGAGGCCATGCTGACCACTCAATCTCTTCGTCAAATATCCAAGATCCAAAGAACATGGGAAAATAGTGAAGATAAATTTAACGATTTTATAAGCTCAATGATAAAGGATCGTTACCAGAACGTCACCAACCAGTGTAATTTACGCTTCCGGACAAAAGCTACTAACAACAAAGAAATTTTTGGCCAATGATCCTCCAAGAAAAGTGAGAGACATCGTCTTTGAGGTCGTAGCCGGCAGAGGAGTAAGACTTCAACTTCAAAATAAAATAGTAAAAATAAAAATCAAACACATATTTAACAAAACCTACCTCAACGTCACCAGCAGGTGTTCCACCTTGACACAATGGAAACCAGGCTCTTCAAGTAGCACACATAGCTCAACAACATATTTCTCAACTCTAAGTTGTACAAAAAATGCGACAACCGAACTACCACTAAGTATCTCCAGCATAGTGAGGAGGTCAGACCAAATTATAATCATATCCATTCATATGACTCAACTATGATCCAAGGTTACCTTTTTGCACAAGAAATAACCGCTCTAAATAAACATAAATTCTCTTATTCATCATACGTCAGTCAAATCCTTATATAGGTCATCCAATGTCGTAACTAAACCTTTTTAGAACTCATCCAATGGTGCAATCAAACCTTTATGGTGCAAGTATATCACACAAACAAAAACTTCAAGCCTTTAGTTATGTCGTATCTTAAATACCACCAACATGAACAAGCTTACCCCTATTCGAACAAGGGATCCATGGAAAAAATTACACTTCATGAGGATGTAGAGCTTCTTGATAGTGAATATTCATTAACCATGTAAATATTATATGGAGATATACCGTCGTAGTTCGTCAACAACAAAATGGACAAGTACAATGGAAACAAATACCATACGCACCACATAAAAAAATTCAAAAGTAACATATTGCACTTCGATAGGGATAAGAAGATGTGTTTGAGGGAATTTTTTATTACTTTTGAGGGAAGTGCTTTGACTTGGTTCAATAGCATACCTTCCGGTTCTATCAAAAGCTTCAAGATGTTCGGACGATGTTTAAAAATAAATTCATTGACTCTAAGTTCAGCAAGGGAGACAAAGACTACATCATCCATTACAAGCAAATGCCCAATGAGAGTTTAAGAGATTACACCTAAAGGTTTGTGAAAATAAATAATAAACTGAAAAACTGTCATGATTTGGTGACAGTTGCAGCATATGAGCAAGGGATTATGCTGAGACTTATCAAAACGTATTATTCAAAACAATGCCATCAATTTCAGGGACCTTTTAGCTAAGTTAGAAAAAAAAATCAAGATGGAGAAGATTGTAAGAGTTAGGATGGATGAAATACCACAAATCCAAATGCATACCTAGATTACCATCATTTAGTAAACAACAATGGACCACTGACCATCGCAAAAGTCAATTCTAAATCTCACAAGGAAGTCTCATCCTCCAAACATAATGCTAAAGCCTTGGTACGACTGAGACATAACACTGAAGGCCAAAGCTCCAGAAAGAACCCTATGACAAACCATAATAATAATTACAGTAGTGGCATAAGTAATGAGTATTTCAACAAGGGACCTTAGGCAAAGTTGATTGAGAAATTTGGGGTCATTTATTGAAAGATAAGATGTAATAAAATATCGACGAACAAAGAAAATATATTATCCCAAAGAGCACAAATATACAATAAGATTTTAAAATTTTCACAATGACATTGGTCACTACACCATGGATTCTTAGACTTTGAATGATGAAGGGTATTACGTGATAAATAAAGGAATACTTTTGGATTTTGTAAGGAAAAATAAAAAATGAGCCGAGACATGTTACGACTCAACGTGATCCTCCAACAAGATATGAAAGGCATGAGCCAAGAGCTTTATAGTATAAATTAATTATAAACAGAGAAAAAGAGAAGTACCCTGACCCATATCCAAACAAACAAACTATTAAAGTAATTTCTGGAGGAGATTCATTCTCAAGAATCACAAAAATAAAAAGAGGTACATAGATAACCTAGAGGTAGAACACCAAGGCTAAACATCACACCCCTTTATAAGAATCCATACCCAATGTTGGGGTTCATAGATAATGATCTGAGGGGAGTTGTAGCACCTCACCAAGATGTCATACTAATAAAAATAGAATGGAAAAAGTTGAGGTAAAATGGTTCATGATGCACACTGGAAGTTCAACAAATATCCTCTACAAAAGCACTCATGAAAAAAATTAGAGGTACATAAACATTGATTCAATCTTAAAAGATTATAACCTGGTTTACATACTATATGTTAACATGTTAGTTGAGCTAACTTTAGACATGATCCTCGGCAAGCAAGTTTTCAAGAAAATGTCTGATGTTTGTTCATGATAGTGGATGAACCTTCTTCCTAAAATTTTAGGAAGATAATGATTGGATCACATGCATGTTATAATTTCTACAATACACCAATGCTTTTGGTATCTAATAAATGAAAATGTGGGATTAATCTGAAAACTTCATATGAATGTTATACATATTTCATATCCTTTAATAAATAATGTAATAATTAGAGGTGGCCATGGTTATCTTTGATGGCATGGATGACCCCAAAGAGTCCCCCGTCTTATAGGATACGCAATTCAAATGTTATAATTCTAATACGTTAAAAATGGGACAATTGCCTCTAACGTCCCACACCATTACTATAAAGTGGGGGCTCGCCCATATACTTTTCTAAGAGGTAACCCGATGAGGAAGTAAAGAAACTCAAGACTGAAGGAAATAAAGTTCGAAGGTATGAACTACTTAAATTTTTACAGTTAAACTTTGACATATTTGCTTGGACTTCCCAAGATGTAGAAGGAGTCCCAACAAAAGTTTCCATAAATTATCCATTAACAAAAAAACTCGGTCGGTAAAACAAAATAAAAGATTATATTCAAAGTAAAATGCAGAATCAATTTTAAAGGAAATTGATAGACTTACAACAGTGGGTTATATCAAACAATCCTATTATCCAATGTCGACAACCAATCCTAAAAAAAATAATGACAAGTAGATGATGTGCATGGACTTCACAAACTTCAAAAAATCATGTATGTTATGATCATTTTCCTCTTTTATGGGTTGATCAGTTGGTAGATGTAACTTCAGGGTCTTGTATGGATGCTTATTTGAGATACAAATGATAAGACTATATGTTTCCAGAATGTCATTATCATTATCATAAAGTGTAAGAATTCATAATAAGCTAAGGTAAAAGTTTCGGTTTAAAGATAAATATAAAACTTTTGTATCATCACTTTGAATGCTTCAGTTATACCCGACACTTTGGTTTGTATTGGATAATGATCAAGGAAAAATATCATCTATATTATCATTTTAATGATTATGATGATTCATGTTTAATAGTTCAAAGTGAGTTATATGACGGAATGTATATTGTTATTTAGATGATGCATTAACAGGTGATTACGAACAACACATAAGATGGAAACTAGATAAAGGGGATGAGAAAATATCATGTTTAAAAAAAGTAAGCGATGGTTAATACATAGCTGAGCTGAGGTAAACAACATCTTCAAGAAGAGGTAAATGATCGAAAATAATGAGAGCATAACTGAGGTAAATAACGTCTTCAAGAATAAGTAGACTATGAAAAAATTTATGATAAATTTGAATAACAGAAAGACGTAGAATATTCAAGACGAATTGTTTAATTGACTAGTTTTCCTATGACGGTTAAATGGTAAATATATAACTGGTGTAATGGATGGCCGCCACATGCCATAAGATACATGTGTATTCCATCTCAACTTTTTAGGATCTCTGATTTCTATAAATATTAATAAAATCATCGCGACTAAGGGTTGATTGATTGACTATACCAAATACTTATTTTTCTTTAAACTCTTGAACTCTATAGTCTTAATCCATTTGACATTTACTTGATTGTTCATTATTTTTTATGTCTTCCGTGGGAAATTATCTAAAAATATTGTTTTAAACAATGGTAATTACATTACTAAGTTAGGATTTTATATAGTAATATTTCCCAAGCATCTCATTCGTAAATCTCATACATTGATTTCAAAGAGTGTGAATGTTTCTTAGCCAGCTCATGGGAACATCGAATTGCAAGAAATTCTAATTGAGTTACCAATACTTGTCAAGGATAAAATCTTCAGTTTAAGAAAATAATATTGTTCACGGAGGTCCAATGAATGTTACCTTAAGTGTGTCAGTTACACCATTTCCACAACGAGAAGAAGCAGTAGACGTGAGATCTTTCCAATAATTACCAACGAGAGTTGGAGGTTTTATGTTAAATTATTTATTTGGTACTTTAGAATGCAAATGAATGAGTTACATCCGGAACAATATAAGTTCAATATGTTACTTTGAGAGAAAATTTAAATCTAAATGAAAATGTTTATATAATTTGTCACAAATAAAATGAACAAGAAGATGATAAGAGGGTTGAACTGTCTTATAATGGAGCGTCGTTTAAAGAGATGGGTGATAAAGGAAAATTTAATTTGGTTGAAAAATGTCAAAAGGTACTTAAAAGACCTAAGTTAACGTAATATACTTTGGTGAAATCTCTTTTGACTCGAAAATAATTCGTGAAAGTATATTACCAAATAAGGTTGATCGGTACATAATAGAGAAATATGATGAAACCAAATATCCTGAACATCATCTTGAAAAACTCTGTAATATTATGTTAGGATTCAATCCATATGATATTTTACTTTGTTAGGATTTTTTGGGATTTTCAAATGAAGTGTTGTAGCTTGGTTTAACAAATTTCTGTCACGTTCAGTTGACAGTTTCAAAGATTTGTGGAAGTTATCAGAAGTCACTTCATCGGTAACAAAGCCATTAAACATGAGGGTGATCATATTATGACGTTGTTTCAAAAAAATAACGAGTCATTAAAATATTACGTTCAATGATTTGTTCACGAGATGAATATGTTAAAAGAATGTAAAGAGAAAGTAGATTTGGCATCTTTTAATTGTGTTATTGTTAGAAAGTAAGTTTTTAGAATACTTGATTAAGTATCCAGTTGTATAGGAGATCTTTTAGTAGTGATAATAATATTTATTAAGGTAGAAGATGTAAAATGAGGAGGGATTATTCAAGATAAAGTATCATGTAAAAAGTTAGATACTTTAGAAAAGAAAAATATGAATCTCAACATATTTTAGATGTCACCTGAAAACCAGTTAATCGACTCGTTATTCTTATTATGAAAATTTGAATAAAAGGTTCACTCCATTGAATGCACAAATTTTTATTGTTTACGATGGAACCATGGATAAGTTAAACTACTGGGAAACAAGAGATATTATTATGCTTATCATAATGACAATGGTCATTTAACGAGAAATTGTTTTCAGTTGGAAGATGAGATTCAGAGGTTGATAGATAATAGTGAGATAATTGAATTTATCAAAGAAAAATAAGGTGAGATAAGGGATGAATTTTTTTTAAGAGAAAGTCCAAAATAACAAAAGACTGACAAACATAAGCTTTGTATATTTTCCAGGGGAGACATTTTGTCTGGGACGACACATTCATAAAAAAAAGTACAAGAATGATTTGAAATTTAATCTTAGAAGTCATCTATGCATATACGTATGAATCTCATTTTAATATTATATTTCACTCGTGATTGATGAGTCCGAATCCAGGACATCTCCCCGGAAGGGCAGGTCAGTGTAAATTCTCTCCGAGTACCGGACAGATCATTTGGACCGGACAGATCATTTGGACCGGACAGATCACTTCGAGACAATGTGAGCCTAAGGCTGTTCGAACTATGACAAAAGTACTAAAAAACCTAAACACTTCCTGACTAAGCTACATGTGCTCCTGCTTAGAACTCATGGGTCTTTAAACATGACCCGGGTCCATTAAACTTGACCCGAAAGCCCATAAGGGCCCAAACATCACACTATAAATGCTCAACCACCAGCATTAACTTCTAATAATGAAAATTAACTGCTACCAAGCTGCTTAATTATCTTTCCACCTTGAAACACCCTTACACCACCTTGAAACACCCTTACACCACCTTGAAACACCCGTACACCACCATTAAACACCCATGTACCACCTTGATACTCCACTTAAAATTACTAGCCTACCATTGGGCTATTTTTATCCTCACCAAATTGGCGAACACAGTGGGAGGAGAGAGGTGCCTGAATCGAGCATTCAAAACCTGCCAAGAAATTATGTCTGAATGAATTCGGATAATCCAAAGCTTCCACCAGCTTTGCTCGAAGTGGTGAAAGAGAACGATGAGTATACTGTCCAAGAGCGCGACAGGTTAAAACTTGAGATAGAAGCTCTGAGGGTTGAAAAGGCCAAGATGGGCGTGAAAGAAAAATCCAAGGCATCGGTTGTTCATCACACCGATAACCCCAGAGAGCATAAGGCTTCCAAAACTCATGTGAGCACTAAAAAGACACATGCTAGTTCTAAAAAGTCTCACCGGTCCAAGCCTGTGGAGAGCTCTGACTCAAGCTCAGAATCTTCGGACAACTCTTCAGATAGTGAGGGAAATGAAAAATCCTTGTCCTCTAGCAGTGATGAGGGTCGAACCAAGAAGAAGCAAAAGCAGATCAAAAAATATTCAAGAAAAAGGGATAGACGTGGAAAGATAAAGAAGCATATTGGTAAAGGATCATCTCATAGCCGGAGGCATGTGGACCGGATCCTGATGGATCCCTTTGCTTTCCACGATGAGCCAGGTATCTTTGCAACTCCCAATGAGGATACCGTGTTCAGTCGTGGAAGGAATTGGAGGCAGTCTCCACTGTCTTCTAAAATCCTGTCCGGAAACCTCCCCAAGAGGTTTGACAGTACAAAGATGGAGAAGTACGATGGTAGTACTGATCCGGAAAATCATCTGGAGCAATTCAAGAACTTCATGATGAACTTTGATGATGATGATGATAAACTACTGTGTAGGGCCTTCTCCCAATATTTTACGGGAAGTGCTCTGAAATGGTACAACAGCCTGCCTCAAGGTTGTATTAAAGATTTTGACACGTTTTGGGTGGCCTTTCGAAGGCAGTTTGTGGGGAGTAAGGAGCTGAAGGGCAATGGAGATACAATAATCCATTGTGCCCAGGAGCCAAATGAGTCATTAAAGGAGTATATAAGTCGTTTCGTGAACACAAAGAACGGGTTGGCTGATTGCTTCGAACAGGTAGCAATAGCATCCCTAAGGCAAGGTTTGAACCCAGGCAACCTGGCTGATTCGGTGACCAGAAAGAAGGCCATGACCTGGGGAGGGTTTCTAAATCAAGTTGGCAAGCAAATAAACGTTGATGAAACAAAGAAGACCAGGGTACACAGACAGGTGAGATCCACCCCGGTGGCACCAACTCCAAATCAAAACCAGTCCGGGAACAAAGCAAGAGAAACCGGACAGGGGCATGGTAGGGCAAAAGCTCAGTCTCAGCCAGCTGCTCCTGCTCAAAGTCAGCAATCTAGAAACAAAAGAGGGCCATGGGTCCAACCGGAGTGGTTCTCAGAACTTAAAGAAAGCGTGGCCACCATTTTTGATAAAACAAAAGATGAGGTACACTATCGTAACAACTCCTTTTGCAAATACCACAATGATATTGGACATACCACTGATGATTGCATAGCATTGAAGCAAGAAGTATAAAATTTGATTGAAAGGGGAAAGTTGGGTGCGTACGTTAAAAGAAGAGGAGGCAACAGGCCTGACAATACTCACCGGGTTGGTCCAAGTAATGCTGCCCCGGAGGGGGCCATGGTAATAGTGGAGAGGTTCGATGTGGAATCTGAGTACTTGGATCCTGATCCAACGCGAAATAAGGTGGGTGCTATAGAGGAGTATTCCAAGACAGTTTCCGGGCTCATTAAATTCTTCGAGTCACTGACGATTTTCGGAGGGGACACAATGACTGCTCCTACTACTTCTTCAAGAAAGAGGCATGTTCATAATTTAGCCTCCCAGCTAGAAGGAGGCATGACATCCTATCAATCACCAAACTCATTCCCATTCATAGTCTTCGATGAGGATGATTTGAGGGATATTGTTGGCCCTCGTGAGGATGCTGTTGTCATAGGGGAATCTATAGGGGGCAATGAGATAAGGCGAATTCTGGTGGATACTGGAAGCTCTGCCAACATCCTTTTTCTAAACACTTATAAGAAAATGAAAAATCCAGCTGTGATTCAAAAGTCGGATAGATCAATCGTGGGCTTCACGGGTAGCTCAGCCGATGTGATCGGGGAGTTTGAAGAAGAAGTGTTATTGGGCAGGGGCCCTTTCAAGAAAATGGTTAGAATACTCTTCATTGTGGTGGATTGTCCCACTTGCTATAATGCTATCCTAGGGACATCTTGGCTCTCTAGGATGCATGCAGTGGCTTTGACAGTCCATCAGTGTTTAAAATATGTTGGTCAGGGACAGGTTGGGGTTGTCCGGAGCAGCCAAAAGATTGCAAGGGAATGCTATGCCACTGCATTGGCTCCACGAACGCTGGGGGCAGTCCGTATAGATAACCAATAGCAGTTTGAGGGCCTTTCTGGGGGTGAGGGTGAAATTGATGACCCCAGAGAGACCCCCGGAGTGTTGATTCTGATTGAAGAGGTTGAAATGCACTGCTTGGAAGAAGGAAAACGTGTCAAGATAGGGTCCAAAATGCCACCAATGTTGAAAGGAGAAATGTTGAAATTCTTGAAAGACCATCAGCACGTTTTTGCTTGGTGTAGTGCTGATGTTACTGGAGTTCCTTCAGAGGTGATTTCCCATCACCTATCTGTCCGGAGGGATGTGGTACCAGTGGTACAAAAGAGGAGAGCTTTCTCAAAAGAAAAGGCTGATGTCATAGTGCAAGAGGTTGACAGACTCACAAAGATGGGGCATATTAAAGAATCTCAATACCCTTTGTGGACTGCCAATCCTGTCTTGGTGAAAAAGAAGAATGGCAAATGGCGTATGTGTATTGACTTCACAGACCTCAATAGAGGTTGCCCAAAAGATTTGTATTCGGTCCCCCGGATAGATCAGTTAGTAGACTCTACTTCTGGGAACAAGCTGCTCTCCTTCATGGATGCCTTCTCCGGGTACAATCAGATCCAAGTAGATCCAAAAGATCAAGAGCACACCACGTTTGTCACTGATAGGGGTCTACATTGCTACAAGGTGATGCCTTTTGGCTTGAAAAATGCTGGGGCAACTTATCAAAGGTTAGTTAACAAGGCATTTGCTAATCAAATTGGAAGAAATATGGAGGTTTATATTGACGATATGATGGTAAAAAGTGTGGATGAGCAGTTGCACTTGTCCGACCTCCAAGAAACTTTTGCCAACTTAACAAAAGTGAATTTAAAATTAAACCCTGAAAAGTGTGTGTTCGGAGTGCAGTCCGGGAAATTCTTAGGGTATATCATAAGTGAGCATGGAATACAGCCCGACCCGGACCAACTCAATGCCTTATTCCAGATGGAGCCTCCTCGAAACATTAAAGAAGTGCAGCGATTAACGGGGAGATTGGCTGCCTTGAACAGATTCATCTCCAGATCTTCGGACAGGTGTGCTCCATTCTTTCAAACCTTGAAGGGTGCAAAGGGGTTTGAATGGACACCACAGTGTGATGAAGCATTCAATGAAATCAAGAAACATCTTTCCTCTCCTAAAACTTTGTTCAAACCAGTTGATGGTGAAACTCTCTTTGTGTATCTGGCTGTTTCAAGTTGTGCCATCAGTGCAGTGTTAGTAAGAGAGGTCGATGGGCATCCTCACCCAGTGTACTACGTCAGCAAAAGCCTGATTGATGCTGAAAGACGTTACTTGAAACTCGAAAAACTGGCATTAGCTTTGGTGATAGCTGCAAGAAAAATGAGGCCCTATTTCCAGGCTCATCCTATCGTCGTCCGGACATCTTTCCCTTTAAAGAATGTCCTTCAAAAAGCAGACATTTCAAGCAGAATGACAAAGTGGTGAGTAGAGTTGGGGGACTTCGACATAGACTTTGCTCCTCGGACAGCAGTAAAAGCCCAAGCTGTGGCTGATTTTCTGGTTGAATTCCATTCTGATAGGGATTCAGAGCAACCTACTGATTCAAAAGATAAGAAAGTGTGGATTGTCCGAACAGACGGAGGAGCTAGTACCATGGGATCTGGGGCAGGGATATGTCTCACTTCCCTCTACGGGGACAACATGTACCAAGCTATTTGTTTTGCTTTCAAGGCATCTAATAATGAGTCCGAGTACGAAGCAGCCATAGCTGGGTTAAAGTTGGCCTATATCTGTGGAGCTAAAAGGGTCAAGCTACTAAGTGACTCCCAATTTCTTGTCCACCATGCTTTGGGCCTATCAGAGGCTAGAAAGGAGCAATTAGTCAAGTATTTACTCCTCCTAAAAAATGAAGCGTTAAAGTTTAAGGCTGTTGTCTATGAGCACATCCCCAGGGCAGAAAATGAACTAGCAGATTCATTGGCAACAATAGCATATACGGAGTCCTACCCATGGATCCATGTACTTGAAAGCCCTTTTATTGAATTTGGTGAGGGTGGAAAAGAGGAAGTCTTTGAAATACAAGTGAGTCAGCCTCAAGACTGGAGGTCTCCTCTTATGCAGTATCTGTCCGATGGTATTGTGCCCTTAGATAAATCACAAGCCAGAATGTTGAAACACCGGGCTCGTGGTTTCATTATGTTGAGAGAAGTCTTGTATAAAAAGTCCTATAGCAAACCTCTCCTACGTTGTTTAGGGGATCATGAGTCACAAATGGTTCTCTCCGAATTGCATGATGGTGAGGGATCAGCCCATTGTGGATTTAGAGCTTTGACAAGAAGAGTGTTACTCTCCGGATATTATTGGCCATCAATCATGAAAGATGCTAAGGAGCTGGTGAGAAGGTGTGACCCATGCCAGAGGTACAGCAATGAAATTCATGTACCAGCCATTCCTTTGGAATCAATTTCTGAGCCCATCCCTTTTGCTCGATGGGGATTGGACTTGGTTGGACCTCTCCCTGTGGCTTCCGGAGGGCGTAAAACCATAATTGTGGCCATCGACTACTTTTCAAAGTGGGTGGAAGCAGCTCCCCTGGCAGGGACAACCTCGAAAGCTGTCATAAAATTCATTCTGTCCAACATATGTTGCAGATTCGGTGTCCCACAGAAGATAACAACAGACAATGAGCCATAGTTTGACAACAGAGAAATGGAAAGCTTATGTGCCTCAAGGGGTATTCAGCACTGTTTTTCTTCACCTTTCCACCCACAAGCCAATAGGCAAGTTGAAGTGGCTAATAGAACATTACTGTCCGGTTTAAAGAAAAATTTGGAAGGGGCTGCTGGAAAGTGGCCTAGTTATCTACAAGAAGTCTTGTGGGCCTACCGGACAACACCTGGGGCTGCAACACAAGAATCCCCATTTGCCTTGGTCTATGGAATGGATGCAGTAGCCCCCATAGAGAAGACACTCCCTTCCTTTCGTGTTCATAACTTCTCCGGACATGCTAATGAGATGACAATCAGAAATCAGCTCGATCTGATCGAAGAAAGACGGGTTAAAGCTCATCTTAGAATTGCACACTATCAGGGTTTGATGAGAAGCAGGTTTGCTTCTAAAGTTAAAAGGAGAGATTTTCAACCAGGAGACAAAGTGTTAAGGAAATTTTTCTTACATACTAAGGAAAAGCTCTTCGGAAAGCTGGCCCCAACCTGGGAGGGTCCGTATACCGTGGTTGAAAGAATCAAGCCTGGGACTTATTGGTTGGAAGACAAAGATGGCAGGGTTTTAACTCAACCTTGGAATATTGAACACCTTCGAATGTACTTGGAATAACACTTGTGTAAATATTTACTTGTTTAAACATCCATGTAAATATTTGGGGGCATACCTTCCCCTCTCTGGTGGCGCGGAGAGCTTTCAATAAAATTTGGTGCCTTCTTCAAAATTCTCTAAGTGTTTTCAAAGTTTTATCTATTATCATACTACCCGGACTAAAAGATCTGAGGGCTATTTAAATTCTAGCCGGAGAGCCTTAATACTCTCACAATACAATAAAACTACTTAAACTCCAGCTATTTAAACAAATAATGAAAGAAGAGGATGGTTGAGCAAAATAAAAACATTCATTCAACAACTTAAAATTGCCTTGGCCTTCCAAGGACTTTTTGAACAAGTTTGGGCATAGTACAAAAAATCTGTCCGAATAATACGGACACCATCACAAAAAGAGTGCCTTGGCCTTCCAAGGACTTTAGTTCGAATAAAAGATAAACAGAATAAATTATAAGTTAAGGTTGAGCCTTTGAAGATGGCTCGCCCTCATCTGCTTTCTTGCCCTTGATGTCGCTCTTCTCTTCGACTATCTTCTTGCCCTTGGGGTCAATTTCTTCTTCACCTGGGCTCTCTCCGGTTTCCTCTTCATTATCAGACGAGGACTCACTGGAATATCCCTCGTCAACCATAGTATAATAGGGAAGGTCGTCATCATCCACATAGCGCCATAAGCTGCCCAGTCTCCTATTCGGGAATTTTTCGTGAAATAGGAGAACCATATCAGACTTCACCCTTTGAATCATTAGCTCCTCGCTTTGTATCATCTCCTTGGCATAGGCGTTGATCTTGGCCTTGATTGTGGCCTCTTGGTCCCTCACCAAAACAGTCTTCTCTTCAGCAGCCTGAGTCACTGCATTCTCTAAAGCAATTTTGTCAGTGGTCAGGTTGGTGATGAGCTTCTCCTTGGCTGCAGTTTCTCCCCTTGAGATTTTCAGGTCCTTCTCCAGTCCGGACAGCTTAGCCCGGAGGTCTTTTATGGTCTCTTCCAAAGAAGCAACTTTTGTGTTGCTTTCATCTTGATTATTCTTTAGCTGATCATTTTCCTCCTTAAGCAAATCAATCTTAGTAGCAGCAGTCTGGAGGTCATCGGACCGCTTCTCCTTCTCAGACTTGAGGTCTTTGATGGTGTCTACCTGACTTCGGACTTGCCTTTCCAAAGTAAGCATTGGCTGTACATTGCTAAGTAGAGAATGGGCTATGATGTCCTTCTCGCTAGAAACCATGAAAGTCTTACCGTTAAAATTGACCGTGTTGGAGCTGCTCGGAGGGACGTAGGGCCCTGCGAACTCGTCTCTGGGTAGGCCAAGAAAATATTCACCAAGTCCACCCAGACCGGTGATGTCCATTTCATCCAAGTTAAGCTCTCCCCCCTCAACTTCATCTGTATGGAATTCCTTTGGAATCTCTTCTTGAAAGTCCCTTGGGATCTCTTCGGCCAATGTTGGGTCAGTAGGGAAGGAGGGCTCCGGGTCCCGGAGAGCAATCTCATCTCCTTGGGAAGTCTTTTTCTTCTTGGCTTCCCTGTCAGCACCTTCACTTGCTTGCTTGCGAGTCCTCTTTGAAGCTCTTGAGGGTTTTGGGAGATTCACTTCGTGCTTTTCGCTCTCCTGTTCCACCACTTGTAAAAGGGTTGCATCAATTTGAACCTGGGCCAGTCCCTCTGGGTCTGTTGGGGCCTCCTTCTCAGTGTCACCTTCCGCATTCCTTCCTTTCTTCTTCTTGCCTTTCATTTTGCTCGGGGCTTTGGCCCGGGCAGGCAGGTAGAGTGTCCCATCCAGCTCGTGGGACCTTCTCAGCACAATGTCTTCATCAGGCTGGGTGGCAAGCTCTTCCCAGGATAGGTCTCTCCGACCTGTTGTGTTCCACAGATGGGACCTTGCTAGGTTTCCATTGGTAAAGGCCTTGTGGAAACGGTTCTCCCAGTTCTCTGCAGCCCATGCGTTGATTTTGCCACAAGTAGTCTGTCCGGCCTTCAGGTAGTCCCCGAACTCCTTTGGCAGCTCTATTAAAACAAAAGAGAAATTGGTTAGTACAAAGAAGAAAAGAGAGATTCGAACAGAAACTTAAAATAAAAACTTACGGTCACTCCTCCATCTACTCCTGAGGAGGCTTGGATTCTCTCCGGCCTTGATTTTCTTGCCGTTTTCCCACGAGCCACTAACAAACAAGAATTGGCTCCTCCATTTGCTCTCCGACTCCAGGAGATCATCAACAGCTTTGAGATCATTCCCCATGTTGAAATGGTAGAAGGGGAACTGATGATGCTTGCATAGGTTGGCCACTGCAGCGAACTCTTCCATAGGAAGAGGAATCCCTGATAGCCTAGATGCCATTATGCATGACATCAAGGTGAACCAATCATTGGGGCTTAACTGTGATGGGCAGAGTTTGACCAAGTGAAAGTAGCGCACTATCTCCGAGTCTAGTGGGAACCTGAGTCCCCAGTTGAATAGCTCTGTAAAGAAGACTATTCCATTCTTTTTACAATCCATCGGGGTCTCCGGATCGATTGGAATCCTTATCTTTACATTCTCAGGGATCCCCCACTTTGTGCGCAATCTACCCGGATCTAAAGTATGGATGAACGCATACTTGGTCTTCAGCAAGGCCAAAAGATACTTGAACTCAACTTTATGAAAGCATGGCCCCACTCTCCCTTCAAGGCTCTCCGGCAGGTCCGGACGCTTAAGATATAAGTTCTCTTTGCCCTTCTTGGCAACAACAATAGCAGTATCAGCCTGTCCGGAGGACTCGGACTCAAAATGGACCTTCTCAGTAGAGTTCTCCATCCTCTCCTCCATAATTGTTGGGGGAGCTTCTGTAGAAGTAGTCCGGGGAGGATTGAAGCTTGGCATAGCTGACCCTCCGGACTGTTGACTGCCCGTATTTATTCGATTTCTCACCTCAATTTGAGTTTCTGAAGCAGAAGATTCTTTGGGGGGTAGTGGGCTGCTGGCCTCTAGTCCTGACGGCCTCTCCCGGGGAGCTCTAATAGTTGCCCCAGACTCAGATTCACTGTTTTTTGCCCCCGATTTCGAGGGAGTGTTTTTAGAGGATAGCCCTTTGACTAACCGGCTTGGCCTTTTGATGACTAGCTTATCCGGGGAGTGGTCAGAGTCAGACCCCATGGCAATAAAAGACGATTTTTTCCTAACACTGGTAGCAGTAACTCCTGGTTCAACAGCGGGGATTGACTCCTGAACTGAGGAGCCAGAAACTATGGGAGAAAGGGTGGATTGAAAGAGCTTTTTAGGCTTAGTACCTTTGGAAGAAGATGAGCCGCTATCAGATTCTGCGACAGAAGAGGCTGGTTTCTCAACAGGCGATGATGGTAGCCCTACTGCAAGTCTTTTTTCCTTCTCGACCCTTTGTGCTTTCTCCAACTCCGAGAGGTTAAGCCAGCCGCGTTTGATCAGTGCTGTTCTTGCTGTAAACATAAACAGCCAAGGAAGTTTTGAGTTCTAGAGAGATAAAGCTCTGGGTGAAATTGCAGAGTGAAATTTGAAAGAGATAATGAGACAGTGAAAAGTGAATGAGAATTTATAGTAAATGTAAAAAAAAGGGAGTTGATTCCTAGGAGAATCCGAAAAGTCAGGTAATGATTAAAAGACGGCGCTGATGTCATTATTGGCAATTAAAGAGGTAATTTGTTAAAGAAGGTGGTGCGAAATTCAAGGTGAAAAAACGGCTGGAGTGACCAATCAGGGAGTGACACGTGTCCCATTAACTCTGGCAAAAACCGTTTGAAATTCGTAACGTTTGACCTGTCCGGGTATACCCATAACTCTCTCCGAATTAAGAACCACTTCCTGTAATCGGACAGTTTTTTAGATCTTTGACAAAGACACTTTCTCAAACACCTAAAAAAGAGGCTCCTGATGAGTCCGAATCTAGGACATCTCCCGGGAAGGGCAGGTCAGTGTATATAAGATCATTTGGACCGGACAGATCATTTGGACCGGACAGATCACTTCGAGACAATGTGAGCCTAAGGCTGTTCGAACTATGACAAAAGTACTAAAAAACCTAAACACTTCCTGACTAAGCTACCTGTTCTCCTGCTTAGAACTCATGGGTCTTTAAACATGACCCGGGTCCATTAAACTTGACCCAAAAGCCCATAAGGGCCCAAACATCACACTATAAATGCTCAACCACCAGCATTAACTTCTAATAATGAAAATTAACTGCTGCCAAGCTGCTTAATTATCTCTCCACCTTGAAACACCCTTACACCACCTTGAAACACCCTTACACCACCTTGAAACACCCTTACACCACCTTGAAACACCCGTACACCACCATTAAACACCCCTGTACCACCTTGATACTCCACTTAAAATTACTAGCCTACCCTTGGGCTATTTTTATCCTCACCAGTGATGATTTAAGAGGATTTATAACACCATAAGCAGATTTTTTGTTGGTGATTTTAGAGATTGTTCGGGTGATGATTGATACTGAAAGGTCATCCAATGTCTTTATAAGAGAGGTTATGATCAAAAGATTGGTATTGTGTAGTTTAAAAAGACCAACATGAATTTGATAAGTTTCAGTAGACGATCGACCAATTCTTTTGGGGAAGTTTATTTAATAGTATCTGCTGGAAGAGGGGAAACAAAAAGATGGTTTTATATTGTTTATGATTTTTAATTCTTTAAGTTATTATAATTAAAATTTAGGCTGACTTTAGTTTCATAAGATGAAGGTTGTAGCATTGTTTTACCACCAACGTGTTAAGTAGTTTATAAGGGGGCAAATGTGGTTAGTAGAGGAAGCAAAAAAGAAATTATAGAAAGTCATTCTTTGTCACTGGCACCTGAAAATATTATCTTATTACAACCATAGAATTCATCAAGGAATGTGAATTATTGATGGAGTTTAAGGAAGGTGAGGTAGATTATCGTGAGAAGATTCGAATAAAACAAAGTCAATAGAGAAAGTAATAGATTTGGTTATGGACGATGGTAAGGTAGTTAATCTCTACTTATTCTCAACCACTTGGAATTTCATAATCAAATCATATTTATATTTAAATTTATATTAATTTATATGTTAGTTTTAATTAATAATGAATAAAATACTCTCAATTATTATTTTTCTCTGTTTATTAGGAACTTGAGAACTAAAATAGCAAAAGAAAACTTAAAAGAGTAAAAATGAGCTAAGTGACAATAATTTATTAAAACTGGAGAAAATAATTAAAGCTAATGACTTGAGAAAAATAAAAGAAAATAAAAAGAAAATTCAAAATCTGAATAAATTCAATTGAATTACATTTTAAATTTAAAAAGAGATTTTCAGTAAAATTGATTTTGAATCCCAAAATGAGTGATTAGAGATAGAAAAATTAAACTCATTAATTATAATTTCTTTTTCTATAATTAATGGGTAGAAAAATCTATGGCTATAAATTCTCCTGTATAGAGAAAGAAAAAATCATTTTGGAAAAAGAAAAAAATAAGTCTTATAGTCAATAAAATCAGATCGATTTTTTTATTCTTTTAGTTTCTTGTTTTTTTATAAACATGATTAGCATGAGTTAATTTTTTATTATTACAGGGTTAGAAAAGCTTTGTTAATACAATTGATATTTGAATTTCTATTTAAATTTTTAATTTATTTTTTTAATTTATTTATTTATTATTAAACCCTATTTGAATCCAAAAATATGTTATAGAAATGATTGAACTTTTACAAGCCCGTTGAAGTATCTTAAAGGTATTGAATAAAGACCATAATATACATTAATAAAGTAAACAAAGGAATATATATATTTATATAAAGTTATAGAACACATAGCAATAAGAAAGGCATATAAATACAAAGTTATAATGGTTTAGTAGCTTCATCTTGATTGTCAAAGCTGCAAACTAGCTGAAAAATTAAAAAATATGCTCCAAATGATAGACTCCATGTGCAAGAATAGAGGGAGTCCCAGTGAAATAATCATTACCACCCATTTGATAGTCACGAGCTTCATAAGCTGTTACAAAAATAGTGCTTGGAGATGTTGAAATTTTTGAACAACTAGCTGGTACTAAGGGTATCTGCATGAGTTCCCTCATAAGGAAATTCTGGAGTATTATTAACAACATCAACACTGGTAATATTATTCAAAAAATAATGGGCCTCCACAACCACTTTTGGAACTTCAACATCAAGTTTGGTTTCCTTTTTTCTATGGTCTTCTTGAAATTACTACATTCACCATATTCTTCATTCTTCCGCTCCGTATTCCTCATCTCGTCGTACTGACTGGCTAAATTAGAAATGATCATCGTAACCCCTTTCTTATTTATAGATTTAAGAAAAAGCTTAAGAGAAAGATTTTCTATATTTCTTTCATTTACCATCATAGGGAGGAACATTCTTAATAACTTAGAAACCTCTCTTATATATTGCAATCCCCTTGATGGTAGAAGAAAAAAATTCCATTAAAAATTCAAGCTCTTTTTTAGAACATTTTTCACCAACGACCACATATCACCAGTTTTAACCATGCATGATATTTTGGGACCATAAAGAATTCCTATAGGAACTCCAGAAAAAAGGTTAACACTTTACCTTGAGAGGTATAAGGTGAATTCAAATCAAAAACCTTTGATTTAACATTTAAGTCCTTTGAAGTTGAAGTCTTGGGAACCGAAATCTTCACATATTTGGAAAAATAGATCTTTAATTTGAGCTTTGAGTCAACCTCTTAGGTCCCCTTTGGATAATTTCTCATATCTTGCCTTAATACAAACATTTTCGACACATTCGTCTAAGGGTTACTATGTTTGGAGCCAACCTTGTTTGACACAATGCCTCAAAGTAACCTTCGTCTCTTCAAACTGATCGACCTTTGTGGTTTTGGAAGAAACAATTATATTTATGGATTTACTATCAGGGGGACCCCAAATATTAGCCTTAGTTTTGACCCAAAACCTGAAACACAAAGTTAAAATAGCTTTAAGATTACGCCACATACCACTAGCTATGAAACGCTCAGGAACGAAGATGTATTTCTAATCACAAAACTATTATTTGATTTCATATATAAGCCTGCCATGCCCGTTATGGGTATGAGCACGTCTATTGTAAGACATCTGCAAATATATAAATGATATTTAAAAAATAAATAAATAAAGGTTATACTCAAAGATCAAAATATCCAAATTTCAATAAAATAAATCCTATAAAATAAGAGTGTCATAATAAGACACCCAAGTACAAGAACAATAGAATTTGTTCACTTTAACTTCAATCCCCCAATTGTCCGAGACATAAACGAATTGTCTCTTCCAAATCTTATTATAATATATGAGTTTCTCCATGATCTTAACATCACTGCCTATAATAATGTAAAAGAAATAATTACCTTTCATAATAGAAATCTTCATAATTTCAAAAACAATATCTAACACTGGAGTACCGGATGCAAAAGAATGATGTCCCCATTAAATTTTTACAGGCATTAGGAAAAGGTTGACTTGGTAAAATTCGAGTGTCTTAAAAAAGTTTAATAATTCTCTGATAAACAGGAGTCGAAGATCTAATTCAAATATATAATTAAAAATTACAACTTCATGAGTATGAGCATCCAAAAAGGTTTCATCACGTATGAAAAATCAAACTTTGATGATGGCAGGAACCACCCATTCTCTTTTCTTCCTACTATAGTTTTATTTATTAGTATAAATGTATATATTCTCGTTCTACCTCAAAGTCTCAATAGTACTCATGTGATTCCTTATATAGAAAATTTCAGAACTCCTTCAACTAAATTGGAACAAATGCAGAAGAAAAGCAAAAACAAACATCAAAGATATATAAATTAACGATCTCGAACACCGAATGAGAGGTGTATTAATAATATATAATGTGTGTAAGAGAGAATCATCGACAATAATAATTTTATAAGGATTTCGTCGAGAATCTCGAGAATGTACACTATCTTCTGATTTTCTAGGAGAATAAGTCCTAAATGGAGCACTAGTGCTCTAATTGAGCATATTATATTGTTGGCATTCCCTGTAAATAAATGATTATGAGATTATGGTTCTTTCCATTTGTGAGGACAAATAAGAGAAAAAGATAAAAATAAAATCAATAACGAACTAGAAAGTCAACGAATTTAAGTGGAAGAAGATCAAAGAAAGAATAAAAAAAATGTACATAGCATGAAAATGGAGAGGTTTTCAAAAGAGTGAGAAAAAGAAGAAGAAATTTATTTAGAGAAAAATAAGATCATCAAAACTCTTCATTTATTTAATTAATTAATGATCCAGATTCTTTTACAGATAAAGGGCTCATATCAAAACAAATCAAATGGCTCAGATGAAAGGAGCCCAAAGCCCAACACATGTGAAAAATACATAATAATTATACATATTTCCAACACGTTTCATGATTTTTTTTTATCTCTCCAATGAAGCATGCAATTAATTACTTCTACCACTTTAGATATATTCATTTTTCTCTTCCACTAAGTAACAAGTTTATGTCATGCATAAGTTTCACTTAAAAAATCACTGTAAAAATATATAAAATAAAGTCTCGCCAAATAGAAACTTTAAGTTAGAGATGTCCTAGTCAAATGATCTACTAAAGTAACCAGTCCTTCATTCATATTTTGAAATGACTATGTGGTTACTCTCATATACATACAGACAATCTGACGTAGTTTTTTAAAATAAATTTCCTTCAAATTGGTGTCAATTTTAAATAAAAGTTTCACTTAGAGAACACATAATACTAGTAAATCAAAAAAGGGAAATGTTACTATACTTATAATCTTTTCCTTTTGATAAAATAAAGTTTGTTGTCCTTAATGAAGGTTTGAGCCGACAAAGTGTTAACATAACTCAAGGCTCTTATGAGTCTAATGTAATTTTCTCAATAGTTTGGCTCGACATACACTTGATTGGGCAATTACTTTCTGTTTTAAAGATAACCAGAAAATTAGATTTCTGTTGTTTTATAAGACAACATATGTCTCGACTAACGGAAAATAATTCAAGATTCTAGTCCTCCCCTCAATGCTCTTTCAAGAGTGATGAAGAGTTATTGATAAGAGAAGAAATTAGCATGGCTATACCCGATCCAGATATGCGCATTGGGATTCCACTTGAAGATAATAAAGACTTTGTTAGAGATATTATTAAGTATAAAATTTATTCTTAAGATTGTGACCAAAGATATTTGCTCGAATTATTAAAAATTATACTTAGTTAAGGATAAATTATATCTTTTATCAAATGAGATATTTATCTTCCTTTTATTTTGGAGTGATTGAGTTCACACTGATAACATTAGGAGTTGAAATCGGCAATATCCGAAATCTATTGTTTAGAGGGGCCGATTCGTTCTTCCATTGAAATCTTAAGAATGACCCACGGAGTACCCTGATCTAGCGCCGACAAATCTTTCAGACCCGACCAGAGGCGATCGGGTGCATTGTTATAAGCATAGATGGTAGTAAGACGAAAATAAATTGGAAAGTTGTGAGTTATAACTTAAAATGAATGTATTATAGAGGGGGTGAGAGGATATAGATGAATATTACACTTGAATTCTAGATAATCTATATCATACTCAAGGGGGGCGAGGTATGTTTAGTCGCGTAATGAAAAAAAAATCAACATGACTATGGAATCCACCTTAGACAAACAAACACTATTTTCAATTAGATCATTATAAAGATATTATTACTTATGATGAATTTATTGACATGTTTTTGTTGTATTCGGTCATTCAACCTATAAATTTTTTAAAAAAACCAATAGATATTTTAAAACTTACAGTGAAATCAATCCATAAACCACAATTACTTCAATACGAGTCTCAAACTTATTTCTAGAATAATCTTTACTATGTAAATTCTTTTTTTTCCATTTGCGACCTAATAGTCTCGATTGATGGTTCATAAAGATGCATTGCAAATCATATTTTGTTATAATGGATAGCCGGTGGAAGGATCTAATGTCCAACGATGATAAGGGTTTAAAAAACGTGGATGAAAGTTAATAGATAAAAACCCGATGGATAGGTAACAGGGCCATCATGAGACCCGAACGACCCTGAGATTGTGCTGGTCAGCAATTGGACCAGAAATCTGAAGCCCACCAGCTGCACCCTTGAAACTAAAAATTGTCGGTCCCTTAAAAGCTATATAAACAAATGGGCTAAGAATCAACGGTTCAAGGAAAAGGCCCGAATCCGGTTTTGAACCATGGTTTAAAAACATAGGTCCCAATATTGTATTGCTTACAACCAGTGGTTCTAGAGCTGGCGCCACACCTCCATCCACAGCGCTCCAATTTAAGCGAAGAAATTGCTCTGGCCACCGGGATATAAACTGTTGGGAGAAACGACCCTTCTCGGAGGTAAGAAGAAGATTAGTATCATGTTTTAATTGAAATATAACTAAAGGCCATACTTTTCAATATAACTTCTTTACACTCGTATTATATTGTCCATTAAGATCTTGGAAATCCAGAGATTATTATTTTTAAATTTTTGTAATGAATAGTTTTTTATAAAACACTTTCAAATTCTTCGAAAGATTATACAAGTCAGTTTCTTAATAAACATCGGTGAAGATGTTAAAGTCAATCCATTGTTGAATAATTTTTAGAGTTAAATAGATCTGTTGTGTTCCAGAAACAGAAACACGTCTTGTTTCTAACTCTTATATCAGAATTGGGCGATATTGGTACTCAAATCGAAGGTCTTGACGAGCCCAACAAGTATCAAAAGCGTGTAAAGTCACGAAGTTTGGACCCTAAATTTTATTGTTTAGAAGCCCAAAATTCAAGTTTCGTATATTTTATTATTAATTTTAATATTGTAAGACAATAATGTTACTTCTATATTTTAGGATTAGGGTTTAGAGTATTTGCTATTTAAAAAATCTTATGTCCTAAATTTTGAATCAGTTTTTGTTGAATGGATATAATTTTTCTGAACTTGCGAGTTCTGTGTACCCTAGAGTTAGGGTTTTATCCAATTTGTCTTCAAGTGATATTCTATCTACATCAAGAACTTTATAGTATAAGCAAGTACTCCATGTTGATATTATTTCTATGTTGATGTTATCGACTTAATCATAGAGTTAAACTTGATTATAATTCATATTCATTGAACAAACCGATAGTATCATTTGTAAATCCCAAATAAGAATAAAAAACAAATGAGTATCCTAGATCCTAAATAGGGGAAAAGAAAATCAATACGCAAGATTTAATCAAGAAAAAAATATCACATATAAGTTTTGAATGTGGATTTTTATTTGCGTTATTTGTTTTACCTACAGTTGGCATCAAAACTACTGGTTTGTTTAGAGAAAATGGATTATAGTCACTTTAATCCATAAATAAAGTCAATATCAACAACTATTGGAAACTAATAATAGAGGATTTGATATACTTCAAAGATTTGTTTCATCTGATTAAGTCAGTTAAAGATGTCGATGGTAACTTTGCTAAACCGTCAAAATCATAAGCAAACAATAAAAAGATTTAGAGAAGTTGAAATGAAAGTTTTTCAGAACTATTCAATAATGAGTTGATCTTAGCATATTCAATCATGTTTTTCAAAAGTTTAACGTGTATGATCTTTGGAAGAAATTGGAAGGTTTTTATGAAAAAAATGATCGGTCATAACAAAGTTTGTTTGATTAAAAGATTTGTTAATATGGAATTAAAAAGTGGTAAGTCACTTTTGGATCATCTCAATAATTTCCATGATATTAATGATCAGCTGCAAGCTTTATTTTTATTGAGTTCGTTATCAGACACTAGAGTTGGCTTTTGGAAGTGGATCAAAACCAAAGCGAACAATATCATACTAGTATGGATATCGGTTGTTCATACTTATTTACGGCAGCGAAATATGTTGTATTCCCACCAAATGGTATCAGAGCTTTATGTCCAGAAGGGACGCGATGTGAGTGAAGTTCTCGGAGATCGAACATGATGAACCAGAAACCATGCTCAAGGTAAATGATCTACTCTAAAGATCCTAGTTTGAAGTATCTATGTCTTATCAAGTGGTGTGATTTGATTGGATTGGCGTTAAGTAACAAGGTAGTGTGGTCTCGTAAGAGTGAACATGTAGACCTGTTGTAAAGATCTAGGTGGGGAACCTTGGAGGAACCTGATTAGATTGGATGGGTGAAAGTTAATTGAGAGGAGGTTGAAGTGGTAATCTGTTCGAGAGGAATATTTGTTTGGTGTGATCAAAATGTTACATCCTAAATCTGTTAGATGTCAAGTATGAGGAATTTTTTGAAAGTGAACCAAAAGTAAAGTCGTGCGAACAATTGGGTCCAAATCGGATATTATCATATTAGTGTGGAGATTTGATTGCTCTTACTTATATATGAAAACAAAATATACGATACATATATTCTCAACAAATACATATGCAATAATTTTTCTTTAAGATAAATAATTTTTTTGTGAAACTTTGCATGAACTTAAAACGAATGGTGGACGAAGAAGGGGTTTGTTTGACTAGTACAAAGCCCTCGGTGCACTTCAAGCACAACCAACACGTAACTAAGAGCATGATGCTAGTTTGGACGAGTAAAAAATTAGGGTTATGTTGGATATTTTAGTGTAATTGGATTAACTAGTTGACCAATGTAGTCATAATATATTATCGAGCAAGTCGGAGAGTGTGGAGTACACGCTTGTTAGAATATATTATGATTAGTGGGTCCAATGGACTGATCCTTGTTCGGGTTAGATTTATTTTGAATGATAAGGCTATTGGGAAAATTCATGGAAATTTGAATTTGAAAAAATAATATGAATTTGAATTTGAATTTGAATTTTTAGTCAGTTTATCATTTGAAATTTTAACCGTTTTTGGACATAAAACTGTTTTACAGTTGAGTATTTTGGTTGAATAAATAAGTATGGTTCTGAACAGAAAATAAGAACGACAAAAATTCATTCTCGTTGTTCAAATGTATACGCTCTGATTTTATCCGGTTGAAAATGTTGGAGAACCACCAAAATAATTTCAATCTGAAATTGTCAAAACAAGACTTCAGAGTTTATCCGGAAATCTCTAAAGAAAATTCCCAACAAAAGATTGAAATTATCTATTCTTGTTTTGTGAAGAGATTTGTACGAAGATGTTCTTGTTTTATGATTTTTATGAAGATTGAAATGAAGAGATCGGTTGTAAATTCTTAAAGAATCCATAATCAAGTATTGAAGTATCAATGAAACTACGGTATCATCCTCTTGTAAGTTTTTCTCCCCTGACTTTTACTTATGGATGTCTGTTTTTTTTAGACAATAAAAATGGTGATAATCTTTGAATTGTTTTAAATTCTGTAAATGATACACACATTGGATTAATTGTTGTTTTGGTTGTTAGAAGTGTATATCCATGTTTGAAAATGTATGCAATTGAATGGTGAAGTTTAATTGCGTAAATTTTGCATACACTTGTTGAATGGCTGCTATTTTAGTTGTTGGAATTTTACCAACAATTAAGTAATGGAGGCTATGATTGATTCTGAAGAAAAATCAATACGCTTTAGCGGAAAATTATATATATTTTTCAAGCGCAGTTCGAAATCCATGTTTGTATTTTCATGCCGAGTTTGAAAATGCAATAGGTAACTCTATAACTGTTATCTGAATTCGCTTTAATGAGAAACTGATATATGAGTTTATTAAATACTATATTATGGTTCCTTTTCTTTGTTTAATTAGAAAATGAAGGTTTTCATTTGGCTTTGTCTGTTTTAATTAGGACATGACGATTTTCTAATTGTCTGTTTCAACTGGAAAATGAAGATTTTCTAATTGTCTATTTTAATTGGGAAATGAACACGTGCACGAGTCAAACTGAATTAGCAGTTCTGCCGGCTTATGATAGTGTTATAGTTAACACTTCTGCATATGTGATAATTATGATAAAGTTGTTAGTATAAATATATATTAATAACTGCGCTTGTGTTATAACTGCACGTAGAGGTTATATAAAATTGTAGAATAGAAATGGTAGCCACATGGTTTTGCAAATGATGAATTGTCAACACTTAGTACAACTGTTATCATTGGTTGGTCGAACTAAGACGGAATGGCCCAAACCCTGCGAGTTCCACTCTAAATATTCTGTTGAGAAACTTCGGGATTGCTCAAGAATGATAGTTGCCTTCCACATGAAGGCAGGGACAGGAAAACTAACAGGTGCACATCGAAAGTACAGTACTTCAAAGTTTGGTTATGCAGCCAGGACGAAGCCTGCTAGTTTTCTGCTAGAGTAAGAAGGTAAGGTATATGAGATGATTAGAACAACATAAGTTCTATAGTTGGGGGGTATTGTTGTTGTCAAATTGAACATAATAAGATGTTTTGGAGAGTTTTGATTCGTCATCCTGGTGATGTGATGGTGGTGTTTTTTAATTTCTGTCAGTAAGAACAGATTGTGAATTCACTTGAGTTACTATTTGTGACTCTACTTTTTTAATTACTACTATTTCAGCATATCGTTATCTATAATAAGAATTTTTCATGATATAATATATTTATTTCATGATAAAACTAGGGTCGGAGTATATAAAAGAGTAAATTATAAATTTAGTTTATTTATAAGTTAATATAATGTATGTTTTTGAAATTTTGATGTTATATAATATTGTTTACGGTTTCGGTAAGTTTTGATTTTATTTGTAAATCAGTTATGATTTGTTTATATGTGGATGACATGTTGATTTTTTGGCATTGACCAAATTAAATTAATGAAACCAAGACATTCATATCATCTAGTGTTTGAGATGAAAGATTTGGAGGAAGGGGAGAGGCTTCTTGATATATGTATGTGAGGATTAAAACTAGGCTGGATATTTCCTTTGATGTTGGAAAGCTTAGTAGGTTATACTAGCAATCCTAGTTCACATCATCGGAAAACTTTAAATCGATTATTTAAGTATTTAAAAGGAACCATTGATTATGGTTTGACTTATACTGGATTTCCTTCGATACTATGCGAGTTATATTTCGAATATGGAAGAAACTCTTCCACAAGTGGATGGGTATTTCTACTTGGGGGAGGTGCTCTCTCTTGGGCGTCTAAGAAACAAACTTGTATTACTGATTCAACAATGACATCAGAGTTTGTGGCATTAGCAGCAGCGAGTAAAGAAGCTGAGTGGCTAAGAAATTTAATATATGAAATTCCGTTGTGTCCCAAACCTATATCACCTAAATCTATCAGATGTGATAGTGAAGCTGTTTACAAAGGCAGGTCTAGACACTTAAGTGTTAGACACAGTATGATTCGTGAGCGCATCACACATGATGTTATTTCAGTAGAGTTTGTGATAACTCAATATAATTTAGCCGATCATTTAACCAAAGGGTTAAATAGAGATTTTGTACACAAATCGGCTATTGGGATGAGATTAAAGTCCATTTGAAATCTCTCATGTTAAGATACCCAATTCCCATCTAATATGACATTAGGTGCTGAATTCAATGTGGAAAGCTTAACATCTAGAGATTGGAACACATTGGTAGTATTATCCCAAAGTATGTGTTCAGACATGCAAGTTGTGGAGGTTGAAGTTTATCTTCTTAATGGCTCTTTTGAAAAATTGCATATGCATGTGAAAGAGTAAAAGATCTACCTATTTAAGCATGAAGTTTAGCCGCTTCAAGAAGCTAGGACTTGGCTTTGATATGCTTAAGAAGGATAAGGACACAAGGCTAGTAAAAGATAGTGTCAAGTAAGAACATTTGAGAATGTAAATTTATGTGTATATTATCTTCGAGTATTCATTATGGATAGTAAAGGTTCAATCCTTATTGATACCTTGATATTCGAATATTTGGAATGTGTAATATACTAATATGAAATTCAATCGTCACGATATTTCATTTATGCATAAATTTGTTATTTGTTATGATTTTGTTTTAGTTAATCATGAATTGCACTAAAATGGGGGAAGATTGTTGGATATTTTAGTGTAATTGGATTAACTAGTTGACCAATGTAGTCATAATATATTATCGAGCAAGTCGGAGAGTGTGGAGTACACGCTTGTTAGAATATATTATGATTAGTGGGTCCAATGGACGGGTCCCTGTTCGGGTTAGATTTATTTTGAATGATAAGGCTATTGGGAAAATTCATGGAAATTTGAATTTGAAAAATTAATATGAATTTGAATTTTTAGTCAGTTTATCATTTGAAATTTTAACCGTTTTTGGACATAAAACTGTTTTACAGTTGAGTATTTTGGTTGAATAAATAAGTATGGTTCTGAACAGAAAATAAGAACGACAAAAATTCATTCTCGTTGTTCAAATGTATACGCTCTGATTTTATCCGGTTGAAAATTTTGGAGAACCACCAAAATAATTTCAATCTGAAATTGTCAAAACAAGACTTCAGAGTTTATCCGGAAATCTCTAAAGAAAATTCCCAACAGGTTATACGAAGGAATGTATGTATAAGAAGTCTCGAGACATTGAGAAGAACCGTACAAATATTTTTGTAATTTTTTAATATGGTTTTTAAAAGTTTTAAAATTTTATCATTTTTACGGTTGATATTAACGAAAAGAAAAAGATTCTCTCACTTACTCTACCCTTATATTATTATTATTTTTTATTAAACCCTATTTGAATCCAAAAATATCATAGTCTATCATTTTAACAAAATGAATATCATAGTTTATTTTTTAACAAATTGCATAATTTTAAAATTTAACATTTTTAAAATAATTAAATCTAGAGTCATTTTAAATATAAACATTCAATTTCGTATGTTCGAATATATTTTATTGTTAATTTTTATAGGGAATCGGTTCATACGAAGATAAAAATGGAAACAACAAATAAAAGAGAATATAAATAAAACCAAGCACAAAAAATAGATTTAACGTAGTTCGGATTGTAAAAAATTCATATATTCATGGGTAATAGACACTCTTATATTAAACATGTGGATTACAACAAAACTCTTAAATACAAAGGATTGAATCACTTTTTGTTACAAAGATAACACGATTCATTGAACTCTTTATTTAGTTTTTATCTCTCACCTCACTTCTCTCTCAAAAGACCTAGATCATTCTCTCACTTAGGAATTTTGTTGCTCACGTCATTGTTGTCACAAATCCTAGCTTTGTGTATTTTCTTCCATTTACATGTTTAGGAAAAATCCTAATTCTTCAACACACACTCCAGATTAATTTTCATTAATCAACGGTTGTATTAAAGTCATAATTCTTGAAAATATGAAGCCTTATAAATATGAAATCCAAATTAATAAGAAACCTAATAAAGATAGATTACTCCATTAATAAGAAATCTAATTAATATAGAAATACGAGAATAAGAGACCCATTTAATTAGGAAACCTAGCAATTAAAAGAAGTCTATTTCAATTAAAAACTAAACGGAGTAGTATTGAAACATATATTTGGAGAGAGCTTCGACAAACTCATTGGTCCAACTCTCATGCTTCAGCCGAACATAATTCGATTCAGTTCGCTTCGGACCAGTCCACTTCAGACAAACCTGATTTGCACCAACCTAACCTTCTTCCACTCAGTAATCACAAATTTTGTGAGCTTGTCTCAGCCCTTAGGTTTTAACATACGCCTCTGCATTTAAATCACGACCAAAGCTTCACCTAAAGAGTTTCATCCGTTCTTTCTTACACATGTAATCAATTAATCCAACTATATTTATGTAGTCCTTCGACATTACCTATGTTGACAAGTTACTTCTAAGCTATTTAACCATATTTATAATTTATATTATTTTTGCTCTATATATGTTTTTGAAATTGTTTTATAATATTATACTCAATAATATTTTATAGCTATTTACAATTTAATGACGTATCCATATAATTTGTTGATAACTTTTATATAAGAGAAAGTATAACCAACTTGTATATAACTATAGTTATAATAAATTTCATTTTCTGCGGATATATGGCATGTGATATATATGTTTATTATGCTTATAGTTAGGGATGACAATAGGGTGAGTCCGGATCGATTCAGGCCGATGCGTTTGAGCCTTTTTTTTTACTTGAACCCTAACCCGGCTCGACCTGCTGTAGTTTTATATTTTCGCACCTGAGTCTGACCCGCATGTGTCTATAGGTGAGCCCGACCTGGCTCACAAACACTATTTTTATTATTCGGATTTTTCGGTCCGGTTCGATCAAATTGAAAACATCTTACATTTGATTTTATTTTTTAATTTAAACAAAAATTAAAATGTAAATTAACCAAAACAAACATAACTAAATAAACAATTAAATGTTACTCAAATAAACAAACATAAATGTTTATAAAACTAGCCATATAAAACATGGCTTAAATAATATGAATTAAAATATTAAAAAACACAAATATTTTTGAAATTTTTTATAGTTTGGAATAGTATCATCAATCATCACCTCCACTTATCGCAATGTTTTCATCTTTATTTTTAAAATCATTAAAATAAATTTGATGTGTCGACTCTGACATTGCTTATGTTGACGAACATAATAAATAACATGATTGTAGGTTAAATAATAAAGATTAATGATGAAATTACATTTAAATAAATCAATAACTATAAAAATTTAAATATTACGGATTAAGTCTACTGAGAGAATCTAATCGGTAAATACAATATTTAATAGAAGAATCTAATCAGTAATTACTTGAAAAACAAAATATATATTATCGAATAACATTTTTTTAGAGGTAGTTTTGTTATATATCCTTATTTTTTATTTTTTATATATAGTTTATATTTTCGTGCTCGGTCGAATTGGATAAACTAAAAATACAAACTTGGCATGGTCCGTATATGGACCATAATATTTTTTATGTACCAGATCTATTATAAGTCCGGAACAAAAAAAACTATGACCAGATCGAACCAATTTGGATCGGCTCGGACCTACATTTCCTTCTATACTTGTCGTTTACTCGTAGTGGTGATACGACATATAATTAATATTATATGTTAGTTTTAGTTAAAAGAATAAAAATAAGCTAAATTTAGAAAAATAAACAAAAAATGAAAAAAAATATTAAAGTAAAGAACTGAAGAAAATAAAAGAGAATGAGAAAAGATATTCAATTAAAATCAAATAATATTTTATTACCATTAAACCTATCAATTATTTCTTATAATTGATGGATAATTTGTTTTTCTATAATTACTCAATGAATGATTTTAAATTTCAAATTTTAGAGCGATTTTAAAAGAAAATTTAATAAAAACAACTCTGATTTTATTATCATTAAATCTATTAATTAATTTTGTTTTTTAATAATCCATGAATAGATCGTTTTAGTTATAAATTTTCGAGAAGAAAAGAATCATCTCAAACATTGGCAAAAATATTAAGTGGCAATATATTTTTATTTTTTATTTGTTATATTAATATTAATATTATGAACGTGCTTTGCATGAGCTAATCTTTTTTTTGTTCCGGGATTAGAAAATCTCTCGAAATATAATTGATATGTAACAATATACTTCTTAATTTAATTTATTTTTGTGTATAATTGTTAGTATCAATAGAATTATTAATGCATGCAATTACCTACGATGAAATACAATTGATATGTGAGAATATACTTCTTAATTTAATTTATTTTTGTGTATAATTGTTAGTGTTGGTAGAATTATTAATGCATGCAATTACCTACGATTCAACTATTTGTTCTTAAATTTATGAGCTTATGACTGAGACAGAAAGGTAGAGTAAATACCATTGGATTAAATGAGTAATGTGTTACGACCGTCCCAAAGGGGTAGTCGAGTTGGTTGAGTAAGGTTTGTTTGTGACCAAATGTCATGAGTTCGAGTCCCTCTACATACGCTTTATTTGCTCAGCCTGTCACCTAGTGTGGTTTACCTTCTGGCGTTGGTTTGCAGGCTATTGCATCAGATTGAGGGTTTAAACTGTGCGCACTTATTGAGTAGCGGGTGCGGGTTCCCTCCGGAAAAAAAGAAAAAAAGAAAAATGTGTTACGACCATGACCTAGTGAAGTCTAAACTAGGTTCTTAGATTTTATGACCTTAATTCTAAAAGATGAAAGACTTGAGATATAAATAATCTTAAAAATAATCTATTGGGTTCCTTCCGGAAAAAGAAAAAGAAAAATGTGTTACGACCATGACCTAGTGAAGTCTAAACTGGGTTCTTAGATTTTATGACCTTAATTCTAAAAGATGAAAGACTTGAGACATAAATAGTCTTAAAAATAATCTATTTGTCACCAATCGAGAGATGAATCAACATCAATCTGACTTTAAATAGTTATATGTTTAATTTAAATTATATAAATTATCTAGAAAACATATAAATTATTAATACATGTTTAAATAATCTTCGAATATTTTATAATAATAATACTATATGAATTATTCTATTATTTTATTTGATTAATTAATATTAAATCGAAACCCTAACTTTAGATTCTATGGAACATAAAATTTAATTTCTATTTTATTATTAAATTAATATAATATTATTTTTATTTATAATTTTTTATATTAATTTTGTATATTTAGATAATAACTTTATTCATTTGGATTCGAGACACGACTCATTAAAATCATAAAACTATAATATAAAGCATACACTTGCGATTTTTCGTTTAAGTTTTTTCACAGTTGTTGGAGAGTTAATTTTTACTCTTTTAGATCTATTAGTTTGATATATTTTTGTGCTAATTTTTTTGGTACAAATTTATACAATGACAATGGTCGTCGCACGAGTAATACACGAGGGACTTGTTGCAAGAAGAATCAATGATTGTGTTAATCCCTCACTTACGGGATTCATTTCAAGTATATTGAGACCAATAGTGGATGCAACACATTTTGAAACCAGTGCTAGTCAATATGATACAAAAGAATAACATGTTCTCCAAAGACTAAAAAAAGTACCCAAACACCAATATGTTCGGTTTTCTAGAGTTGTGCAATACATGTAAGTATAAAAATGTTCCAGCTGATGCTATTCAATTAAGATTTTTTTTTCTCTCAAGAGAAAATCCAAAACATGAAGTCAATCACTACCTTATGGCTGCATCACAACTTAGGACCAATTGGCTCAACTATTCCTGTCTAATTACTTTCTGCCAGTGAAGACGGTAAAATTTTAAAGTGATGTCACCAATTACGCTCAACGAAACGATGAGTCGTTGTTTGAATTATGGGAGCAATAGAAGAAGTTATTTCATTACATATATGTCTATATGATTAGGCATTTCAATGAAAAATAATTTTATTGAAAAATAAAATAAAATAATTTTAGTGATTATTTGCACAATCCCATTTACCTCCATTTGAATATTACCCTTACGTGACATAATGAGACCTAAATCGGAATCCATGAACTAAAAATGGTTCTCTAAAACAGAAAATATTTCATTTGCAATAGATATGACTGTTGTTATTTAAATTATTGTTTAAATAAGAATTCATGAACTAAATATGTTCTTTGTGATACTTTTTTTTATCTACATATGTCATGAGTATGATATCTTTGAAGAAGATAGATAAAATATAGCTAGATATTTTATATCTTACCAAACACCTTAAATCATAAATACATAAAACAATAGCCTAATGGCCTAGTGGGCCAAATACATTAAAATGATATATCGATTGACTCTTCGTCAATATATCAACAACCTGCAAAACTGATGGAATAAACAAAGGCGAGATGGTCCCGAGTCAATGACATTAATGAGTGAAGTGACAATCAATTTTAATGTGCTTATTCCTCTTATAAAAAATATGATTCTTTGTAATCTGCATGACGCTTATATTATCACAATCCCTCTATATTTACAAGAAGCCACTATAACCACACAATCTAACATGTAGTAAATATGATAACATGATACTCACCATCGGTAAAGGATCTAGAAAAAACATATTATTTCTTGTTTTTCCATGAGATTAATGAATTTTTGAAAAAACACGGTAACTAGTGGTGGATTTACGACCATTAGGATCGTTGTCCCAATCAGCATCACTATAGGCACGGAGCTCGAGTTACGATGTGAAAAGAAACAAAAAAACTAAGGAACTCAATGACACAAAGATATCTCAACAAAGAATAACTCCTCAGCAAACAAATCAAGAGTAGTAACGATCTGACTTACCACGTTAACAACATGAGCTATATTTGGTCGAGTAACTATAAAATAAAAACACTTTCCTGCAATAGTATGATACAAAATCGAGTCTGATTTTCTCGTCAATTAGAGAGATCGAGTATTGGTTTCAAAAGAGGTGTATGTTGTTTTGTTATCAAATAATCGCGCTCGTTTAAATATATCTATTATATATTATTTGTTTGAGAAATAATATATCATTTATGAGACTAAGCCACCTTAATACCCAAAAATTAACACAACAATCCCAATTATTTCGTCGTAAACTGGCGAGCCAAATCGTGTTTTAGTGCCTCAATGCCATCGCAATTACATATAGAGTTAATATAATCTTGCATGCACTCGTAAATCTTACATTTAAACCTATATCGTGATTACTTGTGAGAAAAGCAAGTGAAATAATAACAATAGAATTTCTCAAACCAAGCACGAAGAGCTTGTTTGAGACCATATACAGATTTCCTAAGTTGAAAAACTCCAACGGCTTTGGTGAACAACACCTGGAAAATGAGTCATATAAACCTTCTCATGAAAATCACCATTTATAAAAGAAATTTTGACATCAAATTCCACTGGCAAACATATGTAATAACAATAAGGGTACAAACTGTTGTCATTTTTGCCATCGAGTTGAACATTTTTCCACCGGCGAACAAATGTAATAGAAATAAAGGTACAAATTATCATCATATTTTCCACAGAGTAAATAGTCTTTTCATAATCCATATTATACTTTTTAAATACCCTTTTCCTATAAGACGAGCCTTATGCTTACCAAGTTGAGGTTCAAATATATCTCATGTATGAGTCTGATAAAGAAAAATAAGTTCTTCGGTAATAACATTTTACCAACGAGGATTATAAATAAATTTGTTATACGAGTTAGGTTCGTATAAATCATGTATATTTTCTATTAAAGAAACAATAGTAAGAATAGTAAGTAAAATATGGAAGTTTGGTAGACTTACTTATACGAGTAGATCTCTTGAGAGGTGAAAAATATTTAGTTTCACATGAAGAAGTAGTAAACTCATACATTAATGAAGCAAAAATAATATCAGATGATGTAGATATCTTATGCAATGGTATATCATGAACAATAATTGTACTGTTGTCAATATTATAAGGATTAATAACCTAAAAATGTGCCTTTGTTATGTTATGTGATTCTGTAACAATCGAATAAAATAGAATGTGCTCAATAAATATGACATGTCGAGATACATATAGTTTCTGACTTGTAGGATCAAAGCAAAAATATCTTTTATGTCCAATACCATAACCCAGAAAAAAATACATATTTATTTTTGGAGAGAACTTGTTCCTTTCAATATGAAGACGAATGATAATAAATGTACATATCAACACTTGTAAAGAAGGATAATCTGGAGTATGCCTATGCAACTTCTAAAACCAATATATCCATAAATTTCATCTAGTGGGAATTATATTAATCACATACACAGCAATAAGAAGTGTTTCTCCCCAAAAGACACTGGGAATTTCAACAAATAAAAGTAAAGAACAAACAGTCTCAACAAGGTAATGATATTTCCTTTATGCAACCCATTCTGTTGAGGAATGTAAATACAAGATGATTTGTATATGGTTCTATTCATTCAAGTAATTGAATGAACTAATTGGATGTATACTCACCCCTAAGTCACACCTGAAGCACTTTATCGCAACAAGATGCTAAGTATGAACAAGGGCTCTACAATTTCTATAACTCTTGAGAAAATAATAGTTTTGTTTGATAAGATAAATCCACGTATAACGAGCATAGTCATCTATAAACGATACATAATAGGTATAAACATCCTTTATGAAGATATTAGATGGACCTCAAACATCATAATGGATAATATCAAAATGAGCAACAAAAGAAGAGACATTTTTATTAAACGGTAAAGCAAAACTTTTTGCCAATTTACAATGAGAGATATTACATTTTTTAAAATTATCTAAAACACATGTAGAGACTAGAAACTTTAATGAATCAGATATATGTCCCAAACGGTAATTCCAAAGATAAATTTAGACTACAAAGGACTCCACAAACAAAGACAAATAAATACTAGATGCAGTAGCATGAGTCACTTTGAGTTCTTCCAACACATAAAATTTCCCCATTCTACGTCTTATCCCATTCACCCTCTGAGTAAGTTGATCATGTATAACATAAACATAATTAGAAAATAACCCAATGACTATATTTATATAATTTATTAACTAAAACAAGATTTAAAGTAAAGTTGGGAACGTAGTAAACATCAGGGAGCGATATGTGAGGGTTATTAATAGAGCCAACACCCTCTACTAACATTGTTGTACCACTGGCAGACAAAATAGAAATAAGTGAAATATGAGAAATTGAAAAAGAAATTGACACGTAAGGTGACATATGACACGGTGCACCAAAATTCAAAATCCACAAGGATAAATAAATACATGAAGTGGAAGACGAGTGAGATACATATTTAGACATGAACGTACGATTTTAAGCATTGTCTAAAATACTTAAAAAAATTAGGAGTCCAATACAAAGGAAGGTATGGTACTATTAGTATCTCCTAATGATGCAGCAATAGTAAACTATGATGGCGAAATGAAGGACTAAATTGCTGAGGAGGACGTCTATATTAATGAAACAATTGTTCTTAAAAAGTTCGTTAACAAAGGGTTTGTTGCAAAACATGTTGCTGTTAAAGGGGTTTATGTTTTTTTTTCTTTGAACACATCGAGACTTCCAATGGTTCTTCTCTTTATAAAAACTACACTAACCAAAAGATATTTTTAGGCTTGTCTAGACTGATTTTGAGTAGGGCTTGTAGTTGGACAAAAATCCAATATGAACGTTAGTCACTTTTGACCCCTTCTCAACCTAAGATTTGATTTGACTCTTCTGTACAATAAGCTCATAAGATACTAAATCAAAAATATTAATAAAAGATATATAAATATTTGTTCCACGTAATCCTTCAAAGTCATATCGTAAATTCATCAAAAACTGCACCAATTTTTCCTATTCCCTACTATAAACATAAGGTTTGAACACTTTCAAATCTACAGATTATTTAATGGCTAATTAATCCTATAAATCTGACATCACAACATAAAAATCAGATATACTAATATCATTATGTTGTAGAGCATAAAGGGCATACTCTAATTGGTATTGAGTAGCAAAGTTGAACTGAGTATATAGTATCTTCAAATGATCCTAGACCTCTTTTTTTATTTCATACTTAGCCAACTAAATACCAGTCATATTATTTTTACTTACATACAAAGGCGGAATATGCAGGACCACATATTCCCTACAAATGGTATTAGAACGCCAAGCCCAGACAGAACGCGATGTGGTGGATGTGATGTGGGTGAAATTATTGGATGCGGAACATGATGTACCAGATCTCGGGAGCCATACTTAAGACGACTGATATGCCCTATAGATGGAGCGCATGATGGCTCATCAATCATGCGGTTTAATCAAGAAGCGGTGAAGTGTCATTTATAGATGGAGCGCCTGATGGCTCATCAAGCAGGTGGATTGATCAAGGTTTGGTGCAGTGTCATCTATAGACGGAGAGCCTGATAACTCATTAAGCAGGTGGCTTGATCAAGGAGCGGTATAATGCCATATATAGATGGAGAGCCTGATGGATCATGATGCAGGTGGCTTGAACAAGGAGTGGCACAGTGTCATCTATAGATGAAGTGCATGATAGCTCATCAAGCAGATGGCTTGATCAAGGAGTGGCACAGTATCATCTGATAGTGAGCAAATATATCCGCCCTAGACCTGACTAGAGCAGGCGAATGGAAGTCAACTGAGATGAGGCTAAGTAGTACTTTGTTCGAGAGGAAGATTGTTAGGTGCGACCAAATCCCACATCCCACATCGGTTAAACATGGCAAATGGTCGAGTATATAAGTAATGCATCTTAATTAGTATGAGGCCTTTTGGAAGTCGACCAAAAACAAAGTTGTGCGGGTCTTCGGACCCAAAGCGGAAAATATCATACTAGTGTAGAGATCGGGTTTTTCTTACTTATATATGGAGACGAGATCTATGGTACCCATATTTATAACAAAAAAATGATGTCACACTTACGGTTTAATAGTTAATTAGAGAAAGTATACCACACTTACAGAAAGTATACCACATTTAGAAAAGCAATATCTTTCATAGTTATTGACTGAACTAATAAAACACCGTCTTTTTTTATCATGATTAAATTAGTCGAACAAAAATATCAAAATTATGAAGTCCCATTTTAAAACTGTTAGAATATTCACGCAATAACATGTTTTTAGTGCGCTAGCATGTAACACATTCACGCTGCATAGTATTAAAAATGTTTGTCATATTTGGATATTGTTAGAATATTCAGTGTATTAAGTTTCCTTGTATATGCCTCTAAGTTCTCTATATATTGAGAGCCTTACTTGGATTTATTAATATGAAAAAAACAGTTCAATACAAAAAGGAACATTTTCTAATAAACACAAAATCCTAGCCGCCTCCTGTGGCTACTTCTCTCTTTGTTGTTTAACATGGTATCAGAGCACGTGTGATTCTGGGAATTCTGAACATCCTCAACAAATACGGCTGGCAATGAAGTCGTGGTCAGTCAAATCCCTGAGGAATTAACAATGCAGATTGCTGCCATTCTGAGAAATGGTCTCAGAACATAACAACAAACAACTAACCCTGAGAATTTATCCCTAGGTATTAAACTCGATGGTGACAACTATGCCCTATGGGAAAACCTGATGAAGAATGAAATTGGGGGAAGGGGGAGAGGTTCTCACATTACAGGGGAGCCGACACCTCCAGCCAAAACTGACAACACATATATAAGGTGGGAACAAGATGATCAATGTGTTTTCACATAGATTATCCAGAATATTGAATCCAACTTGGTGAATAATGTATCACAATATCCCACTGCAAAAGCCCTTTGGGATGGGTTAGCCACCACATACGGTTCTGGTACAGATTCGTTACAGGTGTTTGACCTTCATAAGAGGGCTAATTCATTAAGGCAAGGGTCTGATACACTAGAAGACTTGTGCAACAAACTGCAGAACATCTGGATGTCTATAGATAGGCGAGATATAAACCCTATGAAAGACCCAGAAGACATTCAGATCTACAATAAGAAGAATCAAGAACAAAGACTCTATCAATTGCTAATGGCGATTAATGACAAGCTGGAACCAGTCAAGAGAGATATCCTAAAAAATGATCCTCTTCCTTTCGTGGAAACAGCATATGCTACAATACGAAGGGAAGTGGCCAGGCTTAATATACTAAAATCAAGTTCTTCTGATAGTGACTCAATTGAAATTGGAATGGGTTTGGCTGCTAAATATTCTGCACAGAGGTTTAAATTCTGATCCAAAGAGAAATAAGATAAATCGAAGTTGTATTGCACTCATTGTGGGATGGAGTAACACACTAAAGAGACATGTTTCCAGCTGGTTGGCTATCCAGAATGGTGGGAGGACGGTCATAAGGAGAAAAATAACCATCGTTTCAGATCTAATATCAAACAGGCTTCGTCTAGAAGTGGCGGTGAAGATCCGACTAAAAATGAGCAAGGAAGTGGCACTGGTTTTGGAGGAATGGCGGCGAACTCCTATAAAAAAACTTGGAGGTAAAGGGTTTGAGAAATCAATGAATTGGATCTTTAATTGCAGGGCTACGGACACCATGTCTTATGATCCTAAAGTATTTGGTGACATGTCATCTCCAAAGAAGTCCCATATTGAGACTGCTAGTGGAGAAATTTGTGAAGTCAAAGGGGGAGGTTCAATTATTTTTTCGGAAAAAATGGAAATTAAAAACTACCTCTACATTCCTTCACTATCCTTAAAGTTATTATCTCTTAGTCAAGTGACAAAACAACTCAACTGTGTGGTTCTTATGTATCAATTTTTTTTGCATTTTACAGGACATTCGTACGAAGGAGATCATTGGGCGTGGTACTGAACAAGGAGGTCTCTATTATGTTGATGAGGTAGTTCATAAGGGACATGCCATGCTTGCTCATGGAACAACCGAAAGGAAACTTTGGTTATGACACCGGCGACTTGGTCATCCTTCTTTTAGCTATCTTAAGGGTTTGTTTCCTAGTCTTTTTTTTAATAATTCCATTCATGAGAAATGTGAAACCTGCATTCTTGCAAAAAAATCGTGGGGTCTCATTTAATCAAAGTAATACTAGAGTTGATTATGCTTTTTTCGCTAATCCATTCTGATATTTGGGATCCAGCACCAAATTCCACTAACAATCAAATCAGATACTTTGTTTTATTTGTGGATGATTTCTCAAGAATGACTTGGATATACTTCATGAAACATAAATCGGAAGTACCAGAAATATTTGTTTATTTTTACAAAATGATTTTGACTCAATTTGAAAAAAAATACAGATTCTCCGTTCTGATAATGGAATAGAGTTTGTCAACCAAACAATGCATAATTTTTTCAAAACAAATGGTCTTATCCATCAAACCACTTGTCCAAACACACCTTAACAAAACGGTACTTCAGAACGAAAAAATAGTACTTTACTTGAAAAAACTCATGCTATTATGATTGAATCTAGAGTTCCTCATTCTCTTTGACCAGAAGCTCTTGCTACAGCCACATATCTTGCAAATCACCTATCAACCCGTTGTCTAGGAAATAAAACTCCATTACAAATGCTTGCCACCCAAGTTACAATTCCATCTGTCATGACCTTACCACCTCGTGTCTTTGGTTGTTCGGTGCTTGTTCATATCCCTAAAACTAGTCGAAACACACTTAATCCATGTGCTGAAAAGTATGTATTCTTTGGGTACGGTGTCCATCAAATGGGTTATCGGTGTTACAATCCGGTTACTCGTCGAATCCATGTCACCATGGACTGTGACTTCTTATAATCCGATTATTTTTTTGACCACCAATCTCGTGCTTAGGGGGAGAAAGTAGGTGAATCACTCGACTGGTTGCTATATGAAAGTTACTTTGAGGATGTGCAAACAGAGTCGGTAGATGGCGCCACCGAATACGCCTCTTCCAACATAAAGGAGACTGACGAGGCAGTTCTTACCACCAATAATTCTCCCGAAGACAATGTCCAACAAGAAATAAATACCATGGATATTACCAACGAATCAGCCAAAGAAAATATCCATCAAGAGGTAAACAATTTACAATGTCATAATTCACAAAATGCTACTGACTATGACATTTCAGGAAGTTCATTTGTTGAAACTCAAACTCTGGTTCTTCCCCAAATAAAAAATAGAGGGGTTCCTCCTGACCGGTATTCACCGGAACACGTTCCTCGTGCTTCTACATATCCGGTAAAAACGGACAGGAAAGGAATGACGAAGATTGCAAAGGAGTTTTCAGCTACTATTCTCTCTGAACAAATCCCTAAAACAGCTCAAGAAGCTAAGAAGATGACTGAATGGCATGAGGCAATGAATACCGAAATGGAAGCTGTAAAAAGGAATGGTACATGGGAGAATTGTGTGTTACCACAAGGGAAGAAAGCAATCGGGTGTAGATGAGTGTTTAATATAAAATATAAATCCAATGGCACCATTGAGCGACACAAGGCAAGATTGGTTGCCAAAGGATATACACAAACATATGGTAGAGACTACTCTGAAACGTTCTCTCTGGTTGCAAAGATTGACACTATCAGAGTTTTACTTTTAATAACCACGAATGAAGATTGGTCTCTTTATCAATTTGATGTAAGGAATGCTTTTGTACATTGAGACTTGGAAGAAGAGGTATATATGGAACCCCCACCAGGTTTCTCTGATAGTTTTCAAGAAAATGAGGTATGTAAACTAAAAAAGGCATTATATGGGCTCAAACAGTCTCCTCGTGCTTGGTTTGGGAGATTTACAATGGCAATGAAGCAGTATAGCTACAAACAGAGTAATGGGGATTATACCTTGTTTTACAAAAGGAGAGGAGAATTAGTCACTGGTCTTATAATATATGTCGACGATATGATTATAACGGGAATGACGAAGAAGAAATTAGCTCTCTTAGGAAAAACCTCTTCAAGGAGTTCGAAATGAAAGACCTTGGGGGATTAAAGTATTTCCTAGGAATCGAGGTTCTTAGGTCAAGAGGAGGGATTTATATCTCCCAACGGAAATATATATTGGATTTATTAGCTGAAGTTGGCATGGTGGATTGCAAACCAAATGACACTCATATGGTTGTGAATCACAAACTAAAGATAATTGAAGGGACCAGACCAACGAGTAAAGAAAGGTACTAAAGGTTGGTGGGAAAATTGATTTACCTGGCTCACACTCGACCCGACGTTTCATACGCGGTGGGAGTAGTTAGCCAGTTCATGCATCATCCTCAGGAACACCATATGGATACAATAATGAGGATTATTCGATATCTCAAAGGGACACCAGGAAGATGCATAATTTTTAAGAAAAATGGACACCTTGATGTTGAAGTATTCATAGATGCTTATTGAGAAGGGAATCCTAACGACAAGCTATCAACTAATGGCTACTTTACTCTTCTTGGAGGTAACTTGGTGACTTGGAGGAGTAAGAAACAGAAAGTAGTATCACTGTCAAGTGTTGAATCAGAATTTAGAGGAATCGTTAAGGGGATTACCGATATACTTTGGTTAAAGAAGATAATGAAAGAAATCAGATCCCCTCTGAAGTGTCCAACTCAGTTAATGTGCGATAATAAAGCCGCAATAATAAAGCTGTGATTAAGATTTCAGAGAACCCGATACAGCATGATAGAACAAAGTATGTTGAAATAGATAGGCACTTCATAAAAGAAAAGATTGAAGATGGGACAGTCGAACTTCCGTTTGTTAGATCCAAAGACCAACTGGCAGACATCCTAACAAAAGCGGTTGCTGCAAGAACATTCGAATCAGTTTTATCCAAGTTGGGTATTGGTGATCCCACTACACAACTTGAGGGGGAGTGTTAGAATATTCACGCAATAACATATTTTAGTGCGCTAGCATGTAACACATTCACGCTGCATAGTATTAAAAATGTTTGTCATGTTTGGATATTGTTAGAATATTCAGTGTATTAAGTTTCCTTCTATAGGCATCTAAGTTCTCTATGTATTGAGAGCCTTACTTGGATTTATTAATATAAAAAAACAGTTCAATACAAAAGGAACATTTTCTAATAAACACAAAACCCTAGCCGCCTCCTGCGGCAACTTCTCTCTTTGTTGTTTAACAAAAACCCATACGAATTCTAACTATATATTTGTCTTTTTCAGTCTAAAATTTATATATTCCGATTAAATCAATGATTAAATAGACGTTTGAATACCATGAAATAAAAAAAAGTCGTTTCAAATTTTGTTATTTAAAACTTTTGTATCTTATAGATAGTTGAACTAGTAGTCTAATATACTAGTGAACCAAACAACTAATTGGTTATATTGCTAACATTTTATATTTATTTTGTAAAGTTTGGTTTATAATATTTCTATATTTTTTAATCACTCGTACTAACATTTTTCAAACTTATGACATTTTTAACACTCTATGGTAGAATTAACGTATATAAACCTATCCATTTACCTAGTCCACGATAGGCGTTGTGATCTCCCAACTTTTCTATGAATGACTAGCAATACTTGTTCATCCATAATATGTCGACTTATCCATTTTACATGCAATAAGGGATTTCTTTAAAGCTCGAGATAAATAACTCAAGTATTTTGATTCATCAATGGAGCACACAACATAATCATACTCCAAAGTCATGAATAACAAGATCTTTATAATGGTTATCTCGTCTTTCATTTATTTTTATGAAGTCTCATCATTTTGGTTATGCGGAGAGTTCTTCTAAATTACTCATTCGTTAGTTCACTATCTTTTATGTGAATCATTTCAAACTATTTGCGAAGAACTTGCAGATGTTCATGTTTAACTCGTGTTCTACATTAGTATTTTTCTTCAATCAATCTCAAACCATATAATGTTTTTTCTTTTGTAACCATTAAACTTTTGATAAAAAAAATATTATTTTATGCCTTAGTGAGATCTTTTCATTTTAGTACTGCATAAATTTTATTTTTCACGAGTCTCTAAGAATGTTTGAACCATGAGAAGTTCTCCATAAGCATGCTCTAGTGATCGTCGTTCTCATCAAAATTTGGAATATTATATTGCATAAAACTATTGCGAGTTTTGATGTGTGAGTTTCTTCACATTGTTGTTTTAGGGTTTTATAGTCAAGCTCACTTGTGTGGCTCTAATAGCAAATGTGATAATCAAGAAAAACGATCAATAACTTTATAAAATAATAGTTTTATAACACTAAAATGTAAAGAGAACTTCATTATTTTAATTCAGAAAGTTTAGTCGTCGTATAATAAGATTATAAAGTAAAGTGAAAGAAAAATTTGATACTAAAATACTAAATCTATAACAATTAATACCATAATTTCAACAGTTAAAAACATGAATATATTGTTAGAGTTTATATCATATAAACCTTTACCCAAATCTGAATATGTAATCCCCTGAAAGTATGAACGTTTCCTTAGATGTGGAATAAATACTTACATGAAGATCTAGATATCACATCTCTTATGTTTTTTTCGCGTTCTTTCTTTAGTTCATAAATCATTGTGTACTTTCTCCTGATTAACTGTATATTACATTATTAAATAAAAATCTCAAGAGAATATTTATTTTTACTCTTGTGGGCTATGATATTCCAATTGGCAGCACGGCGGAAATCCGTATGTAAGTGGCGTGAAAGAAAATTTTACTTTATTCATTTTTATATGGGAGTTGGAATGAGAATTAGAATTTTAACCTAAGTCTAATTACAATGACATCCTAATTGTTGTTGTTGTGATCATGGACCATAACCATGACTAATTGTTTCATTACATATTAGTCTTTAAACTCTATAGTTTAGACTTGATTGTTAATATTCAAATTTAATCTTTCTAAAAAAAGTGAATTTGACCCGGTATCTACTAAATTACTTCTATAATGGGTTTGCATCTATTAGTCCAATTTTATATTTACATACTTATTTATTAATATCACTGTTTATTGACAATAGTGAGTACATCAATAAACATATAATGACCAATCCTAATAGATTAAAATCAAGACGTAAGTCTTAAACTAGTACTTAAATTTGTTAGCACAATATGGAGGGATGCTAAGAACATGTAAATTGTGAAGTTGAATTTGTAAAAATAGTAGTTTTGTAGGTGTGTATTTTGAGAGTTTTTGAGTGTAAATGAGAGAAAATGAGAAACGGTGTGGGATCTAACAATTTTTTGTTCTTTTTTTAGAAAATTATATAACAAAAAAGAACGTGTCGTAAATTAAATGTAAATTTTAACAAAAAGTATGAAATCCAACAAAAATAGATCCAAATCTAATCGTGGCCTTTTATCTATGTTTATAACATTAATGAGCGTTACAATATAACCAGTTTCCAACAAAAATAGATAGAATTCTAACCGTACCCTTTTATCTTTTATATATGTTTGTAACATTAATAAACGTTACAAATATAAAATATAAACAATTTCTAACTAAATTGTTTTTAATGAATCAAATTAATACCTATATTATATTATACCTTTTACAATATTTTTTTATTTTTTTATTATATTTTAATTATTTTGACAAATCACATCATCAAAATTTGCAATCACAAATAGTCTCCTACTTCGGCTGAACTACCTTATCCGATGAAAATTTCGGCAATTTTACAATTTATGCGGGATCACGTATTAAACATTCTCGCATGACCAGATTGCAAAAAGGTACTAGTTGATATTTTTACAAACGTACCGATTTCTATCATAAAATGTTTGATAATTTCTACGTGGAGTTTAATAAGGCTCGTTTAAGTTTTATAAGTTATCCATGGCCCAACCTCCTGCATGGAAGTGTCTCTGATGCTATTCTTGATCTTGATCGATTTTCCTCCCCCTAAATTGTCACCCTGAATCCCTCAATCTTTCCCCTTCCCAGTCCACAACTCTCGTCTCCTTAATGACTTTTCCTTCCCCCGAAAATATCCGGCATGCCCCTGACAACCCTTCCCCGTGCAGATTGATCCCTCACCCAACGCCATACTCATGTCTCACCCCTCCTCTGTGTCCTTAAATCTAACCCCGACCTCATCTGAGCCTTCAAACCCGTCATCCACCATCACTAGTAAATACTTTTTCAACCTAAGCCTTACAATTCTACCAGCCCTTGACGTAAACAACTCATCTCCCTGTAGAATCCTTACCACGACCGTACTAACGCTACAAAAACCGCATACCACCTGAAATTATCTATAACCCTACCTCATTCCCAGTATCATTACTTTATCGTCATTCATACCGCTGACAAGACTGATACCATCACCTCAAACATCCCTCGTCTCAATCTTATCCATCCCCGGTAAACTTTCCCGAACCTTCCTGGGTTGAAACATCAAGGGATATGCGATATCACGTGACTCAAAAGCTTTCAAACCCCTTGGTGTTCGCCCTAGTATCCTGAATCCCTCCTTTGGCCACTCCCATGGTCTGAGACCTAGCAAGCCGGCACAACTCCTCGCTAACTAGGTCTGGGAAACTTATGGTCTCCATGAGTGCAAACCGAAACCCTTTGGATATTATTTATTTAAGTTCTTAGTCGTCCACAACGCCGCCCAAGTGCTCGAAAAGGCCCCATGGTTCTTCAGCAGCCATCCGGTTTTCCTTAAGCGTTGGGAGCCCATGGAAACATTGAAGAAAGAATCCCTCAAGGCCATTCCTCTTTGCGTGAAGTTCCATGGCATGCCCCACGAACTGTGGTCGAAAAAGGGCCTAAGTATTCTCGGAAGTTATCTCGGCACCCCTATTAATGTTGACAGTCAAACAGCTAGTCGTTCCAGGGTAAGTTATGCGCGTATATGCATCATCATGCAAGCTTCCTCAGCCTTCCCCTCACCGATCACCATCAGATGCTTCGACAAAGAACACATCATCCAAGTGGAGTTCTAGGGCCTGCCTAACATCTACTCTAAATGTATGTCAGTCGACCACGATGCGGCTGCCAGCCTTTAATCCAATGAACCAACCCTTGGGAACCAACCCATCAGAAGACCGGGTAAAGAGCCCATGTGTGATTCCGACACTCCACATATAACCCTATCGAACTCAAGCAACATTGAATTTGCCCTTCCACCTAACCAAGACAGCCTATGTTTTATGACTAACAGGTCCTGTTGCACTAAAAGCCTATTTATTGCTAGTAACGGCTCCGCCGCCGGCCAAATCGGCCACAACGGCCGTAACCAATTATCCGCAGAAATAATGTCACCAAAAATGCAAGTAGGATCCAGAAATAACGTCACCAGAAATAACGTTAACCATATAATGCAAACCATGCTGCCTTGGTGGCATTACCACACTAACCATGCTGACCACCACTATGAGATAATCTAGATCACTTGTAACCCAAACGCTTTCAATCTCTTCATCGTGAGCTCTACTGCCTAGTCCATCCATTGTAGTATTAAATGGATATGTAAGAACATTAATTTTAATCTTACAACCAGTTACAGCTTCAACGATCTTTCGGACTGCCTCTCTCTTTGGAACGACCTCCAATTGCGCTCAGAGATCACCCAATCAACCCTTGATTTTTTATGGGTGATTTCAATGCCACCCAAAACCTCCACAAAAAATCAAACTCTGATAACCGCTGAAACATTTGTATGGCAAATTTTAATGAGTGTTGCCGCTCTTGCGATCTAGACGATCTACGTTCTACCGATTTCCAATTTTCCTGGTTAAACGGTCGTATCAACAACCCCATCTCCCCTCCTATTGAAAGAGCCCTGGTTAACCACTTTTGGGATGATACATTCCCAAACTCTTTTGCCCACCTGGACCCCCCCTCGGACCTCGGACCATACCCCCTCATTATCCTTCATCTAGAAACGCCTTATGAGAGAAGCCTTAAACCCTTTAAATACTTCATCATGTGGCAATCCCATCTAAACTTCCATGCCTTGGTTTCCTCTAGATGGAACCTCCCTTGCAATAGGAGCCCTATGCAAACTATTATTGTCAATCTCTCCAATCTCCCCCCCCCCCTTGTTATCCTCCCTCAACAAACATGAGTTTAGTAACATTAGTCTTAGAGTCGAGGACCCCCAGATTGTTCTGGCTATGGCTCAACATGCCCTCGCCCTCAACCTCGCTGATAGCAATCTCATCTCTATCGAAAGGGATGCCGCTAAGACTTTTATCTTGTATAGTCGTGCCGAGGAATCTTTCGTTAAACAAAAATCTATAGAAACTTGGCTCAAGCTTGGGGATAAAAACTCAAAGTTTTTTCACAACAACATACAGCATGCTGTCACCGCATCGGATGGTTTCACCCATACAGCCCCGAAGCCCATTTCCAACACTATCCTTAATCACTTATGTAACCTCTTCGACACCCAATCCATGATAACTATCTTGGGCCCCATCCTTAATCACTCTTTGATATTGATATCAACATATCCCCTCGCAATGATGGCTTCGATGCTGGTTTCTTCAAAACCTATTGGCCCACCGTGGGACCGGATATCTGCACTGAAATCAAACACTTCTTCCTCAAAGTGAAGATGAGAGAGGACTGGAACAAAACAATCATTGCCCTCATCTCTAAAATTGACACTCCAACCACCCTCCGATAACCATCCCATATCTTGTTGCAGTGTCACTTATAAAATTGTCTCCAAAATTATCATCAATCAAATCAAGCCCTCTTTGACCACCCTGATTGAATCTTCCCAGTCGGACTTCGTCCCGGGACGTAGTATTGCTGGTAATATCCTCCTCACCCAAGAAATTATGCATGGCTACTAGACCAATCGCAAAGCCCCTAGATATGCCCTTAAAATAGACCTTATGAAAGCTTTTGACAACATGAGATCGTCTTGGATGTTCTGTTGGCCATGGACTTCCCCATACAAATGATCAACTGGATCATCCAATGCATCACTACTCATTCATTCGCTTTCATTATTAACGGTAAGCACACGAGCTACTTCCTCGGTGAGAAGGACCTCCGCCAGGGAGACCCCCTCTCCGCCTATATTTTTGTCCTTGTCATGCAGGTCCTCTCAAGTATTCTACAAGAAAAGAGCCGCGACCCCTCCTTCGGCTTTCACAGCATATGACACAAGCTTAAAATAATAAAACTCTGCTTCACGGACGACCTTATGATCTTTTGCAGGGAAAATGTCCATTCCATTAGCCTTATCCATCAAGGTTTGACCAAATTTGCGGAGCTCTCCGATCTTTACCTTAATCTGAATAAAAGTTAGGTCTATTTCTCCGGCATCCCCCAACAAGCCAAAGACTCTCTTCTACGCCTCTAAGGTTTCTTAGAGGGCTCTCTCCCGGTCATGTACCTTGGGGTCCCTTTGATAACCTCCAGACTTACCTACAACAATTGTCGTCCGCTCTTCCATAAGATCACTAATTGCATCAACTCCTGGACGTCCAAGCACCTTTTCTACGCCAGCAGACTTCAGCTCATCAACCTGGTCCTCTTTGTCAGCCATGTCTACTGGGCCTCGATGTTCATTTTGTTTGTTAGTGTCCTTAAAGAACTTTATTAGCTTCTTTGTCGCTTCCTTTGGTCTGGACCTGAGATGAAGATCTAGGGTTCTAAGATCTCCTAAGACAAGCTCATCGTGCCAACCGATGAGGGTGGCCTTGGGATTCCAAACTTAAAAAACTTGGAATTAGGCGGTCGTCTTAAAATTGTTCTAGTCCATCTTAAACAGAAACAAAAAATGCATTTTGACCAAATGGATCCTTACGGAGCGCATCAAGAACAAAAACTTATGGACCATCCCCAATCCTCTGAATTCCAGTTGGAGCTGGCGGAAGGTCCTCAATCTTCGCAACCAGGCGGCTCACCTCTACAAAAGTCCAAATCGGTAATGGAAGTTGAATTCCAGTTGCCGCTCTCAACTGCAATGGTAGGTGGATTAGGCATGCGCATATCAGGGTCGTGAGTCGTTACTCTCAATACCATTTGGTCGAGATCTGAAATGCTCTGGATGCTTTCCCCCCTGTTGGAGACTCTAATGATACTATCCTATGGATCCCAAACAACTCAAAAACTCAATTCACGATTTGCAATACTTATGTTGCCATCAGGCCATCTCGTACCAAGGTCACTTGGGCCCCTCTTATTTGGAACAATTACTCCATCTCAATACACTTCTTTATCACCTGGCTTGCAATTCATAAAAAAGCTAACCACTCCTGACAAGCTCATTGGTTGGGGCCTGAACACCCCGCGGGACTGTATTATATGCTTCTCCAACCCCGAGACGCTCGATCACATCCTCATCACTTGTTCGTACACTTCTTCTATCTGGGATTTTATGGCACAAAAGGTTCAAATTAATTCTACCCCCACTTCGTGAGATTCTTGGATACAGGAAGCCAACTCTTGGAATCCCCAAAATAACATCATTTATCACATCTGGCATACTACTTTCTGCTCCACCATCTATCACGTCTAACAGGAAAGAACAACCGCATCTTCAACAACAAACATTCCCTAGGCTCCAGCATATCACACCACATCCTTTCAAACCTTCCTTACCGCTAAAATGGTACGAAGGTCTCTTTCCCCTTGTAATAGGTCCTCTAATTGGTTTTGTATACCCTTTAAGATAATGTAATGTAAACATTGTTTTTATTTATATATTTTACAGCTTTTTACACCCAAAAAAAATTTATAAGCAACTCTTATATTTTCTTTCTTTAATATATATATATTAAGATTTTAATTAAAATCGTATCATAAAATTAAATTTATTTTTGTAATATTTTTTAATCTGAAGTGATCTATCATTGATAATTTGATTGTTAAGACCGTCTCTAAATTGGATTTTTATATCATTAACAATTAGAAGACCTATTAATAATTACTCGGCCAAAATTAAAAAGACTAATAATTATCAAGATTTTCAAGTTTATCAAAAATTACACACATCGTAAAAAAACAAAAAATCACAAGTTTTTATTTTTTTTTCATATTTGCGAAACTTTTTTATTTTTCTAATTAAAACTCTCAAATTTCTCAAATTACAGATTTATGTATCACATTTTAGTGAATTCTTAAACATTTCAACATATAACAACTACTAAATCAGGTTTTCACGAAGAAGTTATTCTATTTTGTCTTTAATTTTTCAAGTGTTGTATTCATAATAATATGCATCACCTAAAAATTGTTCGTCTTTGGTTTTGATTATTTGTATATCTTTTTACGCAACAAAAAATACAATTATGTACTTGTTCTGAATGTTTTTTTTCCTTTTTTCGCAAACGAATTAGACGTGTTTGCGCATTAACCTAATGGTTAGTTTCCAGACCCATTTTATTTTTTGTTTTTTAAACCTAGAAAGTTTCATGCAACCAACTTCAGCAATTTACGTACAAACCTATCAATCAATTTCTATACCCACTTTTTATTTTCAACCCTAAAAAAGCTCTCACGCAACCAAATTGTTCTCATTTACGCACCGATTATGCAATTAGTTTCAATATTACTCTACATGTATTTTAACTTTGTAATGTAGATAAAAATATAAAAAAATCAATATTCTCCACATCAAGAATTCCAAACACGTTTCAGCTCACATAAGAAATAAAGAATCTTTAGGAAGAAGTCAACAATTTGAAGAATCAATATCAATGGGTAACTTCTATCTTTTTACGCCACAGAAAAATTAATTTCATAATTATCTTACGCAACAAGTTAACAAGTAATTACGCAGCCATGTTTTAACAATTCTAAAGATGTGTTTTTCCAACACAATTGCACGTAATTATGCAACCAAAGTTTGACAACGTATTATTTTTTCATTCAAAAGATATGGATCCAGATAAAGACATCATTAAAGAAATTGAAGAACTAAAAACAACAAACATTGAACAAAGTAAAGAACGGTAATAATCAAATGGTATTCTTAAAGATCTTGTGGAAAATTGAAAAAGAAAGCAATCTATTTCAACAACCATTTGCATGGAGATCTTGCTCCAACATAAGGAGATCTTGCATCAAATAGAATAGCCTAAAGCGTTTAGTATATTTTTTAACCATGAACATACAACAATATATTGGTAGATGCTCGTCTATTAAATTTTAAACTATATTTTTTTGTTAAACTAGTATTTCTCTAAATTACACTCTATTATATTTGGATTTTAATTTTCTTTTATTATTTTTTTAATTTCAAAATTGTAAACATTTATAATGTAATTACCTAACCAATTAAATCCTAATTTTGCACCCTAATTAAACTTGTATTTTTCATAACACATGTCTATTTACGTAACCAAAATGTCATCATGCAACCAGTTATAACGTAATTATGCAGCCAATTATAACGTAATTATGCAACCCATTACAACGCAATTATGCACCAAATTATAATTGTATTTATTTACAACAGCTCGCTTTTTATGCAACCCATTATAACGTAATAACGCACTCAACTACAATAGTTACTCAAATAGCTAAAAATGTCCAATTTAAAATCATTAAAGAAAAAATAATAGAAATGGAAACAAAACATATCCAATTAAAAAAATACATTGTTTTATATATTTTCTTTACACGATCTTCTATTATGACCACATTTTTTTATTTTATCTGCACTTTACTATATGACTCAACTCTTCACCTTCGAATAAAATACGTTTCTTCTTAGGTCTTCCAGTTTTCATCTTCAAACTAAATGGAAGAACAGCGTGAAATATATTTAAACTAAAGGCATCACCAAAAGTAAATAAAGTTGGTATGCTCCAAGAGTAAGTTTTCGTATACAGGACGTGTACTATGGCATGACTTTACATATGTCGAATGATTCCTTTGAATACTAAATATAGCAGCACAAACATATGAATAAGGGAAACATTCAATTTTTCCAAATCCCATAAGTACATTTGTAGTTCGAAAGATCAACAACCATAACCAATTCTGATTGAACTTCAAATAATTCTCATAGACGAACAAAAAATCCATGTATGATATTCTTCAAAGTTGCTTTTAATATTCTTCTCAATATCATGACAAAGATTGTTATTCCAATGTAAACAATTAGAATAACACTTTGACATATGGGTCATAATCATAATCCTGTTTTTTAATAATTTGAAATAGGCACGCTACAAAATTCTTTGATTTGATTATTAAAAAACTTAGCTGGAATAGAAGACATGAAACCATAATGTTTACCTAAATAAATGCTTAGGCGTACTTTTTAGTATGAAGGTTTTCCATGAAGGTAAGTGCTTTATGACCACCTTGTATTATAGATTCATGCAACAATAAAACGAATAAAATCTCAGTGGGTAAAAGCACAATATTGTAAAATCTTGACCATTTTCTTCCTTAAATCATTTGGTGAACATCTTAATGCATGTTTCAAATTCCAAATAAGATGATAAAGATAATATGAGTGGTAGAAATCAGAGAAAACAACTGAGACAATATTAACCAAACCTAAATAACGATCAGATATAATAGTGATTTGACGATCAAGTAAATGAGGCTCTAATATCTCCAAAAACTATGGCCAATTATCACCATCTTCGGACCCAACGATAGAAAATGCTACTAAAAACCTACAAAACATATAAGAGTAATAAGTACCAATCGCATAAAGTAATTAAACAACCAATTATATCATTTATAATTCCGCAACATAAAACTAACTACGCAACCAATTTGTACATAATTACGCAACTGGTTAACACATAATTACGCAACCAAAAAAGAATTTTGTATTTTTACAACATCAAACTAATTCCGTAATAGAAATTTAATTACGCAACCATATTGAACATAATTATGCAACTGGTTAACACGTAATTCTGAACCCAAAAAAGAATTATGTATTTACACATATTTGTTTTAAAAAAACTTACTATCGTTATCATTTTTAGCTAATGCATAAAATTAAACCCCTCGATGTGTACCGATAACAAAAATATCATTGATAAAAATAATGGGATGGCAAGAGTGAAAACATTGAAGATAAGCTCTGTAAGCTATAAAACATCATTTAAAAAATGGTTTCATTCATCATACTCCAACAAAAAATCACTTGTGATGTCTAGACTCTTTAAGGCCTTAAAACAACCTTTTAACAAGCCGAAATACATAGAATTATGTTCATAAAATTTCCTTCTAGCTTTCTTCAAAACGATTCATGATATACGATAAGAAATATCTATACCATAATCGGATTTAATAATGGATAAACGTTTTTGGAGTAATATCACTTCTTGATCTAATTTCATCGTTCGTCTTGTTTAATATCAAATCATACGTCAAATGTTTTTTTCGGTCGAGAAACCAGGATAACACTTATAATCACCAAGATACGTTTTTTTATAATCATATACACATTCGACTAATCAATTGAAGCATAAGCCTAAATGGACATCATTTGCTCTCTTTGGTCGAACAATGAACACTTAATTTTTCTTTCTTATTATGAATTAATTTATAAGTACATCCATGTTCGATAGCAAATCGAGATAAATATAGGCACAGTCATGCAATGCCACATTTAAATACCTTCCCTATATCTTGAATACCATCAACCCATCTTTACTAGCAAGCAATTTTTTCTAATGCCAAAAATAATGAACACCCGAACTAGGTTTCCCAATTGATATATTATCATCAACTACCGAATCAATATTATATAATGATATTATATCCAGGTCAGTACCATAAATACCTTAAACCATAGTTTCAACGGTCTCAACTAATGATATAAAATCATATTCTGAACTAATGATATAAAATAATCTTCTTTGTACAAGAAACAGTTCTTATATTCACCAAATGAATTATTGAAACTAAAAAAATCTCTCACCAACTAATCTCACTTGCTTATTTTGAAATCAACCATACTTTGATAATTTACAAAATTACTTAGTATATGAACGGAAACAGGATTATTTTGTTAAAAAAAACTACTGAAGACATTGCAAACTTACAAATAAAAAAAAATTAAGTTCATACGATTTTTGCACCCAACTTTCACATATTTTTGCAATCAAAATACAAAAAGATGAATAAGTTATTATGCAAAACAATTATACATAATTACCCAACACATCAACACTTATTTTTTTTACACAAAAATAATTACGTAATTTCGCAACCAAACACACTAGCTAATTAAGCAGCCAAATCGAACACAATTACAAAACCTAACAACACTAACTAATTACACAACTGAAATGAACGTAATTTCTCAACCAAACACACTAACTAATTAAGCATCCAAATTGAACATAATTACAAAACCTAACAACACTAACTAATTACACAACTAAAACGAACGTAAGTTGCAACCAGACCTGCAAAAACCAAAAATCTCAAAATTTGTTTTCCTGAACTCACTCTTTTCAGATTATTATCAAAATATTTACGTGAATGCATGAAATAAAAGAATCAACATAACTAAAACAATCATATAATCATAAAACAACAAGACGATAACTCAACAAAAAAATAAAAAATCACTTGTGAATCAATAAATATGCGAACATTACAAAATAACAAAGGGAAAAATGATCTCCAATTTTTAGAGAAATTAATCAAATAAAGAATAAAAAAAATGATCACAAATTGCAGTAAAGATTGATGGAACGAAAAAAAACTAAAATTCAAAACATAATAAAAAATTCGAAGAACAAATCAAGATCATAGTAACAAAATAAGGGTATGATTGATTTTTAAAAGAAATCAAGATAGTTATTAGTACTTTAAATTCAAAACTAAATGAATATATGTATTTTATTAAACCTTAAATTGTTATTGGTAAATAAATTTGATGTTATATGGTTATTGGTAAAATTATCTTTAGAATCTTGATATTTGGGATACCTTTCATTTTGAGAGTTTTATATTATTGAAGAATTACTTTGAGACGTGGTTCTATTTTATAAAGAAGTAGTATATCGTTGGTAATTTGGTATTTAGGACGATGCTAATTGTTGAGTTTGAATCATATTGTAAGGTGAAGTGTTATGTTGGACCGAAGTCCACGGTTAATGTAAATAATTCGAAAATGTTACTTTTTTCGGAGGAAACCCGCAGCCGCTACTCAAAGTGCAATGAGCGCGCACAAGGTAAACCCTCGGTCTGACGCGATAGCCTGCAAACCAACGCCAGAAGGTAAACCACACAAGGTGACAGGTTCAGCCGAGAAAACGTATGCAGAGGGACTCGAACTCATGACCTTTGGCCACAAGCATGTTTTACTCAACCAACTCGGCTATAAAACAAAAAAAATAGGGAATAAAATATACATTCTTAAAAAATAATAATAAATTTTTATTTACAATGAATAATATGAAATAGATCTTAAATACATTATCACCTAATTTCAAATAAAAATAACTCATTTTAAAAAAAAAAATAGTTTTAATTAAATGGTTTGGAGATTATTTAAAATCCAATATCAAAAAATCAAAAAATAATTAAATATAATATATTTAATATAAAATAAAATAATAATAAAAATCATTCAAAATAATATTATTAAAAAATCACTTAATTTCGTCAATTATTATAAATAACATTGACTCGTTATTCTTGGTATGTTCATTTTATCATGCCTACTCTTTCAACTTCCATCATGTTTGGTCTCTTAATTTCATCATGTATGGTCTATCCACTTCATCATACCTAGTCTCTCCACTTTCATCATGCATGGTCTCATTTCATCATTCTTGGTCTCTCCACTTCCATCATATTTGGTCTCTCAATTTCATCATGTTTAGTTTCTCTATTTCATCATGCGTGGCTTCTCTATTTCTTCATGTCTGATCTCTTCATTGCATCATGCGTGGCTCTCCACTTCCATCGTGTCTGGTCTACTACGATCTGAAAAATACGAAAGAAAAAAAAATAACGTAACTAGTGATGAAATATAAATATTTAAAATATTATAGAAAAATATCGGATATTATATGAAAATTAATCTCATATTTAGATATTATGCAACAGTAAACTTGGTTGAACTCCTGACCTTTTGATCACTCTGCTTACTTTACTAGCTCGTCTACTTTTTACGAAACATTCTAGTTATACTTTTAAATTGTTTTAAAAGAATTAACATTAAAATACTTTTGTGTAAGAATATTTTTTAAATTAAAGTATAAGAAAAATCTATCAACAACCAAACTAAATAAAATAATTATCTAAAAATATTAAAAGGGGATCAGATATTAACAATAATTTTTCTTTAATATATATAGTTATAAAATGTTAATATAAGTATAGTCTAACTACATTTAGAGTCTAACTCTTTTACTATAAAATTAGAATTAAAACAAACTTCGAATTTTGAGATATGAACCGACCCAAACTCGAACAATAATTTTTTTGACTTGGGCCGAACCTGAATTTTCAGGTATGCTCGCTCGGCTCTCGTCTCCACCCTACTTTGGACAAAAGCTTTTTAAAGCCTTTATCTTATGGCCCATCTTTTAATGTATTATTGTTTTTTTTAAGCCTACAATAGATAAGCTTTTGAATAGCCCGAATCGATTTTTAAAACCCATTTCCGACATTATGGTTCAGATTTAACCCCAGATTAATGAACTGATTTGCTATGTTTGTAGGGAGGAGAGTTGTTTGATCCAATTATATTTCAGCCATCAAAATTATTGTTTGTAGGTGAGTCGAATTAGTTTGGATTTTTATAATAAAAGTTTATTTAATTCATCTGAAGATAATAAAATATATAAAATACATAAAATTTTATATCTAGGTAGATTACGTCATTTTTCGTCATTTGACTTCTAATCCCAAACAAATTGTAAATTTTTGAATAGAACATTTTGAAATTGTTATATCTTCTATGATTATAGTTTGCTTAGAGTATTTGAAGTTTTTTACACCAACTGAAATAGGTTTTGATTTTACGATATATTAAATTAGTTTTTATTTTGAAATCGAAATTTTGACGTATTTGTTTTGACGCGATAATTTATAACGAAAAAAATATGGAATTTTTTTATTTTTCTCCTGTCTTTACTTTTAAGGTTTTATATTGTATTCTTTCGGGCATTCAGTTTAAATTTTGTAGTACTAAAATTCGTCGATCATGATAATTATTTTAAGGTTTTGGGTAAATCGAGGCTCAAAAAGATAAATAGCCCCAAAATTTTGACCAATTTAAAAGCTTATCAAAAATACTTTTTGATCCCGTCTGTGTGGATTTTCTCAACCGGTGAGGAGCTCTCCATTGGAATGAATATAGATGGTCTGGCGGATTAAAAGGTTTCACCTACTAGTTACCATCTCAACTGACAGATGAATAAACGAATTTAAAGACAAAATAGTAAAAGTTCATTCTATTTTTAGGGTTGGTTAATATTTTTTTACCCATCAAATACTTCTTTTAACTTACCTCTAATTTATTATATTGTTGTTTCTTGTTTTTAGAACTATCAATTTTTCTATTTGGTGCTTACGGTCGTTATTCGTTGTACTCTATATCTGGTCGAAAGGCCTGCACTCTATTTTCATTTGGGATGCTAGCCTAAATTTTTGGAGTTTTTTTTTATATCTCAATTAAATCTATGTATCAGTTCTAATAACCATTTGTCATTCGTCGTTTTTTTTTAAATTTTCATCCATACCTTTTTTCTAGAATATACATGTATTTGTATTATTTTTTTTAAATTCTTTAAAAGGCCGGATTCTTGAAAACTACTAAACCCAAATGAGATCGAGTTGGGTTCAAATTTATAAATAAGAAAAACGGACCCAGGTTGACCCGAACACAATCACGTTTAAATAGAAATAAATTGTAGTGGGGTATTTATGTTTTCTTATTTATGTGTAGGCAATAACATTAAATAATTTGCTGGTTGTTGGTCACACAAAAATTGAATTTGCATGCAAAATCTCGGATTTGATTTTTTATGCTTAGTTGTAGGATTTCCTTAGATGTCTTTCTCCAACCAATTAATAACTTAAATAGTGATCGGTATTTCGGATCGTTGATTTTTTTTATAATTATTAAATCATTTTTAATTATATTATAAGACTTTAAAAAATTAAATATAAATAACTGGTTATCGATTTTATTTTGTACTATAAAAAAATTGGATATTTTATAAAATAAATATTTATTTTTGCACTCAAAAAATAAATTTCTTAGCTGATTTGATAGGTCAGCTTTGTCGGTGTGGGAAATAACGTGTGCACTGTACGAACCTTAAATCTAGGTTTAGATATTTAGAAAACTATTCAACTCTACTTTTTACAAAATAATATTTCTTTTTATATAGTATTTGAAATTTGGAGGCGGATAAAAAAAAATTATTAAGCTTTTGGATGATGCAAAATATATATTGATGAGTAGTATATTTATATATATGTTTTATAATAAATTTTTAAATATTTTGACAGGATTGGTGATAATTTGTTTTTGCGAGTTTGAATTTTGGGGTATTTTTGGAAATCTTTGTACATATTATAAAAGCATTTTTTTTTGCAGTAATTCCAATGTTGTTATCATTTTTTTATTAGTGTGTAATTTTAGTGAGTTTTTCCTATAACAATTTATCGCATATTTACAGTCCAATGTTATATAGACTAGACGGTAACGCATTATGTTTCATTCGAAAAAACAAATTTTATCAAACGTGAGTCTGCAAAACCATCTGAAAAGAGTCATTTTTATCTCGAAACACTCTATATACACCAGTTGTCAAGTGATCTGACCATAATTATCCATCCACGTTGAGCTTAATTCTTGCACTTGGTTTCGTCCATTTTACTAATGTACTTCGCGACAAAACTATAAATCTCTCATTAACTTTTTTACCCCAAACTTGAATATAATCTTCGGTTGTGTTCCAAACCACAATTCAAATTTTTTCTATAGCCTTTTGCCTCGCATTGGGTTCAAAATTCTTGTTATCTCTATCCAACCATATAAGTCATATTATATCTAATCCAAGAGTTGAATTTTCTATACTCTTAGATTTCCCCTGACACCTTATTAATTTGTTATACCATCTTAAGTCTCTTACACCTACACGTTCATTTCCTAAGTCTTGGTTATAAAATAATATTGGAAAATATAAAAAAAACATACACCCAAACAAATCTAGAGTAAAGAAACGAGGATCACATGAGTGATATTCGAAGAAATAAAATTTTGGCTTGAGACGTATTATGAGACAAACAAAAATATACGAAAACAAAATTGTATGGTAAACTACGTGTCGCCAAACATGTAATATGCATGACACATTCATCGAAAGTTAGTTCATCAAAAAAATAAGCTCAAAGTGTTTTCTGAAATAATGTTAAGTTTGTCGTTCTGACGAGTCATGCTCGTTATGGCAATATGTCATGCTATAGCGATAAATGTCATTACCATACTTATGAAAACATCTTAAAATAATAAATAATTGTTAAATATTCAAAAATGAAATCATCCGATAATATTAAAAACCTCTTCAAATTTTCTATTTTTTTATTATTATAGTTTATCAAAATTAGTTTGATAAACTTCTTAAACAATAGTAAGTATCAACAACAACCGAACAACGGACATTGTTAACTGAAGTCTTACTGATATTCAACCAAAACTTATTCGTTTGTAAAGTAGGTCATGCAACAAGAAACATGAGAGTCACATAATTTTGGATCATACTTAAAGCTTTAGCTATGAATCCAAATTAGTAAAGAAATAACAATGAAATAGAATGTTAAATAAAGCACACAAAAGACAAATTTAATGTGGTTCGGATTGTGAAAAAATAATATATTCACGAGAAACTGACATATATTTTATACATAGGATGTTGAAAAATCTCTCTCAGTCACTAAACACACAATCACTCATCTTATGTTACAAATTACTCACATCTTACGAAATGAAATATGAATCTCAAAGTATCTCCAAGTGTTTATCTTTTACCGCACAATATCTGAAAGCTTTTAGTTTTATTTCTCTATATAACAATTATTTGCTTATAATTCTTGACAATACTACATATCATTCTCTCACTAGTTTTAGATGATTAAATATGTTCAAAATATTCTCCATGCTCACAATAATGCTTGACAACCCTTTTATTAAATTGGCCAAGCAAACCATCACAAACGACAAATGAAAACACTGACATTCGTACGACAAATAGTGCTCCTTATACTAAATTTTCACATATTAACACCTAGATCAACAAATCTATGATCAACGGCTGAGATTAGACATCTATTCAAACCTTTAGTGACTCATCTTTCTATAGAATGAGATAGGTATCTTCAGAAGTATATTGGCATCATGTTCTGTACCTTTAGCTCCGCGGGTGATCATCGTGTCCTTTGGCTTTAGCAGAAGCATTCTTTTTTATTTTGGCAGAGCTTTCACTTAAATTCTAAGAAACATCTTTGGACTTAAATTTTGGTTCACCTCTTATCATTATAGAGATTTAAACAGTTCATGCGTTTACAAGGCATCTTCTGTCCATTTCTAATCATCCATAGTTTGCGACAATACTTTTATTCTCATTTACTTTTAGCCTACACCTAACAATTTTGATATGGGCTTATTATAACTCAAACATATGTTGCATCTGATGTTCAACTAATTTTAAAAACCAGTTCACCTGCATCCTAAACTTGTATAAGTCTCATTCAGTTCATGAACTTTAAAATTGGTAATACCTTGGTCACAACATCAAAATAATTTTCCTTGCTTGCAATATTTTCCACCTTTACTTGCTCTATATCTCTCCAAAACGTTTAGAATGAAGTGAAGCTTGATATCATCATGCTTAGTTCTCTCATAGAACTTTAGATTCTTCATTAAATTCAGAGCTCCAGTATTATCACATTACATAATCATATTTTTCTGTATACCAGCTATCTCACTCCACAATTTTTTAGCCATATAACCTATTTTACTACTTCTGTACTAACCATATATTTGGATTCCATAAAAGACAAGGCAATGAAATTTTGTATACAAAATTTCCAGCTAACCACTCCGCTAAGCACAATAAACTGATAATTTAAAGTTGACTTCCTTGTGTCAATTCATCTTGCATAATCAGAGTCAAGAAACCCTTTCATCATTATATCACTCATATCCTTCTCATTATAACATAACCCAACTTCAGTCGAACCCTTCAAGTATCTCATGAGCCACTTAAGGGGTTTCCATTGAGGATTTTCCAAGATTTAACATAAATTTCTCAAAATAATAATAAAGTAAGCATTATCGGGTCTCGTGCATACCATTGCATACACAAAGCTCAAAATAGCATTTACATAAAATATTATTTGCATGTAATTATAATTCTTTGCTTCTGTTGGTGCTTGAGTGGTACTAAGTTTGAATTGAACACCAGTGAGAGTTCCAACTGCTTTGACTTTGGATATTCCAAACTTCCTAAGGATCTTAAGTATGTATTATTGTTGAGATAAAATAAATTCATTTTAGCATGTTCCTATTTATCTTAATACTAAGTAGCCTTTTAGCCTTTCCTAGATATTTCATTTCAAACTATGTCTTCAGCTGATTTTCAACCATTCCAATCCTCTTCACGTCTTTCCAGCTATTACGATATCATCCACATAAAATAGCAACAAATTTTTTCTCTTCATATATGTTTCCCCATTTTAATAAACAATTTTCATAAAAGCTTAAAATATATTTGATGGACTTCATAAAAGAATCAAAAATTCTATTTTACTATTTCAAATATTGTTTGAGCCCATATAGTATTCTCTTTAACACACGCACACATCATCATCTTTATTCCCTTATTCAACCCATTTTGTTTGACACGTGTAAATTGTCTCTTCCAATTCTTCATGCATGAAGTTAGTAGTAACATCTATTTGATCTAACTCTAGATCAAATCTAGCAAAAATTGAGAGTATAACCGTTATTAAGGTTTGTTTCACAACTGGTAAGAATATTTTATTAAAATCAACATCTTTCTTTTACATGAAACCCTTAACCATCAGCCTATCTTTGTATCTGGATAAATAAAATTCATGAATAACTTGTTTTCTTTTGAATATTCATTTAGCTCTAACAAGTTTCTGACCCTTGGTTGATTCACAATAATCAAGGTGGAAATCTTATTCGGAGACTTTAGTTCTTTCCTCATGACCTTCAACCATTTTTCTTCATCAATGACTCTGCATAGAATTGTGATAGCTTCTAGGTTTAAAAACATATCCATGTATTTAAATCAATAAATCATAACCAATAACATCAACATAGTCAAACATCTATGGATGTTTTCTTGGTCTTCGTGCTCTATTTTTTACTAGTTGATAATTGTCAAGTTCATATTGTTATCCAGCATGACCATTTGAATTCATGGAACATCAAACTCTTGGTCTTCTGCAGACTCATACATTGAGTGAACTTTCTATGCATTAACCAAATCTGAACAATGTCTAAACTTATCTTCAAAATAAGCATCTTTGGCTTCAATCTTTAGATCGGAATCGTCATCAAATTCATATTTTTCCTAAGAAATGCTAGGTTTGGTCTCTACCTCCTTTTTCGAAAGCATGTTCTCCTTATTGAAAACTGCGTTTCTTCCTATCATAATCGTTTGATATCAAATTTCAATACACCATAACCTATACCATTTACTCATTCTAGATAGCCAATGAACAAATATTTTATTGCTTTTGACCAATAAATTGTCTTGTTTCGCATGTTTGTAGGTATTACATTCGAACAGTCTCAAATGTTTGAATATGTTTCTTTCCAGTCAGAGTCTCCCGATGATTAAAAAGAAATTCAGTGTCGTAGATGGATTTTTTGCTATGATATAAATAATTATAGTCACGAATTATCATTGGAACCTTCGATTCATTCCAACTACTTAAAATATATATCTGACCATTTCCAGCAAGGTTTGGTTCATTATTCTAGCAAGCCCATTCTATTTAGGAATTCCTCTCATAATTTAATACCTAGAATTTCTAAGTTTTGAACAATAGATAATGAATTCCTTATTCATATATACCAAGTCATTGTCAGTCTATAACTTCTTCAACAACTTTCTATTTTTATTGTGTAGCAATGTCTTCCAATTCCTTAAAGCATCAAATGATTGATCTTTGGTCTTCAAAAGTATAACTCGTACTCAACTGGAAAATTCATTGATCAAGGACAAGTAGTACCCTAAACCATCCATTATGGGTTCCCGTAATAGACCCTAAAAATCTGAATGAATATAACCACCCATATCACTGGTTGCATGGTCAAGCCTTGATTGAATATTTCGCTACACTACAATTACCTCCTACTAGTACATACCTTCAAGAACTAATATACCATTACTCTTATATGCTTTTGTGATAACAAGTGACCTTGCAACACCCCAAGTCTATTATATCCACGATTATAAGTAAACTCTTCTTCATTTCATATTCTAATACAAAAAATGTTATGTTTAACTTTGCGCACCTATTTCACATTTTTTTATCACTCTTCTAAGTTATGCAGATAACTTAATCCGAATAGTTATCATCCTTGTGATAACTCAAAATTCATCATTCCTGAGGATAACCTTTCCACCATTAAACAATCTCAGTTTTCAAACTAATATTTATTGGAATTAATGTGGAATGAATAACTAGAGTCCAACACTCACATATCATTTTACCTAAAAGTAAAATCTTTTAAACTACCAATATACTCCCAATCATCTAAAACTATTGTAGTATTTTCTGCTTCGACTTTTAAATAATTACTACATTATCTATTCTCTCGGAAGTTCCTACTATCAGTATTTCCTTGCACAACCAACATCTCACTTTAAAACTCGTCGCAAATTTCTTAGATTTAAACCGACAGTTTCATCTATTTATGTTTAAATCTTTCTTTCATGGCCTACCCTTTACACTTAATCTGAAACCTTCGAAGTCATCTTTCAAAACTATATTCATTTGAAGATCTTTCGAGTTTAAGGCGCTCTTTATTTTAGTTATCGTAAGAGACTCATTTTTATAGATTATTGTGTCACCAAAGTACTCGTATACCTTTAGGAGATAACTCAAGAGGATTGTGGCATGATTCTCATCTTAACCTTGACCCCAACTACATTCAAGTCAATAATTATATTATTAAAATAATTTATACTTAATATTGGTCATGGACTTCTTCGTGTAAATGCCTTCCAACCGATTATATATTCCTAATTTTGTAGGATTTTTAGATACCTCTCCAAACTTCCTCTCCAAACTCAAAATTATGGCATTATGAGCTTTAGATAGTATTTCGGCAGTAACTTTATTTTTATGTATCTCATCAATGGCAGCAACCAAACTTTTATGTACTAAGAAAGCTCAAATTTTAAGTCTTCAGAGGTTGAAATCATTATCTTCGTTAAATTTTCAGTTTTGAACTTCATGGAACTCATCTTGGTGGATTTTATTGATTTCACGGTGAGAACCTCTCATTAACCTAATTTATGAAATAATCTTTGTCCTTTTAAAATTTGTAACAACACTACCAACTATATTTCTCTAAATTATTCACACCCACCATGCCACTTGTTATGGAAACACCACATAGAGTGCAACCCAACTTCGGAATACTCAACAATACCAAGTCTGAGCGACTGTCAAACCACGAAAAACGTTAAATCAAGCTTTACTACTATTTAGCTGAAACTTGTTCGCTTGTAGAGTAGATCATTTGATAAGTAACATGAGAGCCATACAACTTGGGATCGTACTCAAATCTTCATATATGAAACCAAAATAACAATAAAAACGAAATATAAACAATAATATTAAACCAAGCACGCATAAGACATATTTAATGTGGTTCATATTGTGAAAACGCCATATATCAATGAGAAACGTGCACAAATTTATATCTTATAGGTTGAATGAATATTCTTTCAAAAAATAAACACTCGATCACTCATATTTTATTACAGAGCACTTGAATCTGATATAATAATATCTCCAAATGTTTATTTTTTACATTCACAATATTTACAAGCTTCCAGCTTTCTCTCTCTAGCAATTATTAGCTTAGAATTTGGATACAGACTTCATACCATTCTCTCACTATTTATAGATGAAAAAAGATGTAAAAAAATGTTCTTCATTATTTATTATATGGGCCAGCCGATCAAGACAATAACATCTGACGACACATGTAATTGTACCCTCATATACTACTATGTCACATGGTAAACAGACCCAAATAAACAACTATTTGATCCATGGGTGAGATTACGCATCAGTTCTGGCCCATAATGACTCAACTTCCGTTAGAAATAATTATGTATCTTCAGAAATCTTTCAATAATCATATTTTGCACATTTGAATCCGCATTTGATCATTTGATCAACATATTCTTTTGGATCATCAACCGTTACCTTCGAAAGTGCTTATTTTTAGATTCCAGCAAACATTTTTGTATTTAAGCTTTGATCTAGCTCCCGTCATTAACGAGACTCAAACAATTAATGTGGTGCGAATCAATTATCCATCTTCAACCATTTATAATCTTTGATAAATAATGTTTTAGTTTTTTTAATCTACCCTTAATAAAAAAAATTAAATAATTAAATATCCAAAAATATATTTTAAATATTCTGAATAATAATAAACCAAAGGCTATATTTTAATATAAAATAGCTACTTTCATAGCTCACACTCTTAGAAGATGTATAATCACATTTATATGAGAAATGCAGCTCTAAGAAACCTTTGCAATCTTTAACACTATGTTTCTTAGATTTCAAGCTCAAACTCTGAGCTTTTCTCCTTTTTTTCTGATTGTCTTTCATGGATTCTCAATCCATTAACGCTTGTCACAAGGAAGAATACCATGCTCTTCCCTCTATAAACCTTATTGGAAAATTTTCTCAACAATCTCAAATCAAAAAATCATCTCTTGAAGCAGTTAAACCAAGAAACAAAGACCTGAATGTCGATATTAAACCTGAGTACACCAAGAAAGCAGATGATCACTACTCTATTCAATATATTAAAGACATCAAATACCTACTAGTTCAACAATCTAAAATTACTCTTGTAGGGAAATTCAGCAATGGAGTCCCTAAAAGATCGATTATGAACAACTTTCTTAGTTCATTAAAATTCAAAGGGCATTCTTGAGATTATGGATGCTCATCATATTCTTCTTGAACTCATCATGAAGGAAGATGTGAGTTGTATATGGTCTAGGAACATTTGGAACATATAAGGATCAATGATGAGCCTGCTAAGATGGAGTTCTGATTTTAATAGAAAATATGAAAATCCTTTGATGCTGATCAGGGTTCATTTTGAAAGAATACTAGAGTTCCTCTTTAACCATACTGTTATAAATGATCTTGAACCAAAAATAGGAACCCTTTTTAAAGTTGTGGCTCCATAAATCAACAGGGCTTATAGTAATACTTGTTATGCTCAAATTGAAATCGACGTTTCAAGAAAGTTAAAACACAGAATGTGGATTGGTTTTAGCTCTAATGATGGATGTTGGAATATGCTAAGATATAAAAATGTGCCTGCATATTATGATATATGTTTTCATATGGGACACAAAGAAACAAAATGCAAGAAATCTAGAAAGAGTGATTCTATAGAAGAGACGAATGAAGATTCGAAAGAAGTTCCTAACCCCATAACTGAAAGAAATGATAGCCAAACAATGAATCTGAACAACCAACATCTTAATCTGCAGAAGAGGGTGAAATCTTCAAGTCATGTTACCCAAACTTTCAACAAAATTTACAGAAGAAAAATAAAATTTATTGTGACTCAAAAGGATCAGGACATTAAGAAGGAGGACAGTCTGAATCAACCCCAATCCTCTCAAGATAAAAACTCTGAATGTCAGGAAAACCAAAACCAATACCTCTCTGAAAACCAACAGAATAACTCCAGTAAAGACTCTACTGAAATCATTGAAGCCCTTAAAAATCTTGACCACGAGTACGCTCAAAGCAATGCTAATAAGGATGCCAACTCCATAACTCCGGATTATGATAACATAGAAATTGGTAATGTTACTCCAAGAAACTCCCAATATGACTCTGACTTCAGCACCATCATCAGCAGTAAACTGAAGGGTGCAAGAAAATACAGAAAAAACAATAAACTCATCATTAATTCCCTTAAGAAAGTAGGGGGAAACGGAAACAAAAATCCCTATCTGATAATGATAAGGATAATTAGTTGGAATGCTCGAGGTATCAATAATAAGCCTACTCTTTGAAGGCTTCTCTCAATGATTCATGCTGAAAATATTAAAATCTTGGCTATTCAAGAGCCTATGACTAATGTTGAGAAGATTGATAGTATTGTTAATACCCTGGGTTTTAAGAACTATATACTCAATAGTTCTAACAAAATTTTGGTGTTTTAGTTAGATGATGTTTCTATTGATGTTGTCGAGATTCATTATCTTGGTATCGAGGATAGTTTTCCGTTTACTTCAGTTTATGCCAAAAGTCAGAGGATTCAAATGATTGATCTGTGGGATATGATGAAAATTTTGGCTACAAATGACAAAGCCTGGATTATTGCTGGTGATTACAATGCTATCACTACTTCTGATGACCAAATTGGTCGCACTTTTAATAATCAAAACAGTATTGATGCATGATTCTATCTTTGATAATATTCCCAGATTGGTTACTAATGGTGATAATGAAGCTTTGCTAAATCCTATGAACAAGGATAAAGTTTGGAGAATCATTAAAAACACGAGGAATGACAACGCTGCTGGTATCGATGGATTTAACATTTTCTTTTAAAAAATCTACTGGAAAATCATTAATGAAGATCTCTGTAAGGCTTTAAATTCTTATCTTCTTGGTAATAGTATTCTCACTTGTGTATTTGCTATTGGGATTTTCCTTGTCCCTAAGAATGCTAACCTAACTAGCTGGCAAAACTACAGACCCATAAGTTTGTGCTCAATGTTTAACAGAATTCTATCAAACCTTATTAACTCAAGACTAGCCAACATTATCCGCAACATTATTTCTAATTCTCAGGGTGCCAGGCTTATTCACGAAAATATCTTGACGGCCAAATAGTTGATTCATGATATCAATCGAAACCCCAAAACTGGTAACATTATTATTCAGTTTGATATGTCTAAAGCCTTCCACTGAATGGCTTATTCTTTTATCCTTTAAGTTATTTCTAGATTTGGCTTTCCGGTTAATTTTATTAGTTTAATCAGAAAGATGATCATTGACATGAACACTTCTATTCTTATTAACGGGTCTGTTGTGGGTTACTTCCATCAGAAGAAAGGTTTAAGGCAAGAAAATCCTTTATCTCCTAGCCTTTTCATTCTTGATGAGGAAGTCCTCATAAGAGGGCTCTATAATATGTTTAGTAGTAATAAATGTATGCATTATGCTTCTAGATCAAGTCTCATTGTTCCCTGTCTCGTGTTTGCTGATGATATATTAGTCTTTACTAATGGTCTAAACTCCTCTATAGACAAATTAAGCAGGATTTTGGACATCTATCAATCTGTCTCTAGACAAGCTATCAACAAGGATAAGACCAAGTTGATAACCTCAAATAGAATGCAACATTCTAGGATTGGCAGCTTGAAATTTCTGGCTGGTTATTTAGTTTAGAACCTTCCTTCAAGCTATATGGGGATCACTCTCTGCAAGAATAACAAAGGAAAGAACTTCAAACCTATCTTAGATAAAGTTAACGACCAAATTAATGAATGTGACTCTAAACATTTGTCCTATGGTGGCATGATGACTTTGATTTCTTCTGTTTTACTTCTAATAGCATACTATTGGATGCAAAACAGTTTACTCTCCAAAACTATCATAAATAGCTTATAAACTATCTTTAATAGGTTTCCGTGGAGCTCAAAATTTTATGAAAAGTCTATTAATTAGGCTAGCTGGAACTATATGTGTAAGCCTTTTGAGGAATGAGGGATGAACACAAGTCTTTGGCTGATATTCAGCTCATCTTCTCTCAAAATTTATAATTTCTTATCAGAAAAAGAGCTTTTTATGGTCTAACATTATGCATAGCATATATTGTTCTTTCACTCATCCTTCAAAATCTAACTACCATATGTTTGGTTCATTGATTTGGAAGAGATTTACATGTGTGAAAGATCTTACTGAGTGCAATATTAAATGGTATCTTGGGAAATGAAATATGGACTTCTGGTGTGATGACTGGCAAAACCTCCCCCTTCTTTCCAATCCCTCTAGCACTGATTCTAATAGCTGGTACATTGAAGCAAACGTCAACTCATTCTGGAAGCTCAATGACATTAAGCTGAAAATCTTCCTCTCTTGTGATAGAATTAATCATATCCGAAAGTACAAAATCAATCTTGATGTTGATGACAACATAATCTGGAAGTATTCAATTAATAACAACTTCAATACTAACCTCACTTGGGAAAGCATCAGAATCAAACACAACAAGTCTAGTATATTCAAGAAGCTATGGAATCATAAAATATCCATGAAGTTTTCTTTTCTTTGCTGGAAATTAATCAATAATTTTATCTTTCTTGATGATATTCTTATGAAAATACATCTCTATATAGTTTCCAAATGTCAGTTCTGCAACAACTATGAAGAGAAAAATCATCTCTTTGTTAGTTGCAGCTTTGCCTGGCAAATTGGGAACTATTTTGGTTCTCTTTTCAAGATTAAAATTGGGCGTTGTATGATTCTTACTCATGTGATTCGAATGTGGTTCTGGTTTTCTAAAAACAAGTTCCACATGACTCATATTATTCCTCAAGTAATCCGTTGGATTATTTGGAATAATGGAAACAATTCGAAATATAAGAGAAAGTTTGATTCTGTAAATTGTTCCATTGACAAAGTGATTAGAATTATAAAAGGTATTGATATGTCTAACACTCTGACCAATAAACACTGGTCTAAAGCTATTAGTGAAGGATATGATCAAGTTGAATGTTGATGGAGCCTGCTCTCACACTGGTGAATCAAGCGGAGGGATTCGGTTCAGGAACTGTGAAGGCGACATTATTGAATGTTCGGGCATCATTCTTGGCAAGCCTAATCCATTACTTGCTGAGACTAGAGTGTTGTTAGAAGGAGTGATCATTTGTAGACAAAATAATTGGTCTGCTTTTGACATTGAATATGACAACCTCTTACTTATCAATATGCTAGTTGAAGGCAATGATGACTGGCATCTCGACTCCTTGATCGTTATTTGCAGAAAATTAATTCATTCTAAAATGTTCCTAAGACATGTTTCCAGAGTCCAAAACTAAACATTTGATTGGCTTGCGAAATGGACTCTGTCCTGCAATCAGAATCAAAAGTTTAATCATTTTTCAGCTCCAAATGGCTTAATGACCATTGTTCTCTTGGAAAGCCTTGGTCTGGGGTATATAGTTGATGATTAACTCCCTGAATACTTCATGAATGTTGTTGTCGAAGCCTTGTGCCTGCTCTTGATTCTCGTCGAACCTAAGCTTGGTTTTCGCCTGGTCTTTTGAGCTTATTGGATCTTTTGGAGTTCTGAATTTGAAATCAAAGAGTTTGTTGTTGTCGAAGAAGAATTTGAATTGCTTGCCTCTTCTTTTCGTTCATTTTATTTTCTCTGTTCTGCTAGGCGGGGACCAAATTTCTTGGCGACTCTTTTTAGTTCAATGGCCCCTAATTTGTTATATTTTCAATTCTGGGCGAACAGTTTTATAATCTTTCTCTTTTGCCCTTATAGAAATCGTTTTGATTAAAAAAATATCTCACAATCTTATAAAAAGACTATTATTATATCCGAGTTCTATTCAAACTAAATGGGTTGCACGTGAACAACGCACGTACACAACACATTACCCAAAAAGTAACATAAAGCTGTGTTGTCAAAACCCACCAACTGCAAAAAAATAAGTGGATACAAATTTAAGGGTCCAAATTCGGGTCTGTTCAATTCGGGTCTGTTAATAATTACCAATCGAGTTAAATTCGAGTCTTTTTCAAAAACAGTTTCGACAAAAAACAAGTAATATGGACAAAATCTCTGATCCAGTTAGACGGAAAAATATATAGGATAAAATTATATAAATTTAGAATTTAGTGGACCATACTTTAATAATTTGTTCACGTGGAGTACCTATTGTTTCATCATTTTGGAAATAGACAATTTTAATTTTTAAAATTATTATATACAATAATATACATCAAAAGTTTTAAATAATAAGACATTTAGTAGTACGTTTTTTTTATGGTTGAATGTTCCCATATTTATTACAAAAAATTGATTTTAATTTTGATTTTTTTTAAGAAAATCTGTAGCCGTTATTCAGCGAGTGTAGAGGATAAACCCTTATTCTAACGCAATAATCTGCAAACCAACACCAGAAAATAAACCACACAAAAAACGTATTTTAAAAAACTCGAACTTTAATTTATAATTTTAAAACTAGTTTGAAAAAAATATATGTTATATTATTACCCATAATAGAACTGTTGATGACTTCATTTTTGTTTAACAAGAAGAGAGAAAGGTACAAATAATTGTATTCATGTCACACTACTTACGTTGGTTTTAGGACTGTCCTTTTTTCTTGTCTTGTTTGGCTTTTTTCCTAAAATGAAAGAATCCAATTTTTTACATAGTTTAATCTCCATCTTGAATTTGGAGAAAACGACAATGAGTAAACAAATGAAGGGTCCAGCCAAAAACTACACAATTTTTCACAAGATTGAGTAGTCTAAACCACCATTTGGGTTTGGCTAAAAAATTAGCTCACAACCCTAACTTTTTTTTTTTAGAAGAAATAGAAAATATAGTCTTATCGGTTTATCTCTATGTCTATTTAAGAATTGAATTAAATACGCAGTGAAAATAAACATACAGTTAAAGAAATATAAAGTTCAATACAAATACATTCTAAACATAAAATTAATTATTTTTTCCAAAATCATAAAAGTATTCCTTAAAAAAACTTATTTCTAAACAAAAATAATTTATAAAAAACTTATGAATAGAAAACAATAAATTTATTTATGACATAAAGCTCCAAAAGAACTACTTCACTAAACTGAACTCATTAATAATCAAATTTAATAAAGCTTTACGTATTTTTTTAGAGAAACAAATTCACAATGTACCATCGGTACCCGCGGTATACATTTTTTCTAAGACCATTTTGTCATTATAATGTATTTGCGAAAAAAACTTATATGTTTAATATATTGGTATGTTATTGTGGTAACGATTTGAAAACATCATACTTAACCCGATAAAATTAAACATAAAATTCAAATACATCAAAAGCAAATACATTAAACAAAAACAGATGAATGAATAACACAAGACTTTAGGAAAAGTTATATTTTTGCATATCTATTTGTAAGGAAAAAATATTCAATCACAGTTGTTAGAGTCTGTTGTCAACGAGGTCCAAGTCAATCTCATGAAGTATATGTTGTTTAACGAGATCAGTAATATCCAATCCAAACAGGTTACGCCCCTATTGTGTGGCATCGTGCGGGAGGTCACAAACCCAAATATCTGAAATCGATTCCAAATATTGTAACCTCACAAATACATTTAACATTAATAAAAGAGGTGAATAATTAATAAAAGTAACATTCAACACACATAAAACCTACAAAGCGACAAATACAATAACTTAAGAATATCAAACAAACATATAATAACATTCAACATGAACTGTAACAATACACAACAATATTAGTTAATGTCATCATTTGTTAAATTTAAATCGTTCATGACTATTTTCCTTATATATTCTTGTTCAACGAGTTCCTCCCACATAATGTAGCATATCTTTTGTAATGAAATTAGTAATTTTCAAATTGAACGAATTGAATGCCTTGTGCCTAAGTTTGTACTAGAGCTCGAACACTCGAACCATTGGTTTTAATTCTAAATAATTATACATGTTAAAGATTTTTTCATGTATGAATGGAGTCAGATATTGATTTGGTCCTTCACAGTCGTACATATATTACATTGTACATAACATTTTATTACAAAACGTATCGATAGTCTTACCCGACCTTATTCTTTTCACAAATTCGACAACTTGCAATAAGTAGTTGTCTTTGTTGATAGTCTATTCTGATTACTTATGTTATTTTGGTAGATGACGAAATATAGTATATTTGAGTAACTTTTTATAGAGGAATAAATTATATAATTGGCAGGAGTTTGTGGACGGCGAAACAGTCTAATTGACGTGTGTTTAAGATGACGGGAGATTAAGAAAATGAGAATCTTCCATACCACTTATATGAATTTTACATACCAACGGTAAGAAACTCCACCGGTGGTACACAATTTTTATATCGTTGGTGCCACAACTATACCAACAGTAAGAATTACTGATGTATTTGGTGTTACACAGAATAAGCATTATATTTAAGACATATAGTGTCGACGATATAATATTTTCATACCGTTGGTAAGAACTTTCACTAACAGTTCATAATTTATATATCATCGATGCCACAACTATAATAGCAGTGTGAGTTACGATATCGTCGGTGTTAGAGTAAAAAAACTAGATTTGTTGGACATAGTGTACCAACAATATTTAACTTATATACCACTGATAAAAAACTTCACTGATGGTGAGAAATTTTGATATTCTCGATGTCATAAATATACTGACGGTATAATCTAATGGTATATTCGGTGCTATAGTAAAAAATACGATATATTGTCCGTACCTTTATACATAAATAAAATATATGAGATTGTGTGTACCATCAACCACAAAAATAAAACATCAACCGTATACAATAAAACATCATTTGAACCTTAAAACATAAGAAAAAATACACGTAAATAACAACAACAACATTCGCAACAACATCAAATTTAATAACAACGTCATTTATACCTTAAAACATAACAAACATTGTACGCAAGTAACAATAACATCCGCAAACAAAATCAAAATACAACAATAAATTATATGTAGTTAACAAAACATTTATTTACTGATCTTAATAACTCCTTTCAAGAAAACAAACATCTTTTTCGCGGTGTCGTAAATAGGTTTAAGAATGAGTATCTTGTGAGGTACCTCACGCATCTCAAGCTCACTAACAACCTCAGTGGTAGGAGTTTCTTCATTTAAGGAGCAGTTTTCGATACGTGTACATTTATAGACTTTTATCTTGTCGCGTGCCTTTTTGTCTCTGGCTCGTGATTTTTTATTTGATCTTTCTTTATATTATTTAAGGTTTTTATCGGTATATCACTCTACTTTACTAAAAAAATAGCTAGTCTAACGATAGGTTAGAAAATAATTCGAAAATAACTATACAATCATACTGTTGATATTATATAAAAGGTATCAATATATCACTAACTTATACTGTCAGTATTATGGAAAAGACACCAGCGATGCACAAAAGCATTGGTGGTGTCATAAGTACTAGCGGTGCTAAAGGCATTGCTAGTATGAGAACATCATCGATGTCATTGTTTTATTACTAATGGTATATAATAGGTGTACTGTTGGTACTAAATAGCATCACAAAACCCATGAAACAATATTGGCGGTGTCATTTCAATAATATTGTTGATACATAGCATATGCACTGTCGGTGCTTAAGAACAATCACGAAACTCATGATCCAGAATAAAAAAAACCCTTAAACAAAATCGATCTTAACATAAAATTAAAGTCAATATACTATAAAATCATTAACAAATCGGTTATAATCATGTATTCAACTTATTTCCATTAAATATAGCATCATATCCATTTCGATTTTGCCAAGAAATTATAAAGTAAACATGAATTAAATCAAGATTTGAAAGGAAAACTTAATTTTTTTTTCTCATGGATGAATATGAAGATATTTTTTATTTTTTAGAATAAAAGGTGATATAATAGAATAAGAATAAGTGTGTTCGAAGAGGAAGATGTGTTTTTGGAAGAAGATGAGGTGTTCTTGGAACTAGAAAATATTTTTTTTATCTTTTGAAAATGTGAGAAGATAGTAAATTTGTGGAAGTTAGTATTTAAAGAATGTATATTTTGGATATCAAATGTGAGAACTTATCTAATAGATTGGAGAAGTTAAAATTCGGAGAACTTATCTATTTGGTTAATATAATTTCCAAACCCCAACCATTTTCGTAAAAAAAAATATAATTGTTAAATTTTAAAATTTTAGAAAATATAAGGTTATAAAATCATTATATGCGGTTATTCATTATGTTTGATTTTAAACTTTTTTCAATTTATTATATATGGTTTTTGGTAATTGTTTTTTTATATTTTTAGACCAAAAATAAAAATAACAATAACATAAAAAAACCCAAAAATTTCAATCTTCGTTCAAACTGAAAATAAATAATTATTTATTATAAAATTAATTAGTTTTATTTTTTATTTTTTATTTAAATCATATTTAAATTAATGTTTTTGAATATATTTCTAATTATTTAAAAAAAAACATTTTCTAAAGTTTAATATTTGGAATTAGTCTTAGATTGTAAAATAATGTTTTTTGTTGAAAAGATACATTAAATAAAAATAAAAATGGTTCTTGCAATTACATGGGAACATACCTCGAAAGTTGACTTAAAAACCGTGAAATAAATAATACAATAAGAAATGACTCTAAGTTCAAGTACAATAAAAGCATAATAAAGTGTGATAATGAAAAGAACAAATAATCTAAACATACGCTTCGAGAAAACCAAGCGAGTAGATGATAACAAACCAGACTTAAGGGATGGTTGCATTCAAACAAAATAGAAAATAGACAAATTTAAGCTAAAATAATTATAAGGGTTGAATAGTCCAAACGACCTTGGTACCAAGGAATCTGAACCGGAGGTCTAAGAGAAGTGATGGAACTAATATTTCTAGCATTCCTCTTACTTCAAACATGGTAGATAATAACGCCAAAGCAAGCACGACAAATGTGTCTTTAATGGGAGGGAAGCTAGTTGTAAGTTTTTTGCATCCATGAGGCCTAACTATTATTGTGACTTAATAAAAATTTAAGCTTGGAACATGCGAAGCCCCAAATGCTCTGAGTGAAACTATAGTCGTAAAAGATATGATTAATAGTTTTAGAGCCATAATTGTACAAGATACAATTTCAGGGGGTATTCAAACCCCAACTCAGAAGCTTATTGTTGGTGAAAAGCTTACCCTAGATAGCAAGCCAAAAAATAAAAGAGTGACGAAGAATATTAAATTTATGTCATACTAAATCCACCCACCGACATATGGGATGAGTGTACGAATGACGTGGTAGGTGTCCTTGATAGCGAACTTGTTGATCCATCTATTAACAATCCATAAGTGAACATCGTTATTGAGGATGTTGAGGGGACGTGGTAGGTGTCCTTTCATAGAATTGTTGCAATTTCTAGCTCTTACATATCTTAAATTGGCAAGCTAATTCCAAACCCCATTAGAAATGATATCAGAGACTTTGAGGTTCATACCAAATATTGAATCATTGATGAGTTGAATCCCGTAATAGAGGTAGATAAAAATCAGTGGTCAAACAAAAAAGATGCATTTTCCCCGTTGCCGATTGTCATCTTGTATAAATTACTAGCCAAATGCGTAAGACATGAAAAGATTCTCTAAGTCCACGAGGGAGAGGAGTCAAGACCTAAATCCTATAAGTTATTGTTTTTAATTCTCTCAGTTGAATCTAGTCGCACCATATATAGTTTTTGTTATTACTAATTAAGGACCACAAAAGTTCGAAGATGACGGCATGATTGTTAACTAAGCATGCACATTGAATTTATAAACTTATTTCATTCATTCTGGTTGAATTTATAAAGTTATTTCGTTGAGTTTCATGTAAAATATGAGTTTGTCATTACTTATTCAGTTTTTTAAGTAAGTTGTTCTTCAACTTTTTTTTTATGATTACACAATATTAACAAACCCCAGTAAAAATTTATAAAAAAAAATCTAATTATTGATTATCGTCGTTGACATTAGGTGTTTTATTTTTATTTGATTAATATCAAGTGTTTTGTTCGAATAAAACTATAATGTTAGTTTATTATATATATATATATATATATATATATATATTAAACACCTGATGTTAGGTCGATCTATATTAAATATTTTGTATGAAACATAATATACAAACTAAAATTGTTGTTTTATTTCAATTTTTTTTAATATCAATTAATATCGTCAACATCAAATGTTTTATTTCAATTTTTTATAATATGTTTGTGAAAATAAATATATAAGATCACAAAATTGATCAATTTTTTTTAAATACCACAAATCGACAAACTTCACTGATATTTTCAAAATCTATAAACACTTCATATGTTTTATTTATATTTTACTTTGATTATAAACTATATATATATATATATATACACACGTCTATGCATGATTGTATAAAATCATATGAGATTTTCTTTTTATATTACGTTTAATATGCATAATGTATATACTTGATGAATAGCTCGTTTGGAGTATCTTTAGCTACTATAATCCGAATACTTTTTTATATGGAAGAAAGAGAAAAAGGAAAAGTTGAAGGTGACTTGTAGAGAAGTTCGCAGGCAAAATGCAAAATCGAATCCAAAGAAAGAAAAAAAAAAATGGAAAAAATAACACTTTAACTTTATAAAAAGAGAGATATAAATTGTATTTGAAGCTTCAGGTGGTGTTATTATTTCCGATAAAATTCTTTCGTACGAACAAAGCAAGGTTGAAAATGTATAGTTTAGTTATACTTTATGAATAGAAAATTATGTGACATGATTGGCTCTTTATAATCTTTGGATGCCAAATATATCATTTTCATCACTTCTATTCCACCTAAAGTTAAATGATAATCAAGTTGACAAATTGTAAGATTATTTCTAAAATTGATGTTCCTTTGGGAAATTATTGTTGAGAAATTATATTTTATCATTGAGAAGTGTTTTAGGTTTGGAAGCTAAGTTAGAATTTATTTGTTTTTTCACAAATATATATTACTCAAATAAAAGTTATATAATAAGATTAATACTATTTCAAATTGTAATGTTTTTTTGGTATAATAAAAACATTAAATTTAATAAGAAGTTCATAAAAATTTCTGGGTATATCCCGAGAGATACAAAACTAATTGGAAATCAGGGTAGCACTACTAAAATAAACATCCATAGAAGAAGGAGTTTGACATAGTAGATAAGTTGAAGTACAACATCAATAACATGTAGTCTAATCAAGGCCGTTATGTGGAAACAATGTGAAACTAAGCCGAGACGTTCATGCTCCACACCACACTAGAGTACCTGCAATGATAAAGATAGAGTATAAATATGAGTCACAGATTATTACACATGCCATACAATCTTGGTGTCATGGAACCTATACCGGAGATCCGATATAATTTGGTGGGTTACTGAAGATGCCATGGCCGGAGCGGAACCAAATATTCTTGAGCTCCGCTCTTTCCAGACGTGGTAAATGACCGCACCAAAGCAAGAACGCCAAAGTGAGTGCTCTCGAGAATTAGATCAATTTGACGCCTCGCAGACCCAATATTGCCAGCACGAGTAATTGAAAGGGAAGCCTAGTTTGTTACTAGAAAAGGTTCAGATACTTTGAGTGAAGCTACAGTCATAGAGGAGATGGGCTATAGATTCATCTACAGAGTTACATAAGACACAATCAGGTGGGGTGTTTAGACCCCACCTAAGAAGCTTGTATCTGGTAGCTAGCTTGCCCAGAATGGCAAGCCAAGAGATAAAATAATGGCGAGGAATATTAGATTTATTCCATATTAACCCTGTCCACCCCACATCTGTGGCAGACGTACGAATAACGTTGAACGTGTCTTTAATTGTGAATGAGCTACATCCATCATTCGCCGCCCAGAAAGGAATGTCGATCGAAAAGATGTTGTGTTGGGGAATATTGAGTATGAGGTTGTGAATCTCCTTGAGGTGAGCACGAATTCAATTTCTAGCCGATCTCAGGTTGACAGGCCAATTCGAGACTCCATTATGAATTATGTCCGAAACTTTCAGATTATTAAAACTATTATAAAATGTGATTTAATTGATGAAGTATAATTATTTTGTGAAATTGCACCTAAGGTACCCACTCAACTATTTTATTGTCATCTAGTACCCAAGGTTTGATCAATTGTCACTTAATACCCAACTCAACTACCTAATTATCACATAGTACCTAACTTTATTTTAATACCCTAACTACCCTCACCATTCATGAACAACCACGTAACCAAAATTTCTCTTTCCTTCTCTTTCCTACTTTTTCTTTTTATTTTATTTTTAAAAGATCCGTATCTTTCGAACCGGAGCTCGAAAAAAAATAAATGAAAGTACCATCACTTTCGTTTTTTAAAAATGAACAAAACTAGATCCATTGATGATATTTTTTGATTTTTTTAAAAAATAAAATTTCACCAGTAACAATTCGCATCATATCATGCGAATTGTTCAGGAAACCCAGAGTTGCAAACAATTCGCATCTTATCATGAGAATCGTTCAGAAATCCTGAGAGTTGCAAGCAATTCGCATCTTATCATGAGAATCGTTCAGAAATTGCAAGCAGTTCGCATCTTATCATGAGAATCGTTCAGAAATCCTGAGAGTTGCAAGCAATTCGCATCTTATCATGAGAATCGTTCAGAAATCCTGAGAGTTGCAAGCAATTCGCATCTTATCATGAGAATCGTTCAGAAATTACAAGCAATTCGCATCTTATCATGAGAATCGTTCAGAAATTGCAAGCAATTCGCATTTTATCATGAGAATCATTCAGAAATCCTGAGAGTTTGCAAGCAATTCGCATCCTGAGAATTGTACCAGGTTTTTTTTACCAGCGCGCGTATATCTGGTCGGGGGTATTTTTGTCAAAATTTCAATTCGAGGTACCAAGTGACACTATCCAAAAAAGGTACCACTGGGTAGTTACATAGTTGAGAAGGTATTTACTGGTACTTTTCTCAATTATTAATAAATGATAAATAATTGGATTTATTTTTATGTGTAAAGAATAGATAATGTACCAATCTCATCCCGTCTTGGATAACTAATTTCAAATAAGGGCGTAATATAGATTATTGATAATATTTAATATCATATTAAATTAAAAACCCAAAAGACCTATATATTGCTTTATTAGCAGAAAAATTGTTTATTTTTGTCGAGATTTTAAAAAAATTGGCTTAATATAATATAATAAAGTTTGAAACTCTTTATTTCTTTTTTGATTCAATGGTCAAATTCTTTTGATCACATTAAGGAGGAATACAGTCATTCCTTGTTTTCTCTCACCATTTTCAGTCCATCTAGGAAGCTCGTTTAAATTAGATTTCACGATTTTTATTTGGTCTTTTCGAGTTAATATAATATAACAAAACCTGAAATCTAGCATCCAGGGTTTTCAAGTTAGATTTCAGGTTCTCATCACAAGGTATATTACCAACCTAGGTTTATTTATTTTATACTACCCTCATATTTTGGATGTTAAATGCGATTAGATTTTCTTAGGGCTTTAAAATTTTAATTAGATGAAATGATGAATCAAAGAGGTAATATACATAAGATAGTTCCATTCGGCTCCAATTCAATTAAGGTAATGAATTTTATTTTGGTTACAGGTTTTTTCTTAGTTTTGTAAAATAGATTTGAATTTGATTCAGCCATTTTATATATTTATTTGTTGTAATAGAGTTGAGTTTTTTGGTTATTTTGAAGAAACTATTGTTTGATGGTACTGTAATTATAGATTGATAGATTGATGTAAAATTTCTATTAGTTAGTAGGGATTAGGGTTTGATTTGCTGTAAAATTTAGTTTTAGCTTCAATAGTTACTTTTGTCTATGTTTCTTTTTTCCGGACTCGGAAGCTTGATTTATGTTCGGGTCTCGTATTTAATCAAGTGGATTAAATTTTTAAAAAGGGTAGTTAATTTGTTGCATTGATTACGCAAACAAATAGCTGGAAAAGTAACTAGCTCTGTGTATGTAGTCAAGCTGTTGACACCCAACATTGGAGTTGTTTATAGTGGCATGGGTCTGATTTACGTGTTTTAGTTAGAAAGAGTAGAAAAACAGCCTGAGCAATACTACATATTGTATAAAGAACCAGTACCTGTTACACAACACGTTAGGGAAACTAGTGTTTTTATGCATGCGTTCACTCAATCTGGTGGTGTTAGGCCTTTTGGGGTCTCACACTCATCGTTGGCTTTGATGATAACGGTCCACAACTATACCAGGTTGACCCATCTGGTTCATATTTCTCTTAGAAAGCTTCAGCTATGGGAAAAATATTTTCAATGCAAAGATATTTCCAGAAAAGAGGTGTACGAAGAAATTAGAGCTTAATGATGATGTCCACACAACAATACCAGCACTGAAGGAAGGGTTTTGAAGAACAAATGTAAAAAAAAATATTGAAATTGGCATAATTGGCGCGGACATGAAATTCGATGTGTCGACACCAGCTGAGATCGATGATTACTTGGGCGAAGTTGAGTAAACGTCGTTGGGATTCTATAAGGAATAGTTTGATGTTTCAACTATAGAATTAATAAAGTTTAAGCTGAACTCTCTTGGGGATTTTTTTTCTTCTTTCGGTCCCATGAACACCCATCAACCGACAAAGAGAACTATTTGCAATCTATCAATTTTCATTTCTTAAAAAATAATAATAATAATATAACAAAGCCTAAAAACTTTTTGTTAGTAGAAGCAAGCTTTCGCTTCTAATATTTTAAAATTCGTCGTTGATAGTAGACGGAATACTATCAAAACTTGATGTTGATTAATAGTATTAATTTTTTAATAGTGCTAATTAACATTATAAATAGACTTATTACTCTTAATTAGCAGTTTTAAAATTGTAATAGTATTAATTTAATTTTTTTTAATAGTTCTTTTTTAAACATATCATATAGACCACTTGTTTGATTCGTCTCGTAAATATAAACACAACGGTGGATTCTATTTTAGTTTTGGAATTATAAGTCAAAAGATACGAACATTAAAAATAAAGGAAAAAAACTTATTTTTTGTTTGAAGTTACTGAATAATATTACAAAGAAGGGTGTTATCATATTTTGGTAAGTGATTGGTACCAAATATGGATAATCATCTTATTTGGTATCAAATGCTGATTTTGAACTAATATTGGGACTTATATGAGAGTCACCATATATTAAATATTATAATAATATGATAAAATTAATTATATAGATATGTATTGTGTGGAGATAATTATATTATATTTTTAACCACATAAAAGAATATAATTATATTATTTAACATTTCAATTTAAATTAGTAGGTTTTATTATTTCAATAGAAGACAACGGACAATAAGTTAAATAAGTGCGTTACAATATTATGGAGTTATAGGTTATGTATGTACTAGAGATGGCAATGGATCGGGATGGGTACAAGTTATAAGCTATGTATACACTATACAGTTTATATTCATAAAATATGTTTCACACGTATAATAGTAAAAAAATCATCATTTTCATGTTTTTAAAAGTTTTTTTTCCTTTTAGATTGGATTTGTCGCTTTTTAACTTGTTAGGAGTTTTGGTCAATGAGAACTATATTGTAAGGATACTTGTGCATTGTTAGAATCTCTATAATCGAGAACGTGAATCTCATTATTTGCATTTCAAAATGAACTCAGGTATTTCACACACTCGTCGTGGATAAATCAATCTATTTTACTATAAATAAAAATGTATATATTCGTATATTCGTATGTATCAAAAAAATTATTAAATCTCCAATTAGAATCAATAAGTAGTATTGTTAAGGAAAAATCTTACACTTATATGCCAAATAGTAGTTTTATTTATCCAAAAAGAAATGATATATTTTTCACAGTTGTAAGTTATGACCCTATTTTGATATAATTCACTGTGTTTTTCTCACTCCCACTAAACTCATTAATTCATTCATTATAGTCATGGACTATCATCTATGACCAATAACTCAGTTATGGTTAGTTACATTAGTATGTAGATCGCGGGTCATCTTTAATGCCTATTGACTTCCTTTAATGATTACTTTATTGTGCACTCTTAGCGGTTACGCTATGTGTAAACTGTTGCTCACACATGACTTCAGTAATTGATGAAACCGATTTAGTAAGCCTCGATCAAATCATGTCGGTTTCATCACACAGTTGTTGCTCGGTCATGTCACATCAGTTCCGTCGTTCAGTTGACGTTTGGTAAAACTGCTCGGTCAAGAATGATTATGTTAAAGATTGTGACCCCCTCAGTATTTTATCTCAGGGCTACATCAGTCATATGTTGTAAGTAAGCTTTGGTTATGATACTTGTATATTTCATGTTTATAGGTGATCTCGGTATAGCGCGGGATCCCCTCAGTATCATGCTGATATACCAATTTTTTAAATGTCAATGTCGCTCGGTTTTTCGCTCTGTATCCATATATTACCCAATAGCACATTTCCCGATAGTAACTACCTCATCAAGTATTACATATGTGTTCTGTAAACTTTTTTAAAAACTAATCTAGTTTTTAACTTGTTTGATTATATTTTAAATTTAAGAATTGTAAGAATATGAATATCAATATTTGAGATTCAAATAATATGTTTGAGTATGTTCGTGTATGGTTTAAAGTTTATATCGTGTATGATTAAATAACTCAATATTCATTTTTGGATTTGATAAAATTTTAATTTTAAACCAAAATTAATAAGTTTTCGATTTCAGTAAACACTGGGTCGATGCAGCGAGTTGGTTTGTCACCAAAACATCGATTATCAAGCCTTTTGGTTGATGTGACTAGCCATGTTGCTTATTGTATCATCAACTATTTTACTGTGAAAAACCTTGTTTATCAACGCAACGTCAATGATAACCCTCTGATTTTTTTTTGCGGCTTTATTGCCCTCAACCACATCCTAATGTAGCAATCATTCAATATTTTATAATAGAGCGTTATTACGTGTTTATTTATGTTTTAAGTATGTATACCTTTGCATTATTAGGTATTATGTATATATTTATATATTTGTTTCAATATTTAAGATAATAAAATTATATATCATCATCTTTGTGAGTTTTATAAAGTGTTAATATTAAAATAATATAAGACTTACAAAAATTGTGATCAATAGTCAATTATCATTGATTTATATATAGTTTATATTAATTTATTAGCTAGTTAGATTAATAAAAATAATAAAATGATATTATTGTATTTATTTTTGGATTTAATAGTTAATCGAAAGGTTTATTGAATAAATTGAACAAAAAAAGTTAAATTAGAAAAATAATCTAAAAAATAACAAAAATAACAAAAAAGTTGAATTAAAAAAAATAGGATTTGAAAAAGAAATTACAACAAAGAGAGATAGAAGATATCTTCTCAATAGTAGATCGAGAGTTTGATTTTATTATTTTATCTTATTCTTCATCTTTTTCTTTTATTTTATTTTTATTTGTGATTATGTTTAACATTAACTAAATTTAATCTTTCTAGTGTTATTGAACGTCTATAAGTACATTTATTATAAACTACTTTTCTGTTATTATTAATTTAGTTATATATTTACTAATTTATTTAGGATTCATATTAATTTTACTTTCAATTATATATGGGTTCAATTGAATGTACTTAGATTTATAATGAGAGTGAAATGTAAAATCTATTACTAACTATATGAATATCTTAGGTTGAATGAGTAGTATACTACAACAATGACTTATTAGAATTTGTACCACGTTATTAGATTATATGATCCAATTATAAGTAGTGTGGAATTATATATATATAATCAACCATACATGAAGGTTAGTTATTTGACATTTAAAGATGATAACAATACACTCTTAGGAAATCTGATTTAAAGAATAACATGAACATTAAATTAAATCTAATTGTGAAATTTCTTAGTAAAATCAACTACATGTTTAATATCCTATTATTTTATAATTTGATACATCCTATCACTCCATGTTTCCTCACTAACATGTTCAAAATAAGATTTCTCCTATTTAGTCGACCGGTCAGGTCCGATTTATTTTACCTCTAATATTTTTAGGTTCCACCATACGAATCCGTCAGATGTTAAGGATTTGCATCACCTTATTTATTATATGAGCCTGAATATTTTATGTATAACTACAGATAAAACTAGCGATTATTCCTTTATTTTTTGTTTGAACATCTTCAAAATGTATCGTATGAGAGTTTCTCAGTTGACATATGTTCTCTCTCTAGAAGGGTTGGTTCACATAGAAAATTTTACCCATGTATTTGTCTTATAATATATATACATGTTACATTATCAACACATATATATCTACCTCATAGATAATTTTTCATCAATAAATCTAATGTCAAACTTGATAATGAACCTCCAAGATGTTTAAATGTATATATATGTTTTACACTAAAAAATATTTTTCTAGAAGGATTCATAAATATCCATATGTTGAAGATCAAATAGTGTATGAACTTAGACCCATAATAGTTTGAAATTTAATTGAATCGAACCGATGTATGCTTTAGATTTGAGTGAGTTCTTTCGATCCTAAAAAAGTAAAAATGAATTAATTTTATTATAACATTGATTATATTTGCAACTGTAATTTAAATATTAAAAATTATCTACCAATTGGTTGTTGTGTTTCCAAATATTGAATCTAATTTATAAAACAATGAAAAAAAATCATCGTATGGTTTTACCCAAGAATTGATAACATAATCACAAACATTTGGGCAAAGACGGATACTATATTCGTTTTTATTAGTCTTGTGTTCAACTATTCTTCGAAGATTTAATCGACCAATTTATTCAAAAAAATCCATAAATTCATATGCATCTTCCATGCAATCGTTGCTTTATTTGCATCTGCAAGAATATTATAGAGTTATCCGACCTTGTTGTCTTCACATACTTGACGACTTGCAAGAAGTGGTTATATTCTTGGATAGTTCATTCTATATCAAAAAATTACAAGTTTGATTAGTTATGATATTTTGTAACTAAATAAATATGTTATGCTTAAGTATTTTATTTATAAAAAAATAATTAATTAAATTTACAGGATATTATAGTTAACAGGTGTCTGTACTTGGCGGGATATTGTAGTTTACGGGATTTTCTAGTTAGTATAAAAAATTATATATTAAGTTTGCATGAATTTTAATAAACATAAAACTAAAACTAGCTAGCGGTATGAAATTTGTATACCGTTAATGATTTAATATATTAGAGGTATGAAATTTTCAAACCGTCAATTTTTATCATATCGGCGGTATAGTTGCTATTGAACCGACAAAATGTTTCATTTCAAATAGACCGACCTTATCATTATTTTCGATAAAACATTAGGCGATGATTTACAAATATCAAATTTTTATACCACCAGGGCTTTAATGTATTGGTTTTATAGAAACTTTATACCGCCAATATTTTATTGTACCGTCCATATGGGTGCCTTAACACTGTTTATTTTGCTAATCAATTTTTTCAATAAAACCTTGGGTCACAGTACTTGTGGTATATTATTTTTCATATCATCAGTGCTTTAATAGAAGTTTTATATCATAAGTATTTTATTATACCGGTAGTATATATACTTTTGCACGGACGATATGCTTTAAGAAAAAATGTAGAACTTTAACAATTTTTCTTTATACCAAAAACTCATACTAAAACCAAATACATAAATAATATCAAACATCATACAATTTCCAAACTAAATAGTAACAACATCTATAATATCGTCCAAATTAAACACCAATTTCATCCAATTAAACAACAATATCATCCATAACTAAGGAAAGTTAAGCAAGACAATTAATCTTAAAACAATAATAAGAACCCAAAGAGAAGTGATGATGTTGATATTGTGAATCATTTCACGAAAAAACTTTAACTTTTAATTAGTGCCGTCAAAAGGTCTAATATTGTTGATATTGTGAATCATATATTTTGTATGAAGATTTCCAACAACCTTAGAAGTGATGATGTAGCACCCATACCTCTTTATATAGATAGCCTACCTAGCCGTCCTAGACTTGCGACACTTAAAAATGACATATGTTCAAATTTTAACGGGAAGTAAAAAATATTAGTCGACGACTTGGACGCCTCTTCCAAACCGTGATAAATCACTCCACTGCACATGTTCCACATGTCATATTTGGTAGTCTTTTCATGTCCTCCAAATCCATTAGTATGTCTATTTTTATAGAATTCTAACTGCTATCGATGAAAATCGTGTAACCGAATAAATGTATAAGGTACACACGTAAAGCGTGTTCAACCATAGATCTAATTGTGATTATATTTGAATCAAAATATAAAAAATCTATAAATACATCCATACGCCATTTTATACAAAATCATTTCCTCTTTACTTTTCTAGCTATTGGCGAATAAAAACTGTTAGAATTTCTAATAATTGAGCATAATGGTCATACGGATCCTCAAAAGTATTTCACTAATAGTATTTTACTATTCTACTTTTCATCAGGAGGTTTGTAATAACATACATGTCATATAAAGTGATAGTCATCTCTCTGAAGCTAAATTATAATGTATCCATCCGTTAGTATCATCGCTCGATGAACACATCGTTCAACCAGGGGTTTGAGTTGAACCTAGTCATGTGACTATATAGAGGCCCAAATAGAGTTTCAACCAACATATTCTAAATCTCTATATGATTACTCATGTCCTATTTATGTAAAATTTTGTATAGAGTATGGACGTTTATACCACTATTTGACTTTAAAAATAAAACAAACAATAAAATTCTTATAGTCTATTAAGTATAGTTATAAACCAAGTAGTATGTATGTATCATTAAACTTAACATGCTAATAAGTGTGTTGTATTGCTCATGTTCCTCGTATTCCGAAAACAATTAGATGTTGTTATTATCAAACAATTTTTTTTTATTTCTTCACTTGTTTCTTCTGTAAAGGATACATGAATGTCCAACGTTTTGGTTGAATTTTCATTACTAGGGTCAGATGGTTCATTATTACTAGATTATCTATCTATTTTCAACCTCTTTCATGACAGTTATTTTAGAGGTCCTATATTTAATTCGGCGCAAAGACTGGTTTGTATGCGCTTTTATCCTCTTGGACTGAATTGGCTCAGTGATAAGAATAAATGCATTGCAGTGGTGGGTTCACGCGCAATTGAACTGTTGCTATCGCATGATTGTTTTTATGCACACGTGACTTTTCCTCACGAGAGGTGTTTACATTTTTAATTCTTTTTTCGGTCGCAAATTCTTTGGGTGCGGACTGTTTACCTATGGTTATAACAAATAATCAGAGTTAGTTAAATATCAAAATCTATTGAATATAAATCATACAGTTGTGCATTGCGAGTATAGTTTGGATGCACTACTGCTATAGATTTGTTGCACTGCCAGTACAATGTTACACTATCAGGAGAGAGCTTTTGCATTAGCTATGCAAAGAGTTGATACCACTACTAATGAAGAATAACCCAGAAAATTATATTTTATTTCAAAAGTAAATCAATTTATAAACCCTAATCTTTGAACACCACAGTCAATTTTAAGTGCAACCAAACAATAAAAAAGTTTGAACTCATTACAAAACTAAAAAATTGATATTAAATTCATTAAATATATAGATGTTAACTCAACTATTTATCAGTGATTACAGAACAAAGTAAACTCATTACAATATTCAACAATGTCCAAATTTTATTTAAAATGATAAAATGCTTATCTAAATTCTATGTATTTTTTTTATTGTTGTAAAAGTACATTAAATATAAATAAAAATGATCCAAACAAGTACATCGCGCATATCTCGAGACGATCATTAGGAGTCATGTAAGAATACAACAAGAAGGTAAGTAGACCTTAACCTTACTCAAACCAAAATAAGAAAGAATAAGTGAAGGTGTAGAAAAACCAACGGAGGTAGCGTGACAAAACTACAAAGTCGAAAAACATATGAGCAAAACAACATACAAGTGAGAGGTGGATGACTACAATTTGGCCAAATAAGTGCAAACAAAACAAAACGAATGGGTTAAGATCACTATGATTAAAAATGCTAGGCAACATCGACTTAAGCGAGCAAAGGAAAGAAACTAGAAAAGAAGGTGGTTGTTTCAATTAAAGCAGAAAATGATTAAATTAAAATTAATGGGACTAGATTGGCTAGACAACTGTGGTAGTAAGGGATTTGAACTAGAGGTCAGAAAGCATACGATAAGATACCGTACATGCAAGCGAATGAGAAGATTTATAAATTTTAGTATTCCTCTCACTCCATACATGGTAGAAAACAGCGGCAAAAGAGGCACACCGAAATAATCGTAAATTGTGGAGGCCAGTTGGACGCCTAATGGATCCAATAGAACCAATTGTTACTGTGGCTTAAAGAAAAATCAAGCTTGAAGCTTGCAAAACCCCAAACGCTCTGAGTGTAACTATAGTCATAGAGAATATGATTAATGGTTTTTGAGGCAGAATTGCATAAGACACGGTTTTGGGCGTGTTTAGATCCCAACTCAGAAGTTTATTATAGGTGGAAAATTTTCTTTGGATAACAAGCCAGATGATAAAAGTATGGCAAAGAATACTAAATTTATATCATACTAACCCCCTCCCCCCATACGAAACACTTGGAATGAGCGTACAAAGAGCATTTTAGGTATCCTTAATAGTGAACTTAATGATACCTCTTTTAGCAATCCAGTAGTGGACATCGCTGTGAAAGATTCTTGGAGGAGGGAAGAAGAGGATGAGATAGTTAATTTCTTCGATGTAACAAATGTTTCTAGTATTGACATACCTTAAATGAGTCGGACAGTTCTAAAGACCGTCCGAATAATATCAGAGAGCTCGAGGTTACTCCTCATACGAGAATCACGAATAATATTATTCCCGTAGTGGTTGACCAAAGAGGTTGATAACAACCAATGAATAAACCAGAAGAAGGTATTCTCCTATTACCAATTGTAACCATATACAAATTGCTAATATAGGCCTAAGATTTAAAAAAAAAATCTATAACTCCAAAACAAAGAATAATCAATCTTTAAAGATCGAAAGTTTTATCTTTAATCTTCTCAGAGTAAATCCAGTCACACCAGATGGAGTTGTCGTGTTTACTAAAGATGGACCACAAATTTTTGAGGACGCCCGTCCGATTCCATATTTTTAGGTCTTGAATCCCAAAGCCGCTCTCTAACAAGGGCAAGATCACATCAGAGTATGCTACTTTAGCACCCACAACCTTCAGCCTGTGGCCAGACCAGAGAAAACAACAGAGAGACTGGAAGATATAATTTAGAACTCTAGCTGGGAAAATAAAGATCGAAGACCAATAAACATGCCCATAAAAAAGAATAAATTTAATGAGTTGAAGCCTGTCCATGTAAGAGAGTTGTTTGGAAGTCCATGAGGCAATATGAATAGTGATTTTTTCAAGAAAGGGTCGACAACTGTTATGGGAAAGTCGACCTAAGGGAATGAGGACTTCAAGGTATTTAACCGGAAGGAAACCAACCTTGAAACAATGATATTCATTAAATTTAACCTAAGAGTGAGGTTAACCCCATACATGAAGATGTGGAGTTTTTAGGGCTAACTTTCAGAAACAAGAGTTCAAAGAATTCATTGAGCCCATATTTGATAATATTGAAGGAATTAATATCACCATGACAAAATCATCACGTCCCTTGCAAAGAAAAGGTTGATAATGTTAACCTTATGATACTTCTAGTGGAAACGGAAGTTTACATCATTACTTTTCTCCTTAAGGATACTCGAGAGAACTTGCATGACCTAGTCAGATAAGAAATGGGATAAAAGATCACTTTGTTTCATACCTTTTTTTACCATGGAAAATCCTATGAGGTCACCATTAAAAATAACAGAATATGAAAGGGTGGCGATACACTAAATAATCCAACTGATCATCTGGTTTGAGAAATTCGCGGCCACCAAGATCTCAATGATAAGGTACCACCAAACGTTGTCAAAAGCTTTCATCAGGTTGATTTTTTAGTGCGGCCCTCACGCCCTTGCAGTTAGTCCGGTGACTCCTAAAGAATTCTTGGGAGATAAGGATATTGTCCGTAATATTACGTCCAACCATAAAAGTCGATTGATATTTTTCATTCAGGTAAGGGAATGAGCCTTTGACCCTGTCGGCTAGGATATTAGAAATAATTTTATAGACCATGTTGCAACATCCAATTGGCATGAGGTTCTCAGCAATATAGGGGAAATCCTTCTTAGGGATTAGGGAAATAGTGTTGGCGTTCTAGAAGGCTCAAGACGACCCGTATTAAAGAATATTAAGATCTCATCGCATATTTCTTTGTCAGTGATGTTCCACGAGTTCTTGGAAAAAAAACCCGTATTGAAACCATCAAGGATTTATCGATATCAATATTAAAAATGGCACTTTTAATTTATGCACACGTAACAAGGCGAACCATCAAATATCGATCTTGAGGATTCATTTTAACATAAATAAGCGTGGATATACGAGCGAGCAGTAGGGACCTAGTGCCAATAAGGTTATAAAAATAGTTGATAAGACACTCATCACCTCATTTGGGGAAGGGGCGAGATTCAGCTTACTATTAGAGAAATAGACAATTTTATTTCTTAAAGTATAATTTTTAATACTATTATTAAAGAATTTTGTGTCATGGTCCCCACGCTTGAGCCAAGTCTCTCTAGACTTCTGTTTATAGAAAACTTCCTCAGTAAGACTAAAGGAGATATACACGGAAGAAGCAACAATCTTAGCAGAGACCAGAGAGGGATTCAGGGGGGGGGGGTCATTAGTTAGAAGAGATTGGACTAAAAAAAGTTGGGTTTGGGCAATTGACACCATATAGTCTTGCGATTAAGTTCACAAGGGGAAAATTGAAGATCAGTGAACTTTTGGGAAACCATTCTCATACCGTGAGCAAAGATCAGAAGATTCCAAAAAGAAAACACTAACTCGTGATAAGAAGGAAAATTCTACCACATATTAAAAAATATAAAGTGTTTTTAATATATGACCTAAGGGAGCCCATAATAAGTTTAACATTTGATTTATCAGAAGAGCGGTCATATCCAAAATGAGAAATGGGCATAGGAAAAGAATTATCACAAGCTCTATTAACAAGAACTCGGTTAATTCTTGAATCAATAGGGTTTAGGAGGGTTTTATTGATCCAGGTGAAATGAGAACCATACGACCAAAGGCCACTCAATTCACAATGATAGCAACATAGATTCAAGTCATAAATCTCACTCTTAGAGAATGAGCTTGTACGTTCATTGGGGTTACAAATAACATTGAAGTTTTCGAGAGCAACCCAAGGATAATTGCAACAAGAAACTAGAATAGCCTACAAGTCATCCTGCAAAGGGCGACATTCGGGTCCATAGTTGAAGGCATATATAGCCGAGAGGAAGAAGGGGCAACGTAATTAAGACTACAAGATGTAAAGTGAATGAATTGGGAGGAATATGAGAGAATTGAGATGAAAAAGACACTAGAGTTCCAAATAGCTCAAATCCTACCCAGCCTCTGAGAAAAGTGATTAGTGGCATACTTTCAAAAATGAACAATATTTCTAATAGTGGAGTAACATTAGAAATACAGACCTTAGTCTCCACAAGAATTTAATTGTGATACTACTTATAATAATAAAATCAGTAACACGTCTTTGTCTAACGGGATCGTTTAACCCACAAACAATTTAAGAAGCAATAAACATTAGAAACTTATAGTGGGTTTGGTAAAAAAATGGACATCAACTAGAGTTTGTTATTATTTGAAGACTCGTCATTCGAATTGCCTATAGTAGAAAAAACAACTTCTAACTTACACCAAACTTCCCAATCTAACCTTCACGAAAAATCAATTAGTAATAAAAATAAAAATTTGATAACTTTAACGTTGGAAAATACAAAATCAAACTCCTAAAAATCAGGTAGATAAACTAACTCAAAACTAACAGTTATATTCATTAATATTAATGGATATATAAAACTATTAATTAAATAAATAAAAATCGACCAACCGAAAATAATAAGTAATTAAAGCTATTGAAAAATTATTGAGTTTCAAAACCTTAATAGACCCACTCTGATAACTCAACCATACCAACCAGAGGGGTTAAGAGAGTTGTGTGCAAACATTCCAAAATAAGTGAGGAATGAGCATCATGTTGATCCCGATTTTTGAGAGAACAAAGAAAACGTAACTCTCAAATCTTTTGGACAGCCATACATTCATGCTCACTAAAACCATCTTAGTTCTCATACGCAAAGTTTTGTCTGAGAATTACTCCACTCTGATGAAGCGTATAGAAACAGGGACCGAATCCGAGAGGAATCGAACCAAGTCATAGCATTCGCCTCGATTTACACAACCAGCAACGACAACTGAAGTTAAACAATTAGCAAAGCTCAAATATATCACAACCATAGAGCTCGTCACACACTTCCGCTCCAACATTGCTCCACCGACGAACCAAACATTACCAGCATCTATGATTCCAAACAAATATCTTTAAAAAAATCAGTCAAACACCATTAGAAACGAACAAACATAGTCGTAAAAAAGAATGACACCTCCACAAAACGGTGAACCAAACTGAACGAAATCAAAAATATTAAAAAAAAAAAGATAAACATGAAACCCTGTTAACGTAGCTTCGATTTTCCAACAAATTCGGCTACAAAAGAGAATAAATGGAAAGCTAGAAAATCGAGATAGAATAATATCCCAAGATCTTCAGATATTATTCCACTAATAAAAAAGTTATAAAAAATTTTAAAAAAATTAATGTTTACTCTTTTCGCTAATTATATAGTGCAACGAAAATTGAAATAAAGTAAAAAATTTATAAATAAAAAATTTGAGTTTGGATTTCTGTCAATGAGTTAGACTTGGCCAAGTATATCCGGGTTTTATGTGAAAACCTAAAAGTAGATTTAGACGAAAAATTGTGTTTGGATTTTTGTTAGTGACCGAGTGAGAGAGACTTGGCCAGCAACAGCAACTGCAACTGCAACAGCAACAGCAAGTAGTATAATCCGGGTTTTATGTGACGCTGCTCACTGCTGTTATTGAACAGCGATGGACAGGAGAAGTGTAAATACCGAAACACGTATTGGTGGTCTCCTACCTACTTCTAAACTCTTAAAACAACTCGGTCCCGCTTCTGATTTTCCAATCCACTTTTTCTTTTCTTTATACTTTGGATACTCTTTTTACCATCTTCTTTTCTTTTCTATCGCCCTTTTTGGCGCTGATTCATATTTCACAAAAACACCACGCTTTTCTGTCCAGTAAAATTTCTTGCTTTTGCTTTTTCGAATCTTATTCACTATTTACTGTTGAGCTTTATAGCGGAAATATATATATACTTATCAGAGAATTTTAACACAGATACTTATGCTCTACACTATTTCATTATTACTATTTATTATTGATATTATACTTATATGATCCATTCGGATCAGATATTTATATAAACATATATATATAGAAAATATTAATTGTTTTCGAAACATATCTCACCTAGAAACCGAAAAGCCATGAAATATGAGTTCTATAAAAATTAATCGATAAACATTCAACATATATAATAATTTTAATCTATAAAATATAACCTATAAAATATTAAAGTTTAGGTTTACTGACTATTACTATTAAAATTGTTGTTATCGGTTTAAAATGTTATAAAGTTTAGTTGGATTTTATATATTTTGTTGTATACGCTTCAAATTGATTACATATGTGTGCGGGCGCGCGCATGTATGTGTGATTATTTTATATATTATTTTTATACTACATACCATAATAGCTCAATGTGTGGGTTAGGAGTAACTCATTAATAGAGGTACTACCGAAAGATTATATGGACCAAATATGGATCGGTCATATGCATAAACTATTGGAATGCTCTCAAGACAAACTTATGGACTTCATATTAAATTAAGTTTTTTATTAATTGGATTTCATATTGATTAGAATCTTATTAATTATAATTTTTATTTAATTAGGTTTCCTATTAATTTGGATGTTTATTTAGGGGATTTTTTATTTTATGATTATAGTTTTTTTACAACCATTGATTAATTGTGTTTGTGTTTAATATGAAATGTCTGTTTAAGAATTAGAATTTTCTTTAAATCTGTAAATAGAAGATGAAACATACATGTAGAATTTTGTGACGTTAACATATAGTGACTTGTGAGACAACAATATATTCTCTATACTGAGAGAAAGTTACGGTCTCTTAGAGAGAGAAGTGAGGTGATGGATAAACACTGAATATTCACATTATCTTTGTAAACTGTGAGAGATTTATAACATAGAGTGATTGAGCCTTTTGTGTTTGGAGAGTTTTTTTTTGTAAGCTCGTTTATTAATAAAAAGATAGTGGTTGTTCCCCACAGATGCATGAATATTTCCAAAATCCAAACCACTTTAAATATTGTCTTGTGTATTTTTAGTTCTCTTTTACACTTATTTTTATTTTGTTATTTCCATTGAATATGAAGTTTTTTTCTTCAGAATATAGATTTTCCAACAAGTGGTGCAATAAGCGTGAAGCAACAAAGAAAGAAGTAGATCAATCGATGATCTGAAGGTTTAGGAAATAAATCTCACTTAGAAACCAAAAAATCATGAAACATGAGTTCCATGAATATTAGCTTAGAAGCATTCAACATACCGAATGACTTTAACCTATGGATAATTAAGTTTATGGCTTACCTAGTACATAAAAGATTTCCTGCTACTATTGACAAGAATTCTATATTGGTTGATGTCTTGGTACTATCTAGAGCTCGTAGCACCCTCATATTGAGCTTGAGAGATGAATTGTTATGTGAGGTATTTGAAAAAACCATTACATTGAGGATATGGAATTTTCTAGAGACGATTTACATGAAGAAGTCATTGATGAACATATTGTATCTCAAAAAACAACTGTATATGTTGTCTAAGGATAATGAAAAATAATATGAAGGAACCTAGATGATTATAATAAAATCATACTCGACTTGAATGTAATTGGTATAAATGTGGAAGAAGATGATCAGGAAATAATCATCTTATCTATGACAAAGTTGTACAAACATTTTGTTTAAAAAAGACTCCCTTACGATGGCTAAAGTGAAGAGCGCCTTGAACTTCAAAGAGTTTTGAATTGATCAGATCAAGTTATCTACAGAACCTTAGAGAATGATTAACAACGTACGACATGTACCAAAAGTTATATATAAATTTATTTTCATTGGGATGTTAGATGAGAAAGTTTTTATATATATTGGTGAAGATGGTAGACTTAGGGTATTGCAAGGCTCCATTGCTCTCATGAAAGCCTATAAGACTATTAATGTGTTAGTTATTGAAGGTATCATAGTTTTAGGGTTAATGTCTAGTATGGTGAATAATTCTACCTTATTATGATATCTTTTGATGGGATATTTAAGTGAGAATAGACTTTGTGAAATAATAATGGGTTGTTAGATAGTACCACAATTTAGAAGCTAAAATTTTATAAAAGTTGTATATTAGGTAAGAGCAAGTAGGTGAAGTTTCTGCCAAGCAACCCGACAACCAATAAAGTGTTTGATTATGTTCATTTAAACTTTTAAGTTTGTGCATGTGAACCTATAGTTGGTGGTGCAGTGAATGATTGGCAAACTCATCGTTTCTGCGTTGACAAGTAGACTCACCCCATTTTGTCAAACCGTAAGACGTTTACGGCTCAATATGAAACGTACGTGGCGAAGTTCGGTTGGTTCCATTTCACTCCACATGCTTTAGGGAAGGGAACTCGGTAGAGGCGTTACGCACCATCAACTGTATATAGCTATTGACGATAACGTCGAAGAATTTATCTAATTCAGGAACCGAGTTCGTACGATCGTCAATCCCTCGTTCCTTTTGATATTATTCGTGTTGTACATTGTTTCAATTATATAGTGGTATTTCCTCTGTTGTTGTTATACATAGTAAAAAAATAAACTTCATCGTCTTGTTTTAGATTTGGTTGATCTCAAACGAATATCCATTTTAGTTAATTAAATACATGTTCGCTTCATTTTTATGTTAGTTCGGTTTATTTTTTACGGTAGTCGACACATGCTGCATGCATATATATTTTTAAACTAGCAACCATGCCTGCTAGTGCTTAGAGACCACATTAACGGTTAGAAAATAGGACACCAAGAGTTTTGTTATTAATTGTCAGCGTATAATACGAACATCATCGGTGCCACATACTCCTGATTTAAAGTTATTAAACAACTAGGGGATACAAAATTATAAAACTGCAGGTGTAATTAAAAAAGACGGTCGTAAATTCATCAACAATCGGTGCGGTAATACTATCAGTGTTAACTTGTGACACTGATGGTTGAAAATTTACCCTCCGCCGATGTGTGATACGCCAAACATTTCTATAGATATCTCAATCTATTAAGAATCACAATAATAAATTGGTTCTGTATTTAAAATTTATTTTTATCAAAATTTGAAAAACATTAGCCTTTTCTTCTGAAGGAATTGTATTCACATCCTTCACCAACAATATACACACCTATATTCATATAAAAAAACTTATACACACAAACATCTTAACATTGGATTAGTATTATTATATATGAATAAAATACTAAGTGATACTCCTACAATAGTATGAAAATAATTGCATTTGACAAGAATTATATAGAGCTAGTGTTAGAAATAAAAGATATATAGCTATGTGTATAATTATAAACTTTGACTTTTAAGGTAAAATTTGTCGTACATATGTTTGTAAGTTCATGATTTACAGACCAGATTCATACGTTCTGGTCGAACCCGTTTCTAGGACTCCCTTATTTTGGATAGGTTGTTCACGGGTCTTAATTTGTTTATTTGGTCATAGGTTTCATAATCCGGATTCGTTTAAATTCATATCAATTCAGTTAGTTCAAAATTTTAATAGTTTTATTATTTGGTCAAATAAATAACATTTTTATTTTGCCATTGATTTTTATGTATATGATTAAAATTTATTTCAATATAAATACAAAAGAGTTAGATCGAACATCGTAAGTTAACGTTTCACATTGTTTATTTAGAAATTTCGCGCATCCAATTATTTCATCAATATTTTTTTGAGAGTTTGGTTAATTATATTTCTGATCATGTGCTTTTTCCATTTTAAAAAATATATATAATTTGGGAGGGACGCATTCTTTCGTGAGAAGCTAATCACTTCTAGATTCTTATAAATAATTATGGTAGTGTTAAATTATTTTTGGACACACAAATCACGTGTAAGAAGTTTGATGTACACTAAGTTTGTACAAGATCAAACATTACCTATTATTGTCGGGTTGTTAGGAAGCTATGTAAATAATCCAGAGAAGGACCATTATAAAACGGTAAAAAACAATTATGGTATACGCAACAAACGAAAAAAAAAACACATGTTGGCATATATGAAGTTAGATAATCTTGAGATCATTGAGCATTTCGACTCGGAATTTGGTAGGTTGTATGGACATATTTTGTAGCACTTCGGCAATCATATTCCTATTAGCTCGAGGTTCAACATTAGGGAAAAAATGTAAAGCAACACTAATTGTATCATCCATTATAGTAGTGAAATATGTTGCATGCTTGAAGACATCCGTCCAGACATTGTGGTTGCGGAATTTTATCATTGTAGATGGGATACAAATATTTTTAAGGCTATAATATGAAATTAATTATTAAGTTAAGTAGTAAAAGCTTTAAAAGTTCCAAACATATATGTATCAAGTTCTTGTCTACTAACGAGAGTGTGTAAATTCATTGAATTAGTATAGAGCATTTAGTAAAAACTTTATGGTAGCAGATCCTCCTACCAAAGTAATGTTAGATATAATTTTTCAAAAGCAACCATTCAGATGTTTGTTGCTGGTTTAAAAGTTTATTAATTTAGTGGGAGTTTTGTAATAGGTCATGAGATATATTTGTTATTTGGTTGTATACATGTAATATTTATTACATATATATATATATACACACACACGATGCTCATTTAAGTTTCATTAACTTCGCTTGCTCTTTAAGCAAATATCCGCTTAACTAGGACTAGTTAAGAATAGATATATGTGATTACTTTTCATGTTATTTTTATGTTACACCCTATAATAGATTCATGCACTTGATTGATGGTGATAATGCGATTATTGTTGCGTTTATTTGCTCACATTCCTTTGAAAATATCTTTAGTCATTTATCGTTCACTGTCATATACGATATTGTTCAGTTTATTTATTGACAATATATTACAAAAATTTCATTAAATGGTAGCATTGATAATCTAAATGGAAGATTGCAAAAAATCATGGATAATTAAAAGGCTTAATGATGTATTTGGTTATTGTTGACAAACGACCCATTTAATTAGTAATCGGATAAACATAATAATTAATAATTAGATCGATAGATAAAAAAGAAATTATATAGGTAATTGAGTAAATCCCTAGTCAAATTTAGATTTTGTGAAGAACTGTAACCAAATGTTGGTAATTGCGACTAAACATAAAGTTTATGGACTAATTTGAGAGAAAACAATTATTCAGGTTATGGTTCATGATCACATAAAAAACTTAAGGGTGTGAGTGTAATCGAGTTTAAATTATAACCATAAATTAAAACCACATATGAAATGGACATTCAATTAAGTTGGTTTAGTATAAAATGCCACTATTCATTCACATTTTGTCGTTCTCTTGATTATAAGATCCAATACACAATCTCTTCTGATTTATTTAAGATTAGAAGACCTGATGTTATAGGGATAAGATAAGGAGAAAAGGAAAAAATACTGCAAAAAATTAAAAAATGTCTATGTCATCACATAAATATGTATTTTTGTTTTTTAAAAGTTAATCAATTTTATAAAAATTAAATTCAAATTAGAACTTTAACAAATCAAATCTTAATCAATATTTATATTTATCGAACCATATTATCATTGATCGTAGATTATTTAAAACTATTTTATTAATTTATGTAATTATTTAAATGGAACTAGAAAATTACTTCATTTTCATTTTGATCCTAGATTCTGCAAATACTTTGATTTATTGAGAACCATAATACTAGCAAAATGATCATACATTTAAAATTTGTTTTATCATAGTTAAAAATATATTTTTTAAATGTTGGTCTATAAGGTGTATATTTATGCAACTCAATACAAATCATCTTGATCTATTATAAGTGTATATATGAAATTGAATACACAAGTTTTTTTAACATTTCTTGTATGGATCCAAATTGGAATAAAACCACCATAGCCCTTATCCTGAAAATTGACATCCCCTCTACTGCGACCGACTACATACCAATTTTCTGATGTAATGTTACCTATAAATTATTTTTGAAATTTTAGCAAACACATAGCCCAATCGGCCTTCATCGTTGAACAAAATATTTCAGAAAATATTTTACTATCGTAAAAGCTCCTTAGAGAGTATTACACCAATTATAAAGTTGTGAGAGGTGTCTTACAATTAATCTTATGAAATCATTTTATAACGTACAATGAAACTTCCTTCTTGATATCCTTGTTACCATAAATATCTCTCTTAAAATCATCTCTTGGATCATCCACTGTAGATGAACGTCTTTCACGTCATAATACTTTAACCGTAACCCCCAGTGAATCATTCAGTGACAAAAGAGGCTTCACGCAAGGAGACTATTTTTCATTATTTTTTTAATATATCATACAAATAATTTATTCTATTTTAAAATAATAAAAATTTAAGAGACAAATTTTAAATTCCATTTGAAATAGAAAACCTGAAAGTTATAAATCTTCGTTTTGTAGATGACTTTATGATCTTCGGTTGCGCTGACTTCACCACTCATAAACTTATCGAATAAGACATTGAAGAATACTATATAATTTCCAGCCTCCTCATTAACCATGGAAAAATTCAAAATTTTCTCTCTGAATTAATGATACTCATCCTCAATCTATCATTAGTATTCTTTGATTCGAATAGGAACCCTACCCGTCCACTATCTTAGTGTTCTCTAATAACAAGTCATCTAACTTACAACAATTTTAGCCCTTTAAAAAAAATAACTACATGAATAGGATCATAGACCTCAAAACACCTATCATATGAGGGTGACCTTAAGATAATAAACCTAAAAATTTGGTCTTCCATGTTCATTATCCATGCTAGAGGCTGAAAGGATTTCTCCCACAAACATAGATGTTTATTTTAGTTTGGACCTTAAATAAAAATTATGAGGCAAAAGTTTCATGGACAAAAGTTACTTTGTCATCATATAAGGGTGAACTTAAGATAATAAACCTAAATATTTGGAATCTTGTCACCCTCCTTAAATATCTTTGGTTTTTTTATGGCATAACAAAATCAATTATTGTGACTAGATTAAATCCAAAAAGGTTAAAAATAAAATCATTTGGAACATTTTCCTTGGATCTTCTCCAAGTTGGGGTTGGAGGAAAATTTATTTCCTCAGACCAATAACCACCAATATTTATACTAAAGGTCGGGTAATGGTGAATCTACCTCTCTGTGGTATGACTCATGGCTTTTCCCCATCTTTGTTGTTAATTATTACGGTAATAGTATAATTTGTGTTGGTAGAATAAATAAAAATATTAAAGTATCATATACTATTATCATATACCTTAGTCAATTTATTATTAGCTAGACGGGTGATCCAACTTATTTTAGTGTACCCCTCAAGTATCCTATGAAAAATAAAATATTAAAGAAACATATTTTTTGTATTCTTTAAGTACCCAAGAACCATTCTAATATAATTCCAATATTTAGTATTTGGGTTACTAATAAATTGACTTAATTTACTCACCGCAATTGAAATATTTTCCATAGTACATAAAACATAGTACATCATAATTCCTATAGCATCAGCGTATTCCAACTGAGTCATTTCTCACCCTTTTTTTTTCTTCTGAGCATTAAGGAGTGATCAAATGACGTATGTACTTATTTGAATTTCATATTTTTAAATGTATGAAGTAATTTTATGATGTAATGAGATTGACTTAGGGAAAACCTCTATTATTTTAAATATATTTATTCTCAAAATTAATATAAACTTATTTAATATCATTTATCCTCAAATTAAATGACAAAAAATACTCTCCATTTTAATACTTCATTTTGTGTTATTGCTCGATTTAAAAAAAAAGCATCTATGTATAAACACACATATTAAACATCATGTCAGTGTGAACCTTAGTGTATAAAAAATTATTCGTCGTATTATCTTTAAACTCATGAGATATAATCATATGATTCACATGTAATTTATTAGGTGCTTGTTTAAATACCATATAATAAATTAACAAACATACGCATATTAACTTCATTTCTTGTAACTACAAACCCTTCAGCATGTTACACGTAGAACTCATCATCGAGATCTTCATATATGAATATTGTTTTGATGTATATTTGATGAATTTTCAAATCATACATTAACACAATTATAAAAAAATATTATAATTTTCGTGATCAAACCAACTAGAACATATATCTCAAAATAGTATATTCTTTACTTTTTTCGAGATTCATTGACTACAAATCTTGTCATGAATATTTGAATAATACCATATGTGTATGTCTTGGATTTAAATACAAATAAACTAATTCCCAAGTGTGATTATAGACTATTATATTTATTTCATCATTAATGACCTTTTATCAAAATATATAATCTCGAGATGATAATGCTTCTCTCTAAGGTTTAGGGTCATCTTCTTAAGAAAACACCACTAAAATTTTATATGTGTTTTTTCTAAATTTCTTGTACCAAGTTGAACAAAAACCATTGTGAATTTATCTCATCAAATACTAAACCTTTAGGTATTTCTCTTTTTTACACATACGAAGTTCACGTGGTTACTCTTCAACCAAAGATATTTCTTTGATTTTAACAGTAGTTTGAGTTTTATTGACTTCAAATAAATTGGATTCAAAGATCCCCACATCTCTATATTCAAACACACAATTATAATTAAAATTTAATAAATTATAAGGCTTAATATTAGTTGTATACTCAACAAACATGGATTTTATAGCTTTTTAACCTAACTATATTCTTCTTAAATATTTTCTTTTTGCAAAATGCTAAGCACCCCATATTTTAAAATAACTAATTTTTGGTTTTGCTTTATTCTATTACTCATATTGAAGGATTACGGTTTTCTTAAAAAGAATATAATTAATTATATGACATGCAGTCAAAACAACTTCACCCCATAAATTAATATACAGTTTAGAATCAACTAGCACGATATTTTGGTCATCTCAATCAAAGTTGTATTTTTACGTTCGGTCAATATATTTTGTTGCAACATATAAAACGTTAAAGATTGATGAATTATCATGTGCTGTTTGATAACCTAGAAAAATCTTTTGATAAATATTTCCCATTTTTATGCATGCGTAAGATTTAATCTTAGTGGCGTATTGATTTTAAATTATATGCCCTGAATATCATAATAATAATAAGAATTCACTCTTATGTGTAAGAAAATAGACATAAGTAAATCTAGAATAGTCATTTATGAAAGTTATAAATATCTTTTACCCTCACGTTTCAAGACCTTGTTTAACCGAAATGTATTTGTATGTATTAAATCTAATAACTTTGTACATCTTTGTATAGATTTATAAAGCTTCTTAATTATTTTATACATATAATTCATATTTTTCACACAAACCTATATCACAATTTATAAGTATGGTTTTAATAATTATATGTATTATGATATGACCTATATGAGGAGCAGCGTCGGCCCGGTGACTTATGAGGCCTAAGTCATTTAAAAAAACGAGGCCCTACGAAATATTTTAGAAATTAACAAAATAAATTTTTTTCTCTAACCAACAAAATAAAATTATAAGTATTTTACAACTCATGAAAAGATAATTAAAATTATTTATGATAAACAAGTCTTCTAGCTTTTCTTTCCACAAATCCATCCATAATTTTCTCATAATCGAGATTATCAATCATATCTTTCTCAATATATATCATTGATAATCCATTCAACCGGTCTTGAGACATAATATAGCAAATGCAGTTTTTTTTATCAACTTCAACTTTTAAAAACTTATTTCGGCAGATACAACTGAAACTGGAATCGTCAACAATATCTGATAAGCAATGGATACATTTGGATAACAACCCTCTTTTATTTTCATAAAAATCAACACATTAACAACCCTTTTGATTTCCATTGGCAACACTTCTCTTAGAAGTTTTAACTCTATAAACAATTTTTTTCCATCTACATCTGAAAGTGTGTAAAAAATTCCTCAAGATTAACACAAGATCTCATCAATTCTTCGTCACTAGTTGACTTAATGATGCAGACAATTTGGTGAATTGACAGTTTAGAGCTCTGGTGTCAGATTTTGACCCACAGCACCTTGTTTCGAAGGAAACGGCGTCACGAACGCAAGTCACCAGCTTTGCTCGTGAGCTATGGGCTTTTTTGGGAATTTGGGCTCATCTATCCTCTTTTTCGCAATTTTAATACTTTAGGCTTTTTTGTAATTTTTATATTTTTAGTTTTAGGGTTTTTCTTGAACTCTATATAAACCTAATTTCTATTCATTGTTCTGGGAATTGTTTTTGATTAATAAAAAAATTAGGGTTTTATCCCTTTTAGGCTTCTCTGCGTTTCACTCTCCATCACTTAAGCTTTTTCAAATCAAACAAAAATCCAAAAACGTTTTCGTTACTTTAGAATTGATCGAATCTTGCTTCAATAGAAACAATAACTTTATCATGATGTTTATGAAGTAATCCACCATAAAACCTTTATCTCATTGTAATACCATACCATCACCATATTTTCCCACATCTTCATCAAAATGTCTTTTCCCTTTTCTGTTACGTCTTGGCTTCTCACAAAACGCAGGTTCGATTCTCATATAATTTGAAATATTTATTGCCTCAATTCTTGCTTTCTCAAAAAATATTTCTCTACATTCTTTCATAAATGAGAGAAGACCTCTTATTGGCAAATAACAACATTAATATCCACGTCTTTTGACTGGATCACTAAATCAACGTTTTCATTTTTGATGTTATGTTCTTTATAACTTTTATCATCATCTTCTATAATAATTTCATCTTCACCGATATTTACATATTATTCACCATTATAACAAGCATCAAATTCAATTCTATTTTCATTGATTTCATATTTGACAATCGCATGTCTTGTTACGAACTTAAGCATAAAATTTGCTCGTAATTTAACAAATTCTTCAAAAAAATATCAAAAAGTATATTTTCTATAATTTATCGGAGGCATGTCACTAAAAAATAATATTAAATATTAGGAATATAAAAACATAATAATTAATAATATATATTCATTACAACTGGAAAAAACAAATTCCATTAAAAAAACATCAAAGAATACCTTAAAAATTATACCAGTGGATCTTGTCGAGCATATATAGAATAAAATAAATATAAACAAGAGATCTGTGAAGATTTATGCTTAATCCCAACCCATTAGTACTTTTTTTAAATGGACCCCTTGAAAAATGGAGTCCAAAACAACAACCTCATGTGACTTAAGAGAGGGCCGATCCTAATGAGAAGTGTACCATTATATAATAAATAATCATTATGAGAATAAGAGTATATATATATATATTACTTTATTATTACCATAATCACTATTCATACTTTAGTCGTATTTTTACGATAATATCAATTTACAATAAAGATAAAACCCTCATACAAAATAAGGTCGTCAGATTTGTACTCATACCGTATTAAAGCATTAGCTAATAGATTATTATATAAAAATGTTTATTTTCGAAATATAATACATTTGCAAGAATTATCCGTTTACTACTTGAGAATAATAACTTAACACTACCATGTCCTTTCACCTTGGAATTGTTTGTGTTTATGATATGCACATTGTTTGTACAATTGTTTTTTTCATTTTTTGAATATAGAACTCTTATGATATACATGAACCAATGTTTATGTATCATACCACCCTCCAAAGGTCTTGCTTTTAATAGAATTGACCTTTATAACTATTGCAACAATATTTTCCTCAATATAAATTATGCTTTGACCTTTATTCTTAAAGTTATAATTACGAGCAAAATGATTCAGTCTGCCACAAATAAAGACATTTTATTTTTCAATATTAAAGTACTCTTCTTATTGGTGCCAAATATCTTGTGTCCAAATTTTTACTTCTTGTGTTTATGATATTTTTTGTTCAAGATCCTAGAAGGTCCCACCTTAGATTTTTACGACGCATCTCTAATATACAGTACTTCCTCAATCATCAAATATTTACATAGTTGTTCCAACTATACTCTTCAGACTTGTGAATTGTCATTTCTTGATATTTTTTCCACGATAAAGGCAAATTAGCTATGAGTTCTCTTACTTGAAATTTTTTCGGAACACTATTTGACATCCACCAGCTTATTGACTATGATCTGTAAATCGTGTATCTAAAGGAGAAGTAGTTCCTTACCAAACAAATTGTATTCAAAATAGTGAGATATTAAATTCTTTTCGTACATTCTTCCTCGGTTAAGTAGTTTTCTCCAAAGTGTTCTATACCTTCAGTGTCAAAGTCACACTGGTGTAAAAATCTAACAATTGATCCAAAAAGATGTTCAGGATATGTCAATGACATATAAGATCATTTTTTTGCGCTTGCTCATTTGTTTTTTTGATCTCATCAGTATCAATGTCGGTAGGCTTTCAAAGCTTTTCTAATTTATGATCAAAATTATAGTGAACTTTCAATATAATCGACAATAATGTAAATTGCTTGTTAATGAGTGAAATTTGTTTCGTCGAAATGATCAAACAAAATAATTATTGATTTATGACCTTGATCGTAGTTATAACCGTTTGATCGTAGTTATAACCGTTTATATTGTCATTTATGCTAATTCTTTTTTATTAATATTATAATATAATATAACATAAACAAAAGAATTCAAATATCATATAAATATCACCACAAAATTGCGGAAAATCGACAAAAATATATTAGAGATTTAAGACACGTATGAATACGATTTTCTAAAAACTTATTTCAATATTTTTATTATTTAATTTTTAATCAAATTTATTATGGGACATTAGCAAGTTCTTTTATTTATAGTACAAGCAACAAAATATCAAGAGATTTGATAAATGAGAAAAATATATGCTAACGAGATCTAAGAAAACGATAACGTGTATCATTTATTAGTCTAGTAGCCTAATTATACAATTTAATAAATTATAACAAAAAAACATACATGATCGAAAATATATCTTATCGAAATATGTGTGTTTTAAATACAAAATCACATTTTTTTCAAACACACATGCTTACTGTCGTTGTAGAGAAGAACATGGTTTGTTGCCACGAGACAATGATTATTGATCATTGTTCAACCACAACGAGTTTTTGTTGTATCAAAACGTCCACCATTTTAGCATTTTTTTTGTCTATCGCGATAAATAATTTTTTAATTTTTTTAAAAAAATTATGTATCTTATCATCAAAGCGATCGACCATAAATCGTTATCGTCGCAACATACTGGTTCTGAATTCCGATAGTTTTTTTTATTAAAATAGTATTTATTTATACAATATATAAATATCAGTTAAATGGAATATCTATCTATTTTCTTCTAATACTTCTTGTATTTTGTGTTTTCATGTACTCCAATTTCAACGCATTGTCAGTAAAAGCGACTACTCCGTAATTTGGTAAAAGTGAATTTATATTTCAGACGTTGGAACCGACGGCGATACTTCACGTTTATGTTCTCGATTTTACCGTAAAACATAGATTTTCAAACCGACAAAGAAAGGAAAAGTAAAAACCAAATTTACCCTTTTATATTTATTTTTAACGGAAAATATAGACTATAAAAAACAATGGTTCGATTATTGTTTGGTACTGTAACAATAGTAGTACTATTTGACGAAAATAGACTCTTACTTGTACGTCAGAAGTTAATGTTTTATATGCCTTATTAATGAAAGTACATTATTATTTTTATAATATTTCATTCTTATAATATATTTAGAAAAATGTAAAGGTGTTCAATGTTAACTTTGACGGTTATCTAATATCTCAAATAATTTTTTTATTTATTTATTATTTTTTATTTTAAATTAATATCTATTTTTTTAATAATATTAGGAATGATTATGCTTCTCCACAATTAGGTAAAAGATTTTTTTTAGTAATATATATTTTTTTGGTTATTTTTTTTAAATTCGTATTTTTTAAATGGGAGTTTCGACATTAGCTATGAGTTGTCTTACTTGATTTTTTTTTCTAAAGTACTATTTGACATACACCATCTTATTGACTATGATTTGTAACTCGTGTATCTAGAGGATAAGTAATTCCTTATACAAAACATTGTATTCAAAATAATGAGATGTTAAAATTTCTTTGTACATTCTTCCTCAGTTATGTAATTTTCTCCAAAGTGTTCTGTACCTTGAGTGTCAAAGTCAGACTGGTGTAAAAATCTAACAATTGATCCAAAAAGGTATTCAAGATATGCCAATGACATATAAGATCATTTTTTTTGCGCTTGCTCATTTGTTTTTCTGATCTCATCGGTATCAGTTTCGGTAGGCTTTCAAAGTTTTTCTAATTTATGATCAAAATTATAATGAACTTTCAGTATAATCGACAATAATGTCAACTTGTTTACTAATGAGTGAAATTTGTTTCGTCGAAATGATCAAACAAAATAATTATTGATTTATGACCTTGATCGTAATTATAATCGTTTATGTTGTCATTTATGCTGATTCTTTTTTATTAATATTAAAATATAATATAACATAGACAAAAAAATTCAAATATCATTTAAATCTCACTACAAAAATTGGAGAAAATCGACAAAAAATATTAGAGATTTGAGACACGTATGAATACGATTTTCAAAAAAATTATTTCAATATTTTTATTATTTAATTTTTAATCAAATTTATTATGGGACATTAGCAAGTTCTTTTCTTTATAGTACATGCAACAAGATATCAGAATTCATATTTGGTAGAGATTTGATAAATGAGAAAATTATATGGTAAAAAAAATCTAAGAAGATGATAACGCGTATATCGTCTTTTAGTTTAGTAGCCTATGTATACAATTTAATAAATTATAACAAAAAAACATACATGATCGGAAATATATCTTATCGAAAACAAATCACATATTTTCAAACATGCACATGTTTACCTACAAATTCGTTACGATGAGACAATGATTATTGATCGTTGTTCAACCCAACGAGTTTTTATTGTATCAAAATATTTATCGTTGCGCCATTTATTTTTGTTCGTTGCGATAAATAATTTTTTTAATCATTTCTAAAAAACACTATATATCGTTATCGTCGAAACGATGACCGTTATCGTCGCGACATATTGGTGTAATATAAATTTATATATTATAGATCACAAGTTTTATTTCATATCATATATATAACAATTTAGACTTTCAATACCTTTTTATAAATTTAGATAGTGCTTTTATAATTTAAATTTATTTTTGATAATCATCGTCTTCGAATGGATTATGATGATTTTATTTAATTATTATTATTAAAATTATATTTTAAAAATAAAATATATAATTATATAAATTTAGGAATTAAATTTTTGATATTTACAATTAAATAAATTCACTATATGTTATCGTTTCGTGGTTTACCAGCCAAATTTTTAAATATTTGAACCTAATCTAATTTTAAAATATAATTTTGATTCAAATAGTTGTGGAACCATATATTTTTAACCCAATCCAAACAAAACTGAAACTATTTTTCTGTTATCCAAATTTAGTTTTTATGGATATCGACAAACTTCTATATATTGTTTTAGGTTAAGTAGTAAATGATTATGAACTCTGTAGATTATTTTTTTATTAAAATAATATTTTTTTATGTATATAATAATCAGTTAAATGCAATATTTATCAGTTAAATGATTCTGAATTCTGTAGATTTTTTATTAAAATAGTATCTCTGATATTTTTGTATTTTGTGTTTTCAATTTCATGTACTCCAATTTCAACGCATTGTCAGTAAAAACGACTACTCCGTAATTTGGTAAAAGTGAATTTATTTTTCAGACGTTGGAAACCGACGGCGATACTTCACGTTTAGATTCTCGATTTTACCGTAAAACATAGATTTTCGAACCGACAAAGAAAGGAAAAGTAAAACCCAATTTTACCCTTTTATATTTATTTTTAACGGAAAATATAGACTATAAATAACAATGGTTCGATTATTGTTTGGTACTGTAACAATAGTATGTACTATTTGACGAAAATAGACTCTTACTTGTACGTCAGAAGTTAATGTTTTATATGCCTTATTAATGAAAGTACATTATTATTTTTATATATAAATTAATCCTTAGAATATATTTTAGAAAAATGCAGAGGTATTCATTACGGTTATCTAATATCTCAAGCAATATTTTATTATTATTTATTTAATATTTTTTTTTTACTTTTATTTAATTTTAATTTAATATATAATTTTTTAATAATATTACAAACGATTACGTTTCTTCATTTATCACTTAACAAATTTTTTTTAAACCATTTTTTTGTTACTTACTTTTTAAAATTTATATTTTTCGAATCGGAGTTCAAAAGGATAATAATCCAAAATATTAATTTTTTTGTTTTTTAAGATGAATAATACTAGATCATTTTATGATTTTTTTAAAGTTTTTTTTGCGTGACCAGTAGTCTTGGTCTTGCATCTCTTATCATTAAGTTTGTCTGGTCTCGCATTTTTTATCATTAAGTTTGCATGATCATGCATCTCGTACTTCGTTTTCTCTGGTCGCGCATGATGAAGTGGAGAGATGTGAGAACATGCATGATGAAATGGATCGATGCGAGATCTGATATGATGAAATGGAGAGATGCAATACTAGACATGTTGAAAGGGAAAGATGTGAGACTTGTACCACTTGATGATAAATATGAGAGACAAGACCATGTATTATTAAAGCATGCGAGACATGACATGATTGAAGTGGATAGATGCGAGACATGACATGATTGAAGTGGATAGATGCGAGACAATTGATAATGAAGTGAAGAGATGCTTTATCAATAAGTCGTGTAATTTCCATCGAACATAGTTTATCATTATCAGTAGTCTTGTAGTACTTGGAAGAATGTCGGTGAATGACTAAAATTTGTGTAATACTTGGAGCGTTTGCTAACTTTGTTTTCCAATAACTCAAAATTTTGATCATGAAGGTGTTGTTCGAGTCCGAAGGATTTCTACTTTGTGTATAGACTTCAAACCATACCACAACATATATTTGGTCGAATTCCTAAGAGTCTTGAGATACATTGGTGTTATCTTTTGATGAGCTCAACTTACTCTAACCAAACAAACCTCAGAGACGTCTACGAATTGGTTCACGATGACCATGTTTATATTTTAATAAAAACTCTTCGTCGACTAAAACCCCATTAAAGAAAAATGCCTATTTTGCCGAAGATAAAAAAGTACTACTAACAAAGTAGTATGCTACTTGGTTCGTTAGAATATCTGGCCGAGTAAAAATGACTTCAAATTAGCTCAAGTCTACTTTAGATTGTTGGTAGGTATAAAATTATAGCCTCCTTAGTTATATTAAATGATAAAAGAATTAACAAATAAGCCTGGCGCAATTGATGAGAAATTAAGGGTATTAAAGTTTGTTTGACGAAGGTATTATATCCTTTAAGATTTAATAAAGCCAAAAGTGTCCTCATGTTTATTGTTGCTTGGTCAAATGCAGGTACATGCATATATGAAAATAGTTGTATTTATTTATTCGAGAGATGATACATGGCCAAGATTGAAGCTTTTGCTTCAACGAGAGGATGTAATATAATTAATGCAAAATGTTGATGCAGCGGTAACGGATATTAGAAACGTAGACAGTAGGTTAAATTTCATGCGTACGGGTTGTTTGTTATTCTAATTTTGAGCATTCCACATGGTTGAATCCATACCCTTACTCTCCGAATAGATCTTAGCCATTAGTTTTATATAATATGAAATGTTAGGATTCTAACACCTCAAACATATAAATATTACTCGCATATGTGAGTTTCCATTTTTTTACTATTTACCATTTTCGTACCTTAAAGCTGAAATATAATCCCATCCTTCATATATTAAACAATAAAAGCTGACAAACTTTCTTTCATTTATTGAACCGTTTGTAAAGTATATACCAATCAAGCTCCTTTGAGTTCTGGTGTGAACAAAAAATAGCAACAAAGAGAAGCCTAGAGGCCAAAATTCACATGAGAGCGATTATTTTGATAGTGAGAATCCAAATACAAGCGCATAATTTAGTTCACCATCACCTAATCAAAGAATGAATCGGCGCGTATTCCATAGAGGAGAATTAGAAAGATCAAGGCTTCATATGAGGGAAATGTTAAAAAATGTGTTATTTCTCCTCCTCACATCCTAGTTGTGGATCAAGATAGCGTCCTTCATGTTTTTGCAACAATATCGCTCAGATATCCTACCATTATAGTTCCGACCGAGGTGAGGAAACCACCCAAAACAAAAATATGTGCACATACTTTATGGTTGCGGCCAACGCTTATATCTGACGCATCAAAACTTTATGAAAGTCATTTGTGTGGCGTGGTCGCGATTAACTCAAGGTTGATCGCGATCAACTCCCAAATTTATCAGTTATCATCGCATAAATGGTACAACGAGACTTTAACGCAATTAAAGCAGAGCGGTCACAACAAAAACAAAACAGACGTGTTTTTATGAAAAATGAGTTTTTCAAAAAATACATCTGACGGTTGTGACATGAATGATGATAACCTTTTAAGAATGTATGGTCATATCTCTAAATGAAAATTGCTTAAAAATAAACCAAATCTTCCAAAATCTCTCGTACATGAAATCCTCCTCTTATATTCAAACTTTGTCGACCTTGATTTAAATTTTTTAGGTGTTTGTTATTGTAGTCTAAAAATTTGTTATATCTTAAACGAATTTATTTAAAAAAATCTACGCAATAATGACAAAAAATATATTTTAAAAAACATAATTATATACATTCTAAACTTTTATCTAGTCTATCAATTTTCTAACAATTATCCATCAATAATTATACCATCGCTTAATGATAAATGTTGTTTCCATATTTAAGCCATGAAAAGTTCTAATAATAATAATAATAATAATAATAATAATAATAATAATAATAATAATAATAATAATAATAATAATAATAATAATAATAATAATAATAATAATAATAATAATAATAGCTTTTATATATATTTTTGTCTCCCGATTTACTTGTAAAACTTGTTTCTCAAGTTTTATTTAATTATAGACTTTTGTAATAATCATTCAAGTCGAATATTTTACAGCATGAGAAAAGAAAAAAAAAGAAGAGTATTGTAATGAACGGTGTAGATACGATATAGGATGGAGGGCAGCACATGGTGCAAAGTAACCCTACCACCACGACCACTTAATAAACACGTATGAGCTGGACTGACTAATGACGCTGTGGTCCATTTAAAGTCTACTACTACTAATATACAACTTTCTATCTACATTTTATTTGAGTACAGCTCTTCAGGGGCCTTTCCGTCATTTACATTCACCTTTTACAGGGGCATTTCCGTCCATTCACAACCACTTTGGTCGAACCATATTTTCATTGTTGTTAAAAATATGCATAAATAATAAAAGTCAATAATTATCGACCGAAACTGTAATAATTATGTCGACAGACATATAATTGCTATAGTACCGCTATAAATATAAATTGAATGGTGTTTTAAAACGTTTTATTGGGTAACCGAATTGGTTGAGTAAAACACTTTTGTAATCAAAGATGATGAGTTTGAATTTTTCTCCATACGCTTTTTCGGCTGAGCTTGTCATCTTGTGGTTTATCTACTAGCGTCGGTTTGTAGTCTATTGTGTCAGAATAAGGGTTTATTTTTTGCACTCTATTGTGTCAAACAGAGAGTTTATCCTATACGTATTCGGTACGCATTCATTGTACTCTGAGTAACAGGCGGCGAGTTCCCTCCAAAAAATACTCATTACGCTCTAAGTAGCGGCTACACCTTCCCTCAAAAAAAAATTGTATTTGAAAAAAAAAATCAATAGAATAGGAAATTCTAAACTCATATAGATATTATGTTTTATATATAAATTTTAAATTTATATCTAAGATTTAAATTTATAATTAAAATTTTAATTTTAATGTAGAGGTTAGTTTAAGTTTAAGTTTAAGTTCAAATTTATAATATTTTGAAAATCAAAACAACATTTATCGAATTATATAGTGAGACGTAGCATTGCCATTCTTCCAAAACTTTAGATTTAGTCTTTTGTGTTCAAAATCTTTAGTTATTTAAACGTTGAGCTTTAAATACAAAACTTAAATTACATAATACTTTTAGAACTAAAAACATAACTTGGATAGTTGCCGAGATAATATAGAATTAAATCGATACGTTAAAATATGATTTGTTTGACCGTTTTTGTAAATAATAAATTAGTTTTAATAAAAAAATCGTTTTTTTATTTTGATTTGATTAAGTTTTTGTTAATTTTTTTATTTTAAAATTTTGAAATTTAATTTTTTTTAGTTGTTATTAAAAAATAAAATTTGATTATTTTATTAATTTTTTTATTAATGGTATTACAAATATTAATGAGTTGCGGTTTAGTTAAGTGAATATTTTAGAGAGTTAATGTAGATAGATTAAGTTGCTAGAGAGTGTTAAAAAAGAGAAAAAAAAATAGATAGAAATTTTATCATTAAAGATGAGATTCATATAGTTTAAGTCAATATTTCTAATATTCTTTTTGAAACTTACAATGCAAGATTAATAGACATTCATATTTTTTTTTTGTGAAAACGAAACCGCGATGTCGACTGAGCCTTCGTGAAGATATCTTTGCAATCTGGTGGCGCTTTTGTAATCACAATATAAGGAAACGAGTTACGTAATGTTACCCGCATATCTGCAAGAAGGCATCGTAACCAAATAATCTCACTTGTAGTCGATGCCATATCACGATACTTAGCATCAGTATACGATCTAGAAACAACATATTGTTTTTTGTTTTCCATAAGATTAATGAATTTCCAAAGAAAATACAAAACCTAATAGTGCCTTTACGATCACGAGGATTACTATCCCATTTAACATCACTATAGGCACGCAATACAAGTGAAGAATTTAAAAGAAACAAAATAATATAGAACTGAGTGCCACGAAGATATCTCAATACACAAAGAACAACTCCCTAGTGGACATAACTAGGAGCATTAACAGAGTGACTAACCACATGAACAACATGAGTTATATCTGATCGAATAACTGTAAGATAAACCAAAGTTCCAATAATAGTACGATACAGAGTCAGGTCTGGATAGAAACACCACCAGTTGGAGAGTACCAAACATTGATTCCAAGATGAGCACCTACCGTTCTATTATTAGAGAGTCATGTTCGTTCATATAAATCAAATATGTATGTGATTTATTTGAGAAAATATATAATTTTTCCGAGACTGAACCACCTAAATAATTAAAAAATACCGTAACTATTTTTGTGAAAGAAATGTTATTTCACCAGAAAAAAAATCTAACATATAGAGACACATTTAATTCATGACTGGCGAGATCAAATCTACGATAATCTTTTTCTCTAACACCACCGTATATAGTTATTTTTATGACCAAATTCATTATGTCAAACAACAAAAAATACTTATCCAAATATAAAAAATAGCAGTATGGAAATTGATTCTGCAAACAATAATGTTTAATGTATTTATATTTAGATTCATTTATTATCTTTAAAGATTTTGGGGGAGTTGAGCTAGTTTGTATTCACCAAATGCTTCCATCGGATTATTGTGTTATTTTTGTTAAATTATATATATATATTTAAATATGTTGAATACTCATATAAATTGTATTTTTTAAGTTTTGATTTAAAATAAATAATGATATTGGATTTGGTTAGATTTGTCCGGTCTATTTTCTTTCCACTTTGGATGAAACTATAAGACAATTAATAAATTTATAATTAAATTCTATATCCTATTTTAAAATTTTGTAGAAATTATAAAGTGCAAATTCATTGCAAATATAGACAGTTTATATTAACAGTCGGGGAGTAAGAGGAAGGGTCCTCCGTTTTTACTTTTATATTAAAAAGACTTTTTTATGTTTTATTTTTATATTAAACAATTTTGTTTATATTTGTTCAAACTTCAAATATTATTTTTTATAAAAAATATTACATGTTTGTAATTTATTTTTATGAAAAATATTATTAAATATCCAATCAATTACTTAATTATCCACTAATATTCGAAATTAGGATAGTGTCACTTAGTGCCTCATTCTAAAATTTAGAATAAAAATACCGTCAACTATATATACCCGTCGATACCTTCACGAGTTGTTTGAAAAACTAAGCTGATTAGCGTGGTTTGTAACTCTCTCGATTTCTTAAGAGTTGTTACTGGTGATTTTTTTGTTAAAATATTATCAATGGATCTAGTTTTATCCATCTTAAAAAAACAAAAGTTACGATACTTACATATATTTTCATTTATTTTGTATATTTTTAGTACTTATAAATAAAATTATTATTATTTTTTATATTTCTAATACTTATAAATTTAAAAATTTACAAGTTTGTTTGAAAATATAAGGACTCGTATATTTATGGTTTTAGTAATAAAAAAAAAATGATGGTCGTAATTAAAAGACAAGACAAGAGTGAGTCAGTGTATTTATGGTTTCTGTAAATCTTGCCTTTTAAGAGTCTGTCTGACTGACTTGACGCCTAAGCCCCCCCACACCACACCACCACCACTTCCACTTTTCTCCTCCTCCTCCCTCTCCCTCTCCTCTCTTTCTCTCTCTACAACTCCCGAATCAATCCCATTAACAATCTCATCACTCCTCTTCAAATCCACTCCTCTTTTGATTCCCTACCTACATTCACTCCGGTGAGTACTTTACTAATACCATTTCATCTGATTCATTCACTGTCTCTTCCTCTCTTTTTGCTGTCGGAAAAGTTTCTATATCGGTACCGGTTCATATTTCATATCATCCAATAGCATTTGAATGAAGATCTTTGAGCTGCTCTGTCTCTGTGTATTGTTTAACGATTCGATTCTGCTGAATTAAGACACCTAATGCATTTACTTGCATGTACTCCACTTGCTAGACTCTTGAGATTTCATAAGATTTTAGTGTCTTGAATGATTGTGTTCTTTAAGTATATAAAAAAATGTAGTAGCATAGTCTTGCTGTATGAAGCATATGAGTTGTCAGCTCAATAGCCTATTTAATTCTGCTCACATGGTTGTTCTGGATGTTGCTGGAGTCTTCAAGTGTTCTTGTTTTGATTATTGGGAATAGAGTTTTTATGTTTGACTGATTCTCTATTTATTAGGACAAAAAACTAAACTTGAGTGTTGGAATTTGGATTGTCATGAATCTTGTATGTCTATTGGTGGTGAATTTTTGTTGTTGTTATGATCAACTGTTTTTAGACCTTGTAATAGTTTCATGTCTTTGAGATCTTACTCTAACTTTGATTTTTGGATTTTGATTTTGATTTGGATTTGGATTTGGATTTGTGTATAGATTGAGATGGATCGTCGGAGTTGGCCTTGGAAGAAAAAATCATCGGACAAAGGTGAGAAAGTAGTGGCTGTTCTACCTGATGCTGCTGCTGTTGCTCTTGTTTCGCAAGGCGATGATCAGGTACGGTGTTTGTTTCTGTTGTGCGAGATCGAGCGAATTTTTGAACGGATGGTTGTTGATTAGGTTCGTAAACTGATGTTTATCAGGAAAGCTACAAGAAACCGAGCTATATTCAAATTTCGTTCGAGCAATACTCGCATCTGAGCGGTTTGGAGGAGAAAGTTAAGACTTGTGAGGATCAGCTCAAGGAATTCGAGGAACAAGTTTCGACGATGGAAGATGAGATTAAGGATTTAAACGAAAAACTTACGGCAGCTCATGCGGAGAATACGACCAAGGAGGAATTGGTGAAACAACATTCTAAAGTTGCGGAAGAAGCTGTCTCAGGTACGAAACATTACGACGGAGTAGCTAATCTAAAATCGTACGAATAAAATTTTATGAGAACAGATGATGAGTTTAAGATTAATGTATAGTGCGTTCTTACTTGTTGATTTGTTTCACCGATTAGTTCTGGAAAATTATGTTTCGGTTCATTTTTGGCCGATATGGTTTCACGAGTTGAGACCTTGATACAGGTTGGGAGAAAGCTGAAACAGAAGCTTTGGCATTGAAAACTCAGCTAGAATCTGTTACTCTTTCAAAGCTCACCGTTGAAGATCGGGCATCACATTTAGATGGTGCTTTGAAAGAGTGCATGCGGCAGATACGAAATCTAAAGGAAGAGCACGAACACAAATTGCAAGATGTTATGCTAAGCAAAACCAAGCAGTTGGACAAAATTAAGTTAGAGTTCGAAGAAAAAATGGCTATATTTGAACAAGAACTTCTCAGATCTGGAGCTGAAAACGATGCTCTCTCGCGATCGTTGCAGGACCGCTCTAACATGTTAATCAAGATGAGTGAAGAAAAATCACAAGCCGAGGCTGATATTGAGATCCTAAAGAGTAACGTTGAATCATGCGAGAGAGAAATAAATTCACTCAAATATGAACTCCATGTAAATACTAAAGAGCTAGAAATTCGAAACGAAGAAAAGAACATGAGCATGAGGTCCGCAGAAGTAGCCAACAAACAACACATGGAGGGTGTAAAGAAGATTACAAAGTTGGAGGCAGAATGCCAAAGATTACGTGGTCTGGTGAGAAAGAAGCTGCCTGGTCCTGCTGCACTTGCAATGATGAAGCAGGAGGTCGAAAGTTTAGGTAGAGATTATGGAGAAATGCGACCTAAGAGGTCTCCTGTAAAATCCTCTAGCCCTCATTTGTCTCCTGTGCCACACACTTCTGCGGTTCCTGAGTTTGCACTCGACAATGTACAGAAATTCCACAAAGAGAACGAGTTTCTAACAGAACGGCTACTGGGAATGGAAGAAGAAACAAAGATGCTGAAAGAAGCTCTTGCAAAGCGTAATAGCGAGTTGCAGGCATCAAGGAATTTGTGTGCTAAGACAGCTAGTAGGCTTCAAGGCTTAGAAGCCCAACTTCAAAACAAAAGTCCTAAATTTGGGGCTGAGCTTGCTGCGGAAATCTACTCAAATCAAAATGCAAGCAATCCGCCTAGCTTGACATCCATGTCTGAAGATGGAAACGATGATGCAAGAAGTTGTGCCGAGTCATGGTCTACGACATTGTGCTCTGATGTCTCTCATGTCAAGAAAAATAAAAGCGCCGAGAAGCTAAACAAGTCTAATAGTGTTAATCAGTTGGAGCTTATGGATGATTTTCTTGAGATGGAGAAACTGGCTTGCTTGCCAAATGAGTCAAATACAAACGCTTCTATCAACATTACAGATTATTCCAACGATAAGAAATCAGAGAATACGAATAATTTGTCTCACAAGAGTCGCGAGTCTGATGTGGATCAGGCATCAGTTTTGAGGTTACAATCTAGAATACTTAAGGTGCTTGAGTCCGTGTCAAAGGAAACTGAAGCTGAGAAAATTCTGGAGGCTATTAGAGAAGCTGTGCAAGATGTACAGTGTCTTTCTAGTCAACCTTCTGTTGGTTCTGATGCTGCATGTGATGTCCACGCGAATCCGGAAGATGCTGGTTTCTCTGTCGAGAAAGAAATCACCTTGTCTCAAGATGGCATGTCAGAAGCAGAGATCGTGCCAGTTATCAGCCAAGAATTGGTTACCGCCATTTCTAAGATTCACAGCTTTTTGCTCTTCTTAGGCAAAGAAGCTAGAGCAGTTCACGACGCATCTTCTGATAGCAACGTTTTCGGCAAGAAAATCGAGGAATTCTCTGACACGTATAATAAAGTTGTAGCCAGTAAAAAGAGTTTGGTCGACTTCATTTTCGATGTTTCTCAAATTCTTGAGGAAGCAAGTGAGCTAGAAATCAATGTCATAGGCTTTAACAGTACTGAAGTAGATATTCACAGTCCAGATTGCATTGATAAAGTGGCTTTACCGGAGAATAAGGGAACTCAAAAAGATTCCTCGGACGAAATGTACCCAGATGGGTGCAGTGATGTACCTAATTCTTCCAGTTGTGATCCAGAGTTTCCCGACGACGGGAACATTGTTTCTGGCTACGAGCCAGATACCGCAGTATGCAAATTCACTTTAAAGGAGTTTGAAGAACTTAAATCGGAGAAAGACAACATAGAATTGGAGTATGCTAGATGTGTTAAAGATCTCGACGCAACTAAGTCACAGCTGCATGAAACTGAGCAGTTTCTGACTGAAGTCAAGTCGCAACTGGCTTCGGCTCAGAATTCAAATAGTTTGGCAGAGACGCAATTAAAATGTATGGCCGAGTCCTACAAACTACTTGAAACGCGGGCAGAAGATTTAGAAGCCGATGTGAACCTTTTGCAAGGGAAAATAGAGAGTTTGGAAAATGAGCTTGGAAATGAGAAAAGAAGCTATTCTGTCGCAACCGCTAGATGCACCGAACTTGAAGAGGAATTGCAAAGGTTTGCACCAAACACCTTTTCTTACATTTATATTGCTCTTCAAATAGGGTTAAAATTCTTTTTTGTCCAACCGGAATGACCAGTTTTGTCCGACTGATCCGTGGAAGGTCGGGTTCGGACAAAAGAATATGGTCCAAATGAATATTGTCTGGAATGACCAGTTTTGTCCAACTGATCCATGAAAAGTATCAATTCGGTTAACTGGATTGGTCTTGTGTTGTATGAATCAAAACCGGCTTGTGGATTTTGACACATAAATGCGTTTGATAGCCACGTCGCCCACATACTTATTACTTCGCGCTACAAAGACATGTCCGACCCGTAATTGGATTTTTGTCACCCTAACTTCAAAGCCATCTTGATTACTGATTTCAAGGTTCGATGTGCTTACTTTTTTATGTTCTGTTGTTGATCAGGAACAAGAGCTGTTTGGTTTGTTCGAAAGCAGCAGAAGAGGCCGATCTCAAGTCAAAACAGGTATAATTATACTACCTTTCGAGAAAATTTTGTTACAGTATCACCAACATAAATTTCAGACAAACAGTTTCGAATAAAATATAAAACCGACCCAACTTCGATAACTATTGCAGGAAAAAGAGCTAGCTGCTGCTGCAGAGAAACTAGCAGAGTGTCAAGAAACTATATTCCTTCTCGGCAAACAGTTCAAAGCACTACGCCCTCAAGAAGACCAAATTCAAACTAATCCGCAAAATGAAACAACTCAAAAAGACGAAGACGAACCAACTACCACGCAAGACATTTACCAGAGCCACCAGACTGAGATGCACACTCCACCTCACGGCAATGCCCAAAAGAGAGGTTCCGAATCTCCCAACTTTTACAACTCCCAATCTGATAATAACGAATCGAACTTTCTTTTACAATCACCAAGCAGTCCGAACAATCCGAAGCATAGGTACACCAAGTCGAGTTCATCGACGAACCAAACACCAGAGAAAGGTACTCGAGGTTTCAGCAGATTCTTTTCCAGCAAAGGAAAGAACAGTCATTAATAGTAATAGCATATGTGTGAAAATTGAAGTCAGCTAATAATTACAACTATTAAACACTTGTGAAGCTGAGTTTGCCTTGTCTTGCAAGTAAGTTTTGTATCTAACGACTGTGTATATGATATCCATGTGTTGGTTTTGTTTGGTGAGACGTGGGTTTGAAGTATGTTATAGCTCTACAATTCGACCATTCGTGGATCAAATTTTCTTTTGTCGAGTCTATCTCCGAATAGTAGCTGTGCGACAACGAGTCGCGTATTATAGTTATAAGGCGTGTGCGCAAAAATGCATTGATATAGGTACATATAGCATTATTAGGAGCAAGGTTTGGCTATGTGATCAATTGGTTTAAATTTGTGATTCGATGATTTGTTAGAGCTATGACACGATTTTTTTTCGTATATTTATTTGATTAGCAAACTTCTCGGGTGAAGATTTATGGATTTGCAGATTTTAATAGGTTTAGTTTCTGAAGTAGGAATAATTAATGATTAAATTTATAAAAATCATCTATAAATTTAGTTTATGACAAAGGTGAACGTGCAAAGAATTTATGACTAAATTAAATTTATCAAAAATTGTGAATCTGTGAGGAAGGATTCATGACTAAATGTATCAAAATCGTCATAGTAATTGCCTCTTAAAGGGTAGTCCAGTTGATGTATCAAAATCATCATAGTTGTTTCTAAAGGTAGTCGAGTTGGTTGAGTAAGATATGCTTGCGACCAAAGGTCATGAGTTAGAGAATCTGTCACCTTGTGTTGTTTACCTAACCTTGTGTTGTTTACCTAGTTGAAGAATCAATTTCATTCACATTTTCAAATTTATAAACTAAATTTATCGAAATCGACAATAGAAAAACATCCACTGAACATTATGAAATTTAAAAAGTTGTACATACTTTAAAATAAAATAAACTATATCGAATAAATCATAAGTGATTAATTACGCATGTAAATATATAAAATAAAGTAAGAATTATATATATTATAAATTTTAAAAATGCATTTTAAGATTTTACTTTATTGTCTCTTAAAAACTATTTCTTTTTAAATTTGATTAAATATTATTATTGATGATTTAATCTCAAAGAAAGCTTTCCCTTGTTCTTCTCATTGCAATATTCTTCTTTAGTCTCTCTTCAACCCCTCTGTCTGCTTGCCAGATCCCCTCAAGCTTCTCCAATTGCCGAAATTCTTACAAGTCCACGAGCCACCACTACAACCAAGCCACGAACAATCATTGCGTTAACCTGATCATCCTTGCAACAACAAACAATCAGTGATTCCCAGTTCAACTGCAACATCTCGACTCAATCAACAATCAGAATTACCAAACTCTATCTCAAGTCTACAATATCAATGACAATAATCACACACTCTCCCATCATACCAAATGATCCATAACAATCCAGCCTTTGTTCAAAATTTTGCAGCAAAGAATGACTCCAACATCATGGAAAATACTTATGCTGAAGCAACCAATCCAAAGAAAAATTCTTATGAAGATATAATTCTGTCATCTAAGAATCATCTCCCATCTATTGAATTTTCAGCAAAGAACAAACTCACCCTAGAATCTTTGGACACTTACACTCTTATCGAGAAATTTGCTATGGGTAGACCCAAAAATGGCTGACATACAAAGTTTTTCGAGTCTATTGGATTTAAAGGTATATACAGTTTATCTTTTTGGACCCTTCAAGAGGGCCTAAAAAGACTACGGAGAAGAAGTGTTTGGTCTATAAGTCAATTAACCATGCGGTTCTTGAAATGGACTTCTAATTTTACCCCAAAGAGAGAATCCCCATCTCCCCCACCTAGATAACATTCCCAAAAATTTCAACATTTCTTTATCGCGAAGAGACTATAAAAGCCTTAGCTAAAACTATTGGGAATCGCCTTCAAATCTGGATTCCTAAGAAGAAAAAAGCAATGTATAACTCGTGTATGGGTTTGATAGAGTTGGATGTCTCTATAGACCCTATTCCAATGATATGGATCAATTTTGAGGCTAATTCTTATTTCTGGAAACCTATTACCTACGGTGCAAGACCTCACTACTGCAAAGCTTGCTAGCATATTGGTCACCAATCGATTGATTGTAGAAAAATAATAAAAGATAACACAAATCAAGCTAATGTAGCCTCCCTATCAACTCTCAACCCCTCAGCAGATGTCCCAAATCCTAACCTTACCAAAAATTAAAATCAATCATTATGAAAGTCCATTCTTCAAACAACCAAACTCAAAATTATCACATTGATGAGTTGATAATTGTTTGGGGAATATATTTAGGATCTTTGTGCTAGATGTGACTAGAGAGAGAAAGTGTAGAGAGATAAAGGAAGATTCAGAGAAAATATTATTCAATGCCCTTTTTAGGCAAGTGGGTCACCCTTTTATACTAAAATAAGGAGGACCCATTTTTGCTCTTAGTGGGCCGTTCATCACATATTAATGAGGCCCCTCTACTATCTTTATCTTTATACATTGGTCCCTGATTGACTCTGAATACTCTTTAACTACATCAAATATTTATTTATTGTGTTTTTACCCCTCTGATTGAGATCGGCGAATTCCGCCCTTATCACACATAACTCCTTCTTTCCTATACCAGCAAAAAATTCAAACATCCCTAGACAGACTATTACAACCTGCTTTACTACTCCAACTGAAGTAAGATACAAACTGAATACATATGCAAGTTGTCTCCCTAATAGAGAATCTACTGGAGGAGCCATCAAAAGAAACGACAAATGAGAGATACTTGCTGCCATTGGCAGATCCTATGGAAAACAGACATTCCTCACTGCCGAATGCAGAGCTCTCCTAGACGGTTTAATTCTTTGTTTCAAAATGCATATTCTAATCATCGATATTGAAATCGACTCCAAGATTCTATATGCAATGCTTATCAACTGTAAACTACCATGGTATTTATCTGCTATGTTAGAATGTTGCAGGAGCCTAATAACTTCTACCTCTACCATAAGTCACTTTGACATGGAGCAGAATCGAGTGGCAGACTGGCTAGCAAGGTGGACCTCTAAATGCAAAAAAGGCTGTACATTTTACCTTCTAAAGTTCCAAGCTATCTTCAAGCTATCACCCGTCTGTATAGCATGAAGCTTGCTTCTATCAAAGAACTAGTCAACCACTAATTACAGTTACCTATCATTTTCTCTAATGCATTCAATTGTCTTTGATTTTACAATAAATAAGTGGAGAGTATCTAACCTTATTTCAAATAGAGACTGAGATTCATCTCTTTCAGGTTTCCTCCTCTCTCTACCCAAATCATATCTGTTTCTTCCTAATATTCCTCTCTCTACCCAGATCAACTCTATTTCTTCATGGCTTGCATGTCTTTTCGCCATCCATCAGCTCCAAACAAATTCCACCAGGTTACCTTTCGAGATATCAATTATAGTCGAGTTATTCTACCAAAGACCGAATCTCTCTCTTCTTGAGCCTATTGACTCTTCTGTCAAGCATATATCCTCACCTCTTGCTCAAGATTGATTTCTCCAGACTTTTGCTTTTTTCGGATTTTGATCCAAGCTACTACTAGTCTTCTTGCTCAAGCTCAAGCTCTATGCTCTCCTTTGATTTCAGAAAATTTTGGCGCTCAATTTTTTTGTTTTTGTCGGAAGTTAGTGTTTTTCCTGCGGTATAACTTTGAAATCTTTGGGTTTTTTGTAAATACTCTTTTCATAAATAAATTTTATTGTGAGCAAAAAAATTAAAAAATATATTATATTTGTTTTTAAATTTTATTTTTTTTGTTTAAAAGCATTAAATAATTAAAATAAGGTTCATACAAGGATTTAGGGCATCCCCTTCAAAATACATCTACAAACGACTAAAGGGAGTCTTTTGTGATACAATATGAAATAACATAAAATAACGATCGACACGTAGTAGAAAGGTAGGACTCGTCCATGACGAGTAATGGTCTGCCTTCCTCCCGATGCCTTTGGTAATGGTCCGACGAGGTCGATTCCCCAGCGGTCAAAAGGCAGCCCTTCAGATATGGATTCTAGGGGAGCTGCGGGTACGTTGATGGCGTTACCGAACCTTTGACACGTATCGCAGGTCTTTACTATGAGTCTTGCGTCTGCCGTTATTGTCGGCCAATAGAACCCCGTAAGAAAAATTCTCCTAATCAGAGCCTTGTATCCGCAATGCGCCGTGCCTTCACCATCATGCAGTTCGGACAAGATTACCTGGGATTCGTCGAAACCTAAACATCGAAGCAGAGGTCGGCTAAAAGATTTTTTGTACAACACATCCCCTAAAAGGACGTAGCCCCGCGCTTTGTTGCGCAATTTTCGTGCCGAAGCGGTGTCGTCGGGAAGCCGACCTTCAGCCAAGAAAGAGATAATACCCCGGCGCCAGTCTGAAGTTGCAACCGAAGAGATCTGGCATGCGATCTCAGGTCGGTTAGCTAACTCATGTCGTTTAATGATGGACGGGCTTTCTTGCTCTATCACCCATGGATAACTGGTGGAGCAGGAAATCGTTGCCAAAGAATCCGCTGTGGTGTTTTCGCTTCGTGGTACATGCTCGTAAGTAATTTTGTCAAAGGAAGCGGCCAGAATTCTTAATGCCGCAAGGTACTGTACCAGGTGTTCCTTCCGAGCCTCCGCGCTTCCCGAGGCTTGGTTTATTAGAAGCTGGGAGTCGCTTATGAGTCGTACTTGTCTTGCCCCGCATACCTGTGCCAACCGTAACCCTGCCAAAGCGGCCTCGTATCCAGCTTCATTGTTCGACGTGTGGAAACCAAAACGGATAGCCTGGAGCATGCTGACACCCGAGGGAGTTACGATTTGGACTCCCGCCCCACAACCACTAACGTTTGCTCCCCCATCGGTGCGGACGGTCCACTCGCCCTCTGCTTTCTCTTGTGAGTGGGCTTCCTGTTCGGGTCGTTCTGAGTGAAACTCAACTAGAAAATCGGCCAAGACCTGGCCTTTGATAGCTGTTCGGGGTTCAAATACAATGTCGAAATCCCCCAGTTCTACCGACCACTTGGATAATCTCCCGGACATGTCTGGTCGTTGAAAAATGTATTTTAGCGGAAGTGATGTGCGGACAACAATAGGGTGGGCTTGGAAGTATGGTCGCATTTTCCGCGCTGCTGTCACCAGAGCCAACGCCATTTTTTCCAGTTTGAGGTACCGAGTTTCGGCGTCCAGCAAACTTTTGCTCACATAGTATACCGCTGTCGGAGCCGGCCCTGATTCGCTGATTAAAGCAGCGCTGACCGCATAATCCGTGACCGCAATGTAAAGGAAAAGGGTTTCCCCCGCAGTCGGCTTGGTGAGGCGGTTCGGGGTCGATAGGTACTCTTTGATCCCTAAAAAAGCCTTGGTACACTCATGAGTCCAAACAAAAATTTTCGCCTGTCGTAGGACCTGAAAAAACGGAGCGCATTTATGAGACGATCGAGAAATGAAACGATTTAGGGCGGCCAGACGCCCGGTCAGAATCTGAACTTCCTTCACACTCCGGGGAGGCGTCATGTCGGCCAGGGCTCGGAGCTGAATAGGGTCTGCTTCAATTCCTTTCTCGCTGACGAAGAACCCCAAAAATTTCCCTGATCGGACCCAAAAAGAACATTTCTCTGGGTTTAGCTTAAGGTTGATCCCTCGTAGATTACCAAAAGTTTCCCTGAGATCGGCGAGATGGGCTTCATCGGTACCGCTTTTGACCAACATGTCATCGATGTAAACCTCCATGTTTCTCCCGATCTGGCCTTCGAATGTTCTGTTTACTAGCCTTTGGTATGTCGCGCCAGCGTTTTTTAGCCCGAAGGGCATCACTTTGTAACAATATAATCCCCGACCCGTAATGAACGTAGTATTCTCCTGATCCGCGGCATGTAACTTAATTTGATTGTAACCGGCATAGGCGTCCATAAACGAGAGTAGCTTGTTGCCCGACGTCGAGTCTACCAGCTGGTCGATCCTCGGCATCGGGAAAGGGTCCTTCGGGCATGCCCGATTGAGATCAGTAAAGTCCACGCACATCCTCCATTTCCCGCTTTTCTTTTTAACTAGCACGGGGTTAGAGATCCATAAAGGGTATTTTGCTTCCTTAATGTGTCCGACGCTGGTCATTCTCTCAACTTCCCGCAGAATTACTTCCGCCTTTTCGGGGGAAAAAGCCCGACGCTTCTGGACGATTGGTCTGATATTTCTGTTGATAGTCAACTTGTGAATCGCGAAGGATTCTGGTACCCCCGTGACATCCCCTGAGCACCATGCAAACAAGTCTAGGTTCTCTCGTAGGAGGGTCAGTAGCTGTTCCCTTAGGGTTGGCAAAAGGTTTACCCCGACCCGCAGATATTGCCCGTCTGCAAAATAATGTAGTTCGCACTCCTCGTTTGTCGTCAAAAGGCTTGGGGCCTCCCGGGGGTCATCCACCGGTTGCGATCCCGGAGGCACCCCCCTTAATTGCTATTCTTGAGCCGGAAACATTCCCGCGCCGCTTTTTGGCTGCTTCGGACCACTCCTACATTGTTTCCGACCACGTACTTCACACACTGATGAATAGTAGAAGTCACAGCATGCATGCGTGATATCCAAGATCGGCCAAGAATGGCGTTGTGTGAGGCCGGCGCGTCCACTACTACAAACAAAACCGTGACCTCCTTTTTAAATGGGCCGCGGCCTAACTGGACCACGCCCTCGAACTCCCCGACTACGTCGGCTGCTGACCCGGTGAACCCGACAATGGTGCGGTCGGATCGTGCAATCACCGGTCGCGTCCTGAACTTAGCAATGGTAGATGTGAAGATGATATTGGCCGAACTCCCGGTGTCTACCAAGATGCGCCGAACCTCCTCTCCCGCTATTGCTGCCCGATCACAATGGCGTCCTCATGCGGTCCGGCTATGTCTCTCATGTCGTCGTCGTCGAAATGTAAAATCGGTGAGGGGGCGCTTCTGGTTTGGAAGCAAGTTCTGGCTTCCAACTGGGTGGTCAAGTTGACAATGTGCCTTTTCCTGGAGGAATGCGTGACTCCCGCCATCGAATCCCCCCCGAAAATTGTCAGAGATTCAAAAAGATTACAGAGGCCTCGCACTTTACCGATATTCTCCTCAATCTCTTCCTTGATGATCCCGATAACATCGTGATTAGCTTTTGGGTCACCGAAGCGTGAGGTCGGGGAAAGGGCGCTTCCGGTTTGGAAGCAAGTTTGCGTTTTCAGCGGAACGGTTTGGTCGGGGAAAGGGCACTTCCGGTTTGGAAGCAAGTTTGCGTTTCCCATCATCGGTCCTCCCCTAGAGACGGTTAATGACTCGAAAAATTCACAAAAACCACAGACGCTACCGACGCCTTCCTCTGCCCCCTCCTCAATGACCCCGATGATATTGCGGTTGGCCTCGGGATCAAAGTACTCAATTGTCACGTCGAAGTGGTCAGTCACCTCTGAAATGGCCATGGTCGTTTCTGGTTTTGATACGATCACCACCTCCTTCGAGGTCGTGCCTTGCTGTGCCTTTTTTACATACTCCAACAAGTTCCCGTGCTCTATGAGCATCTGTATCTCCTTCTTCAAGGCTATGCAATCCTTCGTGTCGTGCTCGATGTCTTCGTGGTAGCGGCAATAGCGGTTATTCCTTTGTTCCCGGGGCGTCGGGATGGGGAAAGGCCTTCGGTACATTCCGCTCCTCTTGGTTTTTTCGTAGATCGATGACACGTATTCCGTAAGGTCTGCGAAATAGGCAGGTCGCGTCCACTTGTTGGACATGGGTCGAGAGATCGCCGGTCCTGTTTGCCTTGGTTTCAGACCGGTCGGGGTCGGAGGTTTGGTTAACACTGGTGTGGTCGGGTGTATCGTGCTAACTGGTTGGGCCGACCTGGCGTAATCTGATCGGGAAACCTGCTTTATTACAACCGACGCTTGGGCGCTCTGTTGAATCTGTGCTGCCAGTTCTGACGCTTCTGTTTCTTCAATCAATATTTGCTTCTCTATCTGTGCCAGCAATGCGGAAAAAGTGAACGCTTGCTTCTTGGTCACAGCTTGCTTCATCGGTCCTGGGAGCAAGCCCAAACGAAACGCAGTTAGAGCCACATTCTCTTCACAATGGTCCAGGTCGGTTTTTGCGTCAATGAACCGCCTAGTATAGTCTCTGAGGCTCTCCCCCAGCTTCTGTCGACAATTCATGATAGTATCTCCGTTGGCGCGGAAACTCTTACTTCCGACGAAGTGTTGCCTGAACATCGTCCAGAAAGTCCCGAAGTTCGGAATGCACCCCTGCGGCAAGCGGTTGTACCACTTTGAGGCTCTGTCTTTGAAAGTCATAGAAAATGCTCTGCACAGGAGCTTGTCATCATTGTCGAAGCTTAACATGAAATTTTTGAAAGCCTCCAAATGGTTATCCGGGTCCTTTTTTCCGTCGTATTTTTCTAACTTAGAAATGTCAAATCTCCTCAGGAGCTGTCCCGCTAATATTTCATCGGATAATGGAGAGGCCCTCCAGTTGACTCTGAGCTCACATGCTCCTCCCCCAAGACCCTCGGTCCTAACTCCATAAAGCCCCTCGACCCCTGGGCTGATGAATTGGCTACTGGTCCTGTAACCATGGTTCTGGCTATTCGATGGTTGCCACGGAATCGGTGGCAATACTTCCCGTTCTCCGCGGCTGGCGGTATGCATTTTCTCTTTCTCAAAAGATACCGGGGTCGGCTTATCGGCGCCTCCCTTCTTATACTGCAGAGGATCGGCCCTGGGCCCTCGAAGGCGTCGGGATCGATTCTTCTGCGCTCGCTGAACCCTTTCCCGCCGCAGATATTCTTTGCCCGACGAATCGTCTGAGGGGTAGTCCGACGTCATGGCCCGATGGTTCTCGAGGTTCCGACGAGTCCTAGCATCTTCTTCGTCATCGGGGAGAGGATCCCTGTAGTACCTAACAGGTCGGGCCTCTATTCGCGGATCGTTGCCATGGCCAGCTGCCCCCCGGTCCTCCAGGAGGGGCTCTTTGCCCTTCCCTTCCCGGGCTCTTTTCTCGCCCAACGCCCGCTCCCTTTCTTCTTCCAACCGAGCAATGTCTTCAAGGAGCTGCTTTCGGGTCATTATCAGAGTTGACCGCTTGTCCCGACCGCCGTGCCATTCTCGGGCGGGGACTACCGTGCCTCCCGAACCTGAGACGGCTCGGACGACTTCTCTCCCGTCCCTCTCTATCGCCGCATCGCTGTTCATCCCGAAAAATGTGATTTTCAAAGGGCAAAAGATTCCTTTTTGGTATCACTGTTCCCACAGACGGCGCCAATGATGAGTTGATAATTGTTTGGGGAATATATTTAGGATCTTTGTGCTAGATGTGACTAGAGAGAGAAAGTGTAGAGAGATAAAGGAAGATTCAGAGAAAATATTATTCAATGCCATTTTTAGGCAAGTGGGTCACCCTTTTATACTAAAATAAGGAGGACCCATTTTTGCTCTTAGTGGGCCGTTCATCACATATTAATGAGGCCCCTTTACTATCTTTATCTTTATACATTGGTCCCTGATTGACTCTGAATACTCTTTAACTACATCAAATATTTATTTATTGTGTTTTTACCCCTCTGATTGAGATCGGCGAATTTCGCCCTTATCACACATAACTCCTTCTTTCCTATACCAGCAAAAAATTCAAACATCCCTAGACAGACTATTACAACCTGCTTTACTACTCCAACTGAAGTAAGATACAAACTGAATACATATGCAAGTTGTCTCCCTAATAGAGAATCTACTGGAGGAGCCATCAAAAGAAACGACAAATGAGAGATACTTGCTGCCATTGGCAGATCCTATGGAAAACAGACATTCCTCACTGCCGAATGCAGAGCTCTCCTAGACGGTTTAATTCTTTGTTTCAAAATGCATATTCTAATCATCGATATTGAAATCGACTCCAAGATTCTATATGCAATGCTTATCAACTGTAAACTACCATGGTATTTATCTGCTATGTTAGAATGTTGCAGGAGCCTAATAACTTCTACCTCTACCATAAGTCACTTTGACATGGAGCAGAATCGAGTGGCAGACTGGCTAGCAAGGTGGACCTCTAAATGCAAAAAAGGCTGTACATTTTACCTTCTAAAGTTCCAAGCTATCTTCAAGCTATCACCCGTCTGTATAGCATGAAGCTTGCTTCTATCAAAGAACTAGTCAACCACTAATTACAGTTACCTATCATTTTCTCTAATGCATTCAATTGTCTTTGATTTTACAATAAATAAGTGGAGAGTATCTAACCTTATTTCAAATAGAGACTGAGATTCATCTCTTTCAGGTTTCCTCCTCTCTCTACCCAAATCATATCTGTTTCTTCCTAATATTCCTCTCTCTACCCAGATCAACTCTATTTCTTCATGGCTTGCATGTCTTTTCGCCATCCATCAGCTCCAAACAAATTCCACCAGGTTACCTTTCGAGATATCAATTATAGTCGAGTTATTCTACCAAAGACCGAATCTCTCTCTTCTTGAGCCTATTGACTCTTCTGTCAAGCATATATCCTCACCTCTTGCTCAAGATTGATTTCTCCAGACTTTTGCTTTTTTCGGATTTTGATCCAAGCTACTACTAGTCTTCTTGCTCAAGCTCAAGCTCTATGCTCTCCTTTGATTTCAGAAAATTTTGGCGCTCAATTTTTTTGTTTTTGTCGGAAGTTAGTGTTTTTCCTGCGGTATAACTTTGAAATCTTTGGGTTTTTTGTAAATACTCTTTTCATAAATAAATTTTATTGTGAGCAAAAAAATTAAAAAATATATTATATTTGTTTTTAAATTTTATTTTTTTTGTTTAAAAGCATTAAATAATTAAAATAAGGTTCATACAAGGATTTAGGGCATCCCCTTCAAAATACATCTACAAACGACTAAAGGGAGTCTTTTGTGATACAATATGAAATAACATAAAATAACGATCGACACGTAGTAGAAAGGTAGGACTCGTCCATGACGAGTAGACTAATGAGTAACTCAGACCGCTAGACATCAGCAGCAGCATCCGCAATTGTTCCATCCATCAATGAAGTGTCAGGTCACGAACTGTATGCTGCAAAGTATCCCTGCAAACATAGTATAATAATTAATAATATTAGAAAGGCCAACCAGTCTTGGTGTCATGGAATCGAAACCGAAGATCTGAAAAAATTCGGTGAGAAACCATAGAGGCAATGGCCGGAGGGGACCCAAAATTTCTTTGGTTCCTCTCTTTCTAGGCATGGTAAATTACCGCGGCGAAGCAAGACTGCCAAATTGAATGGTTTCGAGATTGAGACCAATTTGACGCTTCACAAACCCAAGACTGCCAACGAGAAGCGATAATGGGAAAACCTAATTTAGAACTAACGATTGACCAATACTCTGAGTGAAACTATAATCATAGAGGAGATGATGGATAGTCTCATTATCAGAGCTGCAAAGCATACAATGAGCTGGGATATTGTAATCCCAACTAAGGAGCTTGTCTTTAGTGACAAGCTTGCCCGAAATAGCGAGCCAGAGAATGAAAGAATGACGTGGAATATTGGATTTGTTCCAAACTAACCCTGCCCACCCTACTTTGTGGTGGGTCATTCGAATGGCATGATACGTGTCATTGATGGTGAATGAAGTGCATCATTCTTTCGCATTCCAGGAGGGTATATCATTAGAGGATATGTTGGGGGAAGGGAGAGAGCAAATGAGGTTTTTTATCTCCAACAGACTGACACGACTTTGGGAGTTCACAGTTCTAATATTGGACGACCAACTCCAGCTTCCATTGATGATTATGTCCGCGACCTTGAGATTTTTCCCTAGTCTGGAATCCTTGATGATACTTTCGCCATAGTGGAAGGCGAGCGAAGTAGGGATGAGCCAAGCATCGTACCAGAATGAGGTACTCACGCCATTTCCAATTGTTATCCTGCATAAATTAAAAGCCAAGGGGCGAAGACAAAGACGAAGAATTTTCCTCGAGATCCAAGAGGGAGATGTTTTTAAATTTTATTATTTTAGCATGTTTTTAAAATTACATTTTTATATTTAATAATAAAAAATAAAAATAAAATTATCAGTAACTAGCCACCAACAAAATTATTTACCAATAACCACTTAATGTTTAATAAAATACGTATAATCACCCGATTTTGGACTAAAAATACACATGACTAATGGTAGTCCGAAATATTAATTAAGCATTTTTTTCTCTTATGTTTTTTGTTTTTTATAAATGCCACATCTTTCAAATCATAGCTCCAAAAAGTATTTGAAAACACCATTGGTTTTTTTTAAGACGAACAAAACTAGATCTATGAAAGATATTTTTTGATTTTTTAAAACTTTCTTAATTGCATAATTCTGTATAATTGGGTTGAAAAATAAGTATGGAAAAACAATTGTGTTCAAGTTGTTTAAGTTGCGGAATTGCATATAATTAGATTGCGAAAAAGCAAATATGTTCAAGTTGCAGAATTACGTGCAAATAAATTGCATAAAAAAACATTAGTTGAGTAAATGAGATTCTGGTTGCGAAAAAGCAACTTTGTCTAGTTGCTGATGAGTTGATAATTGTTTGGGGAATATATTTAGGATCTTTGTGCTAGATGTGACTAGAGAGAGAAAGTGTAGAGAGATAAAGGAAGATTCAGAGAAAATATTATTCAATGCCCTTTTTAGGCAAGTGGGTCACCCTTTTATACTAAAATAAGGAGGACCCATTTAAGCTCTTAGTGGGCCATTCATCACATATTAATGAGGCCCCTCTACTATCTTTATCTTTATACATTGGTCCCCGATTGACTCTGAATACTCTTTAACTACATCAAATATTTATTTATTGTGTTTTTACCCCTCTGATTGAGATCGGCGAATTCCGCCCTTATCAGTAGCCCCCCAGTCTTCGGGAGCTTCGTGAGCGGAGACTTGTGAAAGAGCCATCGCCACTCGTCCGATCTCTTATCAAGCTTCGGGCACTGTAAGTTCTGACTGCCCGATGCTCGAGGCTTCCTCAGCGGTGATATTCCCGCGCCTCCTATTCCTGTTCTGCTGGGATTTTCATCCCGGGCCTCTTGTGATGGGCCTATCCTTCTTTCCGATCTCGGTGGTGCCGGCCCATATCGTCGATGAGTTCGTGATGAGCTGCTTATGTCAGCCCTTGTCAGTCGGTGGTCGACACGTGTCTTTAGCTAACGGGTCACCCCTCTGTCAGACTAGGCTCCTAGTGAGACTCTTCATCTTCCCGCTGTCTTTTCGTCGATTGGTATCCCCCGATCCTTCAATCCAGCCTATAAATACCCCAAGGTTCTTAGTGTCTCTCAGAGGCATTTTAGAGAGAGAAAACGCTGTCCGATCATTTCTAGAGAGAGAAAGAGCTCGTTCGACCCTACTTCGTTCTGGTATGTTCGTTGCATGAAACCCAGACGTTCACAGAAAAAACCGACCAAGAAACAGAAATCCGAGTGGAGCTTTGAAGAGTGGTCTAGTATCGGAGATCGAGCAGAGGAATACCGACGCGCTGGTCTGATCTGGGGGTCTAACTCCAAACCTTTTGTTCCCGCTCCACTTCCTCACGATCCCGTTCTTGCCACCCCGGTTCCCGCAGAATCTTTCCTGGCATCCGACCTTCCGGTTTCTCCTGTTCCTGAGGCTAGCCTATCCCCAGAACCCATTATCCTTTCCTCCAGTGACAGTTCCCATTTTTCAGTAGTCGGGCCAAGCAATCCGACCTTACCGTCCGTCAACTCGCCCGCTTCCCGACGTGCCCGTAAATCCACATTCTTGATAATGGGAGAAGACGATCTATCCAAGTACTCAGCAGGAGGTAATAGTCCCGAAATGGTTCAACTTACGCCCTCGATTAGAGGGATTCGGACCGGTATTAACACTGCGGTCACTTTTTTAGGTTTGCCCAAAATGCGGCTAACACCTGAGCAAGCGGAGGAGGCTCATAGGCCCATGGCACGCGACGCTGCCGATGCTTCTTCCTCCCGGGTCCGACCGTCTGAAACAGATGCCGCTACCGCCCGCAGCTCTAGTCAAGTTCCGACCCAAGAAGCTGGAGAGTCGGAAGTCGATGTTGCTCCCGCGGGAGTCTGTATTGCTGCTGCTGGCCACGCGGCTAACCCCCAGGATGACCCCTTGCCCGAAGAGGTTGCGGCTGCCATTTCCACCAAGTACTTCAGCTGGCTTCTAACCAGGGACGTGGTTTCTCTCTTCGAAGGGAAGTATCTCTACTTCCCCGAGGCCGATCATAGAGACTTGCTGACCCGCTGGGGGATCCCTGAGTGTGTCAGCGTCCGATTCCCGACCCCAGGGGAGACCCCCGTCCACGTCAGACCCAGAGAGATCGTGGTGTTCACCGAATTGTTCAACTGGGGTTTGCGTTTCCCCTTGGACCCTGAGATTGCGCTCTATTTTTGCACCCTCCAAATCTGCCCGTCGCAGCTGACGCCAAATGCTTGGTATACCTTGATGTCCTGCATCATGGCTTCCCGCCTTTCTGGCCAGGTTATGCCGATGGAGGAGTACATCGCCATGTCGGGTCTGTCTAAGTCCCCGAAATCCCCATTCTTCTACTCTTCTCTTGGCAATAAGTGGAAAATTGTCAACGACTTCTTGGAAGGGGATAAAGGGTGGAAGCATCGGTTCGTATTCCTGAGCGGGTGTTGGGAGAACGGTCTTCCATACTCTCCGGAGAACCCGAGGCAACTGCTGCGGACCTGGGTCCATGATCGTACTACCTTCCCTTATAAATATATATATATTTTTATATATACCTTTATCTACCGTTCCTTTGCGTAGTATCGAAGGACTGGCTGCAGGGGGTGAAGAAGGACCATTCGGAAGCCGCGGAGGTCACTTTCGAGGTGCTGAAAAACTACGCCCGAAGGAATTGGGGTCGGGGCATGCACCGCACTTTTATGGATAAGAACTTGTTCATGAGCAACCTCTGGCGGTGCTCATCCGAGGCTCTTACCATTGAACAGCTGCGGGAGCCTCCAAGTCTCGACGACGTGCTTGCCCAAACCGAGCGTCCCGGGTACATACTATACCTGCCCAAGCGCAACAAGGCGCCCAGTAAGCGTCCAAAGTCAGAGGACGACGAGGCAGTAGGTGACCCGATCAGGGTAGCGGCGCCCGAGGCAGGACGACTGGATGCGAGTCATAACTCGGCCGCGGTGCAAAAGAGGAAAAAACGTGCAGAGACGGGGGGGTCTAAGTCGAAGAAATCCAAAACTGCGGTAGAGGATCTGGCGGTGGTCAGCGCGGGGGTGGGTGCTTCAGGGCCTAAACTCGTGGATCAAGTTGACGACGGCGTAGATCCTGTAAGGGACGACGTTGTGTTAATTCCAGACGACACTGAGCCCCCCGAAGCTGCAAACCCGGACGCCTCTTCGTCAAGTGGCCCCAAATTCCCGGTGCTGACGATGCTTGGTAGCCCGCACCCTTTTCCTCTTCGGGGCACCGATGGACTTGCTCTGTCGCTATACAACTTGCTGGTTCCGGCCGCCTTGAAAGAGCGTCGGGCAAAGGAGCTTAGCAAAAAGTTAGCCTTGGCGGAGACAAAGATTACCAGTCTTGCTGCGAAGGTCAAAACTGCCGAGGAGGCCTAGGCGTTGGCGGAAGGTCGGGTTGTTGAAGCTGAAAATCTCGCTACCGAAGCGAAGACGGCCGCGGAGACGGCGAAGCAGGCGATGGAGACAGCGAAGAAAACCGCGGAGGACGCGGTGAACGTTGCGGAGATGGCGAGGAAAGCCGCGGAAGAACGCGCCTCATCTCTGGCACTGGAGGTTCAAAAGTTAAAATCCTCGAACGTCGCTTACATCAACCGATGTAGACAGTGGTCGGACAAGGAGACTGCGGATGCCAAAGCCGCATACGTGCTGTCACTCCATAACCGCTTCCCGGACCTTCGCCTTGGGTCGCTGTGGCTCGACGTACCAGAGAAAGACCGGCCCGAGGGAGTCAATTGTGGGGAATCCGACGATGCTGACGATGAAGAAGACGATGAGGATGTGGATGAAGATGGGGACCAGTGATTTCGTTTCCCTTTTTTTTTGAAAATTCTGTAACTCTTTGGGGGCCGTAGGCCCCTCTGTTGTTTTTATCGAACCACTTTAACTCTTATGTTTTTTGGGGGTCACAGGGCCCCCTGTGACGATCATATTTAATTTGCTGGGTATACTATTTCGCACATCGTAAATCTTAATGTTCGGTAGGTTAATTTGTTACCGAAAGTTTTCCAGAGGTTCGGGAAAACCAAAGCGTAGATCGGTAGAACCGAAAAACCTATTTTTAGGCTCTGTAGATCGATTTGTGATCGAAAGTTTTCCAAAGGTTCGGGAAAACCAAAATGTAGATCGGTACCACCGAAAAACCTATTTTTAGGCTCTCTAGATCGATTCGTTATCGAAAGTTTTTCCAAAGGTTCGGGAAAACCAAAATGTAGATCGGTAGAACCGAAAAACCTATTTTTAGGCTCTGTAGATCGATTCGTTATCGAAAGTTTTTCCAAAGGTTCGGGAAAACCAAAATGTAGATCGGTAGAACCGAAAAACCTATTTTTAGGCTCTGTAAATCGAGTAATATTAAAAGAAACGGACGACGTCCAGCTCGTCAGCTGTCCGAAGTCACAACAATTTAATATTTAGAAGGCAAAAGATTTTTTATTATCAAAAACGTGGGTCGGGTTTTGACTGATGCCTCGTTAAAACCTCCTCGCGCCACCGAGGTAGGAAAGAGTGCATCCCCGACCGTTTACAACCTTGAATCAAGTGGAAAATACAGCGAAGTACATCGTAAATTACAAACTATTCTAGATACAATTTTAAGTGCTCAATATTCCATGGTAGCCTTAGGAGGTGTCCGAACCGATTCTGCAGGCGGTACGTCCCGCTCTTGATTTTCTCGACAATTTCGTATGGTCCCTCCCAATTTGGGGCTAGTTTTCCGAGGCTCTTGTCCTTTGTGTGGAGGAACACGCGTCGTAGAACCTTATCTCCGACCTTGAACTCCCGACGGCGGACTTTGGCTGCGTATCGACTTCTCATCAAAGTTTGGTAGTGTGAAGAATTTAAATGGGCGCGGTGGCGCTTCTCTTCTATGAGGTCGAGCTCGAGTCGTCGGCTGTCGTCATTCGTCTCCTCCTGGTAAGTTCCAACCCTGAAAGAAGGAAAAATAGATTCCGCGGGGGTGACGGCGTCCATGCCATACACTAAAGCGTAAGGCGACTCTTGAGTGGCCGCGCGGGGTGTGGTTCGGTAAGCCCACAATACTTCTTGCAAGTAGTCTGGCCATTTCCCGGCTTTTCCCTCGAGGTTCTTTCTGAGGCCATCCAGAATGGTTCGGTTTGTTACTTCGACCTGACCGTTGGCTTGTGGATGAAAAGGAGCAGAGAAACATTGTCGGATATTATGAGTGGTGCAGAACCCCTTCATCTCCGCACTATCAAATTGTGGCCCGTTGTCCATAGTTAGCCGCTGGGGCACTCCGAACCGGTAACAAATGTTCGCCCAAATGAATTTGACAATATCTTTGGTTTTCGTGGCGGACAGAGGCTCGGCTTCGACCCACTTGGAGAAGTAATCTACCGCCACGACAATCGTCTGCCTTCCTCCCGATGCCTTTGGTAATGGTCCGACGAGGTCGATTCTCCAGCGGTCAAATGGCAGCCCTTCAGATATGGATTCTAGGGGAGCTGCGGGTACGTTGATGGCGTTACCGAACCTTTGACACGTATCGCAGGTCTTTCCAATGAGTCTTGCGGCTGCCGTTATTGTCGGCCAATAGAACCCCGTAAGAAAAATTCTCCTAATCAGAGCCTTGTATCCGCAATGCGCCGTGCCTTCACCATCATGCAGTTCGGACAAGATTACCTGGGATTCGTCGAAACCTAAACATCGAAGCAGAGGTCGGCTAAAAGATTTTTTGTACAGCACATCCCCTAAAAGGACGTAGCCCCGCGCTTTGTTGCGCAATTTTCGTGCCGAAGCGGTGTCGTCGGGAAGCCGACCTTCAGCCAAGAAAGAGATAATACCCCGGCGCCAGTCTGAAGTTGCAACCGAAGAGATCTGGCATGCGATCTCAGGTCGGTTAGCTAACTCATGTCGTTTAATGATGGACGGGCTTTCTTGCTCTATCACCCATGGATAACTAGTGGAGCAGGAAATCATTGCCAAAGAATCCGATGTGGTGTTTTCGCTTCGTGGTACATGCTCGTAAGTAATTTTGTCAAAGGAAGCGGCCAGAATTCTTAATGCCGCAAGGTACTGTACCAGGTGTTCCTTCCGAGCCTCCGCGCTTCCCGAGGCTTGGTTTATTAGAAGCTGGGAGTCGCTTATGAGTCGTACTTGTCTTGCCCCGCATACCTGTGCCAACCGTAACCCTGCCAAAGCGGCCTCGTATTCAGCTTCATTGTTCGACGTGTGGAAACCAAAACGGATAGCCTGGAGCATGTTGACACCCGAGGGAGTTACGATTTGGACTCCCGCCCCACAACCACTAACGTTTGCTCCCCCATCGGTGCGGACGGTCCACTCGCCCTCTGCTTTCTCTTGTGAGTGGGCTTCCTGTTTGGGTCGTTCTGAGTGAAACTCAACTAGAAAATCGGCCAAGACCTGGCCTTTGATAGCTGTTCGGGGTTCAAATACAATGTCGAAATCCCCCAGTTCTACCGACCACTTGGATAATCTCCCGGACATGTCTGGTCGTTGAAAAATGTATTTTAGCGGAAGTGATGTGCGGACAACAATAGGGTGGGCTTGGAAGTATGGTCGCATTTTCCGCGCTGCTGTCACCAGAGCCAACGCCATTTTTTCCAGTTTGAGGTACCGAGTTTCGGCGTCCAGCAAACTTTTGCTCATATAGTATACCGCTGTCGGAGCCGGCCCTGATTCGCTGATTAAATCAGCGCTGACCGCATAATCCGTGACCGCAATGTAAAGGAAAAGGGTTTCCCCCGCAGTCGGCTTGGTGAGGCGGTTCGGGGTCGATAGGTACTCTTTGATCCCTAAAAAAGCCTTGGTACACTCAGGAGTCCAAACAAAAATTTTCGCCTGTCGTAGGACCTGAAAAAACGGAGAGCATTTATGAGACGATCGAGAAATGAAACGATTTAGGGCGGCCAGACGCCCGGTCAGACCTCACTACTGCAAAGCTTGCTAGCATATTGGTCACCAATCGATTGATTGTAGAAAAATAATAAAAGATAACACAAATCAAGCTAATGTAGCCTCCCTATCAACTCTCAACCCCTCAGCAGATGTCCCAAATCCTAACCTTACCAAAAATTAAAATCAATCATTATGAAAGTCCATTCTTCAAACAACCAAACTCAAAATTATCACATTGATGAGTTGATAATTGTTTGGGGAATATATTTAGGATCTTTGTGCTAGATGTGACTAGAGAGAGAAAGTGTAGAGAGATAAAGGAAGATTCAGAGAAAATATTATTCAATGCCCTTTTTAGGCAAGTGGGTCACCCTTTTATACTAAAATAAGGAGGACCCATTTTTGCTCTTAGTGGGCCGTTCATCACATATTAATGAGGCCCCTCTACTATCTTTATCTTTATACATTGGTCCCTGATTGACTCTGAATACTCTTTAACTACATCAAATATTTATTTATTGTGTTTTTACCCCTCTGATTGAGATCGGCGAATTCCGCCCTTATCACACATAACTCCTTCTTTCCTATACCAGCAAAAAATTCAAACATCCCTAGACAGACTATTACAACCTGCTTTACTACTCCAACTGAAGTAAGATACAAACTGAATACATATGCAAGTTGTCTCCCTAATAGAGAATCTACTGGAGGAGCCATCAAAAGAAACGACAAATGAGAGATACTTGCTGCCATTGGCAGATCCTATGGAAAACAGACATTCCTCACTGCCGAATGCAGAGCTCTCCTAGACGGTTTAATTCTTTGTTTCAAAATGCATATTCTAATCATCGATATTGAAATCGACTCCAAGATTCTATATGCAATGCTTATCAACTGTAAACTACCATGGTATTTATCTGCTATGTTAGAATGTTGCAGGAGCCTAATAACTTCTACCTCTACCATAAGTCACTTTGACATGGAGCAGAATCGAGTGGCAGACTGGCTAGCAAGGTGGACCTCTAAATGCAAAAAAGGCTGTACATTTTACCTTCTAAAGTTCCAAGCTATCTTCAAGCTATCACCCGTCTGTATAGCATGAAGCTTGCTTCTATCAAAGAACTAGTCAACCACTAATTACAGTTACCTATCATTTTCTCTAATGCATTCAATTGTCTTTGATTTTACAATAAATAAGTGGAGAGTATCTAACCTTATTTCAAATAGAGACTGAGATTCATCTCTTTCAGGTTTCCTCCTCTCTCTACCCAAATCATATCTGTTTCTTCCTAATATTCCTCTCTCTACCCAGATCAACTCTATTTCTTCATGGCTTGCATGTCTTTTCGCCATCCATCAGCTCCAAACAAATTCCACCAGGTTACCTTTCGAGATATCAATTATAGTCGAGTTATTCTACCAAAGACCGAATCTCTCTCTTCTTGAGCCTATTGACTCTTCTGTCAAGCATATATCCTCACCTCTTGCTCAAGATTGATTTCTCCAGACTTTTGCTTTTTTCGGATTTTGATCCAAGCTACTACTAGTCTTCTTGCTCAAGCTCAAGCTCTATGCTCTCCTTTGATTTCAGAAAATTTTGGCGCTCAATTTTTTTGTTTTTGTCGGAAGTTAGTGTTTTTCCTGCGGTATAACTTTGAAATCTTTGGGTTTTTTGTAAATACTCTTTTCATAAATAAATTTTATTGTGAGCAAAAAAATTAAAAAATATATTATATTTGTTTTTAAATTTTATTTTTTTTTGTTTAAAAGCATTAAATAATTAAAATAAGGTTCATACAAGGATTTAGGGCATCCCCTTCAAAATACATCTACAAACGACTAAAGGGAGTCTTTTGTGATACAATATGAAATAACATAAAATAACGATCGACACGTAGTAGAAAGGTAGGACTCGTCCATGACGAGTAATGGTCTGCCTTCCTCCCGATGCCTTTGGTAATGGTCCGACGAGGTCGATTCCCCAGCGGTCAAAAGGCAGCCCTTCAGATATGGATTCTAGGGGAGCTGCGGGTACGTTGATGGCGTTACCGAACCTTTGACACGTATCGCAGGTCTTTACTATGAGTCTTGCGTCTGCCGTTATTGTCGGCCAATAGAACCCCGTAAGAAAAATTCTCCTAATCAGAGCCTTGTATCCGCAATGCGCCGTGCCTTCACCATCATGCAGTTCGGACAAGATTACCTGGGATTCGTCGAAACCTAAACATCAAAGCAGAGGTCGGCTAAAAGATTTTTTGTACAACACATCCCCTAAAAGGACGTAGCCCCGCGCTTTGTTGCGCAATTTTCGTGCCGAAGCGGTGTCGTCGGGAAGCCGACCTTCAGCCAAGAAAGAGATAATACCCCGGCGCCAGTCTGAAGTTGCAACCGAAGAGATCTGGCATGCGATCTCAGGTCGGTTAGCTAACTCATGTCGTTTAATGATGGACGGGCTTTCTTGCTCTATCACCCATGGATAACTGGTGGAGCAGGAAATCGTTGCCAAAGAATCCGCTGTGGTGTTTTCGCTTCGTGGTACATGCTCGTAAGTAATTTTGTCAAAGGAAGCGGCCAGAATTCTTAATGCCGCAAGGTACTGTACCAGGTGTTCCTTCCGAGCCTCCGCGCTTCCCGAGGCTTGGTTTATTAGAAGCTGGGAGTCGCTTATGAGTCGTACTTGTCTTGCCCCGCATACCTGTGCCAACCGTAACCCTGCCAAAGCGGCCTCGTATCCAGCTTCATTGTTCGACGTGTGGAAACCAAAACGGATAGCCTGGAGCATGCTGACACCCGAGGGAGTTACGATTTGGACTCCCGCCCCACAACCACTAACGTTTGCTCCCCCATCGGTGCGGACGGTCCACTCGCCCTCTGCTTTCTCTTGTGAGTGGGCTTCCTGTTCGGGTCGTTCTGAGTGAAACTCAACTAGAAAATCGGCCAAGACCTGGCCTTTGATAGCTGTTCGGGGTTCAAATACAATGTCGAAATCCCCCAGTTCTACCGACCACTTGGATAATCTCCCGGACATGTCTGGTCGTTGAAAAATGTATTTTAGCGGAAGTGATGTGCGGACAACAATAGGGTGGGCTTGGAAGTATGGTCGCATTTTCCGCGCTGCTGTCACCAGAGCCAACGCCATTTTTTCCAGTTTGAGGTACCGAGTTTCGGCGTCCAGCAAACTTTTGCTCACATAGTATACCGCTGTCGGAGCCGGCCCTGATTCGCTGATTAAAGCAGCGCTGACCGCATAATCCGTGACCGCAATGTAAAGGAAAAGGGTTTCCCCCGCAGTCGGCTTGGTGAGGCGGTTCGGGGTCGATAGGTACTCTTTGATCCCTAAAAAAGCCTTGGTACACTCATGAGTCCAAACAAAAATTTTCGCCTGTCGTAGGACCTGAAAAAACGGAGCGCATTTATGAGACGATCGAGAAATGAAACGATTTAGGGCGGCCAGACGCCCGGTCAGAATCTGAACTTCCTTCACACTCCGGGGAGGCGTCATGTCGGCCAGGGCTCGGAGCTGAATAGGGTCTGCTTCAATTCCTTTCTCGCTGACGAAGAACCCCAAAAATTTCCCTGATCGGACCCAAAAAGAACATTTCTCTGGGTTTAGCTTAAGGTTGATCCCTCGTAGATTACCAAAAGTTTCCCTGAGATCGGCGAGATGGGCTTCATCGGTACCGCTTTTGACCAACATGTCATCGATGTAAACCTCCATGTTTCTCCCGATCTGGCCTTCGAATGTTCTGTTTACTAGCCTTTGGTATGTCGCGCCAGCGTTTTTTAGCCCGAAGGGCATCACTTTGTAACAATATAATCCCCGACCCGTAATGAACGTAGTATTCTCCTGATCCGCGGCATGTAACTTAATTTGATTGTAACCGGCATAGGCGTCCATAAACGAGAGTAGCTTGTTGCCCGACGTCGAGTCTACCAGCTGGTCGATCCTCGGCATCGGGAAAGGGTCCTTCGGGCATGCCCGATTGAGATCAGTAAAGTCCACGCACATCCTCCATTTCCCGCTTTTCTTTTTAACTAGCACGGGGTTAGAGATCCATAAAGGGTATTTTGCTTCCTTGATGTGTCCGACGCTGGTCATTCTCTCAACTTCCCGCAGAATTACTTCCGCCTTTACGGGGGAAAAAGCCCGACGCTTCTGGACGATTGGTCTGATATTTCTGTTGATAGTCAACTTGTGAATCGCGAAGGATTCTGGTACCCCCGTGACATCCCCTGAGCACCATGCAAACAAGTCTAGGTTCTCTCGTAGGAGGGTCAGTAGCTGTTCCCTTAGGGTTGGCAAAAGGTTTACCCCGACCCGCAGATATTGCCCGTCTGCAAAATAATGTAGTTCGCACTCCTCGTCTGTCGTCAAAAGGCTTAGGGCCTCCCGGGGGTCATCCACCGGTTGCGATCCCGGAGGCACCCCCCTTAATTGCTATTCTTGAGCCGGAAACATCTCTTGGTCTTTTTTCGGAGCTAACGCAGCTCAGTAACATTCCCGCGCCGCTTTTTGGCTGCTTCAGACCACTCCTACATTGTTTCCGACCACGTACTTCACACACTGATGAATAGTAGAAGTCATAGCATGCATGCGTGATATCCAAGATCGGCCAAGAATGGCGTTGTGTGAGGCCGACGCGTCCACTACTACAAACAAAACCGTGACCTCCTTTTTAAATGGGCCGCGGCCTAATTGGACCACGCCCTCGAACTCCCCGACTACGTCGGCTGCTGACCCGGTGAACCCCGCGTCCTGAACTTAGCAATGGTAGATGTGAAGATGATATTGGCCGAACTCCCGGTGTCTACCAAGATGCGCCGAACCTCCTCTCCCGCTATTGCTGCCCCGATCACAATGGCGTCCTCATGCGGTCCGGCTATGTCTCTCATGTCGTCGTCGTCGAAATGTAAAATCGGTGAGGGGACGCTTCTGGTTTGGAAGCAAGTTCTGGCTTCCAACTGGGTGGTCAAGTTGACAATGTGCCTTTTCCTGGAGGAATGCGTGACTCCCGCCATCGAATCCCCCCGAAAATTGTCAGAGATTCAAAAAGATTACAGAGGCCTTGCACTTTACCGATATTCTCCTCAATCTCTTCCTTGATGATCCCGATAACATCGTGATTAGCTTTTGGGTCACCGAAGCGCGAGGTCGGGGAAAGGGCGCTTCCGGTTTGGAAGCAAGTTTGCGTTTTCAGCGGAACGGTTTGGTCGGGGAAAGGGCACTTCCGGTTTGGAAGCAAGTTTGCGTTTCCCATCATCGGTCCTCCCCTAGAGACGGTTAATGACTCGAAAAATTCACAAAAACCACGGACGCTACCGACGCCTTCCTCTGCCCCCTCCTCAATGACCCCGATGATATTGCGGTTGGCCTCGGGATCAAGGTACTCAATTATCACGTCGAAGTGGTCAGTCACCTCTGAAATGGCCATGGTCGTTTCTGGTTTTGGTATGATCACCACCTCCTTCGAGGTCGTGCCTTGCTGTGCCTTTTTTACATACTCCAACAAGTCCCCGTGCTCTATGAGCATCTGTATCTCCTTCTTCAAGGCTATGCAATCCTTCGTGTCATGACCGATGTCTTCGTGGTAGCGGCAATAGCGGTTATTCCTTTGTTCCCGGGGCGTCGGGATGGGGAAAGGCCTTCGGTACATTCCGCTCCTCTTGGTTTTTTCGTAGATCGATGACACGTATTCCGTAAGGTCTGCGAAATAGGCAGGTCGCGTCCACTTGTTGGACATGGGTCGAGAGATCGCCGGTCCTGTTTGCCTTGGTTTCAGACCGGTCGGGGTCGGAGGTTTGGTTAACACTGGTGTGGTCGGGTGTATCGTGCTAACTGGTTGGGCCGACCTGGCGTAATCTGATCGGGAAACCTGCTTTATTACAACCGACGCTTGGGCGCTCTGTTGAATCTGTGCTGCCAGTTCTGACGCTTCTTTTTCTTCAATCAATATTTGCTTCTCTATCTGTGCCAGCAATGCGGAAAAAGTGAACGCTTGCTTCTTGGTCACAGCTTGCTTCATCGGTCCTGGGAGCAAGCCCAAACGAAACGCAGTTAGAGCCACATTCTCTTCACAATGGTCCAGGTCGGTTTTTGCGTCAATGAACCGCCTAGTATAGTCTCTGAGGCTCTCCCCCAGCTTCTGTCGACAATTCATGATAGTATCTCCGTTGGCGCGGAAACTCTTACTTCCGACGAAGTGTTGCCTGAACATCGTCCAGAAAGTCCCGAAGTTCGGAATGCACCCCTGCGGCAAGCGGTTGTACCACTTTGAGGCTCTGTCTTTGAAAGTCATAGAAAATGCTCTGCACAGGAGCTTGTCATCATTGTCGAAGCTTAACATGAAATTTTTGAAAGCCTCCAAATGGTTATCCGGGTCCTTTTTTCCGTCGTATTTTTCTAACTTAGAAATGTCAAATCTCCTCAGGAGCTGTCCCGCTAATATTTCATCGGATAATGGAGAGGCCCTCCAGTTGACTCTGAGCTCACATGCTCCTCCCCCAAGACCCTCGGTCCTAACTCCATAAAGCCCCTCGACCCCTGGGCTGATGAATTGGCTACTGGTCCTGTAACCATGGTTCTGGCTATTCGATGGTTGCCACGGAATCGGTGGCAATACTTCCCGTTCTCCGCTGCTGGCGGTATGCATTTCCTCTTTCTCAAAAGATACCGGGGTCGGCTTATCAGCGCCGCCCTTCTTATACTGCAGAGGGTCGGCCCTGGGCCCTCGAAGGCGTCGGGATCGATTCTTCTGCGCTCGCTGAACCCTTTCCCGCCGCAAATATTCTTTGCCCGACGAATCGTCTGAGGGGTAGTCCGACGTCATGGCCCGATGGTTCTCGAGGTTCCGACGAGTCCTAGCATCTTCTTCGTCATCGGGGAGAGGATCCCTGTAGTACCTAACAGGTCGGGCCTCTATTCGCGGATCGTTGCCATGGCCAGCTGCCCCCCGGTCCTCCAGGAGGGGCTCTTTGCCCTTCCCTTCCCGGGCTCTTTTCTCGCCCAACGCCCGCTCCCTTTCTTCTTCCAACCGAGCAATGTCCTCAAGGAGCTGCTTTCGGGTCATTATCAGAGTTGACCGCTTGTCCCGACCGCCGTGCCATTCTCGGGCGGTGACTACCGTGCCTCCCGAACCTGAGACGGCTCGGACGACTTCTCTCCCGTCCCTCTCTATCGCCGCATCGCTGTTCATCCCGAAAAATGTGATTTTCAAAGGACAAAAGATTCCTTTTTGGTATCACTGTTCCCACAGACGGCGCCAATGATGAGTTGATAATTGTTTGGGGAATATATTTAGGATCTTTGTGCTAGATGTGACTAGAGAGAGAAAGTGTAGAGAGATAAAGGAAGATTCAGAGAAAATATTATTCAATGCCCTTTTTAGGCAAGTGGGTCACCCTTTTATACTAAAATAAGGAGGACCCATTTAAGCTCTTAGTGGGCCGTTCATCACATATTAATGAGGCCCCTCTACTATCTTTATCTTTATACATTGGTCCCTGATTGACTCTGAATACTCTTTAACTACATCAAATATTTATTTATTGTGTTTTTACCCCTCTGATTGAGATCGGCGAATTCCGCCCTTATCAGTTGCGAAAAAACAACTTTGTCTAGTTGCGAAATTACGTGTAAATTAGTTACGTAAATAAAAAGAAAATAGCTCCGTATATATCTTTGGTTGCAAAATAAAACATGAAAAAAGCAATTGTGTTCTTACCGAATTACATCTAATTTGATCCTAAAAATAACGGTGTTCCAGTTGCATAATTATGTAATTTTGTGAAGATAATAAAAATAATAATAAAAATTTTATGAAAGTATCACTAATGGATTTTGTTCTCCTTGTTTAAAAATAATAATAATATGTTTTTATATAATTTTTTTAAACTTAAATTTGAAAATATATATTTTTTAATATTTTAAAATAATTTATCATTAATTATATTTTTTCCCATATAATATGGATAACTTATTCAAAAAATAATTCGCTTAGTAGAATATTTGTGGGTAAAAAAAAATTGGGTCGTTTTTTTGCTGCTTTTTATAAACAAGGAAATAAAAAGATGTAAATGTACTATGGGCCTTAGTTATCGGTGTATTGAGCCTCAGCCCAACCAGGTAAAGGTTGGGTTCTTTTGGATTTGGGCTATTGTTATGTATTTCAGTTCAACTGTAATCCTAGTAACAATCACAGGTAGACTGTAAATCAGTATATTTTCTTTATTTTATTCAAAATTTATTTTTTACCTTTATTTTCAGTAGCTTTTTAGGTTTATAGGACCTCCGAAAAATACCTCACTTAAAATTGTTAATTTTTATTTAAATTTATTTTATATTATTAAAAAAAAACAAAAAAGTACTTTATTTATTTATTTATATATATATATATATAATTCGAAACATAATAAATTATTTATGTTGAGAAAAGAGAGTATTACAAAATTTAAATCCAAACTCTCTATATATATATTTCACTTTATTTTTTAAAAGAAAAACTCTAAATCTATTTTTAAAATAATATAATCCACGGATAACAATAAGTGTAAATCAAACCCAATGGGAACTAAAAGAGTGATAAAATTTAATTCATCCAATTATATTTTAAAAGTTGCTCTTTGGTATACTAATTTAACAAGTCTTTTTTTTTGTCAGATGGTGGTGATAGAAAGCACCTTCGTTCGGCTCTCTAAACTAAAATCAGATTTTATTGAAAAACATATGATATTATAAACATACCATATTTTACAACATATGCTATTTTACAACATCCAATTTTTGTCCTGAGTTGGAATCAAATGTAAATTGGACATTTTCAGTATTCATAAAAGTACCATATGGCTAAAGTAGTTCAACCTAAAGATCAAAATATGTTGACGTTTTCGTTATTGGTTTGAACTTACAACATAATTGTCTAATGATTGTTTGAAGATAGAAGAATATGTGGTTATAAAAGATTCAACGCATGATTTGGAAAATCTATGCATTATACTAAATCAAAGCGTGAAGATGGGTAAAACGCACAAAGGCTAAGAATTGGGATACGTCTTAACTACAAGTTCTTACGACGAAGGGAAAAACATGAGATGTCCAAGATTATTTTTTACTTGCGAGTGGTTTGGTAAATATAGACAACGATCTAGTAAATATAATGTTATGATCAGATCCATGGACATAAAACATACATTTGTTCTTTTAAACTTATGACTAATTCAGTTGGACTTAGATTATAATATTTTGAAGTTTAATGTGACAAACATAATTCGGCACCCGCGACCACCTTATTTTAAAGATGGCCCAAAGTGAAAAAATTAGAAAAAACAAAACAAATATCTTAAGAAATTATCCTTAACCAGTGTCGGACCTCAAGAAATTTTAGCTTGGTTGAGAAATACAATATCTGTAGCGTACCCGACATAATATTATAATGCGAGGTACAAACTCATATGCTAGAGATGTACATGAAGCACATATGCAGTTTTTGTTAGGAAATGTGAAAAAAACAACCACATCGAATGACATATGAAGGTTTTTTATGTGTCTCAAGTTATCAAAAATCTATTTTTTTTGCACATCTAATATCTATCGAATTGTTAAATAAATTTCCATAGGCTATAAGTGGAGATAATACATATAAGAATATTAAGTATAAAATAACAATGTTTCAAATTGTTGGGGTTACGTCAACAAGTATAACATTTTACATTGTATTCGTTTTTATGATTGTGGAAAACTTGGCCAACTATACTTGAGCATTAGATCATCTTATGTTACTCATAAAACAAAACACGTGTGCATTACCAAATGTTGTGCCGAGAGATAAATAATTAACGTTGATAGACATAATGGATAAGATATTTCTGGACGCGAGACACTTACTACGCAAGTGGCACAAAACAGAAATAATCGAGTTGTTAAAATCATCCTAGTTTATGTGAACCTACCCATATTTAGATTTCAAATTTATTCGAAAAACCTTTAAATTTTTATCCATTAAATGATTAAATTCAAAATATTTCACCTTAACAAATTATTTTTAACATTGAATTAAAAGGCGTAGGTGAAAATATATGAAAACGAAATTACAATCCACTCACAGCTAGTTCCATCTATTTGAGTCTACAAGCGGGTTGTACTCGTCAGCACAAATTTATTCCTTTATCTGATAAACAAAGTTCTCGTTAACCTGATTCAACTAAGGTTCACTAATTTTGTCAATAATACATAACGAGAACAACTCAAGCGTCTCCTGTTAGGTTTCGTGTGAGAGGTAAAAAACTTGATAAATTGGAACCATCTTAAATAATCCTACATGATAAAGATTCGTTATGATCAACATGCTAGTGGTATCACGGTGACAAAATTCATACGTACATATAATACATTTTGAAAACAAGTTTTTCAAGTAACGATGACCATTTATCTTCCCTCGTTGCATTCGATATCTTGTCACCTTTCAGCAAAAATGAATCTTCCATAGTATTCCACTCCATATTGTGGATATAATATATTTGATTTGTCGAAAATTTTGTAATTAGTGATATGGTTCACTTCATTGGTATATATAAACAAAAAAAAATAAAATTAGGTTAAATTAATTATTGATAAGGCCGGAGGTAAGGTCCATAAAACCAAAACCAATAATGTACGACGACATGTTTGGTTATTTTAAAAAAATATACACCATATTTTGCAGATCAAAATAAATGTATAATAAGAAACTAATTTTGATTGTACGAATCAAAATTAGTTTCATTTTGTATTCAAAATAGAATTGATTTCGATTGTGAGGGTCAAAATTAGATGTCAATGAAAATAACCAAATACAACTGATTTCGACTGAGTGGGCCGAAATCAGTTGTCATAAAAAGTAAATCTAATTTCAACCCAAAATGTCGACATTAAATGTCGTTTATGTGTATGCTCAATTAAACAACAATAATCATAATCCTTTATATTTCGACTCACCATCTCAAAATATGTGAATTTCAAAAAAATTACATATCTAGTGTCTAACTTATCTTACCTTAGCATATTTGTTTTTTCAAGTGTCAGCATAATATTTATTTAAAATTTAGTATCATTTTTAGTTTGTAGGTGTATTAGACAAAAAACTTAATTTACAATAAAAATAATTTACTAATATATATGTAATGTATCATAAAATATATAAAAAACATATTATAACATAACATCAATAAAAAATCCAAAATAATAAAATATAACATAAAACAATCAGAATAATCTACATACAAATCACATATCTCGATCGTGTCCTATAAACAACACTTATGGGACAAGATCGAAATATGTGATTTGTCCGATAATGGGCAAGGTAAAATTCGGGTCCCTAGAAACTTTGTAGCCCACATACGTATGTGCGACATATGTACGACGTAACCATGGTAATGCTCGAGTTGTAAATAAAAAATAATTATATATCCACCACTCAGCCGATAGAGTAAAGTCGTTCTTCTGTTTGTGTATATAAGTGGAACGTAATGTACTATACAAGTACATCAAAATACATGTCCATCATGGATATTGATCCAATGCATTTAAGTTTTGGGGAGAATATATCTAGTAAAATTTTATCAACGTCCCGATATTATCGTTGAAAATAACACGACCAAATAAAAAAGAATTTATGCTCATGTACAATGACATACCTCATACGAGCTTAACCAGCCGGATAAACAAATGTCATATAAAATGTCCTTTAACCATGATATCTTAGCCCACTCTTTTTGTAAAAATCAACCTCCACTTTGGATATTCCAAGTGTGATAACATGAAACCTCAACATCATTGCAGTTTATACATCTTTGTTTTTGTTGTCACCTAGGTAGATAATTTGTCCCCTAATTGGTAGATTAGTAATGCTGGCCACATCATCGAATGCGACCATCATTTTCCCGAAAGATAAATGAAAGTTGGTGGTCGAAATGTATATTTTATAACTTTCTCGGTAATATTTTATTAGAATAAATACAAAAATATTTCAATAAAAATAAAAAGACCAATAACCAACACAAATATATTAAAAAAACAATAGATTCGATTTAAAAAGTCAAAATTAAATGTATTTGCATCTACCAATTTTGACCATTATGGATCAAATCTAAAGGAAAAAAGACTAATGAAGAATCATAACTTTCAAATCTTTAAAGCTATCTAAAAAATACATTAAAATAATAACACAATAGACCAAAATTTGATTATACGGCCTAAAACCAAATTTTGATTATACAGCCTAAAAAGGATTTAACTAAAACTAAAAACAACAATTTTTACTATTTAAGGCACAAATTTGTATCAATACTTTTTGCTTCGAAAAAAATTAAAAATTAAAAATAATCATAAAATTAGATAATAGAGTAAATAAGGGTTTGTTACTTTTGTTTTTGAAAAAAATAACGTACAAGTTAAAAATTAATTCGGTATTTCTGTCGAGATTTAATTTTTTTTTTACTTGAAAATAAAATAAAATGGTGATAAATTCTATAAAATACTTATACACTATTTCCTTTAAACAAATTCATAATTTAATATGTGATAAATTTAACAATTTAAAATAAAATAAAATGTAAACTATTTATCATATAACCCGCTTTGTCCAGAACTTTGAAACCCATAAATAAATATCATACAAAATCATATTATTAAATACCCAAAAGTTTCATAATTTCCAATAAATTTTTGCATGGTTTTGATACTTATAATAATATCACGTGAACCAAAATTGATAGCATCCAATTTAAACAATATTCGTAATAAAAAACGGAAACTTTAAATTTGATATAAATAGCGATGACACGGCCACATACACCGACTTGATAAACTAGATTGAATATTTTATCATATCGGAATCGGAATAAAGATTAAAAAATGTTTATACCATACCTTATTTTGAAGAATGTTTTGGATTGTATATGAAAGAACCCGAAATTGAAAAGAAATAGTCAATTGCGAATATGAAAAAACATATTGAATAGGTAGAAAATATTGAACTTGATCGCAATCATTAACTGGTTTTTTTTTTTTCTCGTTTGATTCTGATTTCCATGTGAGTTGAGATCTTATATTGTATATTTTGTTTTGATTCGAACTTAGTTCAATTTTTAATCTTTAAGTAGGTAATATGCCAAAATCGGAAAAAAAAAAGAAATGCTATTATAAGTTCAGAACAATCATTGAAAGAACTTATAATCAACTCAAACTATTATGTTTTATACTTCTATAAGCAGGAAATTAAGATTAATATAGAAGGGTTTTGACACGATCCGAAGTTAAAGAAATGTATTATTGGAATATTTTCTAATAAAAATAAATTTAAGTTACCTTTTTGCCGGTAGGGTTATAGTTGGGAAAATAGAAATTATTAATTTAATTTGGATTTAATTATGAACAAATAGAATAAATAAAAAAAATAGTTTTTATTTTATTATTTTAAATGATAGTTTAGTGTTGTTTATCATTTTTTTTTATATATTTCAAGTAACTCTTTTAAGTTCATAGTAGCTGAAATTAGTTGACTTGATATATATATATATGGTTTTAAGTTGTATTTATATTCAGTTTTTTAGCATTATTATGTGGTTTTAAATTGTATTTATATTCAGTTTTTTAGCATCATTATGAATATTTTAGTGATATTGATTTTGATATACATGCACTTGATACTTGAGTAAATATTTAGAAAGTATTAAAGATAATAATTATTTTTATGGTTAAAGTTACTATTGTTTTATATTTAGGTTTAGATTTATAGTTGTTAAAAAATAGATTTTGGTTATGGTTTTTTTTCATGATCCAATTAGAAATAGAGTCTATAAAGCCAAAACGAAGATTAAGGTAGTGTCTGGTTCATGCTAAAGATCTTTATTAGCATATTGAACTTATGTTGGAATTGTAACATGTTGGACTTATATGTAATGTTAAAAATAGTGAGAGAAATGGTTTTAACCATACATGAGAGAATTGAATCAACAAAAAACCTTGTTGATTCTCTTCTTAATATCGTAGACAAGCTTGTGATTTTTGATTTCTTCTATCTTGGTTGTGGTGGCTGCAGCGCTCTTCATCCTAATGTATTGTAACTTTTGAATTTGAATTTGGTATTTGAATTTTTAATATTTGAGTTGGATATTGATTGTGGTTTTTGTTACATTTTGTTAGATATGTCAATTATCAGAAATTCATTTGGATGTGGAGTCACAATTAATTATGAAGAGCACGTGTTATAACCTTGGTGTTCATGTGCTTCCATTTTTCCGGTTTATCGAGGATATTTTGGTGGTATATGCAGCTTTATCTGTACCAATGTCACATCTTTATATTCCCTTACTGCTATTCTAAAACTTAAAGCCACGACAAAAAAAACAAGGCAATATTTGATAGTCTCCTATACTTCTATGTAATGCATTGACTAATTTATCATGATAAAATAACAGGTACAAGGTTTTGGGAGAATTAAAGGGTAATTTTGGAAGCAATTCCATTTGACATGGAAAAAGATTTTGTGAGTGCTACTTTAAAGAAAACAAGAAGAAATTTGCTAATGTATTATAAGGTACCATTATAATAACATAATATTTGATCTCTCTATTATATGTTCTTTGTTAAACAAGTAATAAATGTATACATTCTCACTAATGAGATTTATTTACACAATATCAGGTTCTAATTCATGAGATTTATGGACAAAAAGGACGATGAAGAGAATGAAGTTGAAGTTTAGGATTTGAATTTAGCTATGAAGTTGTGTTTTATGAAATTGTATAAAATGGAGCAATTGTTGTTTTAAGATATTGTAATTTAGTTATCATAATTCATAACTTTTCGTATTTGGTTAATTTGTTTGGTTACAAAGTAGCCATTTGGATATTTGGATACAAAGTAACCATTCATATTGTTTGGTTACAAATCTAAAGTAACCATTTGGAACCATATTTTTTCAATTTTTTGGATCTTAGATTAAGTACCAAAACTGAAACCTAGAAGAACTGAACCGAATTTTAATCGGTTCTTAAACGGGTACCAGATTTTATGAACCAAAAGAACCAAGAGCCGAGAAAACCGAACCGAACCGAATCAAAGAGTGGAATGCTTATGCCTACTCAGACCTCAATCTGATGTTATATGGCATAAAGCTTTAAAAGTTCACGTTAATGGGCTAAGCTTTTATAATTCGTCATTATCAATAATCTCTTTAGTCATCGCAAAAGTATCGCTAGAGGACTATAGTTTTGAGGTGTTTTTCGTTGGATGAGATATTTATTGTCCATACTTGATCATATTTTCTGAAGCTTGTATGTCATGCAATCTTGAAGTAGAAAGTTCATGTCAAACTAGTTATATACCTAGCGGAACTACCAAGTTGATTACGGTTGAACTCATGAGAGTCGTGAGGTATTTGGCCTAATACTTGTCTAATTAAAAATCATTCGTCGGCTAAAAATTTCTTAGATGTCAAAAATCTATATTTTCTAAAAGGAAAATAGTACAACTATAAGTAACATTTATTATATTTTTTATTATATTTTAGCCGGTAATCTCATAGGCAGAGCCTTCAACTAGTTTAAAATTTACACGAATTTGAAAATTTTGCTTTGGAAGTTGCTTCAAGTTACATGGAGAGGTATGTGAGTATCCTCATAGTCATTTCAAAGTATTAAGAAATGACTATTGTTAAAATCCAATCCTATGAGCAGCTAATTTGAGACTTGTTGTTTTGACCAAACCAAAAATATTGTTGGTACTAAAATATAATGTAAAAACTTGTGTGTTTAATAGTTAAGTTCATCCGAAAGTTTAGTTGACGTGATTATGGAAAGTGTTGATGTCAAATAAATTAATGATAATAATTTAAAATAAAATTTCCACGTGCTACAGAACGTAGCAGTCGTTTGACACGTGTCATTAGCATGGTAACCTCTCAATATTCTTACAAGCGTGACGCTACCTCTTCAGGTTCAGCGGTTATAAACATTGGGTGTGTTTTAATTTAGGCCATATATCTGAAAAATAAATCTATATCTTTTATTAAATAATTAAATAAAGTGTTACTATTTCTCTACCTTTCAGTTAAAAAGATAATCTCTTTTTTATTTAAACTCTTTTACTTAGAATTTACCATATGTATCCTCTTGGAACTTTTTTTATCAGGTTTACTCTCCCTTTATTTTTCTTATAGTTTTATGTTTTAAATTACCTTCTCCATTATTCTTTTTCAAAACTTCCCCTTTAAACCTATCTCATTGTTTAGAAATGGTTAGAACTATGGGTTTGTATATGCGAGATTCTAAAAAAAAAAGCTATGATATTTAGAGTTATAGCGCCAATGGCTTATTTGGGAAGGATTTCTCCAGTCTTTCTTGAGAAAAAAATGAGTTTGATATGGAGGTAATAAATTATTGCAAGGATCATGGGACCACATACTTTGATATTAAATTTTTCATAAGCATTTCCCTCATTCTGACCATTTGGTGCAGATACTTCAGGTACCTTGAATTTTGTTATGTTTGGTTTCATTGGAAGTATAACCGATATTACCTAAAGTGTTACTATGAAGAATGAATAAGCCAAATATTTGTTTGTCTCGGCGAAGGTGAAGGTTGAGAGGTCTAAAAAGAAATCTAGCAAGATGATAAGGATGAAATTGAGTGCTGAAGTGATGCATTATTTATGAACAAAGTGACGTGTATATAAAATCAGTAGATCTTTCATGGAAACTTGTGGGATGTTAAATTCTAGCCGGTTTGAGTGTTTGACTGCCAGAAGTGGAGCTCACTCATGCTAATATTTTGCCTATGAGTTTGTGGTTTTCACCATTGTGTTTGATACAAAGGTTCATTTTCAAATTTCACCGACATATTCTATCATTCTTTGCAACATTTTATTTTTTCCCTAGCTACTTGGTGGCACACATAGGCGGAGCCAGGTGGGGGCCTGTGGGTCCCGGAAACCCACCTGATTCCATTACATTATATCTTTAGTAATACAATTTTATCTCTTACCTTAGTCGAGTTGGCAAAAAGCCAAGTCAAACCTACAGATCCCGGGTTTGAGACCTGGCTATGCTATTGGTTAATGTCCTTTTTAAGTTAAGTTATATTTTTATTATTTATTATTTTAATGTAAATCTATATTTATATTTTGTTATGTATAAAATACTAATATATTTAAGTAATATAAATTTATATATGAATTTGATATAATTTTTTTATTATATATTATTTATTTTCGAATTTATAATATAAATCTATATTATTTTCATATAAATAGATATGTTGATTTAAAAAATAATGTAAAATTATATAAATTCTAGCCGGTTTGAGTGTTTGACTGCCAGAAGTGGAGCTCACTCATGCTAATATTTTGCCTATGAGTTTGTGGTTTTCACCATTGTGTTTGATACAAAGGTTCATTTTCAAATTTCACCGACATATTCTATCATTCTTTGCAACATTTTATTTTTTCCCTAGCTACTTGGTGGCACACATAGGCGGAGCCATGTGGGGGCCTGTGGGTCCCGGAAACCCACCTGATTCCATTAAATTATATCTTTAGTAATACAATTTTATCTCTTACCTTAGTCGAGTTGGCAAAAAGCCAAGTCAAACCTATAGATCCCGGGTTTGAGACCTGGCTATGCTATTGGTTAATGTCCTTTTTAAGTTAAGTTATATTTTTATTATTTATTATTTTAATGTAAATCTATATTTATATTTTGTTATGTATAAAATACTAATATATTTAAGTAATATAAATTTATATATGAATTTGATATAATTTTTTTATTATATATATTATTTATTTTCGAATTTATAATATAAATCTATATTATTTTCATATAAATAGATATGTTGATTTAAAAAATAATGTAAAATTATATAAATTCTAGCCGGTTTGAGTGTTTGACTGCCAGAAGTGGAGCTCACTCATGCTAATATTTTGCCTATGAGTTTGTGGTTTTCACCATTGTGTTTGATACAAAGGTTCATTTTCAAATTTCACCGACATATTCTATCATTCTTTGCAACATTTTATTTTTTCCCTAGCTACTTGGTGGCACACATAGGCGGAGTCAGGTGGGGGCCTGTGGGTCCCGGAAACCCACCTGATTCCATTAAATTATATCTTTAGTAATACAATTTTATCTCTTACCTTAGTCGAGTTGGCAAAAAGCCAAGTCAAACCTATAGATCCCGGGTTTGAGACCTGGCTATGCTATTGGTTAATGTCCTTTTTAAGTTAAGTTATATTTTTATTATTTATTATTTTAATGTAAATCTATATTTATATTTTGTTATGTATAAAATACTAATATATTTAAGTAATATAAATTTATATATGAATTTGATATAATTTTTTTATTATATATATTATTTATTTTCGAATTTATAATATAAATCTATATTATTTTCATATAAATAGATATGTTGATTTATAAAATAATGTAAAATTATATAAATTTGATGATGTTTGTTGAAAACCCTAACTATAAGATACAATCTTTTAGAACAATCTCTCTTTTACTATCGATTAGACAACTCTAACTACAAGCTTCAAACACTAAGGTATTTATTGTGTCTCTATGTTATTAATTCTCAAAATTTAAGCTTTACTACATGTGTTATATTACTATTCACTAGTTACAAAGATTAACATTGGTTGATCTATATTTTTTCTTAAGATAGAGAGCCGTAGAGTTAAATTTCAAAGCAAATAGACCTCCATAAATCATAATTTTTATTTTGATTTGTTAAGTTTAAATTTTATTATTGATTTAGTTTTTATGCTTATCATTATAAGATGCATAGATATTTCAAAACAAGTAAATTTAGAAAAGATAATACAAATATCTTTAATTTAATCAGTGAAGTTAACCGCAGAGGGACACAAGATTAACTTGTTATTCCAGAAGCATATGTTTCGGTGGTCAATAATCCACAACCTGAAGTTGAAGCACAATCTTCAAATTGGGAACATTTGGAGGCTGATCCAGGGAAAAGAGATCGATTCTCTAGCTATCATCCAGATCTTCAAGACTCGGTAAGAAGAGCTTACATTTTAAGGGGTCTAACACAACCTCGTAAGGAGAAATATCCTTATATCGAAGTTACTTAAAATATATTAAACATAATAACTCTGTCCATTGTTGGCTTTGCTTTTACCTGTAGCAACGACGAGTGCTGGGCGAGTTTTCTCGGGTTTGAATTATGTGAAGAAGGAGTTGAAAAATGGAATGAGCGATCCATGGCTTAATGATTTTTTGGTAATTTGTGGCACGATTAGTAACATAACTACCCTTCAACATTTTCAAACTATGAGTAAGAGAAAAATACAGGTAAAATTAACTTAGATTTATGTTTTTATTTTAGTTTTTTAATCACATTTTAGTTACTCGTGTAACGTATATTATAAGAATAAAAACTTAATATTTGAGATTTCAATATAAATCATGTTTGTTATAACTTTTGTATCTTATTTTAATTTATTTGATGATAATCAAAAGGTCCAGGACACCACTATGTTTCGATCTTGGCTACGCCACTGGTGGTACATTAATAATTTTTTTAAATTTTTGGTAGGTGATTTCAAAGTTAAATACTTCATCTTGCTGATAATCATCGGCTCTAAATTGACAAACCCTCACTTCTAGTTGATAGTTAAAAGTAACACCAAAGTCATCTTCAATCTTCCCGATTGTGATAAAATGTTGAGAAATGAATTTGTTTATGTTGATGGGAATTGTTAAACATACAAGAATGAGCTGAAATAATTTATGTATTGATGTTGGAAAATAATGAGTAAGTATCTTCACATTTTTAGGATTCATTGTTGTATTTATGACTATGTTTAGACTCATCATGCACTCAAATATTTTTTAAAGAGTTCAAGAACTCTTTAAAATGTTTAATCATCCAACATTTAGATTTTTGGTTAAAGGGTGCAAAACTTTCTTAAGTGTTGCAGACTACATTTGAAATCATTTAACACATAGGGAAACATGGAAAAGATATTTTATTTATGAAATGCACTTTATCAAAACTTTCTCGTTGAACCAGGTAGAAAATAGTATACCTCAAAAGGAAAAAGATAATAAAAACTGTACAAGTAGTAACCAAAGTTATATGATGCTTTATAAATTATAGAGCTTTAATACTGAATGTTCCAGGGATACAAAAGTTGTTATCCTTTTTATCTAGCCGTTTGTATGTTCTAGGTTTGACATGTGCCTCTATTGTGTATGGTTCATCTTAGGTGGCCCAAGATTTATGAGACCACTGAATTTGGTGTGGAGGAATGCTCGTTTGATAAATTTATCTCCAACTTTCAACCTTCATAAGTGGATTTGTAGTGCTCTAATATTAAGTTTTCCAAAATAAATTCAACTCACGCATGCCAAATTTCTTGTTGATGGAGGGAAGATAACAAGTTTTGCGTTATACATCATGTTCAGTATAAAATTACCATCCAATCGTTCTGGAACTGCAAATTGTTGTCTTTTGTAATAAATTTTGATATCCCAAGTCTGAAAACATTTGTTAATTTTTAGGAAATTGATAATTGTATTTAGTATGATCTTTTCTAATATCTCAGCTTCCACTTACTTTGAAAAATAGTCCACAACCACCAGGAAATTCTAACTTCCTTCTAAGGCCTTCGACAAGGGCCTTATATTCATGGGCCCATATGTGAAATGGAATTGATTTTGATATGGTTTCCAGAAGAATCACTATAAATCTGATTAGGTTGGTTAGAGGGTGGAAGCGTTTGACAAAATTCTTTGTGTGTCTCATGTGCTAGGGTGTCGACTAAAGTCACACATCCCATATTGGTTAGACATGGGAAGGATCAATGGTATATAAGTAAGAACATACCTCAACTAGTATGAGGCCTTTTGGAAGTGGACCAAAAACAAACCCGTGCGGGCCTTCGGGTGCCAAAGCGGACAATATCATACTAGTATAAAGATCGGGTTGTTCTTACTTATATACGGAGACGTAATATGCATTACCCATATTCCCTAGAAATGGTATTAGTTCCATATCCAGACAGAACACGATGATGGTGAAATTCTCGGAAGTTGAACATGATGGACCAAAAGCAAAGCCGTGCGGGACTTCTGGCGTCAAAGCAGAAAATATCATACTGATGTGGAGATCAGTGATTCTTACTTATATAAGGATATGGAATATGTGATACCCATATTCCCTACACGTGGTATCAGAGCCAGACCCATACAGAACATGATGGTGGTCAAATTCTCGGAAGTCGAACACGATGAACCAGTAGCCATACTCAAGGTGATCTGCTTTAGAGATCCTAGTTCTGAGTGCATCTGGCTCATCAAGTTGTGTGAGTTGATTGGAGTAGTGGCGCTATGGAACAAAACAAGTGGTGGTCTAATAGGAGGTGGGCAGTAACATCCGTAGTGCCACTATGGTTCAGGTAGCCCCAACCTGATTAGAGTGGGCGGATGAAAGTCAATTGAGATGAGGCTAAAATGGTACTTTGTTTGAGAGAAATATTTGTTAGGGTGGCGACTAAAGTCCCACATCCCACATTAGTTAGACAATGGAATGATAAATCGTATATAAGTAAGAACATACCTCAACTAGTATGGAGCCTTTTAAAAGTCGACCAAAAACAAACCCGTGCGGGCCTTCGGGTGCCAAAGCGGACAATATCATACTATTGTGGAGATCGGGTTGTTCTTACTCATATACAAAGACGTAATATGCGGTACCCATATTCCCTACAAATGGTATCAGTTCCATACCAAGACAGAACACGATGATGGTAAAATTCTCAGAAGTTGAACATGATGGACCAAAAGCAAAACCGTGCAGGCCTTCGGGCGTCAAAGCGGACAATATCATACTTATATGGAGATCAGTTGTTCTTATTTATATACATATATGGAATATGCGGTACCCATATTCCTTACACGTGGTCAGAGCCAGACCTAGACAGAACGTGATGGTGGTGAATTTCTCGGAAGTCAAACACGATGAACAAGTAGCCATGCTCAAGGTGATCTGCTCTAGAGATCCTAGTTCTGAGTGCATGTAGCTCATCAAGCAGTATGACTTGATTAGATTGGTGGCGCTAAGGAAAATTACAAGTGGTGATCAAATATGAGGTAGGCAGTAACATCCGTAGTGCCTCTATGGTTCAGGTAGCCCCAACCTGATTAGGGTGGGCGGATGGAAGTCAATTGAGAGGAAGCTAAAGTGGTACTTTGTTCGAGAGGAGGATTTGTTAGGGTGGCGACCAAAGTCCCACATCCCATATTGGTTAGACATGAAAAGGATCAATGATATATAAGTAAGAACATATCTCAAGTAGTACGAGGCCTTTTGGAAGTCGACAAAAAAAAACCCGTGCCGGATTTCGGGTGCCAAAGCGGACAATATCATACTAGTGTAAAGATCGGGTTGTTCTTACTTATATACGGAGACGTAATATGCGGTACCCATATTCCCTACAAATGGTATCAGTTCCATACCCAGACAGAACACGATGGTGGTGAAATTCTCGGAAGTTGAGTATGATGGACCAAAAGCAAAGTTGTGCGATCCTTCGGGCGCCAAAGCAGACAATATCATACTAATATGGAGATCGATTGTTCTTACTTATATACAGATATGGAATATGCGGTACCCATATTCCCTACACGTGGTATCAGAGCCAGACCCAGACAGAACGTGATGGTGGTGAAATTCTCAGAAGTCAAACACGATGAACCAATAGCCTTGGTCAAGTCGATCTGCTCTAGTGATCCTAGTTCCGAGTGCATGTGGCTCATCAAGCAGTATGAATTTATTGGAGTAGTGGCACTAAGGAACAAGACAAGTAGTGTTCTAATAGGAGGTGGGCAGTAACATCCGTAGTACCTCTATGGTTCAGGTAGCCCCAACCTGATTAGAGTGGGCGGATGAAGGTCAATTGAGAGGAGGTTAAAGTGGTACTTTATTTGAGAGAAGGATTTTTTAGGGTGGCGATCAAATTCTCACATCCAACATTGGTTAGAAATGGGAATGATCAATCTTATATAAGTAAGAACATACCTCAACTAGTATGAGGCCTTTTGGAAGTCGACCAAAAACAAACATGTGCGGGCCTTCGGGTGCCAAAACGGACAATATCATACTAGTATGGAGATCGGGTTGTTCTTACTTGTATACGGAGACTTAATATGCGGTACCCATATTCCCTACAAATGGTATCAGTTTCATACCTAGAAAGAACACGATGATGGTGAAATTCTCGGAAGTTGAACATGATGGACCAAAAGCAAAGTCGTGCGGGTCTTCGGGCGTCAAAGCGGAAAATATCATACTGATGTGGAGATCAGTTGTTCTTACTTATATATGGATATGGAATATGCGGTACCCATATTCCCTACACGTGGTATCAGAGCCAGACTCAGACAGAATGTGATGGTGGTGATATTCTCGGAAGTCGAACACGATGAACCAGTAACCATGCTCAATGTGATCTGCTCTAGAGATCCTAGTTCTGAGTGCATGTGGCTCATCAAGCAGTGTGACTTGATTAGAGTAGTGGCGCTAAGGAACAAGACAAGTGGTGGTCTAATAGTGCCTATATGGTTCAGGTAGCCCTAACCTGATTAGAGTGGGCGGATGAAAGTCAATTGAGAGGAGGCTAAAGTGGCACTTTGTTGGAGAGAATGATTTGTTAGGGTGGCGACCAAAGTCCCACATCCCACATTGGTTAGACATGGGAAGGATCAATCGTATATAAGTAAGAACATACCTCAACTACTATGAGGCCTTTTGGAAGTCGACCAAAAATAAACCCGTGTGGACCTTCGGGTGCCAAAGTGAACAATATCATACTAGTGTGGAGATCGGGTTGTTCTTACTTATATACGGACACAGAATATGCGGTACACATATTCCCTATATCATGATGGCGGGCCAATATTATCCTTGTAAAAGGGTTTTTTAGTGAATTTACTTATAGCCGTAATTGACACTTCCTTCCCCATCATGAAGTTCTTCTATAATAAATACCGCTTCTTTGAAGCCGAGACATAAAAAAAAATTCGGGTAAGGTATTGTATGTATAGAATTTTGACCATATATATATATATGGATTATTTGATTATAACATGTTTAACTTCGAGATTATCCTCCGTTAGTTTGAATTCTGCGGGGTACGCTTTGATATTTGATATCCATTCACACTCATCCTAAATGAGTATTACTTTATTACTTTATTACTTTTGGTGCAAATGATTTGACCAAAGTGTATTTTGTAAATGGATCAAAGAATTTCTTGAATGATCACTCATGGGTTCTAAATATGCATATGCTAAAGAAACAAGAGCATCAACCGTTGTATTTTTGTTTTTGTTTTAAGCACTTGTTCAAAAGTGAATAGATCAAACGCACTATTTGATGGAGAAACTCCACAAACTATTATATCAAGTTATATTTTTAAGCTTATGCTTAGCCCGTGATCTTGTTGAGTACTAGCTAGAAATTTGTTAAAAACTTCTCCCTTCCATCTCGACGAATGTTAGCAAGTCTAAATCATAAAATTTACGGTCTCATATCTACCTTCTTATATTAAACTCGATTTGATAGCTTTATTCATTGTTTCTCCTAAAAATGGTTGAAATCTTTATTATTTTTTTATATTAAAATTTCAATGCTTAAAACAAAAATAATTTGAAGCCACGCATCATTTTAAAATTATACAACAAAATTGAAAAAGCAAATATTGATAATTTTTTTTATAATTATCCATTTTATATAAATATAATTATTATAATAGTATGATAAAAAATAATCTATAAACTACTAAAACATGCAAATAAACAACGCCCATAATACGAATAACTCTTTTTAATAAGAATAATAATGAATACCAATCAAAATCCAACATATTTTATCTTAAACCAATAAACAACTATATCATAATTTGCATGTTTGAACCTTAAATTAAACTAATATAAAGGTTCATATGTATATGTCGTTATATATTTCAAATTTCGAAAGTCAAGTCATGCAAAGCAGAACATTTTTTCTGACTGAATTATATAATCAATTGATTAATTGAGTATATTGATAAATTAATACTCCTACATCGCATTTTAGCAGTTTTATTCAAGTAGTCCACATGCAACTACTGGAGTTGACCTTTTGTTTAGTACGTAATCAGTCGTATATAGTATCACAAAATATAATATTCAAAAGATATATTATATATAAATTTAAAAATATTTCATCGATTAGAAGTGGATGAGGTTTGTTGGTTCGATAGGATTTTTTAATAAAATAAATAAATAAATTAAATCGAAAAACAATTTCTAGCATAACAACGCTTTTTGAGATTTTGGATAAGGTTTTGGTTCTAATTTTTTTTTTCTGTATTTATGTAATAAAAGTTATTTAATTTTAATTATTTTAAAAATTATGTACTATTTAAAATCCAACTAAACATTTAATTTTGGATTATTATCTAAAAAATACAAGTTACTCGTAATTATTCGCGTTTTAATTTTTATTACAAACACATTAAACACGTGTATATTTTTTTAGCTAAATTTCTATCGCAACTCTAACAATGATTACCGTTAGTTTGTTATTTTAAAATGAACAAAACTGAGTATTATTAGTTATTTTTTGAAATGAACAAAACTAAATTCATGAATTGTTTTTTTTTTCGGTAGCCCGATTAATCGTGGTCTCGCATCTAGACTTTTCATTTTACTTTGTTCTTGCATCTATGATGTAGCGAAGACTGCAGACAGACTGATTTCTTGCTCGGGTATCAGAACTAGGCAATATTGGTACTCAGATTGAACGTCTTGACGAGCCTAACAACTGTAATGAACGTGACTTTGTCACGAAATTCGTATCTCAAAGTCTACTGTTTACCTATTTTTACTATTTTTGATATTTTATTTTATTTTAAAATAATATCTTAATTAGTGAATTAAAATCTGAGAGCACTCAGATTTTATTTGAATTTTATTTTTAATATCTTTATTGTATTTTTTAGAATATTTTATGAGGGCTTTGGATGTATAATATATAAAACATCTTATACCATATTTTACTGTCAAACTTTGATTAATAGAATTTTGAGATTATTTCTCTGAGTCTCCCTTATTCTCTAACCTATGGTTAGAGTTTTATCGTTGTTTCTTTCTTCGAATCTTCGGCCATGCTATCAGTTGGTATCAGAGACCATCAATTCCTGCTACGCAGATACATGAATCATGTTCCGGGTACCTCTTGATTTGAAGGCTAGAATAGAGAATGACATCTTCCAGTCTACCTATACAATTGGAGGAAGAATTTGCAAGTTTATAATCGATTCAGATAGTTATGAGAATTTGATTTGAGAGGAGGTTGTTCAGAAACTGGCGTTGAAGACTGGAGCTCTTCCATACCCGTATATACTGTTAGGTCGTATAGCGTACACCGAGGTAACAATTTCTAAACACTTTCAAATTGCTTTTCCAGTTGGTAATTATAAAGATACAGCATTGTGTGACGTAGTTCCTATAGACGTTTGTCATCTAGTTTTAGGATGTCCATGATACTTCAAAAATATTGTTGTGAAAGATGGTTGCAAGTTTATATTGGTGCCATCTAGAATAATGTCCAAAACCACCACCAGTTAAGGAGGTTCATGCTCATATTGCATCAACTACCGATCTTAGTATTGACGTTCATACTGTATTTGAGCCTGTGTTTGACAATCCAGTCTATGATAAAAATATTTTTGAAGATGTATATGGGCCTGTATTCGACAAACCGATCTACGATGAGTATGATGATGATTGGGATGATAAATATCTAATTAATGTTAAGGAAAAAATTTTAGATCGATATATTGTCTCAGGCTTCAGTACACCAAACTACATCGCTTCTGAAGTTTTATTGAAGAAATACTGCAAAGTAGTAGCTTTTATTGTGGAGATGCATCTTCCATGTACAGTTGCAACTAGAGGTGAAAACATCAATGTTTTTGTAGTTATTTCATGTTTCAACGTTTTGATTTCGAGGTCGAGTTATTCCCAAACAGGGAAGGATGATGTAGCGAAGACTACAGACAAACTGGTTTCTCACTCGGGTATCGAAACTAGGCGAAATTGCTACTCAAATTTAATGTCTCGACGAACCCAACAATTGTCAAAAGTGTGACTTTGTCACGAAATTCGGACCTCAAATTCTACTGTTTAGGGTCTGAAAATCCTATTTTACTGTTTTTGATATTTTATTTTATTTTATTTTAATATAATATTTTAATTAGTGAATCAAATCTAATTATTTTATTTATATTTTTATTTTAAATATCTTTATTGTATTTTTAGAATATTTTATTAGGGTTTTGGATGTCTCATGTATAAAGCATCATATACCTTATTTTACCGTCAGACTTTGATTAATAGAATTTTGAGATTATTTCTCTGAGTCTCTCTTATTCTCTAACCTAGATTAAAGGTTTTATCGTTGTTTCTTTCTTCGAATCTACCGCCACACTATCAATATACGATCTAACATCTTCATGTTACATTGGTCTCACATCTAGCATCTAATATTTAATAACTTAATTTTACATTAGTCACATATTTAGTATCTATCATCTAGTCTTTTCATTTTACTTATGGTCTCGCATCAATGATCTAGCATATATCATTTTTATTTTCACTTGTCTCGCATCTAACGTCTATCATCTAGAATTTTTATTTTACCCTAGCTTCACATCTAGCATATAATATTTTTTTAGTTTACCATTGTCTCGCATAGAACATCTAACATCTAGCATATTCATTTTACCAATGTCTTGCATAAAAAAATGCGAGATGTGAGACACATAACATGGGATACAAGACACAAACTTCATCTTCCTCACAAAGACGTTGTAAAACCTACCTAAAACACATAACTGTTTTCTCTCTCCAAACAATCCTTAATCATAAATCTAAAAAGACCTAATCTTTATGTTTTATCCCTTCAATAGTTTATAGGATCAGACTCCGTTACTCGAATCTCGTCTTTAAAAACTTCCAATGCATCAATTTCATAAACAATTATCAAAATTCACCCACTTTCTCAAAAATCAATTATAATAAAATCATACAATTTACCAACCAAATAATTCACGTACAACTACTGGGATTTGGCCTTTTGTTACTATCATAATTAGTCGTATTTAGTTTCACAAATATAGTATATACAAAATTATATTTATATATAAATTTAAAAGGATTTCACCGATTAAAAATGGTCTGAGGATTTTTGGTTCGATAGTTTTTCTTAATAATAAATAAATAAATCAAATCGAATTATAATAAATAGATAAATAAACTACATATTCCTCACAAAGATGCTGCAAAATCTACATAAAACATAGAATTGTTTTTTTCTTTATAAACAATTCTTAATCCCTTCGATCACAGTTTATCGATTTACAATCCGACTCCATCACTAAAATCTCGTTTTTAACAATTTCTAATGCGTCAATTTCACAAAAAAATTATCAAATATTAACGTTTTTAATCAACAAGCTTTCTCAAAAATAGATTGCTTTTATCGTATAATTTATGGACCAAATAATCCAAATAATTCCAAAAATTGAGGAACCGTTTTGAAAACATACAAATACATGTCCTAATTAAAATTAAAACTAAATTATATGGACACAAATCTGACAAATAAAAAAACGTCAGGACTTTAGTGCTGTTTGTAAAATCATATCTGAAAAGAAAAAAATAAATAAACGAAAATGTTCAGTAAAAAAATCAATTTAATAATAATATTAAATGTATATAATTAATAAAAGTATTTAAAATACTGAAAAACTCGGATAGTAAATAATGACTAATAAAATTAATGAATTTTAACCAGAGATAAATGATAATCTTTGTAAAGATTAAAATTATATTTAGTTTTCAATGATTATTAGTATATTATTTTTTGATTTTAATATTATTTTTTTAGTTAGAGTCGAAAAAGAAGAAAATATAGCTGACATAAAGTCATGGATGCGTAAGTAAATAGATTTGCTTTAGTGAGAGAGTTTTGTATTATGTATATAATTGAATTAGCAGTTGATAATGATAATATTTAAATTGTCACTCGGATCTTTATTGTTGGTCCGTCAGCATTTGCATGTGCTTAATTGCTGTTGCTAGCTACTAATTAGTTTCCTGATAACAGCTGACCACCTAACTCACACTATATTTTCTACTCCACCAAGTTATTTCAGTTAAACTTAATTAATGTTTCAGTTAAACTTAATTAATGTTTTTGGAAATAATTCGCAGCCGATATTTGACGAATGCGCATAAAGTTGGGTAGTATATGCTAAACTTTTGATCAACAAAATAGTTTCTAAATCAACGTTAGAAGATAAACCAAATAAGGTGACAAACTCAAACCAAAAAAATGTTTGTAAAAACGATCGAACGCATAATTTCTTTTATCGCGAACTCATCTACTCCACCAACTCGGTTACCTCTTTCAAGCATACTTTTATTATTTATTGTATAGGGTAACCAAGAAGTTCATTACTATTAAAGCCATTTACCTACCCACGTAAATTAATTTATAAATTATAGATATAGATAAAACTCATAAGTTGACTTTATACCGTAAAACCAGAGACAATAGTTATAGAAAAAAATTGTTGAAGGTAGTGTATGCTTGGTTTTTTATAATATAATAATATTTAATTAATTATATTTTTATTTTATGTTTAGTGATTTTAGATTTTTTTATATAATAAAGTTTTAGTATAATTCAGTTTAAGTAAAATTTTGACAAAATTTAAATACAATTCATAAACAAATAAAATATTTGAAACGAAACATGAATTTATAAAAATCAAAGTAACATTATGTTAAGATTTTGTTGGAAAGATCTGACGACATATTTTATTTATGTTATATAAATATGAACCAATTTGATCTCGACACTAATATAATATTATCCATTTCGGATTTGAAAGTTCGTAATTTTAGTCCATCTCTAAAAATCTTTTTGATTCGACATTAAAAATTGTATTATTATTCGAATATTTGCCACGATTTTTCATTTAAACTTATTCATCAAAAATCAAATTGCGAATGTCATTATATGTTAGTTTTTTTTATTGATGAAATTACTTACGACAACTACCATAACTTCTCAAATGTTAGATAGAAAAGACAAAACGGCGAGGGCACAAAATTTCATCATCAAATTCAGTCACGAAAGATGCTAGAGCATTCACACTTTAAAGTGCTTTGTAAGTGAAACGATTTCTGCTATATTCAATCTCAACAATTTCTTTCATCAAATGGACTTTGTTGTTCGCCATAAAACTTTTCGTATATACTCGCCATGACCATAATCAGACCAAAATGGTATTTTTTTCACACTATTGTGTGTAACTGACTTGGTTATGGTTAATTTAACAACCATTAGAACTTTATGATCAATAAGTTTACAAGGCGCCTCAGATATCTCACATGTCATCGTTGAATATATGAGAGATTGCTTCAAGTTTCTCTCATTTAAATACTCTTCAACATCATCTAATACACAAAGTTTGACCCGTCAAACTTGTCGACTCTAATATCTCCAAATCTGATTGTAATATATTTAAACCCGGATTAAAACGTAGCTGATGTTGTTGTATTTTTTTTTCTACCGTTGAGTATTTTTGTTTTCCTCTAATTCTTCTTTTATTCCTTACAAACCTTGTTAGGTTACCAATTTTTTGAGAATATGTGGGCCATATAATCCACTTCTGTATATAAATATAAACCAACATGTTCTCCACACTAATATGATATTTTTCACTTTAAATCCGAAATTCCGTATGAATTTTCTTTTGGTTCACTCCTAAAAAGCCTAATACTAGTAGAGTTTATACTTATAATAAATGCTATATCATATTATTGTATGATATAACATTTGGTATCTTCCACCTCTTAATCATATTATAATTATTAGTTAACTAATAATTTTATCTTACTTTATTTATTTTATCACACATTAGTATATCATATAGTAATATTTTAAAATATAACATATAATTTTTAATTTTATAATATATATATATATATATATGAAAAAAATATATGTTAAAATTAAAATATATTGAATATCATTAATTTAAAAACAAATGTCAAAACAGTTGGATCAGTTCGGAAGGAGTTTTTGTGGCAGTTAACTATTTTTCTTTCCCTTTCGATAAGAACAAAACCCCTCTCTTGGATGACGGCGTCGTCGTGAAGCCTAGCATTCTGATTCATGGAAGAAATCGTATTATAGGTGAAGTACTTTAGTTTTTATCTATGAGATTTGAGAGAGTCTCGTTATTGATGGATTTCTGAAAATTTTGCTTATAAACGATGGCTTGTTGTTTATTTGGGTTATTGTTTTAGACTCTGTTGGAATGTGATCAACTATAAAGCATATTAACGATTAGGTTTTTACCATTTTTTGTTTTGGGATAAATTATATTGGACTTGTTCGGTTAATATTTTTCTCCATTTTATCTAGCCTACGCCAAGTGAGTTATTAAAACTAGACCACTAGACTTGTGACTTAAAAATTTTAATTGAAGAGAGAAATGTGACTAACATATTGGACATATTCTCATATCAAAACCAATTTACTATACTGGTCCCATTTTTAAACCCTATATTTTTACATACCACCCAAATACGCTATTATTTTCTACCTTCCATCCAAATTGAAATTAAGGGCTACGCGAGTAACGACAAAATTGAATCACCACTTGCCAGAGTTTGTCCCAAATGTAAGTATATGATATTTGCACTTGTTGCTCAGATGGAATTTTCCTCCGTTTAACCCACCATTTGAATCCACTATAAGTATTCATTAAATGTTTATGGATTTGAAAATGTTCGTGGGTTAAATGATCCAACACGATAATAATATTTATATGATGGTTCTAATTGAAACTAGAGTTCATATGCATAAAGTCAATTCTATAATCATGACCATGACTCAATTTTAGATTTATGCTATTACTCAATCCTCTCAATCTTTGAGAATGATTTGGATTATCTGGAACCTGAGTTTCTCTTCAATCTGTATCCTCTTTTTCTCCCCATAACATATTCACTATAAATCTAGTTATCTAAACTCCACTGTTCCATTTTTCTTTATGCTATTTATTCTTTTATCAAAGATTCTGGCTGTCTCCCTATTTGGACAGATTTGAAGGCTATACTAGCCATCGATCAGGAACTCTCTTGGGGCGTTCTTGGGGATTTTAATGCTATAAATAATAAAGATGACACAGTGGTTTGTCCAAAAAATGAAGCTCCTCTATTGATGTTTTAACCATTATTATTGTCAATGTGAACTTAATGACCTCTGATCCTTCGAGTGCTACTTCACTTTGTCTAAAAAGAAAATTCTTATTCTCATTGGCTATATAATTGGCCTTATTATATTAATTTTTTTGGGATGAGTCTTTCCTATATCTTTTGTCCATTTTGGCTTCCCTCACATGTCAGATCACACTACAACACCATAAACTTTGCTTGCTCAAATTCAATTTTTCCAATATATCGCAGACTAACCTCGAGTTCAACGTTATAGTCTCTACTAGTTGGAACCTTATAATATATGGTCAGGGTATGAGTCTAGTTTCTCAAAATCTTTCTTAGCTAAAAAATTTACTTTGTGGCTTTCATCAACGAAAGTTTAGTGATATCAGTTTCTATGTGACCAACATTCAAAATATTCTATTTTTAACCTTGTTTAATCTAGCACAATACCCCCTTAACCCCCTTATTCTCTCTGAGGAGAGTAATGTTTTTTTGTTCCAGAGTAAGGTTAAGAAATATTTTTTAAATAAAATTATAAAGACATATTGCTCAAACTCGGAGGCCATAACATGAAATTTTATTTAATAATATCAAAATTGTTATCTTACTAATAAAATAGTTTCAATCTCTAACAGTCGAGGATATATTTTCACCTCTCTCGTGGGGTTACCAAAATATTTGTGAACTAATTCTCTAATCTTATTGACATCAATTACCCTTCTGGTTACGCGGGTCTGCACTCTTATATCCATTTAAGTTAATCCTTAAGATAAGGCTTCTATAATTTTCCTGGGTCGACGCCTGTTTTCTCAAATATTCTTGGAATATCATGTGCAATAGTCTATGTCATAGGGTCATAAAATTCTTCAATTCCAGGCTTCCATAGCCGTCATGGAATTTCGCTAATACCGTTCTGATTCCTAAACAACATTCTCCTTCATTCTTTGCAAATTTGAGGCCTCTTGCATGCTACAATGACGTATATAAGATCATCTCCAGAATATTGGCTAATATAATCAAGGACTCATTTCCCTACCTGATAGATAAATCTAAACCCACATTCGTTTCCGGGCGTAACATATGTGAGAACATAATTTTCTCTCAAGAATTGTTCGGGGTTATAAAACTAGTTGTAAAGGTCCAAGGGTCTCACTTAAATCGAACGTATGTAAACTTTTGACAATGTTTAATGACACATAATATTTGGTATCTTTGTCATCATAAACTTTTCAGATAAGATGATCACTTGGATTATTCCAATATATCTCCATCCATGTTATAGTGTTATCATTAATAGTGATCCCCATGGGGAATTCCATTGTAGGAATGGTTTATGACAAAGGGACATTCTATTTTTATCTTTGTAATCTTGCCTTTATTTGGGGGCGGTCTTGAGATTCTAGACCTTAAAAACTGAAATCAGATGGTTGTCCTCAAACATCCATGGTTTATAATTAAGATATAGTAATAAAATTCTATATGGTATGATTGGATTATAACTGAAAAATTAAAAATAGAGATTTTAAGTCTCGACTCCTCTCGCTCTGGGGTTTGGAGGAAAATTTTAGACCTTAGGATTCTGATTTGGAAAATATATAAGGTGACGATTGACAATGACAATGGTAACTTTAATTATTTTTGGTACGATCAGTGGTTGCTACCAACTTCTCAAGTAACCTATCATGGGAAAACTATTATTCATGACTCTAGGTTTGGCGATAATCTCAAGGATTCCGACATCATTTTGGGTAGTCATTGGTGTTAGCCGATATAAAAGGCCTGCCACTACTAAGAATCACCACAACTTTCAAAAGATAAAAAACCTCACACTCTCTCTCGCTTCCTACACCATGTATCAATCATAACGATGCGTATTGTTGGCCACCAAGAGTGGGAATGTAAATTACAAAATCAAGAATACATATTATTCCATTTATACGTCCACTCTCTATGTCGGATGAGTTGGGTTGATATGTCACATATATTATATTCCACGTCACTCTTTTATTCTTTGGCTTGCCATGCACGATAAATTGTCTGATTGAGGGTATGCTCATAAGCTAGGGCCTAAACTCTCTTCATGACTGTATCTCTACTAGTGATGTGCTTCTGCTAAATCCATTAATCATATCCTCTATGATTGTATATTTCACTCACTGTATCTTCGATTCAGATTTTTTGATGCCAAGATTGTTTGGACGAGATAACCATTTACTTGCACCTAACTTATTTTTGCTTTATGCAATTACCGTCCCTATTTTTTGGCTAACGATAATTTACTTCTGGTACATATGAATATTAGTTTCTTTCGTACTAGTTGTATTTTTAGATTCCAGTTTGAACTTATTTGAAAGGCTGGTTTTGGGCCAAGTATACATGGTTTCACCATTTGTCCACCTCCAAAGTCTCCTGTTAGGATTGATATATTTTCGTATTTTTTAAGGTTTCATGTCTATCTCCAAAAAAATATCTCGTGTATATGTATAAACAATTTAATATATTTATTTAGTACATTATTTTAAAAAACTATCTAAAACATAAAACTTATTAACAAATGTTTTTAAATAAAAAATTATTAAAAAATAAATTAATTTGTCATAAATTTTAACATGTGAAAATAAACAAAACTATGAATAATTTTATCACACATAAATAATAATAATAATTATTATTATTTATGTAAGTTATCTTCCAATCATAAACATAATTTCTATAACTATAAAATATATCAAAATAAATCTAAAAATAATTATAGTAAAAAAGTATCACACAAAACATTAACTAGATTTTTTTTCTAAAAATAAATTGAATTGTATGAATAAATTTATTCATGATTTGAAATTAAGAATAACATGAAAAATGACAATGATATTTTTTTTATAAAATAATATATAAAATAAATAAAAATAGGGATTCATACAAATATTGATGATATCTTAGTTCAATTAGCTAAAAGACTTTGGCATATGTAGTCGAGAAGCGGGATCAAGACAAATACTAAAATGAAATATTAGTCCACGTACTAAAATGAAAGCATAATGATCTGTCTAATCAATACTATTGTATCCCAACTGGTAGGGAAACTATAATATACATAAAAGGTTAGTATTATGGTAAAAATGGTGAATTAGAAAAGTTAAACTTGGTTATGTGGAATCGAAACTAGAGATAAAAAAAAAAGATGCGGTGTGATGCTACAAAAATGATAGAGGTTGGGGAATCGATGATTTTTGAATTTATTTCTCGCCAAATGTGACTTGAACATAATTGGTTAGTTTTGTTCATTTAAAGTAAGAAACCAATTTTGTATCAACAAAGTTTCAAATGTAGCTTGAAACATGTTAGTGGGGACCAATAGTGAGATAAAGTTTAGGACATCACATGTTAGTTTCTCAGTACTTACATGTGTTGAGGGACTAATAATAAAAATTTATAAAACATAGAGGACCATTAGGAGACAAACATGAAGATATGAGACTAGTTTGATACAACACAAAACTTGAGAGACTAATTATGATTTTTAACCATTTTATGGGTTACATTGTAACAAATAATAAAGTAGAAATCCATAGAAGAGAAAGAGATGTCCCATTTTTGTATATGGAAATATTGGCTTTGTTCCATGTAGGATATATGAAATAAAATTCGAAAACTTTGAGAATACCTCTACAAAACGTCCCTTACGATGTCCAAGATTTTTTTTGAAAAATTCCACACCATAGCTATTGAGGCCAACAACTTTGTCATTGTCAATATTGAAGAGTGTAGACTTTATTTATTCATTAGAGATGTGGCGGCTCATGCAGGTTTGTATAATATGTTAATTTTGGTGTTGATGAAAGAGAATATCTGAGAGAACCCCGAGTAGCCTGAGGGTCGTAAGATCCCAACAGAAAAGAGAAGTAGACAACAAAGATTTCAGCTATTTTTAAGCTCTCATGAGGCGTTTATAATTAATATAATATTTATTTTGAACCATACAAGTTTTGAGGCCGTTGCGGAAGAAATTTGTGTTTTGGTATCTAATTTTGAGCTAAAATATTTTTAGACTTTTGATGAAGAAAGATTTCTTAGCCTTGCTGATTAATACGAAAATGGATTATGCTTCGATCTCCTTAGAGATGAATAAGGGGTTTATGGATTTAGGGTTAAGTTCTATTGAGCGGAGAAGATATATTTTGGGGCATTTGATGCTCGGATGATAATATCATTAAACTCTCTTCGATTTAATTCATGAAGGGCGTCTTATATTTGGTTCAATTTAAGTGAGACAATATTTATACCATAAGTAGTTAGGGGAGGTTCCAACTAGCGGTGATAATGTTTTTGAAATTAAGGTGAGTCTGTCATATGTTAAAAATAAAAATAAAAAATCATTTTGATACGGGGCAGGGGTACCAAGGTTGAGAGTGACCATCTCGTATTCAGCGGTATGAGGGTGTCTGTAATAGGCAAACAATATTGGAAAAGTTTAATCATACTCATCTTATACAAGGACACACTTTCGATTTTTGGCGCAATGGGATTTTCAGGTGGTTTATTTGACCAGGAAAATGGGTAACCTGTTGCATGAAGGTCAGTTAATTTATGGTGATAACATAAAAGTTAAAATCCATAATGGAGGTGTTCTAGACGTAAGAGGAAGCAATATTTTATTTTAGGATGATATTGAAATCCCCAATGGCGACGCCTGAGATATCGTGGTCAATATTGGATATGGTCTTAAGGTCAGCCCTGGTGAGGACAAAATTATCTGAAAGACCAATCTGACAAATGGATGATTAAGCTAATATTTATTTTATACAGAAAAAATATAATAAATTAGAAATATTTGAATAATAGGCTTTGGGAATAAATAGGCTTAGATAATAGGTCCATTGATTTGTTTGGTCCATTGAGCTTAATGGACTTAAGTTTCCTATAAATAGGTTTTTAAACCATTAATAATATGGGGTGAAAAACACATTTACTCTAAACCTCATCTGTCAGCGATTCTGTCTCTAAATTAAATCATAGTAACTCAATATCTCTCAATTATCCATCCAAAAATTGATTGTTTCTTATATTTTTACCCAACTATCCCATAGAAATCATTGACCTAATCAAGCCCATAAAGGATTACGATCGTGGGCCTTATTAAAAGCATAAATGACCATTAACCAAAATAAAGTCACGGAGTAAAGTTATTTTATTTTACAATGAATGTATTATGACGAAACGGATATGATCTAAATAGATATAACATTCAGATTCTACATATTAAATATTCGACCATTATACTTGGAATGATGGTTCGTTGTGATGTGTAAAAAGGAAATCATAACTCTAATAATGAAGTCCACCTTAGGCTCACGTACCATGGTCTCAAGAAAGCAAATAAAAGATATATTTTGTTAAGGATAAAATCAGTGATATTTTTTCCGTCCTAGGTCATTCAACGCACAAACATTTTATGAAGTGAAAATCACAAATATTAATTTAATATAATACTTACAGTGGGATCAATTTTTAGTATGTTTGATGTGGATGTCCTTATCATGTTCATCTTTTCTAGCCAGCCTCTTGTCATCATGGCGTCCAATATCGGGATCAAAATAAAAAAGAACTAACTAACAATCTAATTGTTTTGTGATGTACAATTCCGATGATGAATCTATTAACCATATCCTCTATAATCGTACTTATACTCAGGGTATCCGGGATGCTGCCAACATAAAACTTGGGTTCTTTTACCGTTGTGGTGATTGACCTTCTTATTATAGGAGGACTTCGAATTGGCGTCCCTCAAGATAACGTCATTTCTAGCGTCCGTGTTTTGGTATGGTCATTAATCATGTTTGACAAGAGAAGAACTCAAGAATTTGCGGTTCTCCTCCCGTCCTCGCCTCTACGGTGTCGCACCATGTGCTTTCTGACCTTTGGTTTAGATTCCTTAGATCTAATGTGGTTTGACCGATGTCATCTCGTGCTCAATTACTCACTTAATGTTGTTTGATTATAGGGTTTTCCCCCTCTTTTATTGATGATATATGAATTTTAGCTTGTGTTGGCTCTTCTTTCGCCGGCTTCTGTTGATTTCTCTCGTCTCTGGCTTCCCTTCGTCTTTGCAATGCAACTCGCTTCTAACTTCCCCTTCATTTGGATAAAATGATGTAGTTGTTTTGTTTGGAGTCTTGGGCTTCCATTGCTCAAGTTTTTGTATTTTTTTGTATTTTTTTTATGTCTTTGTCTTTTGTCCACATTCATACATTTGTTGATTTTTTATTGCTCCATGACCTACTTCTATATGAATTCACTGTATTTTATATATCATCGTCTATGATGTTTGGATACAATTTTAATCTCCTTATAAAGTTCTTGTCATAATACCGTTATTTTGAAATATATTTATTTATGTATATAAGTCATAATTTTATCTAATTTGATGTTTTATTGTTCATTGTTATTTTTGTAAATTTTTAGTGGTTTATATTTGTTAATTGTACTTTTTTTTGTGTTTTTTACTTTAAATAAAACAAGATATGTAATTTTATTAACAGAATAATATCATATATTAAAACATCCCGATATCAAAATAGAATTGGAATTGCAAAAATTATTTCAAATTGAATGAGGGGAAACACAATTCAAAATAACTTTAATTTTTTTACCAAAACCTAATACTCCAAACCTAAAAAAAAGCTCAAAACCATAATGCTATATTAACATATATAAGATGTGCAAAATATGTATTTTTGTAAAACAAAATACTTATATCATCCATTTATAACTCTATGTACAAAACATGATTTCTAAATACATGTAAAACTAATGAAATATTACAAAAAGAAATTCAAAAAAAATCAAAGTATAGTCAAATGATGATCTTCAATTAGTTTATGATATACCAAACAATTGAGAAAATTCAATTTGGAACTTAAGTTTTGGCCTTATGTACCATTATTTTAGCTCATTCGTATATGTTAAATTGGCAAACACAAAACTATTTGTCCATGTTCTTGTGCCCTAGCATCTCTACCCCACAAAGCAACCCATCTTCGAACTTCAAAACCTTAGTCACTCTCTTTGTCCTTTTATTATAATAATAATAATAATAATAATAATAATAATAATAATAATTATAATAATTATAATAATAATCTAAATATAATATATTTTTTATGTATTTTAAATAGTGTATAAATACTACTAAAAATCATGGGTAAGTTTTCCGGTTTCGTCGTTTATTATAAACTAATTTTTTGTTCACTTTTATTTTCTAATAATTTTTTATATTTTAAAATTTTGTAGGTTTTTGTTCTGATACGATTGTTTAGATCTTAACCGATTGTTTAGATCTTATCCGTTCAAAGTGTATTTTTTTATTTTACGTTCAGTTTTTATAATATTTTGTCACCAATTTTTAAATTTATATATTATTGACAAAAATTTGGATATATATTATTGGTAAAATAATTGGAAAATCAAATATGAAACAAAAATATACATTTTAAATTATTAAACAACAATCTATAAACTATTACAAGGAAACAATAGCGAACATAAACATTATAGTGTCCGAACCTTGTGGTTATTAAACTATTTAGGAAATATAGTTATAATCATATAATAATATTTTTGATTTTGATAGATATAGAAGAATTTGTAGAGTAATTTATTAAATTTTGGAGTTGTGTTCACAATAACCTCTATATATATATATATTTAGTCTTATATAATAATTACATATAATCTTTTAATAGTTAAAATTTATATAATGATTATATTATTTTATTCAGTATATTATAACAATATGTACTTATATTCGGTTTTTAAATATATTATATTTGATCTTTTGTAATAATTGTATGTTATTCTATTATATTCTTTTTTATTAAACCTTTTATATTAATTTAATTTTTTTTAATTCAAATAATAATAATAATAACTATCTAGGTTACTACTTACGGTTTTCTTTGATAAAAGTAATAATTGTTTTCTGCTTTCAAGTTTCTCTCATCGTAAAATATATATATATATATGATATGAATGAGTTCCGCCTTTAATTATTTTTAATAAACTAAAATTTATTTATTATTATTTTAAAATATATTATATACATAAAAAATAGATTCCTACGACTCTCAAAAACTCACGTAACTTCGCTACAGCACAATATAAAAACTAAACAAAATAATATTTTAAAAAGATTAAAAAACGAATATTTAGTTTGATACAAACATGAGATACGGAGGTTAATGATTTTTTACTTTATAAATACGTGTGAATACCGTGGTGTACTTTTGAGATATGTGTAGCAATGTGGAGCACGTAGAACCCTACACGTGGTGTACTTTTGAGATATGTGTAGCAATGTGGAGCACGTAGAACCCTATAAGGTGATCTATTATAATGTAACATATCCTTATCTAATAAGCTAAATAAATTAAAAAATAATAAGTTTACATATTTAAGTTTTGGTTCAATTATTTATATCCATATGTGACATGGTCAGGCCGGTTCACGTGATAGGGTGTCCCAGACTGAAAATGTTTTAAGACTTGAAACGTATTAAAATAAATTTAAATAATATTACAATGGATCCTTTTATTTAAATTAAATTTGGTACACAAAACTGTTCGACAAACTGTTAGAATAGATGCGGACCTTTATACATCTATTCTAACATGGTGTTAGAGTCGGAATAAAAGATCCATACTCTAAGCGTGATGTGATGTGATCATACTAAACGATGTGAGATATTTGTATTTCAATATCCAGTAATGATTATTCTGTGATTAGACGATGTTATTCCGTCCATCAATTAGCGATGTATTTTCGTCGTGATTGGACGACGTTTATTCCGCCGATTAATGAGATCAAGTTTAAGAGGGGATGTTGGAAAGTAAACTTCATCTCATACTTGGTCCAGAGTCTCACATTGCTAACATTAAAAATATATAGTGTATATAAATGTGAACGTCTCTCAACTAGTAAGAGGCTTTTTGAGAGTGTACCAAAAGCAAAGCCGTAAGGCCTTTCAGAACCAAAAACAATATCTTTTGCTAATATGTGAGACACATTTATATATTCTTAATACAAACCAATATAAAAATGTCACATAAAATATATAATTTAAGGGTTAAATTTTTCTGTAAAATACTTAAATCTAGAATTTGTTAATATTATAGTTTAATACAAGTCTATTAATATAAAATGTATAGACAAGGTTGGAAATAATTCGTTGTATTTTTGAAATATTCAGTTCATTTAAAAGAAATAAAGATTCGTGTTCGATGAAATAATAAAATACAAAATTATAAAAACCAAAAATACATTGAACAATATTTATTTTGATTCAGATTGTGTTCTAGTAAACATTATTTTTGTAAAATAAGTAGGTTACATAATAACTTTCCAAACACAAGATGTTCAAACATTTTTTTGTTATAAAGATAACGTAATTATTATAAGTCTCTATTCAAATCTCTTACGTCATTATTGTTTCAAAAGATCTAGAGCTTTCTGATGTAGTTGCACAAGCCTACGCCTATATGGTCTTTTAGGACAAACGAAAATAGATCTTATTTGGGGTTTGGTTATCAGACTTAGGCGTTGCAGCTACTCAAAACAAGTGTATCGAGAAGTCCAACGATTTTTGGGACGATCCCAGAGAGATATTGGGTAATGAAGTTTAATCCCAAAATTCCAGCGTTTTGGACCTTATTTAGATGCTTTTGTGTTTTTTCAACATTTTTCTATTTTTATTGAGTTTATTTTGATATGCGGAGATCATTCTGTAATATTTTTGTAAGGTTTCGAGCACTTCTATAAAAAGGCTTTCAAACCCTACTTTTAGACACACTTGAATTAATTTAAATTTTATGATTATTTCTTTTGAGTTATCTTTTTTTTTCTCTAACCCTAAGGTTAGGGTTTCACCTACTGTTTTTTAGTTCTTGTAACCATCGGTTTTTTTCCTAACATCTCACCGTCATCACTTTTTCTCACTTTGAAAGAATACAAACCTATCTAACAAGTCAATTTACCTCTTATGTCATTGTCACAACAAATTTTAGTTATGTATATCTTCTTCTATTTATAGGTTTAGCAAATATCATAACTCTTTAACAAACGCTCCAAATTAAATTTCATTAATCTACGATTGTAAAAAGTCACAATACCTTAACATAGGAAACCTCATAAATTGGAAATCTAAATTAATAGGAAACTTAATTAAAATAGAATACCCAATCAATAAGAAATCTAGTTAATAATAAATCCAATTAATATATGAAGACTAAAATATGAGACTCAATTATATAGGAAACCTAACAAGTATAATAAACTAGTTCAATTAAGAACATAAGCCTAATACCATTTGAAGTGCTAGCCCAATAAGCACTCGACAACTTCAGATAAAAGGCATCAACAACATGCCATGGTAGAGGGGATCAACACCATACCATCGGATAAAGAATCAACACCATTCATCGACTCAGTCCTTACAACATAAGCCAAGTCTTCGGCTTAGTAGAATACAACCTGCATGTGGTCGGCCAAATTATCCTTTAGGGTCCAGCAAACGTCTTTGCACCTAAGTATTGGACACAAATATTTCTTGAGAGAATCCAACAGTTCCAACCTATACACTTCGTGAGACGATTAATTTTTGGCTCATGTAGTCCTCCGGTAGTACATTTATTGATGAGTTACTTCTAGCATGGTGTGGACAATTATTGCCTGAGGGTAGGCTTGTAATTTGGTTGGTGTTTTACATTAGTATGTGGGTGTTATGTGTTTAGAGTAGAGAGTAGAGAGATAATTAAGCTGGCTGGTAGCAGTTAATTCTCATTACCCACACTTAATGCAGGTGGTTGGGTATTTATACCCTGATGTTTGGGCCCTTATGGGCTTTCGGGTCATGTTTAATGGACCTGGGTCATGTTCAAAGACCCATGAGCTCTTAAGTAAGAGAGCAAGTAGCTTAGTCAAGAAGTGTTTAGGTGTTTTAGTACTTTTGTCATAGTTCGAACAGTCCTATGGTCTGAGTGTTCGAAGTGATCTGTCCGGTCCGGAGGCATTGGACCGAACTGTCCTTGTCCGGGGAGCATGCAGAATTCAGACTCATCAGGAGCCCCTTTTTTAGGTGTTTGTGCAAATACTCTTGCTAAAGACCTGAAAAACAGTCCGACATCAGGGGTAGTTTTTATCCGGACAGGTCTGTCAATTTGGGCTATGGGTTTATCCGAATAGATAAAGCTTCACGAATTCAAAACGGTTTTTGCCAGAGTTCGTGGGACACATGTCGCTCTCTGATTGGTTGCTTCAGTCGTTTTTTCACCTTGAATTTCGAACCCACCTTCTTCGAAAAGCAACCTCTTAATTAAAGGTGGTGACATCAGCGCCGTCTTTTAATCATTGCCAAACTTTTCGAATTCTCCTAAGAATCAACTTCCTTTTTCAGATTTACTATAAATACAAACTCATTTTCTACTGTTTTACCATCTCCTTCAAATTTAATTTGCAAAATCTCTCAAAGCTTTCTCTCTCTAAAGCAAAACTTTTGTTTGATAGTTTATGTTTACAGCGAGGAACGCTCTTGTCAAAGGTGGGTGGCTCAACCTTTCTGAGTTAGAGAAGGCTCAAAAAGTTGAAAGAGAAAGACGGATCGCAGCAGGGTTACCCACCTCGCCTGTTGATAGACCAATCACCTCTGCTACCGAGTCAGACCGAGGATCTTCTTCTTCCAAAGGCACTAAGCCTAGAAAACTATTTCAAACCAACCTCTCCCCCATAATCTTTGGTTCCTCAGTTCAGGAATCGGAGCCTGCTGTCGAGCCAGGAGTTACAGCTACTAGCCTCAAAAAGCCCTCTCCCTTCATTGCAATGGGATCAGATACGGAGCACTCTCCTGAGAAGCTGGTCGACAAGAGGAAAGGCCGGTTGGTTAAGGGCCAGGGGTCTAAAAACACTCCCTCAAGGTCGGGGGCAAGGGACAGTAGCACCGGATCAGAGGTGCCTATTAGAGCCCCCAAGGACAGGCTGTCCAGATCGGAGGGCTCCAATCCAAATCTTCAACAAGAAACTTCTATTCCAGACACTCTACCGGAGAGCAGAAATCAAAGGGGCACTGAGGCCCATCAGTCCGGAGACAAGGCTGAGTCAAGTTTGAACCCTCCTCCCACTACAGCTGCTGAAATCCCTTCAACAATTATGGAGGAAGTGATGGAGGACTCTGTTGAAGAGGCCCCATTTGAGTCTGAGCCCTCCGGTCAGACCAGCAAAGAGATAGTTTCCAAGAAGGATAAGGGCAAGGAGAAATTGTACTTGAGGCATCCGGATCTGCCGGAGAGCCTAGAAGGAAAAGTGGGGCCTTGTTTTTACAAGGTCAGCGTTAATTACCTCATCTCCTTACAAAAAATCAACTACGCATTCATCCATACTGCTGAGCTGGGCAGGATGCGTACGAAGTGGGGCATACCAGAAAACGTAAAGATCAGGATTCCTATACACTCGGAGACTCCTATAGATTGCAAGTTAAGTGAAGTGGTCATATTCACGAAGTTATTCAACTGGGGGCTCGGGTTCCCATTAGACCTAGAGATTGTCAGATATTTCCATCTGATCAAACTCTGTCCGAGCCAGCTGAGCCCCAACGCTTGGTATACCCTTATGTCATGCATCATGGCATCAAGGCTGTCCGGGATCCCTCTGCCAATGGAGGAATTTGCTGCAATGGCCAGCCTTTACAGAAACCATCACATCCCCTTTTACCATTTCAATATGGGGGATGACTTCAAGGCTGTGGACGATCAGCTGGAGGCGGAGAGGAACAGGAGGACTCAGTTCCTATTTGTTAGTGGTGCCTGAGAGAACGGCAGGAAGATAAAATCCAGAGAGAACCCAAGCATCCTTAGAAGCAGATGGAGGAGTGACCGTAAGTATCTTGCCTTTATATTTTTGTCTCTCTTCTCTTTTCTTTTTAGACTTAGTTTATACTAATTTGTCTTACTTTTGTCTTAGCAGTACTGCCCAAGGAGTTTAGTGACTATTAGAAAGCCGGGCAGGTTACTTGTGGCAAGATTAATGCATGGGCTGCTGAGAAATGGGGGAACCGATTCCACGCTGCTTTCACCAGTGGAAACTTGGCAAGGTCTCACCTGTGGAACACCACAGGTCGGAGAGACTTGACCTGGGAGGAGCTCACCACCCAGCATCCTCCGGACGTTGTGCTTAAGAGGACCCATGAACCAGATGGGACACTCTTCCTGCCAGGCCGGGCCAAAGCCCCGAGCAAGATGAAAGGAAAGAAGAAGAAGGGAAAAAGGGTGGTGGGTGATGCCAACCCTCCTGATACAGAGAAGGATGCTCCAACAGATCCGGAGGGGGCAGCCCAGAGCCAAATTGATGATGCTCTCCTGGAAGTGGTGGAGCAAGAGACTGAGAAACAAGAAGCGAACCTCCCAAAACCTCCAAGGGCTTCTAAGAGAAATCGTAAACAGGGAAGCGAAGGCACAGACCGGGAGGCCAAGAAGAAGAAAACGTCTAAGGGAGACGAGCTTTCTCTCCGGGCTCCGGAGCCTTCTGTCCATGCTGACCCTGCTGACCCAACGCATACCGAGGAGATTCCGGGCGACTTTCATACTGATGAGGTTGAGGGGGGAGATATCAACATCGATGGAGTAGACATCACGGGTCTTGGTGAGCTTGGTGAATACTTCCTCAATCTCCCCAGGGATGACTTTGCCGGGCCTTACCTTCCTCCAAGCACCTCCAACACGGTCACTTTTAATGGTAAGACTTTTAGTGTTTCTAGTGAAAGGGATCCCATAGCCCACTCTTTGTTGAGTAACGTTTAGCCTGTACTTGTGTTGGAGAAACAAGTCCGTAACCAGGCTGATATCATTAAAGACCTTAAGTCTGACAAGGAGAAGTTGTCCGAAAACCTTTGCACTGCCACCTCCAATGCTGCTATGTTAAAGGAAGAAACCGAGGAGTCCAAGAGAAACCAACAGCACCACCAAAGTTACCACTTTAGAGGAAACCATTAAAGACCTCCGGGAGAAATTGTCCGGACTGGAGAAAGACCTTAACACCTCAAAGGGAGAATCCAAAGCCAAGGATCAAATCATCACCAACCTGACCAATGATAAGATTGCCCTTGAAAATACAGTGTCCAAGGCTGCCGAGGAGAAAAATACTTTGTTACAGGAGCAGGAGGCCAAGATCCAAGCCAAGATCAATGCTTATGCCAACCAGATGATCAAAAGCGAAGAGCAACTACTTGCCAAGGTGAGGTCTGACATGGTTCTACTTTTCCATGAAAAGTTTCCGAAGAAGAACCTAGGGGACTTATGGCTTCATGTTGAGCCTGAAGACCTCCCCTACCACACGATGGCCGAAGGCGACATGTATGGATACTCTAGTGATTCCTCAGATGATGAAGAACACTCCGGGGAGAAAATTGGCGAAGAGAAAGACGATCCTAAGGGAAAGAAGGTAGATGAAGGTGAGCCATCTTCAAAGGCTCAACCTTAACTTATGATTTACTTTGTTTACTTTTTATTCAAACTAAAGTCCTTGGAAGGCCAAGGCATTCTTTTTGTAATTGTGTCTGGTATCTGACCGGATAGGTTTTTTGTTCTTACTTCGACTATTCAAAAGTCCTTGGAAGGCCAAGGCACTTTAAGTTGTTTCAATGAATGTTTCTGTTTTGCACAAATCTCATCTTCTTTCATCGTTTGTTCCAATTTCGATGGCTAGAGTTTAAATAGCCCTTAGTTATTTCAATCCAGATAGTGTGACAAAAAACAAAACTTAAAACACTTGGAATTTTTTTTAAGAAGGCATCAAATTTCATTCAAAAGCCCGGACACCTCATTAAAACCTCCCCGTGCCACCAGGGAGGAAAGTGTATGCCCCCAAATATTTACATGGATGTTTAAACAAGTAAATATTTACACAAATGCTACTCCAAGTACATCCGGAGATGCTCAATATTCCAAGGATGAGTCAAAACCCTTCCATCTTTGTTTTCCAACCAATATGTTCCACGTTTAATTCTTTCAACAACTATGTAGGGACCTTCCCAAGTTGGGGCCAGCTTTCCGAACATCTTTTCTTTAGTGTGTAAGAAGACTTTCCTTAATACCTTGTCCCCTGGTTGGAAATCTCTTCTTTTAACTTTGGAAGCGAACCTGCTTCTCATCAAACCCTGATAGTGTGCAACTCTAAGGTGAGCTTCAACTCATTTTTCTTCTATCAGATCAAGTTGACTTCTGATTGCCACCTCGTTAGCGTGTTCGGAGAAGTTGTGAACACGAAATGAGGGGAGAGTTGCTTCTATGGGAGCTACTACATCCATCCCATAGACCAAAGCAAAGGGTGACTCTTGTGTTGCAGCCCCAGGTGTTGTCCGGTAGGCCCACAAGACCTCTTGTAGATAACTAGGCCACTTCCCAGCAACCCCTTCCAAATTCTTCTTTAAACCGGACATTATAGTCCTATTAGCCACTTCAACTTGCCCATTTGCTTGTGGGTGGAAAGGTGAAGAAAAACAATGTTGTATACCCCTTGAGGCACAGAAGCTCTCCATTTCCCTATTGTCGAACTGTGGCCCATTGTCTATTGTTATCTTTTGTGGGACACCAAATCTGCAACAGATGTTGGATAAAATGAACTTTATAACAGCTTTTGATGTTGTCCTTGCTAGAGGGGCTGCTTCAATCCACTTCGAGAAGTAGTCTATGGCCACAATTATAGTTTTGCGTCGTCCGGACGCCACAAGGAGAGGCCCTACTAAATCCAACCCCCATCGAGCAAAAGGAATAGGCTCAGAAATTGACTTTAAAGGAATGGTTGGGACATGAATTTCATTGTTGTACCTCTGGCATGGGTCACACCTTCTTACCAATTCCTTAGCATCTTCCATGATAGATGGCCAATAGTAACCGGACAGTAAAACTCTTCTTGTTAAAGCTCTAAACCCACAATGGGCTGATCCCTCACCATCATGCAATTCGGAGAGGACTACTTGAGACTCTTCATCCCCCAAACAGCGCATGAGAGGTTTACTATAAGATTTTTTATACAACACTTCTCTCAATATGATGAAACCACGAGCCTTGTGTTTCAATGTTCTGGCTAGCGACTTATCCGGAGGCACAATACCATCGGAGAGATATTGCAGGAGAGGAAACCTCTAGTCTTGAGGTCGCTTATCTTGTATTTCAAAAATTTCCTCTTCTTTACCCTTACTAAGTTGAATGAAGGGGCTTTCGAGCACATGGATCCATGGATATGACTCTGTATATGCTATGGTTGCCAATGAGTCTGCTAGCTCATTTTCTGCCCGGGGAATGTGCTCATAGACAACACCTTTAAACTTAAGTGCTTCATTTTTGAGGAAGAGTAAATATTTCACAAGCTGCTCCTTCTTAGCCTCAGATTGGCCTTGGGCATGGTGGATAAGAAGTTGGGAGTCACTTAGTAGCTTGACCCTCTTAGCCCCACAAATGTAGGCTAACTTTAAACCAGCTACAGCTGCTTCGTATTCGGACTCATTATTAGATGCCCTGAAAGCAAAACAAATAGTATGGTACATTTTGTCTCCATACGGGGAAGTCAAACACACCCCTGCACCACACCCCATAGTGCTAGACCCACCATCTGTTCGGACGACCCATACCTTTTTATCTTTTATATCAGTAGTTTGCTCTGAATCCCTGTCAGAGTGGAATTCAACCAAAAAGTCTGCCACAGCTTGGGCCTTGACTGCTGTTCGGGGAGCAAAATCTATGTCGAAGTCCCCCAATTCTACTGACCACTTAGTCATCCTGCTTGAAATGTCTGCCTTTTGGAGGACATTCTTCAGGGGAAAAGAAGTCCGGACAATGATGGGATGAGCCTGGAAATAAGGCCTCATCTTCCTGGCAGCTATCACCAGGGCCAATGCTAACTTTTCGAGTTTCAAGTAACGCCTTTCTGCGTCTATCAAACTTTTGCTGATGTAGTACACTGGATGGGGATATCCATCGACCTCTCTTACCAACACAGCACTAATGGCACAACTTGAAACTGCCAAATATACGAAGAGTGTCTCCCCATCAACCGGCTTAAACAAAGTTTTGGGGGAGGACAGGTGCTTCTTGATCTCATTGAAAGCCTCATCACACTGTGGGGTCCAATCGAATCCCTTTGCACCCTTCAAAGTTTGAAAGAAAGATGCACACCTGTCCGAAGACCTTGAGATAAATCTGTTTAAGGCAGCTAATCTCCCCGTTAACCGCTGTACTTCTTTAATATTTTGAGGAGGTTCCATCTGAAATAGGGCATTAAGCTGGTCTGGGTCGGGTTATATTCCATGCTCACTTATAATATAGCCCATAAACTTCCCGGACTGCACTCCGAACACACATTTCTGGGTTTAATTTCAAATTCACTTTTACTAAGTTGGCAAAAGTTTCTTAGAGATCGGACAAGTGCAACTACTCATCCACACTCTTCACCATCATGTTATCAATGTACACTTCCATATTTCTTCCAATTTGATCAGCAAATGCCTTGTTGACTAATCTTTGATAAGTAGCCCCAGCATTGTTCAAACCAAATGGCATTACTTTGTAGCAAGGAAGACCTCTGTCAGTGACAAATGTGGTATGCTCTTGATCCTTTGGATCTACTTGAATCTGATTGTATCCAGAGAAGGCATCCATAAAGGAAAGCAGCTTGTTCCCATAGGTAGAGTCTACTAACTGATCAATCCGAGGAACTGGATATAAATCTTTTGGGCAAGCTCTATTGAGATCTGTGAAGTCAATGCACATGCGCCACTTGCCATTTTTCTTTTTTACCAGAACCGGATTGGCAGTCCACAAAGGATATTGAGATTCCTTGATGTGCCCCATCTTTGTGAGCCTGTCAACTTCTTGCACAATGACATCAGCCTTCTCTTTAGAAAAAACTCTTCTTTTTTGAACCACTGGTGCTACGTCTCTCCGGAAAGATAGGTGATGTGATATCACTTCACATGGAACCCTAGTAACATCGGCATTGCACCAAGCAAAAACGTACTGATGGTTCTTCAAAAATTTTAACATTTCATCTTTCAAAATGGGTGACATCTTAGACCCTATCTTGACACTTTTTCCATCTTCCAGACAGTGTATTTCTACCTCTTCCATCGGTATCAATACTCCAGGGGTCTCTCTGGGGTCATCAATTTCACCCTCACCCCCAGAAAGGCCCTCAAACTGCTATTGTTCATTAATACGAACTGCCCCCAGCGTTCGAGGAGCCAGGGCAGTGGCATAACATTCTCTTGCAATCTTCTAGCTGCTCCGGACGACTCTAACCTGTCTCTCAACATATTTCAAGCACTGGTGGACTGTTGAAGCCACTGCATGCATCCTAGAGAGCCAAGACCTCCCTAGAATAACATTATAGCAAGTGGGACAATCCACCACAACAAATAGTATTCTAACCATTTTCTTGAAAGGGCCCTTGCCTAATAGAACTTCTTTTTCGAACTCACCGATCACATCTGCTGAGCTGCCTGTAAAGCCCACAATTGATCTGTCCGAACTCTGAATTACAGCTGGATTTTTTAATCTCTTGTATGTAGCTAGGAAAAGGATATTGGCTGAGCTTCCAGTATCCACAAAAATTCGTCTTATGTCGTTGCCCCCAATAGATGCTCCTATGACAACAGCATCCTCATGAGGGCCATCAATGTCTCTTAAATCATCTTCATCGGAAACAATGAAGGGGAATGAGTTAGGTGACTCATAGGAAGTCATGCCTCCTTCTAGCTGGGAGGCTAAAGTATGCACGTGTCTCTTCCTCGAAGAAGCAGCAGGAGCTGTCATAGTGTCCCCTCCGAAAATTGTAAGTGACTCAAAAAACTTAATGAGTCCGGAGACCGACCTAGAACATTCCTCAATTGTTCCTACTCTATTTCGAGTTGGATCTGGATCCAAGTACTCAGATTCCACGTCAAACCTTTCAATTATAACCATGGCTCCCTCCGGAGCAGCATTACTTGGACTAACCCGATGAGTGTTGTCAGGCCTGTTGCCTCCTCTTCTTCTGACGTAAGCTCCCAGCTTTCCTCTCTCAATCAAGTTCTGAACTTCTAGTTTTAATGCTATGCAGTCATCAGTGGTATGGCCAACAATATCATTGTGATATTGGCAAAAGGAGTTATTGCGATGCTCTCTCGGAGATTGTAGTGTAGCCGGTCTCCGATAATGCACCTCTTCCTTTGTTTTATCAAAAATAGTGGCCACACTTTCTTTCAACTCTGCGAACCACTCCGGTTGCACCCATGGCCCTATCTTATTTCTGGATTGCTGACTTTGAGCAGGAGTAGCTGGCTGAGACTGAGCTTTTGCCCTACCATGCCCCTGTCCGGTCTCTCTTGCTTTGTTCCCGGACTGATTTTGATTAGGATTTGGTGCCACCGGGGTAGACCTCACCTGCCTGTGCATCCTGGTTTTCTTTGTTTCATCGACGTTTATTTGTTTTCCAACCTGATTCAGCAACCCTCCCCATGTCATGGCCTTCTTCCTGGTCACTGAATCAGCTAAATTGCCTGGGTTCAAACCCTGCCTTAGGGATGCTATTGCCACCTGTTCGAAGCAATCAGCCAACCCATTCTTGGTATTGACAAAACGGCTTATATATTCTTTCAAGGACTCATTTGGCTCCTGGGCACAATGGATTATTGTGTCTCCATTGCCCTTTAGCTCTTTACTCCCTACAAACTGCCTTCGAAAGGCTACCCAAAAGGTATCGAAATCTTTAATTCAACCCTGAGGCAGGCTGTTGTACCATTTTAGAGCACTCCCCGTAAATGATTGGGAGAATGCCCTACAAATTAGTTTATCGTCGTCGTCAAAGTTCATCATGAAGTTTTTAAATTGCTCCATATGGTTGTCCGGATCAGTACTGCCATCGTACTTCTCTATTTTGGTGCTGTCAAACCTCTTGGGGAGGTTTCCGGACAGAATTTTAGAAGATAATGGAGATTGCCTCCAATTCCTTCCACGACTGAACACAGTACCCTCATTGGGAGTTGCAAAGATACCTGGTTCATCATGAAAAGCGAAGGGATCCATCAGCATCCAGTCCACATGCTTCCGGCTATGAGATGATCCTTTACCAATATGCCTCTTCATCTTTCTTTGTCTATCCCTTTTTCTTGAATATTTTTTAATCTGCTTTTGCTTCTTTCTAGTTCGACCCTCATCGCTGCTAGAGGATAAGGATTTTTCAACTCCCTCACTGTCCGAAGAGCTATCAGAAGATTCTGCGCTTGAGTCAGAACTCTCCACTGGCTTAGACCGGTGAGACTTTTTGGAACTGGCATGAGTCTTTTTGGTACTCACACGAGTCTTTGAAGACTCATGCTCTCTGGGGTTATCGGTGTGATGAGCAGCTGATGCTTTGGACTTTTCTTTCAGGCCCATCTTAGCCTTTTCGGCCCTCAGAGCTTCTATTTCACCCTTTAGCCTATCACGCTCTTCGATAGTGTACTCATCGTTCTCTCCCACCACTTCGAGCAGAGCTGGTGGTACTTATGGGTTGTCTGGATTCATTCGGACAGATTTTCTTAGCTGGTTTTGAATGCTTGATTCAGGCACCTTCTCCTCCCACTGTGGTCGCCAATTTGGTGTGGACAATTATTTCTTGAGGGTAGGCTTGTAATTTGGTTGGTGTTTTACAGTAGTATGTGGGTGTTATGTGTTTAGAGTAGAGAGTAGAGAGATAATTAAGCTGGCTGGTAGTAGTTAATTCTCATTACCCACACTTAATGCAGGTGGTTGGGTATTTATACCCTGATGTTTGGGCCCTTATGGGCTTTCGGGTCATGTTTAATGGACCTGGGTCATGTTCAAAGACCCATGAGCTCTTAAGTAAGAGAACAAGTAGCTTAGTCAAGAAGTGTTTAGGTTTTTTAGTACTTTTGTCATAGTTCGAACAGTCCTATGGTCTGAGTGTTCGAAGTGATCTGTCCGGTTCAGAGGCATTGGACCGAACTGTCCTTGTCCGGGGAGCATGCAGAATTCGGACTCATCATAGCATACACCTAACACTTATATACCTAAGCTTATAATAACTCCAGCATAGGTTGCACCCATTGTTCTACTCTATAAAGATCAAATCACATGCATCATAAACTTATATTAGTCTCATACAATTCATGAGCTTTGAAATCGGTAATACCTTGGTCTGAACATTCGAAAGATTTTCTTTACTAGAAATCTTAACCACCTTCACTTGGTCCCTCTTCACCACATCTCGGACGTAGTACAGTTTGATATTTAAATGTTTAGATTGTTCATGGAACTTTGAATTCTTTATTAAATGAAAATACCCGTGTTACCAAAAAACATAACCACATCTTGATCCAAACCATCGAGTTCACTAAATAATCCATCAAGTCATATAAATTTCTTCATAGCATCAGTAGCAGCCATATATTCGGCTTCTATAGATGACATCATAATAAACTTTTGTATACAAGACTTCCAGGTAATCACGCTTTCAAGCATAATAAACATATAACCCGAACTATATTTTTTGTGTCAAAACGACCAGCATAATCAGAGTCCACAAACCCTCTCAGCACTATATCAACCATATCTTTCTGACTGTAACACAACCCTACAACAACTGACCCTTTAAGTATCTCATGAGCTACTTAAATGCATGCCAATACAGCTTTCCCAAATTTGACATGAATCTACTCAAAAAACTTATGAAGTATGAAAATTCAGGTCTCGTGCAAATCATAACATAGATAATACTACAAATAAGATTGATATAAGGTATATCCAACATATACTTCTTATATGAAGTTTTGTTGGTGCTTGAGTGGCACTGAGTTTGTATTGGGCACCAATAGAAGTTCCAACCACTCTAACTTCAGATATAAAGAACTTATTTAGAACTTTCTGGATATATTTTTGTTAGGATAAAAATAAATACCCTTTGACATATTCTTTCTAATTTTTACACCAAATATCCTCTTAGCCTCTCTAATATCCTTCATCTCAATCTCTATTTTTAGCTCAGTCTTTACCGCTTCAATCTTCCTTTTATCTCTTCAAACTATTAGTATGCCATCCACATACACAAGTAATAAAACTTGTCTCTCCTTGTGTATTTTCCCAGTCCAATAAATACAATTTTCATAGCAGCTACTGACGTACCAGATGGATTACATAAAAGCATCAAATCATATATTTCACTACCTCGAAGATTGTTTCATTTGATAGAAGGATCTCTTCACAAGCACACATAACCTTCTTTCTCTTCTTCAAACCCTTTAGGCTGTCATGTGTAAATTATCTCTTCCTATTCACCATGTATGAAGGCAGTAGTAACATCCATTTTATCTAGCTCAAGATCAAATCTAGCAACAATTAAGAGCAAAGCCTTGATAGAGGTTTGTTTCACAACCAGAAAAAATATCTCATTCAAATCAATATATTCCTTTTGCATAAAACCCTTAGCCACTTGTCTATCATTATATTTCTGTTACTTAACACCAGGAACAATTGGCTTCCTCTTTAATATCCATTTAATCATAGTAAAATTCTAAACCTTAAGATATTTTACTAGAACCTGAGTGTTCAGCTTATTCATAAATCTCAAGGCTTCATTTATGATCGTAAGACACTTCTTTCTATCACTGCTCGTAATAGCATCGTGATAACTTTATGGTTCGAGAAAATCTCCGTGTATTTTAATAGATCAAACCTAACCAATTACATCGGTAAAACTATTCATTTATATATATTTTTACTCTGTCTCTGTACTTCATCATTACCAATTGATAATTGTCAAGATCATATGGCTCTCCTCTCTGATCACCAAAGGCCTTGGAACACCAGACCCTTGGCCATATTCAAAATCATACAATGGTTGAAATTCCTCTGTATGAGCCAAAGTTGAACTATGTCCTAAATCATATTCAGAAGAAACATCAACAACTTGACTTTAATGATTAGATACATCATCAAGTTCATATATCTTCTCGATTAGATACATCATCAAGTCAATCAACAACAACGAATCAAACTAATATTTCATCTATCGCTACACACATTATCTAAATTTGTTTGAATTATGAGTATTCTCTGAACAACAACTTATACAACCAAACCACTTATGTGCCTACATCACATGAAGTACCTTGAACTAATCGTGGCACGTTCATGTGTCAGACTATAAAGATCTGAATGGACATAATCAAGCACTCAATTGGTTGTCTGTTTACTTGGTAGAAAATTCACCATCTTGCTCTTACCCAATCCAAAGCTTTCACACAAGCTGATTTCTAAATTGCAGTACCACCCAACATCCCATGTTTTATTAGTTCACCAAGTCCACTCTCACTTAAATACCTCAGACGATGATGTCATAACTTAGTAGAATCTTTAACCAAATTAAACACACCGCCTACCACTACATAACGATTAATAATTAACATATCATTAGTCATATTAACTTTCATAACAACAAGGGAGCCTTGCAACCGTCTTCACCAGGATAAGTAAAGCCTTCCTCATCTAAAATCATAATCGAAAGAAAATTACATTTAAATTTGGATACATACCTTATATTGTTAATCACTCTCTCAAGTAATGTAGACAACTTGAACGAACCATTTAAATCTATTTGACATCACAAGATTTGTCATTGCCGAGGATTGCCATTTTACCATCAAGCATTCTCAGGTCTTCAAACGAATACTTATTGGAGGTCATGTGGAACGATGCATCCGAATCTAGCACCCATTTATCGTTGTACCTACAAGAACAAAAGTTCATTAATCAATCATTGTACTCATAGTCATCACACACCATTGCATCATCTCTAGCTTTGGTCTTTTGATGGTTGTTGCCTATTCTATTCTCTTTGTAATTCCTACTGATAAGTACTTTTTTCTTGCATACCCGACATATTAATTTTGAACTAGTCACAAGCCCCTTGGACTTAGACTGAAAGTTTCCTCTCTTTTTACCCGAATTTCTCTTTCATGGTATGCTCCTCACACTCAGTCTGTGCATTTCAGAGTCACCCTTCAAAATATTATACCTTTGAAGATCTTTAGAGTTCGCTCTTTACTTTTGCCATTGCAATGGAGTATTTTTCATAGACCATGGTGTTTATGAAGTGTTCATACTAAGGATGGCAATAGGCCGTCCGCGGGCCAAGTTTGGGCCAGCCCGCCCGAGCTCACTTTTTGGACACTTGAGCCAGAACCCGACCCGACCCGTTCCCGGACTTATATTTTCAAACCTGCCCGTCTGTTCGTGTTCATCGGTCAATCCGACCCGACCCGTGGACTTTAATTTTAATATTTTTTAAAATATATTAAATATTATATATATATATATACACACACACGGTACTCACCGTTTTTAGGCGGGATGTTTATTCGTATTATATATATAACACGGTTATGGATATATCGGGTCTAAAAATATATAATCAGTTTTAAATTTTGTCAAAATTAATAATTTATTAAAATATATTTTTTTATTTTCGTTGGGACGAATTTTCTCACCCGACCGCAGAGCTGTCAAAAAAATCCAAAAATTCGATATCCGACCGAAATATTCGATATCGAATCCAAATAAAACGGATAATATCTGTATTTGAAAGAGAACGGATAATATTCGTATCCGAAAATAGCGGGTATGGATATAGTCATATCCATATTTGAAATATCTGATATACGAAATTTTATGTTTTTTAGCTATCTCACATTATAAAAAACAAAACAAATTACTAACAAAGTTGGCCTTAAATATGAAGGGTTTCTTCTTTAAAAATGTATCTTATCCCACATCTAAAGTTGGAAAAAAAGTGGCTACCAAACTATTTATAAAACACATGATGTCTTTTCTTAACAAGTATATCTTTTTAAGTCTTATCAGTCTTATCCGAATCTAAACCATCCAATAGACAGAAGATTTCAAATTATATCTCTACTGAAATGTTTAGATTTATCCGACGGAGACTTTCCTACTAATATGCAAATCTATAAAAAAAAACAAAATATCAAAAACTAAAGATACTTCATTTTGGGTCGGTTGTAATATCTTTGAAACATTTCATTTAAGGAAAACGATATTTAACCTTCAGTTTGCAATATATTTATAACCTTTTGTCTCCTCAATAATTTAATAAATATTAGTATTTTAATATACAAGGACACTCTTGATAGTTACGTTTACGTGTATATATATAATTAGTGAGACTTTTCAATCGAGGCATGCAACATTCTATTTGTCTCGTCAAAGTTAATTCAAATAAAAATATCTGTCGACAATTCTACGATGGTTTATAAAATGAACACGTATAAAGTTTATGATCCACAACTAAATTCCTTAAAAGTACTATTTAAAGTACTATTAAAGAACAAAAAAAAATCTAATTTTGTACCAATACAAGCAAGGTTACCTTGTCGGTAGGGTGCATTTAATTCTTGTATCGTTGCAGTAATTGTTTTTCCGATTTGATGATTTGTGTACAAATTGTGTCTAAATTTTGTAAATTTTGTACGATTGTCTGTCGACGTAGCTATTGTAGCTATTTGAATGATGGTAAATTGCCGATACTATTTTTTTATATAACAAAAATAGTTTTATAATATCAATTTATTTTTATAAAGCGTTGTTATACAGTAAACGGTTATCTGGAACCGAGAACCGGACCGGAACCGAACCAATAAAAACCGGATAAAAAACCGGACCAAACTTTAACGGTATGGTTCTCGGTTCCATCTTAAAACGGAAACCGATAAGAAATCGAAATAACAAAATTGGTTCGGAGCCGAACCGATAAAACCAATAAACCGGTAAACCCGATTTGGAACCGAACCGGTAAATCCGATTTGGAACCGAACCGATAAAACCGGTAAACCGATAGAACCGATACAAAACCGAACCGATAAAATTGATAAACCAGTAGAACCGATAAAAAAACCGAACCAATAAAACCGTTAGACCCGATTAATTTATTATTATTATTAATTTTTTATACATTATATTTTCAGAATTAATCGTTAATTACCTATTTTAATAAAAAAAAATTAAAGATTAACTTCTATGATTTTTATGTTATTTTTTTATTTGAAAAATTGAACATTAAATTTTAATTAAATTTATTTTCTAAAATAGACCGGACCGGACCGAAATCAGACCGAACCGAAAAAGACCGAACCGAAAAGAACTGAAACGGGAACGAAATCGGACCGAACCGGAACCGAAAATTTAGCGATCCGGTCCGATTCCAAAATATAGAGCCGAAAGCTTCGCGGTCCGGTCCGATCCGAACCAATAAGCTTAGTGGTCCGTTACGGTTCACATGAAACCCGGACCTATAAAGACCCCTAGTCTTATATAGTGTTTTGAATAAAATATATAATTAACCAGTCGTGTAAATGCGAGAATTCACTGAAGGCATAACATGATTATCTCAATTTTGATTATTGTTATCCATTATTCTGTTTGTATCTTTATTTCGAATTTTATTATATTTAAATATCGTTTAAAGTTTTTTAAGAATTGTTTTTTTTTTCGAAACTGTTGTTAATCTTCCTCTCCACAAAGCGGCGAATGATTTTTTGAGTTTAAGTTGAAGGAATGGTTTAACTTCAATCAATCATTATATAGGCAAATATAATTAGAATTCCAGTTGTATAAAGCCTATTAACTTGTACTGTTTTGTGATCGGGGATCACAACTACTAAATTAATAAAATTAATTTAATTCTTGACTTATCACTTCAGACCTAAGTGTTTGAGATTTGGGCTAAATCTTTCACAATGTCCAAATTCAACTCGGTTACCACATTTGTAAGTCTACAACGCATTTTCACCTATAAGTCAAAAACCTAATTAATTATATATACAATAAAATTAATCCGATTACTATTATTATTGGACTATCTTATGACAATGACCAAATATTTGTTTCGCATATCAGTACATAAATATTCCAACAATCTCCCATTTGGACCGGCATATGCTACTCAAGAATATATTTACTTCAATGGATACCCTGAAACCATTATAAATAGGTAAACGATACAACCTCGTACATAATCAATAAATAATAAAAGACTAAAGACCTCTTTCTCGTAATGTGAATAATACGATGCAACAATAATCATATTATTTCCATTACATTGTGTAGCTTAAGAGTAATATGAATTATAATCGCACATACATATTCTTAAAAGGTCATACATTTGAAGATCTAGTAAAGTAATATATGTTAATATATAACCAAACCATATATATTGCAATAAACTTTTATGTCTACAGTATTGTAAATATCATCGGATCCTATTAAAAAAACTTCACGTGAAACAATAGGCAAACTCGCTTTTGTAAGAGGATCTTTTACCATAGAATTTGTTCAGATGTGTTTTATATTTATCTGACCCATTTGAACTCTCTTTTTAAAAGACATGAACTTTATGTGTATACGTTTGGATTTAGACAAGCTCTTGTTGTTGTTAGAATACTACACTGGAGATTTTTGTCGCAATATAATCTCAAAGAACTTCAATCCCTTGTATAATACGCAATCCAATGATAAAATTCAACAACCACAGTGATTGGTTTAATGCCTCAAAGCACGTAACAATAGTTGTACGTATGATACACGATGCAATAAGTGTTTGATATACAATTTTCCAGGATATCGCACCTCCAACTAATAAGAATACATTACCCGAAGTGCTTTTCAGTGTGTCTACGCATCCACAAAAATATGAGTTGGAATACCCAATCATATCTAGCATTTCAGACTTCATATATGTCAATATGTGCCCCTTCGTTCCTTACAGATATTAAAGTACCATTTTCGCTTCCTTCCAACGGTCTATACAAGGGTTACTTACATACCTTCCCAATATATTCACAGCAAAGGAAATTTTAGGCATAGTAAAAACTTAAGCATGCATTAAACTCCCAATTTCAGAAGTATAAGGGACCATTTTTGTTTCCTCAATATGAAGTGTTATCTTTTGACATTCAGGCTGACTTATTGGGTAATCTTTTTCTATAAGGGTACTCATGGTTTTGCAGTTTTCCAGCCTGTAACGTTGTAACATACTTTCAACGTGTACATTTTGTGACAAAACAAAGAATGACACCATACTGATCCGCATCTATTTGAATTCCTAACATAAAACTGGCATCACCAACATCCTTCATATCGACTTGTCCGATAATTTTTTTTGTAGTGTGTAATAATTATATATTGTTCGAGGCAAGTACTATATCATCGACATATAATATCCGAATTATTATATTACTTTCATTTAAGTTGTGATACACACAATACTCAACCGAGTTTACCTCAAAGTCAAAAGAGGCTATCACTTCAAGGAATTTGTAGTGTCAATGACGAGAAACCTGTTTGAGCCCATAAATAGATATATGTAGCATGCAAACCAAATTCTTTGAGTTACCTAGTTCAAAGAGTTTTGGTTGCACCATACAAATCATTTTCCAAAATATTAGCATTGATAAATACAGTTGTTACATCCATTTGATGTAGCTCAAGTTCAAAGTATGCAATTAATACCATGATACTAGAGGCGTGCTTTGTATATTTTCATATTAACTAGAGAATTGTGTTTGGTTTTGTAAACCCAATTCCAACCAATTTTCTTTTTTTCTTCAAGTAATAGGATAAGTTCTCATAACTCGTTGTATTGTATCGATTTATACTCTTTCTTTATAACATCAAACCATTTATAAGATGAAGGACCATCTACAGTTCCAGCACATGACTTGTCATTTTCGTCAAAAATATACTATAAAATCACGACGTATAACATTTTTATTTTCTCTTGGTAGGCCTTCTTAAGCGCATCATTACTTATTCTTTTACTTTTTTAAGGAGGTAGAGTTTGATCCTCGTGAAAAATATCATTTTGATCATCTTGTGAAATATTACCTTAAAGTTCCTATTTTTTTAACTAGACCAATATATGTATCGTCGTTAATATCCTCAAGTGGAACATCGATATTTTCTAAGTATTAGCTTTTTCTTAATATGATCAAAATAATTGGCATTAAAGTCTATTATTCTGATATCGTAGTATCTCTTTTAAAACCTTCACGAATCTCTACAAATTATTCTTCATAGCGAACATATGTTTTATTATTCTTTCCTAAACCTAAAGTAATCTAGAAACTTTGTTGTTTTCATTTTAAATATACTACTAGTGAGAGGATCATAAACCTAAAACCCATAGAGTATTCCGAATAACCAAAAAAGAAGTAGCTAACTAGTTTTTGGTCTCGTGTGGTTTCCAAATGTTTGAAAGCCCTTACCTTAGTTGGACACCCTAATATATCCAGATACTTTAAATTGGGCATAACCCATTACAAAGCTCATATAGGGCCCTAACAGTTGCCTTAGTGGGTACTCAGTTGAGTATACATGCGGCACATTTGATGGCTTCCCGCAGGAGAGACAACGGTAGAAATGAGTTACTTATGATACTTATAACCATATTCTTTGATGTACGGTTCCCTCTCACATATGCATCATTCATGTGAAGTAAACTTGGCATATTATACTGGGGGACTATGCCACCCTTCTCTAGGTATTTCGCAAATGGTCATTAACTTTGTTCGCCCGATATGGTCATATCTACCTTAGTATTCACCACCATGGTACGATCTAGCCGTCTTAATGGTTTTACAAAGTTATTTTTCAACTTCGGTCTTAAAAACTTTGAACTTGTCTAGGGAGTCAGAATTTTTATGAATAAGGTAAAGATACTTGAACCCCTAGAAGTCATATATAAATGATATGAAGTACCATTTCTTGCTTCATGATTCATTTGGAAACAGTCCATAAATATTTCTATGAAATAATTTTAAAACTTCAATTTCTTTATATGCTCCTACGCTTTTGATATGTTTCCCCTTGATACACTCGATACATGTACTTAAATCAAAATAATTTAGGTGACCCAATATAACTTCAGCTACAAGCTTATCCATCATAACTTTGGATATATGACCTAACCATTTGTGCCAAATTTAGAGGAGTTTTTGAATTTATTAATTTTATTTGGTACAAGTTGTGCATTGATTATAATTTTCTAATTTTTAATAATATTTAATAAGTAAAAATGATGTTCCTTTGTCAATCTTCCATAACCAACATTCATATCATTATAAGAGAGAGTTAATTTACTATTTCTCATATGATAAGAATATCCATACAAGTATAAAGCCAGAAATCTTTGAAAAGTTGTAACAAACATAACATTATCTAAAAATAATAATTGTCCAATGAAAAGTTCTAAATTCAAATCACAAATTAAACAGTTGGCATGCGATCCCGTATGTTATGAAAATAGATCTTTCATCATCACTTAGCATCATGCTCCTTAACGTACCTTTCCAAGAAATACAAAATGAGTTGTTGTAGTCGAATTAACCCGTTATGTATTCTTTTCCACACAAACAAGATTACTTTCTGAAACAACCAAAGATCTGAGAGTACCTTTGCTTCGCATGTAAACCCGACGTTTCTCACAATCCTTCTTAAGATATCCATTCTCTTTGTAGAAAAAGCGTCAACCAACCATCGATTCTTGAGGTTTTTTCTTCTTAGCTAGACCTTGACCCGGTCTTTTTCCATCAACCTTACGCTTTAGTTGAATCCCCTTCTTATACACTACCATGTTTAGTTTAGATACCTCCCATTTAAGTATTTTCTCCTCTTGTACAGAGTGTGCAATCAATTTATTTTGTCCATTTTTTGAACTTGCAATTATAAATGGACTAGAACTGCTTAAACTTTTCCGGTAAGGATTGAAAAGTGAACCCTGCCACACACTCTTCAGGTAAATCTGCATCGATTACCTTTAACTTTTTAGAAAACATATACTTTCCCATAATGTTTCTCGGATTTTACCTTTGCCAGTGTATTTCTTCGTAGAGAGCTTATTAGTTAGATGTTCCATCTCTATCTTGATATTCTTAGCAATTTTTTTCTCCAATTTTTGTGAGAAAATCCACAACAATGGTAGCATCTGCTAGGAAAACCCCAAAATGCAACTAGTATCCCTTGACTTATTGGTCATGCATAATCGATTAGAATTTTTCTAAATCTCATAATCTTTGGTTTCCTTAGGTGTACTTTCATGAGTAAGAGAAACTAGGTTGAGTTTCATTAATGCATGGTCATATTCATGACAAAACAAGTAAAGTTGCATATACTCTTTATATTAGTTAAATTATATGCCATCCAGCACGGGGGGTTTATTTTCTAGTGGATTTTAACTCAATATTAGTGGAAACAAAACAAATAAGACACAACAAATAAGATTTTTGACATATAATAACTAACATAGTTAAATATGCTATCTACACGTAAAACATAATATATTATGATAATAAGATACTAGAGGGAAAATCCAAATAACACACATTTATGAGTTTGAGAAAATTAACATGATCATTATTTTAATTTTCTAAAATACAAATGAAACCCTCCGGATGGCTGATTTCACCTACTTAAACTAAAATATCATTAATTTTACTTTAGGTACCAGTGAAATCTTCCAAATGGCTAATTTCACTTACATAAAAAATTGCAAGTATTAATTTAATTTTACTAGGTGTGGATAAAACCCTATGAATTGCTGATTTCACCTACGTCAATTAAATAATCACAATAACCATGTTTCAGTAAAATGTATTCAGTTCCTGATTAATCAAATCCAAATATTAACATTCCGGAAGGCTGATAATATTTTAATTTAAAGAACTGCTTGAAACTTTTCAAGTTCTAGGATCATTAAGGAGATCAATTAATATTCTAGAGTGTTGATTAATTGATTCCATAATTCACCTACCAAGATCCAAAACCTTAATCATACATTTCATTTAAACATTTAAGCACATAATTAATTTATTTCACAAATACATACAAAAAATAACATGCCCAATTTTTCATATGAAACAAGTCATGAATATATGAAATTAATGAATTAAAAATTTAAAATAATAATATAGTTTTTCAAAATTTCAGCCTGTTGCTACTGTCACTAGGCGATTCACCCAGCCAGCAGCCTCTCAGTTCTTCACAACCATAACGTGTGATCATTGAGCATTGTTCATATATTAAGTTGATATTAATTAGATTTCATATATAATTGATATGCAATATTAATTAAATTTTTAAAATTAATTCGATATTTTAAATTAATTGGATATTATATATTGATTGGATTTTTTATATTAATTGGATATTCTATATTAATTGGATATTCTATACTACTAATATTGTAATATTATGTAGCCTAGAAGCCCAAACAAAAACTTTTTGAAGTTTATTTTAGTTTATTCAAATCAAATATGATTGTATCAAGATTTTATTTTATTTTAAAGCATTTATTTCATTTTATTTTCTTGTATTATAATTTAGGATTTTGATCCGCTCTTATATAAAGCTTCATATACCTTAATTTATTTTATATTTTTGAATAATATATTTTTTATCTCTGAAAAATTCAATCTTTATTACTCTTGAATTAGGGTTTCATCTATCATATTTCCCTTGAATTATAATTTCATCTATTGTAGTTTCTTTTTTTAATTCTGTTGCATCATTTTGGTATCACAGCCTCAGTTCTTGTTACGGGGTAAACATGTTTCTGAATCTTGATTTCATCTGATTCAAGGTCTAAAGAAGAGAGCAATATCTATGGTCATGAAGATCTTGAAGATCGTTTAGTAAGCGGGACACACCAGACGTTTCGGTAGACGATCGTATTGGTCAGTTATCGGAGGAGTTTAAATTAGCTACAAATCTTCGGATCAAAGAGAAACTTGCTTATCGAGATGATGTCTCAGGCTATGAAGAGGTTTTCGAAAACATTTTTTCATCAACTGGACATGGGGTGTTGTTTTCAGGCTATGGAAAAGCTTCTGAAACCAATTGTTTTCATCAACTGGATAACTTCAATGTGACTTCGAATGAGGTACACTCGAGAGAATTTACCTTATTTTGATAAGGTCAACAATTATAATTCTCAATGTAACAATTGAAAAAATAAAATAATTTTAGTTGTTGATGGTGATGGTGCTGTGAATTCGAGGACGAATTCTTGTCAACCAGGGGAGGATGATGTAGTCTAGAAGTTCAAACAAAAACCTTTTTTATTTTATTTTATTCAAATAACTTATATTATTCAAATGAAATATGTCTATATTAAGATTTGATTTTATTCAAATATCTTATATTATTCAAATAAAATCTGATTGAATTAAGATTTGGTTTAATTTTATTTTAAAATATTTATTTTATTTTCTTTTATTTTAATTTAGGGTTTGAGCAACACTCATATAAAGCCTCATATGCCTCAAGTTATTTTAAGTTTTTAGAATAATATATTTTTTATCTCTGAAAGTTTTGGTATTTGCTACCCTTAGGTAGGGTTTCATCTATCATGTTTCCATTAAATTATGGTTCCATCTATTATTGTTTCTTTTTTAAATTTCTGTTGCATCAATTTATTTATAAATGCTCTTTTCGTTTATTTTCTTTATTTTTTGCAACCTTCGATTCTATTTCGACTATCCTCTCTACCATATTGGTATCCGAGCGACAGAGCTCCTACGACGTGAGTTAATGAGATATACTGGATAAGAGAACCGCTCACGGGAAGTCCACTCTTCCAATCGCACAACCATTTTGTCAGGAGGAGATGAAATACCGATTTGGCCAGATAGGTGAACGGATGAATTCACTTTGACATCAAATGAAGAAAACGATAAAAGATATTGAGAGGTTGACCATAACCAGGTTTCAAACTCCAACCAGAAATTCAAAGGAGAAAGTCATTTTCACAGGATCCAACCACAACCATAGCTATAATTTTGAAAAACCAAAGGGAATGAGATCCATCAAGTAGTTGCTAGTGATATGGAGGATTCGCCGATACTCGACCATCCACTCTTTGATGAGTATGAGGCTGACTACCATGGTGAAGTTTCTGATGAAACTTGGCCGAAATTGGGAGTTTCGATTTATGATGTATATGACGATGAGGGTGAAATCTGTGTTAAAGATGAATACGATTGGTAACATAAAAAAAATCTCTCATTATTCCAATAAGGTAAACAATAATAATCATTCGTCTATTTCGATTTCTAATGTAGAAATTCGTCAAATTTTAGTTTATGATACTTTCTCTAATTCAAAAATAAAAATTGAGAATACATTTTTATATTTGAGATTATGAAAATATTGATATAAAAATAGATACATCATGTGGAGGATCCATTCGTGTTTGAAAAGCCCTCATACCATGAGTATGATGATGAGGATATCTTTGAAGTTGCATCTGGACTGATATTTGACAAGATAACCTATGATGAGTATGGCGATGAATAGAGTGATGATGATCTAATTAATATTAAGGAGAAACTTGTAGATCCAGATATTTTCTCAGGCTTCAGTGCACCAGACTACATCGTTCCAGAGGTTCTGTTGAAAAAAGATTGCGAAGCAGTAGCTTTTATCGTGCAGATATGTCTTTCATATATTTTATGTTATCCTAAAATCGAACCCTTGTTCGGTTCTTGATATTTTGGAGAGATTAGTAGAAAAAATAGTGTTTTAATAGATAAAAAGTTAGGTTTTCCAATAGAACCAGGAGGAGTTTGGGCTGATGGTTCGGGAAATAAAAAGGAGAAAGAAAAAGTTAAAAGTGGAAGATTGTAGTATTTTGTATTTGTTAGCATAAATATACTCTCAGGAGGAGATGATCCCAAAGATGTGTGGTTTCGAATTGAGAGTGGGTGGATTATGACTTCTTCTTATTGATGGTTTGAAGCCTCTAAAACCACCACCACTCATAACGTCATGGTAGTTTGACATACATTCACCGACGATCATTGTAAAAGAATTAATTGTTTACTCTGCTTGGCTACATGTTACCACCATGAATTGATAGATAAACAAAAGCAAGATTTGGTGAAGAAGTTGAAGAACTAGCTAATAACGATCACATTAGGAATTCGAGGGCGAATTCTCCCCAACCGGGAAAGGATGATGTAGGCGAGACGACCCACAACTATGTAATTGTTTTTTAGAGGCACAAATGAGCCTTATTTGTCACTTGGGTATCATAATTGGGCAAAAATAGTACTCAAATTGAACGTCTCAACAAGTGGTTTCCCTAATAAGTGGTATGGTGAGCGTGGAGATCGAATATCATTATTTATTATTGGTGAAGAAGACCAAGTTGAAAAACAAAGATCGCGGATCTTGGAGTAAAGTTAAGTGATGTCATAATGATGGATTCCATGAGGGATATATTAGATTCACGCTATCTACTGGACTAGAAAAGGTTCAACAAATGTGAAACTTGGATATGTTCGTAATAGAAAGAGCGTCTAGTGTGGGGAATGAATCTGCTGAGATTCGGTTGTGGGGTAGTTGAAGGCTTGTCAGAGCATATGGAGATTCAATCCAGGAAATAAGTGAAGAGGTTTAGGGCTGAAAATGGCGTGGTATTAGTGAATTGACCATTCACTAGCTATTGTTCTAAATTTGGTATGCATAGGCGCAGAATCTTGAAGAGTACCTCGACGCATGGAATAGCTGAGAAGATAGGCTGTAACTTACTTGGAGCAAGGGTATGCTTCTGACAGTTGGACATAACAAGAAATTGAGTGAATGAGCTGTTTTGGACAACTAACATCGTCAACAGGCCCGTTGAATTCGGTCTTCTTGGAGATTTAGGTGCCGGACGTGAAGCTGGAGTTGAGATGGAGTTTGAACATAAGGGTGGAGATGTGGATACCTCTACGGAAGCTATTTTCAAGCTAGGTATGAGTTCAACCTTTGCAAAGGAAGTTACCATTGTTGGGTTCGGGACATGATCTGAAGTTTGATGGGTCAAATATTTCGAATGTTCAAATTGTAGAGCATCTGTCAAGTGTTGCTCGGTCTGATCTTGGGATAAGTCAGATAGATGTTACTACCTCTTTCTTGGATGTAGAAGGTCGAAAGACTGATCTATTGGGAAGTATTGCCTCGATAGAGTTCGCGGACTACACATAAATTGATCACTCTAGACGTGTAGGTGGACAGTTTTTCTCCAATGAGTAATTAAATCATCGGGGTAACATATATTGGAGTTATTATAAGACTAAGTGGAGAATTATTAAATTTAGCCTTAAAGTAACATGAAGCATAATATTCTTTTCTAAATCGGTTTGCTATATTAATTAGGTTTCTACATTAATTAGATTTCCTATGTTAATTGGATATTCTATAATTGGATTTATTATATTAATTAGATATTCTATATTAATTGATTTCTACTTTAATCGGATATTTTGTCTATATTAATTAGATTTCTATCTGAATTAAATCATATATTAATTTGGTCTTTAATAATTAATTAGATTTCATATTAATTTGGTCTTTTATGTTAATTAGATTTTCTAATTTGGTCTTCTATATTAATTAAATTTCATATTAATTTGGTCTTCTATATTAATTAGATTCCTTAATTAATGCATTAAGATTTATCATAGTTGACCTATAAATACAAGAAGATATAGTTTTGTAATTTGTGACAAGACAAGATGTGAGCTGTATATTTCTTGAGAGAGAGAAACTAGATATATGTCTTTTGAGAGATAAGTTAGATGATAGATAAACACTGAAGATAGGGTTATGTGAATCACACGTGATTGAGTTTTTTGTGTTTGAGAGTCTTTTTGTAACCTACTTATCTATAAAAAAAAAAGTGTTCGTTGCCCGTGGATGTATGATTTCATCACGATCCAAACCACGTTAAATCTCTTATTGTGCGATTGTTTACTCTCTGTTTTTTCTTGTTAACGTTGTTCTTAAAATAAGGTAAGAGCCAATGATCGTATTACCTCCTACAGCCTCGCGCCAATCTTTGGTTATTGCTTCGGCTAAATGGCTAAGATTCAGCCTAGCGAGTCTGGTTAGGGTTGGGTCAGATCTTGTTCGGACATTGATGGTTTCCCTAACAATAATATTGGTACATGACCATAAAACATAAGAGAAAGGTATAAGTACAATTAGGCTTAACTCCAAATCCATAATTCCACTTCGCATATAAAGAAAATATACAATGTATTTTTCCTTTTATCACTTAACCCAAAGAAAACCCGTTAATCTACTTGTTAGAAGATTTACACTAAGATATTTTCCTTCATTTCATTTCTTTCTTCAAGATGCAGAGATATAAATCGTTCTACTTGTTAGAAGATCTATGGTAAGATATTTTCCTTTATTTCTTTCTTTCTTAAAGATCCAAATATATAGATCATTCTTACAGATTCAAGATTTGGATATTATAAGTCGTAACAACAAGATCACGGAAATAAAAGAGAACAATATTGTTTGAAATAATCGCTAAAGTGTGTATACTATCATATAATTTTTTATTATGTATTCTTAAGGATGAATCTTTTTAAATGGGATTTGTAATATAGTCGTATGAGTTTGAGAGATTTGAACTTGTAACAATTGCTACAAGTGCCTTCCCCTGCCAATTGATTTGCAGTTTTGTTCTTATAATCAATTAAAATAACACGTTGATTTAATTTTAGGATTTCAATTCTCATATCTTGATTTATTTTATTAGATAAATCATGTTATGGTTGTGTTTTATCGTATGAAGTTCATTACCAAAACGAGGTTTTTTACTTAATTTTAGGAATTTATTTATTGTTGAAAAATATGAAATCACAACAACTAGACCCAAGAAAAAAGAGACAATACAGTTTTACCACAACAACCTTTGTTATTGTCACGACAAAACCCATATTAGGTGGCGGTTTCCATGACAACCCATGATGTTTCTTCATCAACTGGTTATTTTTATGCACTGATGGTGATGTTTACCGTGGTAACGCCGGCTTCTGCAGCTTAAAGACCTCAATGAATTTGTACATATTGACGACACCTTGAGAGGTCTTCCTTTAGACATGAGACCAAATTATATGTTTGGAATTATTGTTTTATATGTGTAGTTGTGTTCAGTGTTTAATTACTATATTCAATGCATAACTAAGGTTTTCTTGACTTCGGCAAACAAATCATGAAGCCACCATATCGTCAAAATGTGTCCTAGAATTAACACATGTCGATATCTATGGATCATTCCCAAAGGATTCATGGAACGGGGAGCAGTATTTCATACAAATTATTAACGACTTTTCTCGATATGGTTACCTATACCTTATTCAAGATAAAATTGGAATCATTGGACAATCTATAAATTTTAAGACCAAAGATGAAAAACAACTAGATAAGAGTATTAAGTACATCAGATCTGACTGGTATGACATATACTTTGACAGATATAGAAGTTCGGGTGAACAGCTGCATGGGTCATTTGCTAAGTATGTAGAAGTGCAGTATAGTTCATCGATGTACTATATCAGGTTTTTTAAGTATGAAGGGCAAATGCGGAGCTACGTGTTCTAGTGGGGGACTAAGAACCCACTCTTTAACGTATATAATATATTTAGTATTAAATAACAATAAATGGGTTGGAAATTATCAAAGCATAGAACGCACAAGTCATATATAAATACAATACGTTTAAAGATATTGCACAACTATTAAGGAAATCAATTATTACTTATATTTTATATAAAAACAAAAGTAAATTTGATTAGTGCAAAATAATATAAGGTATATCTGTTTTATAAAACCTTAACAAAGAAATAAAATTAATTGGTCATGAATACTTAATTTTATTTGATATTTTATTGATAATAGTGAACGACACTTAATTTGGAATTAATTTTTTTCTTAAAATATCAACTAAATAAAGAAAGTAATATATATATATATATATATATATATATATAATATAAATTGATTTATTTATTTAAAACACAATAATATAAATTCCATAATGTTACTAATAACCAAGATAGTTATTATTATTATTATATTATTATTATTATTATGTATTTTTCCAACCCACTCTCAAAGTCCGGTCTGAGAATTATGATCTTTGACCTTGGAACTCAATAATTTTCTTGGATAGAAAAGAATTTCTAATTAAGAAGAGAGAAGTATAATCAAAATGAATTTAATAGAATAATATGTAATTATTAAAGGAGATCAAAGATAATATATTAGGGTATTGAATATAAATGCATATTATTATAGTAGACAAAAAAATAACATATAATTATTATAAGTAACCAAAATTATTATAAAAGAATTTATATATATATATATAGCCATTATAAACACAACTTCAGAATTTAGTAGATCATTTTGCAAATTATTTTTTTATTAAAATCAAAAAACTTCTTCTATAATTGTCACCATGCCTCTAAGATAGTTTAATAATTGTGAGGTCCGGGACACCACATTGTTTTGATCCTTGCTACGTCACTGATGAAGGGTGCATTTGAGAGATGAAACCATCCACTAAAAGATATGGCGGGAACTATGATTGGTCATTCGAGTCTACAACTATCTGTTCGGGGTGATCCCATTAAACGTGTCACATACATTCTCATGAAAGTTCTCACAAAAGCAAACATAAAGACCATGTATGAGCTTTGGATTGGGTGTAAAGCTAGCTTAAATGATCTGTATATTCGGGGGTGTCCAACTGAAATAAAGTCTTATAGTCCTAATAAAAAATCAAAATTAAAGATAGTTAGTTGATACTTCATTGGTTATTCATACATACAAGAGGCTTTAAATTCTATGATCCTTCCACTAGAAATATTTTTGAAACGAGAACATCAAAATCCTTTGAAGACGTTGAGTTTGGAGATAATAATTTAGGAAAAAATATCCATTTTGAGGAAAACTCAATATATATTCATGAAATTTTTAACGAAGATACTCATGTATCAAAAGATTTGGCTACAATATTAATCATATTAATACCAATATGATAATAAGGTACTTAAAATCAAATAAATATTCTATTTGACAGTTCTAAGAAGGTTACATTTATGGTCCAGTTAGAATATGAAGGTACTCAACACAATGTTAATTTTCCATATGGAAAACAAAATAACATTGTTCATAAAGATCAAACTTTCCCTTCTCAAGAAGTGCAAAATAAGGTAATCATGCCCTAAAAAAAGTTTCACAAAAGATGAAGAATGTTATATTTACGGATTGTGTAGTATGTCTTCAATGAATGAAGATTGTGGAGGTGTAAACGTAAACACTCTTTCATATTTGTGAAGCCAGGATATGATTCTCATTTATGGATCAAAGTTATGACAGAAAAGTATAAGTCAATGCAAGATAATGCAGTATGAGAGTTTGTCTCATTACCTAGCTGATTGGTTTTAAATAGACTTAAACCATACAAGATCCCAAGTATAATATGGAAATACATAATGTGTGATTTATGACAAACAATTATACTTAGCGTGAAATGATTAATTTAAATAAACATTCTCTTTGGTATCATTGAACGACTTTTTTAGGACAATCATGGTATTAGTTGCATACTTTGGACCTACAGCTTTCTCAAATGGATGTTAATACCGTATTTTTTTAATCATGACATTACGAAAATGCTTTTTATATTTCAACCTAATAACGTTATAATTGGTGATCCAAAGTCTATGGTATGCAAAATTAAGAAATTTATTGATGAGCTTAAACATGCTTCTCGATAGTGATACTACAAGTTCTTTTAGGTAATAATTTCTTTCGGTTCCGAGATAAACTCGTGCGAACACTAAGTATATTAAAAATTTAGCGAGAGTAAGTTTATATTTTTATAATTGTATATTGATGATATATTGCTGGACACGAAAAATAAATAATTATTATAGACTAGAAATATCTTTCGGACATTTCGATATTAAAGATCTTGAAGATGAAAATTTTGTATTTAAAATCCAGATTCACAATGATCCCTTATGTGAAATCCTAGGACTATCACAACAGGTTTATATATAGTATGTTATAATGCTATGGAATGTAAAATAACGAACCCTTGAATGCCCATATAGAAAGAAAAAATAATTGAAGCCTTAGCCAATGTCCATAATTAAAACTTTAGATTGAGAAAATGCAAACGATCCTTTATAATTTGGTAGCTCACACTTTTATGCATGCTCGAGTTTGTAAAATGCGGATATTTACTTTATTGTAAGTTTGTATGATAAATATGTATGTAATAATGTAAGCAATTTACTATTGGAGAGGAGTCAAGAGGGTTCTCTCGTTTCTACGACAAAAAGAGAGCACATTTTGACATATATGAAGTTAGATAACCTAGAGTTCAATGAGTATACCAACTCAAATTTTGGTGGATGTGTAGACACACTAAAAATCATTTAGGACAACATATTCTTATAATTTGGGCTTTAATATCATGGAAATATGTTAAGAAAACACTAGTTGCTTCCACCATTATGGCGACATAATTTGTTGTATGATTTGAAACAACCGACCAAACAGTATGGCTTTGGAATTTTGTCACTGGACTACGTATTTTCAGAAGGGATTAGAAAACCTCATGCAATTGTATTATAACAATAATTAATACTCTAATAGTAATAGGAACTCGTCTAAGTTTATATATATATATCAAGTTCGTGTTTGTTAAAAAATAGTACATAATCGTCAAATCAGTATATAGGACATCGATACAAACTCCATGGTAGCGGATTCTCTTAGTAAAGCAGTATTACATTCAGGTTTTCAGGAATACGCCATTATGGTCGGTGTTATTGATGCACTAATTGTTAGTTTTGGTTAGAGTTTTTGTAATATGTCTCAATATATATTTGCTATTTGTTGTATACACTTTAGACTAATGCAAATATATATTAGAATGTTCATCTCTAGCTCATTGAGTAAACATCTACTTAATTATAAGCAATTAACAATGGACATGTGCAATTATTTTATATATTATTGTTATAATACACACGTAAAAAATCCATATAATTGATTAATGATGATAATCTTATTATTATTGTGTCTCGTTTGCTTACATTGTATTAAAACGATCTTTAGTCTTTTATCGTCATCATCGTGTACAAGATTATTCAGTTCATCTGTGAATACTTGATTACGTGAATTCCATGTAAATATATCATTTGGTAGTGTATGATGATCCAAGTGAGAGATTATTGGAAATGTTCCATACTTAATGATAAATTTGGTTATCGTTAAAACGGTATAATTAATATATAATTAAATAAATAAAATAATTAAAGATTAAACCAATAGATAAAAAAAATGAAGATAATTGTGTAGATAGTCACTCAAATTAAGGTTGTGTTTAAGATAGAACCCAAAATTGGTAATTAAGACTAACATAAAATTTAGAAACTAATTTTGGACGAAACAACGAGTCGAATAATAGCTTCTTACCATATAGCGGAACATAAAGGTATAAATGTTAAATAGATTATATAGTGAATGTTTCTTCGAACAGTTAATCTAAAACAAACTGTTAGCTTATTATGTTAAATGAGAGCTACACCTGATTGAAGATTTAAAATTGAGAGATCAATATCGTCGTAACAAAACAATGAAAACAAAAAAAGCAATATTAAAAAAAACAATCGTTAGGATATCTTCACTATCATGTAAGTGTTTATTCTACGTTTTTTAAAATTAATCATTCAGAAAAAAAAAGAATTTTAAACTTCTTTTATAGACAGACTATATTATTTTTAATCATCTAATATATATTTTTTAGATTATTAATTTTAAAATATTTTTGAATATTTTTTCAATGGTTATTAAATTTATCTAAAAAATATATTAAGATAAACCACACAAAATGACTGGTTCAGTCGAGAAAGTGTATGTAAAAAGACTCGAACTAATGACCGTTAATCACAAACATACCTTACTCAATTACACCTTTTAAAGCCGTGCAATTTCATTCTAATGTTATTAGAACGAGTTTGGATGGACTAAAAAAACATAAAAGATTGAAAAACACAATAAAAATAAATACTTAAACTAGAAATAATTCTAAAAAAAGTATGATTAGAAAAATAATATCTGTCGTTATTCAAATTTAGGCAGTCCGATTTATAGGATCCCATCCATCGTTATCATCGAAACAATAGCGATTTTCATTGATTAAATGATACAAGAGTTACCTGTTGTATTACCCTTTAAACATCGTCCTTATCATTCCACTATAGGTTTCATACAATACAATCCAATCCAAAGATAGATATAGTAGTGAATCTTACGCAACTGCATGATATTCTATTTATTTATTTATTTATTTATAAATAATAATTTGGACGGACGTATTTAAATATAAATATATTAAAGGAATTCAAATTATAAATAACCGAATTAATTATTTAATTAACTAAATTAGATTTATGGATGTAAAGGCGTTATGAGCTCAGGTGTAGTAACCTGGTTGAATTTGAACATCGCGACGAAGAGACAAGCATGAACTAATAAATCAGTGAATAAATTGAATTATTAATTTATCGTTTTATGGACATAGACACAAGGATATATAATAGGACGAACTTTACAAGATTGGGCTTCACATTGTAAATGTTATAAATGAGATGAAACATTGTGATAAGCGGAGGGTGATGATTGAGTATACTATTGGAAACTAAAAAACTTTCAAGAATATTTTATGTTTGTTTTAATGTATTATTTCACATTATTCAAGACATGTATTAGATTGTTGTTTTGTTAAAAATTTGTGTTTGTGCTTTTAGTAAATTCTAATAGCTTAGTTAGTTATATTTTTTTTGTTTAAAAAATTTATATCTTAATTTTTCTATAAATTAAAAAATAAAGTCAATTTTAAGTTGGATTCACACCGGGTCAGACCAAACAATTTTAATAGTAAAAATAGTATTTGCGAGTCTTATCGGATAGATCCGCAGATTCAAATAGATCAAGACTCTGATTCAAAAATATTAAATCCACATCGAACTAGACTAGACTCGGATTCAAATAAAAAAACGGACTCAAAAAGTCGGTATGAACCCGACCCATTGTCATCCCTATTAAATAATCAATACATTTTATATTTTTATAATTACACTTTTAAAAGAAAAATTGGAAGAACATTTTATCTTCTTTATTTTTAAAATAATAAACTCTTGTTCGTATTTAATAGTATAAAGTAGGACAATAACCCTTACTTCAATTTTCTAAAAAAATATTTATTTTATAATTATTTTTGACAAATAATTTCAAAATAAATATTTGTTTTGAGTAGGAAAGGTTAAATTGACAATTATATATTTTTCTTATATAACGAACGAATATAGTCACATAACAATAGTAGAATTACTTCAACTCATTTTGATCCGGTCCCAGTTTGCTGTGCGGTTGTTTCAAAAGAATAACTTTTGCCTTTTTAATATATACAATTTTTAAAGGAATATAAAAAATATTACACGGCTTCCAAACTTAAGAGTTTGATGTGTTTAAGAATCGAGAGAAATGGTGATTTAAAAAAGAACTTTGTAAAAAAGAAAGAAAAGAAGTAAAAAGATAAGATTTTGGTGAAAAGCTATCCTCAGATGAAATGAGCTAAACTAACTTTAGATTCCCTCAACTCACAAACTCAAAACTCATTTAATGGAGTGATTTTTGTTCTAGTCGTTGAGCTTATCTATTTTGTGATGCCAAATTGAATAAACTGTATATGTGTGTATGAATCAATTTTAAGACGTGTTTTGTACGAAACTAAATAGTATCGTATGTTTTAAACTCCGTATAATTGTTGTGAGCTAAAAACATTTATACAATAAGTTTGTCAATTTTTTTTAGAGTATGAGTCAAACACATGTGCCAAAAGTTAACTATTTTTTAAAAAATTAATTTAGTATATGCATGTATTACTATATTATAATTAACGATATTATTTAACTTATATAAGTTATCATTAGACATTAATATGTATGTTCCAAGATCAATTTTAAAGTTATTTTTTTAAACTTCCAAATTAACAAGTATGTCCAATTTTATTCAATAATAAAAAAACAATCAATTTAGTTCTAAAATAATGTACACACGAAAAATATTATAGAAAAAATATCCACTAGTCAAAACCAACTTAAACTACATGTGACTTTGAGAGGACATGCATTTCACTTCCTTATAGAGTTCGAGATATCTCTATTATCGAGGTTTTAGCTTTGGAGGTATTGTGCAAAAAACAAATGTGATTTTTTTGTTGTTGTATTAACCCACCAAGTATCTTTTGACATTGAAGCTAAATTAACTTATGAATAGACCACAAAAGTGAGCTTATTGTGTTTATCCATCTATGCATTCCATTACTCATTGTACCCCTTTATATGGCCATGGCTCTTATAAGGATAACATGTTTTATATTTTTCTTTACAATTCAAGACCTTTAAAGTGTGAACCTTAACAGAGATTGAACCTAACTCTATGCAACTGAACTTGAAATTTTCTTGCACTTGTTCCTAGAATTATTATGACTCATTTACCATGTTGACTTTCGTAATTTCTTGTGTTTGTTTCTTTTTTCATGAATTAGGTTTGAAATGAGTTTGTTCATGTCTTCATTCTTAACTTGGAAATCATAGATGGTCTACAATACACTAAAGTGTGTATAAAATAATATAAATATATAAAATATAACGACCCCTCCCTAGGATATCGAGTTTAAGTTCATTTAATTGGGTGTGCACTAAAGGAACTTCACTCATGAGCTCACAAGATTTGTTATATCTTAAATACTTTATGGTTGAAAACATCTCGATCAAGGTTTTAATCTCGACATAAGTAGGCTTAATATATATTTTATATATAGGATCTATATGTTTTTAGTATATTTAAGTTTATCATGCATCAAAGTAAAATACAGTTATGATACCCCCCATTTATAACATTATCATACGTTTGGATTATTTCCATCTCTTGAAGTACAATTTCTTTTCAATAGTGTATATATCCGAAAGAAGAGAATGTTGTTCCTCTCTAGCCCAATAATTTATATTGTTGATGACCATTATGAGCATCATATTATGATTTTACTCTTTAAAATTTCCTATAAACAAGACCGGAACGTCAATAGTATTCCTCAGCTTGTTTTATTTATACTGAGAAAATAAATATATATTATTAATAGCGTAAATGAATCGGCCAAGATAATAAAATTCCATACAATATGAATTTATAAGATTTAAAATCAAATTGGTGCTCATATAAATTGATTCATCATAAACATTAGTATAAATATTTGGACTAACGCACTATATGTTACTTTTAGAGACCATTTTTTTAAGGAAAACAATATTATTTCATAATAAATTTTTTGGAAATAATCAACTATCTCTGTAGGGTGGCTCAACTGCTTTATGTCATTTGTGAATGGAATCGCTAAAGTATAGAATTTTTTTATATTTTCTCAATCCATAATGGTGTCTTCACATTTATTAAGATTAAGTTTTTCTCATTTTATAATTGGGGTATCATTTGGTTTCTAATTTTCCATTCTAATGGCATAGCGGAAATTAAAAGAAAGAAACAATGATAAAACCCTTACCCTAGGTTAGAGAATAAAGGAGACTTAGAGAAATTATTCTTAAAATTTAATTAATCAAAGTGTGGCGGTAAAATAGGGTATAAGATGCTTTATATAGAAGACATCCAAAACCTTAAAAGAATCTCTTAAAAAATAAAATAAAGATATTAAAAATAAAAATCAAATAAAATCTGAATGGAATCAGATTTTATTAACTAATTGAAATATACTTTTATTAGATAATATAAAATATCAAAAAATAGTAAAATAGGATTTTCGGGCTCTAAAGAGTAGAATTTGAGGTTCGAATTTCGTGACAACATGTCACATTTTTTACAATTGTTGGGCTTGTCGAGACGTTCAATTTGAGTACCAATTTCTCTCAATTCTAATACATGAGTGACAAATAAGGCTCATTTGCGTCTGTCCGAAACAACTACATAATTGTGGATCGTCCCGCCTACATCATCATTTCCCATTGAGGAGAATTTGCCCTCGAATTCTCAATATGATCGCAATTAGCCGGTTCTTCAACTTGTTTAGCAAATCTTTCTTTTGTTTGTCTATCAATTTCTAGTGGTAGACGTAGCCAAGAAGAGTAAACAATTGATTCTTGTACAATGAGTGTCAGTAAATGTATTTCAGACTGCCATGACCTTATGGGTGGTAGTGGTTTTGGAGGCTTCAAACCATCAATAACAAGAAGCCCTAATCCACTCATTCCCAATTTGAAACCACACATCTTTGGGATCATCTCCTCCCGAGTGTATATTTCTGCCAACAAATTCAAAATACTGCAATCTTCCACTTTTAAATTTTTCTTCCTCGTTTTATTTCCCAAACAATCAACCTAAACTCGTCCATGCTCTATTACAAAACCTAACCTTTTATCCATTAAAACACTAATATTTTCTTCTACCAATCTCTTCATAATATCAAACATAAAACACCATCTTCTATTTTCCCTAAACGACAATATGCATCCACAGAGAACCGAAATAAGGATTCGATTTTAGGATAACATAAAATACCTGGAAGACAAATCTGCACGATAAAAGCTACTGTTTTGCAGTCCTTTTTTAACAGAACCTCTGGAGCGATGTAGTCTAGTGCATTGAAGCTAGAGATAATATTCGATCAACAAGTATTTCCTTAATATTAATTAGATGTTCATCAACCCATTCATTGTCACACTCATCATAGGTTGTCTTGTCAAATATGGTCCAGATGTAACTTCATAGATATCCTCATCATTATACTCATCGTATGAGGGCTTCTTAAACACGAATGGATCCCAAATATAAAAACTGTATTCTCAATTTCTGTTTTTGAATCATAGAAAGTATCAGCAACCAAAATTTGACCAATTTCTACATTAGAAATCGAAACAGACGAATGATTATCATTGTTTACCGTATCAGAATAACGAGAGATTTTTGTTGGTGTTACCCAATCGTCTTCGTCTTTAACACCGACTTCATCCTTATCACCATATACATCATAAATTGGATCTCCCACTTATGGCCAAGTTTCATCAGAAATTCCACCTTGGTAGTCAGTCTCATACTCATCCAAAAGTGGATGGTCGAAGATCGACGAACCCTCCATGTCATCAGTAGCTACTTGATGTATCTCATTCCCCTTTGGTTTTTCCAAATTATAGTTATGGTTGTGGTTGGATCTTGTGAAAAATAATTTTTCCTTTGAATTTCCGGTTGGAGTTTGAAATCTGGGTGTTGTCAACATCTCAATATCTTCTATCGCTTTCTTTATTTGATGTCACAATGAATTCATTTGTTAAACTATCTGGACAAATCGACATTCCATCTCATCCCGATAGACTGGTTTTACGATTGGACTAGTGGATTTCCTGCGAGCGGTTCTCTTAGGTGTCATATCTCATTTACCCACGTCGTAGGAGCTTTGTCGCTCCGATACCAATATGATGGCGTGACGGAAATTAGAAGAAAGAAACACCAATAAAACCCTAACCATAGGTTAGAGAATAAATGGAAATCATAGAAATTATTCTTAAAATTCAATTAATTAAAGTGTGACGGCAAAATATGGTATAAGATGATTTATATATGAGACATCCAAAACCCTAATAAAATATTCTAAAAAATAAAATAAAGATATTAAAAATAAAAATCAAATAAAATCTCAATGCAATCAGATTTGATTCACTAATTAAAATATTTTTCTAAAATAAAATAAAATATCAGAAACATTAAAATATGCTTCTTTGACCCTAAATAGTAGAATTTGAGGTCCGAATTTTGTGAAAATTATTTTCACGCTTTTGAGAATTGTTGGGCTTGTCGAAATGTTTAATTTGAGTACCAATTTTTCCCAGTTATGATACATGGGTGAAAAATAAGGCTCATTTGCACCTATCTAAATAGCTACGTAATTGTGGGCAGTCCCGCCTACATCACATTCCATGAAATTTTAGCATGTTCTAAATATAAGTCTTTTGTGATAAATGGATCAATCTGGATGTATTTAGATTCTTAATACAAGGGGTGCATCACTAAGATTTTTTATATCAAATTAAGACGAAACAAAATTCTTAGTAGCATGCAACAAATCTTTATCATTCATGACCAATAATATGTCTTTGATATACAACACAAATATATGCATTAACTCCCACTGAACTTTTGATACACAAAATCTTCTATTGAATTTATCTTGAGAACACAATAACACCAAAACATTTATGGTACGGTTGCCAAAAAGCTTGATTGAACTCATAAATGGATTTTTCTAATTTACACACTATTTACTTTGTATCACCATATCAAATATTTCAAGTCGCACCATATAAATTGTTTCATCAATGTCACCATACAAGAGACGGTCTTCACATCCATTTGGTGAAGCTCTAAGTCGAAGTGTGCAAGTAGTGTTATGATTATACAAATACAATCCTTTGATGAAACCAAAAATAATGTATTTTTGAATTAAATCAGTTCACATTGAGTAAAAGAAAATTCTCGATCCCTATTTCATAATTTTATATATCCCTTGAAAATCTCACTTGGTTTTGATAATCTATTTATAACCACCCAAATTATTTCTTTTAGGTAATGATACAAGTTTTCAGACAAAATTATCTTGCATTGATTTTTACTCTTCATTCATTACATCAATCCAAAATTCACAATTATGAATTTTTCACGGATTCACGAAAACTTACAAGATTATTTTCTAGTTACACCATATAAATCTTCGTGTTGTTGAAGATACACTATGAAGCGGAAAAAGTCACCTAAGGATTAAGTGGATAATAAAAGTTGAAATAATTTAAACTTGGATGAAGAACACTATTAGATCATTCGAATAAAATGTTAAAATAATTTTGACTCATATTTCCCATTCTCTTACTACTTTTTCTATATTTTTACCTCCCTTAATTTGTCCATACTTTATGTATTTTATAGAGCCTTCAGCGTGGAGCTTCATACGTCGAACGTTCCAATTGGTACATCCCTATAATTCGATCCATTGGTGTACCTCTATCATTCAATCTGTTGTTTTCCTCACAGTATCACGTCTTTGTCCAAATGGACAAGCATTTGTACACGTTTTGAACACTTCTTCTTTAGATTAAGGCTTTTCAAAGGTCGCGCACCTAACCGACGTACCACTTTCCAATATGTCATTTTTTATTCTAATCTTTAATGGATTATTTCTTGGGATTAGTTCTTTGTATAAGAGCATCATTGTTAGAACCTTCATGAATTTATAAAGATTCTTTCGTAAAATGAACGTGTGTTACTAAAAATTTCCTTCCAAACTCAATATTTTTAACAAAATTTTGTAGTTTTTACTAAATAATATTCATACATGAAGGATCATAAAACTTAAAACCATTTAAATTTTATGAATATATGATAAAATAATTTCTAACTCTTTCTTATTCCAATTTATTTTTGTTCGACTATAAAGCTTCGCTTCTACTAGACATCTTCAAACATGTTCATGTTTTAAACTAGGTTTGCACCTAATCCAAAGGTCATACGATAATTTTATAAAAAAAAATCCTCGAACTATATTAAGAATATAGGCCACATATATTATTTTTTCTCTTCATAGTGATATTGGTAATGTTCAATTACTAATTATACGTTTTACCATAACCTTTAACGTAAATTTTTATCTTTCAACAACATTTATATTAGGTGAACCCGACATCACATAGTGATGAAACATTATTCAGTCTTCTAGAAATTTGGAAATGGTCTATGATGTTTTTAACCTTAATTATCATATCTTCCATAAGATCTACCACAATAGTCATATCTGACGCATTAATACTTTTACCAAGCTATTTTCAACATCATGTTTTAGATCTTTGAACTAATTAATCGCCTCTGATTTCTTGTGAATAAGATATAATTATCTCGACGAAAAAATTGTCTACGAATGATATGAAATATCGTTAACCATTCTGCGATATTATAGGAAATAGTCCACAAATATCGTTATGTTTCAATTCTACTACATATTTGTTATGTATGAATATGATCTTTTCACCTTGGTCTTTTTTATCTTGATACATTTGACACAAACATCAAAATATGAATAATCTATAGAGTTTAATAAACTTTAGACAACAATTTTATCAATTATAAGTTAAAAATATGACTTAATCGTTTGTGCTAAAGTTTTACCAAAGTTTTAGTTTTAAAATTTTAGTGTAATAAATATGATTATGTTCTTAAATTTTTTATGGATCTTAATAGTTTAGTAAATATAAGTTATCATTTGTTTTTAATTTTTCAGATCCAACAACAGTATTATGTAAATAAAGACATATTTTACCATTCTAAAAAAGATAAAAATAACCCAAGTTGTCTAATATACGAAAAATAAATTAGATTCTTTCTTAAAAAGTGTAATAAATAATTTTTTTTAGAATACAAATGATGTTCATTAGAAAATAATAGAAAATATCACAAACAATTAAACAACCATATGTTGCATAGATGCATATTCCACCATCACTGAGGCCTCGCCCGTTTATCATATTTTGTAAAACAAAAACACAAACACGAGTGATGAAAATTGTATCAATATACCAAGTGTTTATATCCACCTAAACTAGATAGATCTCACAACCTATCACATATGTGAGGTTACCTTTAGTTATAATTTAAACTTGGTATTTTTCACATTTTTTTAAAGTGTCATGGTTTCTTAAATTTAAAACAACACATTTTAATAGATGAACCATTGTGTTTCTTTGTACGTTAATTAGACGCCTCTTTATCTAAATTCTTCATTCTTTATTTTTTTGGTCTTTAATGGTTGAGCATCCACCATATGCTCTTCGTGATGTTTAATTTTTAACTTTTCCTCTTCTCGTGTATCTTGAGAAATAAGCTCATTAAAAGTTTATTTATCAGAATGACATTTATAAGACGTCTCAATATTCTTATATTATACTAGAAAATAACGAAATACAAATATTAAAACTACAACCTCTAGAAGATGAATCTTAAATATTTTCAGTTTTAATGCAATATTTGAAATTTCTAAGATGTGTTCCTTTGTAGTTGAATTGTTGTGAGATTTAATAGAAAACTTGCTTGATAAGTAGCATATTAATTTTTACTTTATATTTCTTGAGAAAGTATTTCTCTACCTCTTCGAAAAATATTTCCTATAGTTGGTCTCTTGTGAAGTTACACCATAAAATGCTAACAGTATTCCTTGTTTAATGATTTCGAGACTCAACTCGTTATACTTTTCATATGTCGTAAATTCTTTCTTCTTAAGAATATAATTTTTTAGTGTGGGTCACGAGTTGATTATCCTTTAATACCAAATCAAATTTACAACATATTAAGTACAATACATATTCTATTTTTATTTATTAAATCTAGTCATGTCAAGGACTAAAGCTTTATTACCTATTGGGTTGTAGGTATTTTGGTTAATGTAACAATTCATATATAATATATAACACAACACATAAATATCACTATCAACATATAATATGTTATATTATTCAACAATAGAATTTAGCATAAATAAAATATATCATTTATAACATCTCTATGATACTTTCAGAAACCATAATCAACTAAATTATATGAGTTTGAGAAAAATCAATGTTAGTCCTACTTAAACGACTAAATAAAGAATAAATGTAGAATTTTTTGTTTTTGTGTCAAACTCTAAACTTAATGCTTTTGAAAGCAAATATTGTGTTCATTTGGAGGAGACTTGGTCTTGAGGAATTTAAATCCATCTCGAATGATAATTTTTATTTCATGTTTATCTCTGAGGAACATGCTAAAGATATTCTCGAAAACATTTCATAGTATTTTGGGAATTCCTACTCATCTTTGAACCATGGGAGCCTCTTGCTAATATTACTAAACACCCTTTTTCAGAAATTCTGATTTTGGTCAAAGTTTTTATACTCTCGTTGGAACTTTGGACTTCTAAAGCCCTCAGTAGCATTTAATCCATGATTGGCACTCCCCTTTTATGAGGATAAGCAGACGGGAAGAAATGAGAACTTAGATTTGACCGCATCCATGATATGGTCAAGGCGGGCTCATAATTACCCTCGAAGATCGAGATCAAATGTTTGAAGAAGGTTACTTCGGTCAGGATTGAATATCATCGTCTCCGTCCGTACAAATGCATTGTATTTGGCCACAGTTTGAGGTATTGTTCCAAATATCTGAGGACACTTTCCCCCTTATTTCGGAAGAATCTGATCCCTCTAAGGAAAATACTCATTCTTTAATTCCCTTGGAAAAACAGTTTTTGAGGAAAACAATGAAGAGGTGGACTTCCCACCAATCAGATATCGCCCAGCCTTAGAGGCTGCTCATAGTATGTTGTCATTCTCCTCCGACAGGATCACCATCTAACTCTTCTGTCAGTATATCTTATGTTTATTGGTTATTGGAATGTTCAAATTCTATTTCACCTGATTAGGGAGAAAGACGTTACTGATTTTATTATTATCAATAGCATACCCATTATGATCCTTGTTGAAATAAAATTTCGTAGCCATAAGGTCGATTCTATTATTAGAATTATGACCCATTTTTAACATTCCCTTACCAATCATGATTCACATCCCTTATGTCGTATATGGATTATTTGGAACCCATTGTCATTACCATATCTAATATATCTTCATCTCCTCAATTTATCCACTGCAAAGCTATAATTCATAATTCATCATATAATTTCATATTCACTGCTATTTACACCTTAAACGATGACCCTCGGTGTATTCTTCTTTGGGAAGCCCTTTAGTCCTTAGCGGTCGAAGATCATGGGACACCCTCGGTGATTTTAATACTATTCATCATCCAGATAATTATTTAGGCTCCTCGTGGAATCGGCCTTCTGTTATCGATGATTTTAACCACTATTGCTTCAAATGTGAACTTAGTGACCTTCGATCCTCGTGGGTTCTTCTTTACGTGGTTAAAAAAGAACCCCATCAAACCTATATTTTCCAGGATTGATCGAGTCTTGGTCTAAAAAGAATGGGTTAATTCGCTTCCTATGTCCTCTGTTCACTTTGGTTTCCCATGGTCCTCTGATCACACTATTACCACCCTCAAGTTGGGCACTCCGAGGAGCCGTAAGAAGAACACTTTTATATTTTTCATTATATGGCAGTCACGCGCCTCCTTTAAAGATGTTATCTCCATCAATTGGAACCTTCATATGCCCGCTTCTGGCATAAAACGAGTCACTCAAAAACTTCTTCGGCTTCAATACGTTTTATACGACATTAAGCGCAAAGTATATACAGTGACATCAATAACCTTGTTGCCGAAGCCCAAAAAGACCCCTTCCGTTTGCAATCTCTCCTTCCCCAAGACCCCTAAACCCTTTGAAAATCTCTAACAAATGGAAGCTTCTTCTAAATTTATCATTCTCATTCAAGCTGAAAAGTATTTCCTTGAAGAAAAGTCTAAGGAGAACTGGCTCAAATTGGGAGATAAAAAACCAAATTTTTTCATAACAACATCAAAACCCTTATTATTTACAATATGGTTGTTTCGATTACAAAATAAAGGCTCTATGGTGTCCAATCCTTTTGGGATTTTTAAAGATCTCTTTGGCACTAAACCACCCCACCCTCCCCCCTCCCGACTACCCCGGTCTTAACCGAGTGTCGTCACTCATTACTTTTAAAGTCAACCCCCTCGATAAATTATTTATGACTAAACCAGTCTCTCCTGAAGAAATTAAATCTGCTTTATTATGTATTAACAATAATAAATCTTGTGGGCCTGACGGTTTCAACTCTACTTTCTTCTTAAACTCATGGGAGATCGTGGGTCCCAATATATGTAATGGGGTTCTTCGTTTTTCTCGATTCTGGCCACTTTGATACTTCTTAGAACTCCACATCTATTTCTCTTATCCCCAAGATTGACTTTCAGTCCATCGCTGCGGATTTCAGGCTATTGCCTTATGTAATATTGTTTACAAGATTATCTCTAAGATCCTGCCCAATAGGATAAAAGGCTCATTCCCTTTATCTTATCAACAATTCCCAGTCTCCCTTTGTGCCCGACAGAAGCATTTTGGATAATATTTTGTTGTCTCAAGAACTTCTCTGAGGGTACCATACTAATATCAAAGGTAAACATGTTGCACTTACAATCGATCTTATGAAAGCCTTTGACAAAGTTCGTTGGCAGCATATTCAGGATATCCTTGTCTCCATGAATTTTCTAGAAATGATGATCACTTGGATCATCCAATGCATCCTCACTCCCTCATACACCATTAATATTAATGGTGACCCTTCCGACAACTTCTATGGTAGGAAATGGCGTAGGCAGGGTGACCCACTCTCTCTTTTTTCATCTTTATCCTGGTCATGCAAGTCCTTTCCGCCATTCTCAAGGAGAAAAGCCACAATAGGAAATTCAACTATCACTGAAAATGTCACAAACTTAAAATTGTTAACTTACATTTTGTTGACGATTTAATGATCTTTACTCATTGAGACATTAACTCCTTCATCCTCATCAAATATGGTCTTCACGAATTCTTTAATCTGTCGGGCCTCCAAGTTAATGCGAATAAAAACAATATTTTAAGTTAATATGCTTGGAAGACCAGGTTAATATGCTTGGAAGTTAACCCTACTCTAAAATATTACCTTATCAATATCCTGAGCTTCCAAGCCGACACCCTTCCGGTTATATACTTGGGGTTTCCCTTAATTTCTAGTCAACTTTCTTACAATGATTGTCGATCTCTTATCCACAATCTCACCTCGTGAATTGGGTCTCGAACTTCCAAATAATTTTCTTACATTTGACGTCTCCAGCTCATTAAATATGTTCTCTTTGCTAGTCAGGTTTATTTGTCTTTTATTGTTATTCTCCCTTATATGGTTCTAAAAGAACTCTCTGAATACCTTTGCCGTTTCTTTTGGGATTTCTACATCTAAAAATTTGGAATTTGGTCGTCCTAAAAAATCTGTGGTCCCTAATTAGTAACAATCATAACTTTATCTGGTGTGACTGGATCAAATCTGAGAGCATTAAAAAATGATTTCTGGAATTTAGATTTAGGCTCATCCCCTTCCTAGACTTGGATGAAAATTTTATCTCTTAGGTCTCTGGCCAAAAATCCTTACAGGATGATTATAGGCAATGAGGAAAACACCTAATTATGGTTCGACTATTGGCTCCTCTCTACATCTATTGTATCCCACACGTACGTGAGATCATTAATGAGTCAAGGTTGGGCAAAAACCTTAAGGTTTCCTACATCATCTTTAATGGAGTGTGGAACGGGTCCTCCCACTTGAGATTTGCGAGAAGACGGAACCGTGACAACCTTCAAGAGATCAATAATCTCATCTAATGTCTCCCTCCCCTCATCATGAGCAACTCTGACGACTTCCTCTAAATTACCAAAAATGGATTCAACAAGTTTTCTATCAAAGAAACCTACCTCACCATTCGTTCGCCCATCTCTTGTGTCGGATGGGTTGGTTTAGTATGGCACAAATTTAACATTCATAGACACTCATTTATCATTTGCCTTGTCATTCAGTGAAAGTTATCCACCCGGGAAAAACTCGTGAGTTGGGGCTTAAATGACCCCCCCCCCCCAACCCAAATTACGTTTTATGTAATTCTGATCGAGAATGTATCAATTATATCCTTTACAATTGTACTTTCACCTAGAGTATATAGGCTAATTCTAGCACCAAGCTTGGGTTTTCTCTAAGTCCAAACTGTAACCGGGCTTCTTGGATCCTTAAGGTCACCATTTTGCATTTTTCCAATTCTCGCCCCCTTTGGGGCTTACTTTGGTGCCATTATTTACTATATTTGGAGTGAGAGGAACACTAGGATTTTTCGTTCCTCTCCCTCACCAGCTTCTTTGTTATCTCACACATTCTCTCTGACATTCGGTTCAGGTTCCACGACACCAAAGTTACATGGCCAGCTTAACTCCTCTATGAGTCTAATTTATTTTCATTGTTTGCCTGTTTATTATTGCAGGTACGTACTCCTAAACACTGGTTCTTTTCATTTTGGAGTTTTACTCCTTGTTTGACTTATTTCACGATTTATGATTGTATTTTTTTTCCTATTGCACTCGGCTGATCTATTAATGTCCTTTAGTTCGCTATGTTTTTTTTATTTTTCCATGTAATTGTAAAATGTTTTATTTTATCTTATTTATGTATTATTTCTACGAAAACCACATTTTATTCTTACAATTTTCTAATTTATAACAAGTTATTTATTTATTTTTATTTTTTTTATAACCAAACTTTAAATTACAAATCAAATTCACAACTAACTAAAAATGTATTAATATTATTTCACCCACTAAAAAATCACAACTCCAAATTTTATTTATCTTCACATACCAACTCAAGAACATTGTTAGTTTTCATCCATACATTTTATGAAAAACTATGCAATATGTATTACTATAAATTTGACATTTGTTATATAGTTTGCCAAGTAAAATCAGATGTGAACATTTTTTTATATGGTCAGTCACTCATACATTTTCAGAAGTTGCCACCCGGCATCTTCCGAAAATTGTTACTACTATTTTTGCATGTGAGTTTTGTCTTTTACTTTTATACTGAAGTAAACCGGCCCCTCATCGCCTTGACTTCCATAGACTAATGTTCTTTTGTCACGATTATTTTCTTATTGAAGAAGAAGCTTCGCATATTTAATTTTGTTAGTGCTGCTAAAACTGAAATTGTTAGCGGAAAGTTTTTGCATTAGATATAATCCGCTGACCATAGTCTCGGTTTCTATTCATAATTATTAACACAAATACTAAAATTATTTATGAAAATATTATCAATTAGAATGTCTCGTTATATGTAGATTTCGAGTATTCAAATACATTGTTAGATAAGTCTAACTATTTAAATATAGTCAATTTATAGTTTATTGGATGTACGAATAATAAGATATTTACTATCATGAATATTTATAGTATAGATAATGGTCGGGTTAATGAAGATATCGAAAAAGAGTCTATCAACCCAACACTTCAGTTATTTGGCATTCAAGGCCTAATTATCGTTTACAGATGCGAGAATACCGGAATGTGACAGTTTAGAATTAATGAGTTAATTTAAAAGGAAAAAAGTTAATGAGTTCTTTATAAAACATTCCGTAAAGTATACGGGAGTCAATTTAATTGAGTGTACTTCATTCACTTAATATAGATATAAATAGAAACACAAAAATAAAAGTCTAAGCTCATTCTTCCATATGTTTTATTTTCTTACAGAATCATCTAAATTTATAATTGGTTCTTTACTACTTTAACTACATCCATAGATTGTTGTTGTTTTTTCCTTTAAAGGTTTGGGATACAAGCAACTTGCATAATGTGAGAAGATTCATAGCCAACTCAACAACTAAATTCCTTCACCGCTAATGAAAAAGAAGATCATGACTCGTAAGTTCATCTTCTTTTATGTTCTAGACCTTCCATATCATCATACATGTGAATCATATTTTTAGGGGTTCTGAACCTATATACATATATAACAATTAGTATCATAGTAAAATTTTGATAACTTTGACTATGGAATTGAACCTTTATTCTTTCTCCTATATCAATTTTATTGATTGATTCATATTAGGGGAAAACCTCATAACTGTAATTGATGTTTAGACCCTTAAGTAATTTTAGTTTTTTTAAAATTTAGAATGCATGTTAAGGAATTGATTGGTGCATTCGACAGCATAATACATGTTAATTGATATGCATGATTAAAGATACAAGTTTAATTTTTGAAGATTGAAAATCAAAATACTAATTTAGACCAATTTAGGGTTTTGTTTTCCAAATCAGACGATTGTTGCGACAAACAGGTTCGTTGTTGCGGCAACCACTTTTAGTCGGCTATTTTATGGCGGAATATAGTTTGTTGTAGCAGAAATCCAGTAGCAACAACCTTTTCACTGCAACAACCCATGTTACTTAGCATGACAAATTCCCCTTGCACATATGACTACATTTGTTTAGCATGACAAATGACCCTTACACATACGTCGCAACAACTTTGCACATATGTTCATCTTTGTCTTTGCTTGCACGTGATTTTGTTACCCCGGCCACTCTTCATCCTTATATCAAACCAATTCAGTTTGTTATTCTGATAATTTAATTTTCCTTGCATGAATTACCTTAATTAATTTATGTGTTACCATGTTTGAAGTGCTAGTTCTTTAAGCGCGTGCAATTACGTACCCCCCCCCCCAACGATATGAACATTATGCCTAGGAATTTATTACCTCATACATATATTAAGTTTCCACGTCAAATAGAAAATATTAATGTTTTACCGATGAACAAACTCAACAACCTCAAGAGATTAGCCAATACATTGAACTTAAATTGTTTATATCAACTAGGAAAGAGAAAAGTGTCTTACATTCATATTATGTTGCATTTATTAATGAACATGAAAAATCTTTAAAAAATTAAAAGAGGACTCAGTCACGTTTCATGATGATATGAAAAGTTCAATTATATATTGAACAATAAAGGAAACGTACAAATCAATGCAAGACAATTTAGTATGGGATATTTCCATCTTATCTCAAGGGAAAATTGAAAATGGATTTTTAAAATCAAACACGATACTTCAAGAAAAGTGAAAAGATGTAAAACACATATTGTAGTAAAATATTACAATCAACGTGAAGGCATTGACTATTATGAGATATTTTCTTTAGTTTCATCAAATGACTTGTTTATGGCAATCATGGCTTTATTTGCATTCTGATTTAGAACTTCACCCGATGAATTTTAAGAAATAATTTCTTAATAGAAATATTAAGAAAAATAATTATATGAATTAAATGGAAAACGTTTTTTTATGGAGATTCGTATTTGATGGTGTGTAAACTATAGAAATCCATATATGGACTAAAACATGCATCTCGGTAATGGTACCGTAAAATTTGGATTATGTAAATGATTAAGTAGGAATATTGACACTTAAGTCTAAACTACAAGTTCAAAGACTAATTTATAAATATACAAATAGTCAAGAGTTATGATCTCTGAGCGCAGTAACTTAAAAAGAGGATTGTAATCAGTAGAGATACAGTAAAATCCTAATTTCATTCTTATATAGGAGAATATTAGTGTTAGTTTCTTTATCACGTAACCAAAAAGGAAATCCAAAAAATTTCTTCGTCAGAAGATAAGATCCTGAAGATCATATCTAGGGATTGAAATGACTAAAAAAAGTCAGAGATAAAAGTTAAGGAAAAAATAACAAAAACCTAATGGATACTTCCTGTAAGTGTTTATATATCATAATTCTAGAAAGAACTAATATGGCCAAGGGGTTTTATGTATGTTTAAGATTAGGGTTCAAACGAATCAAACTCAATAATTATCTCTTTAAAATGTCCATTATAGAGATAAAGAGTTTTATATGTCCAGTTCATATAATGTTTCTTTAAGAACATTTAGATTTTATGATATAATAGAAAAGATCCCTTAAGTTTATGTAAAATAATAAAAAACTGTGATTCTCAATTATATTCTAACCGAATAAAATAATAGTACGAAATTATACAATAAACCATGTGTGTTCCTTTAATTAAAAGAAAAAAACCAATTGGTTATAAATATATTTTTAAAGGCAAATGATATTATAAAGATAATATAGAAATACACCATACATGACTTGTAACAAATGAAAGTTACTCAACATAAATGGTTAGCTATAAATAGATATTCTCTTTGGTTTTATCGCGTGAGTCTTTTCATTATAATCATAAAATTAGTTGTATATTTTGACTTAAAACTTTATCTAAATGATGTGAAGATATGTTTTTGTTAATAGTAATATCGAAGAAATAATCTACATGGTATAATTTAAAAAAATTGTAACATGTGATCCAAATTCAACAGCGTGGAAACAAAAAAATGTTTATAAACTCAAATAAGCTTCTCGTTATAGCAAAATTGGTTAAAGATATTGAATATCAAAACTGTAATGGAAGTGAATCTATAGTTTAAGTTTTGTATATGGATGGCATATTATTGGGAACAAATGATAACGGTTTGTAATTGGCACTAAAATATTGCTTTGAAAGAAATTTGATATATAATATCTTAGAGATATATCTTTTGTATTAGAAATCAAAATTTATTAAGATCGATTGTACGAAATTGGGTTTATAAAAAAAACATACATTATAAGAATGTATAATTTTATTAAATTAAAAACAACAAAACCAAATGTACAAATGTTGTAAAAAAAGATAAAGTTTAATTTTAGTCAATGTCGGAAGATAAAGTTTAATGAAAGATTATTATGTTAGGGTTTTGTGTTTATTAGAAAATGTTCCTTTTTGTATTGAACTGTTTTTTTATATTGCACACCCAAGTAAGGATCTCAATATATAGAGAACTTAGAGGCATATACAAGGAAACTTAATACAGTGAATATTATAACAATATCCAAACATGACAAACATTTTTAATACTATGCAGCGTGAATGTGTTACATGCTAGCGCACTAAAAACATGTTATTGCGTGAATATTCTAACACTCCCCCTCAAGTTGTGTAGTGGGATCACCAATACCCAACTTGGATAAAACTGATTCGAATGTTCTTGCAGCAACCGCTTTTGTCAGGATGTCTGCCAGTTGGTCTTCGGATCTAACAAACGGAAGTTCGACTGTCTCATCTTCAATCTTTTCTTTTATGAAGTGCCTATCTATTTCAACGTGCTTTGTTCTATCGTGTTGTACCGGGTTATCTGAAATCTTAATCGCAGCTTTATTATCGCACATTAACTGAGTTGGACACTTCAGAGGGGATTTGATTTCTTTCATTATCTTCTTTAACCAAAGTATCTCGGTAATCCCCTTAACGATTCCTTTAAATTCTGATTCAGCACTTGACAGTGATACTACTTTTTGTTTCTTACTCCTCCAAGTCACCAAGTTACCTACAAGAAGAGTAAAGTAGCCAGCAGTTGATCGATTGTCGTTAGGATTCCCTCCCCAATCAACATCTGTGAATACTTCAACATCAAGGTGTCCATTTTTCTTAAAAAATATGCCTCTTCCAGGTGTACCTTTGAGATATCGAATAATCCTCATTACTGCATCCATATGGTGTTCCTGATGATGATTCATGAACTGGCTAACTACTCTCACCGCGTATGCTATGTCGGGTCGAGTGTAAGCTAGGTAAATCAATTTTCTCACCAACCTTTGGTACCTTTCTTTACTCGCTGGTCTGGCCCCTTCAATTATCTTTAGTTTGTGATTCACAACCATAGGAGTGTCATTTGGTTTGCAATCCACCATGCCAACTTCAGCTAATAAATCCAATATATATTTCTGTTGGGAGATATAATCCCTCCTCTTGACCTAAGAACCTCGATTCCTAGGAAATACTTTAATCCCCCAAGGTCTTTCATTTCGAACTCCTTGAAGAGGTTTTTCCTAAGAGAGCTAATTTCTTCTTCGTCATTCCCCGTTATAATCATATCGTCGACATATATTATAAGACAAGTGACTAATTCTTCTCTTTTTTTGTAAAACAAGGTATGATCCCCATTACTTTGTTTGTAGCTATACTGCTTCATTGCCATTTTAAATCTCCCAAACCAAGTACGAGGAGACTGTTTGAGCCCATATAATGCCTATTTCAGTTTACATACCTCATTTTCTTGAAAACCATCAGAGAACCCTGGTGGGGGTTCCATATATACCTCTTCTTCCAAGTCTCCATGTAAGAAAGCATTATTTACATCAAATTGATGAAGAGGCCAATCTTTATTCGCGACTATTGAAAGTAAAACTCTGATAGTGTCAATCTTTGTAACCGGAGAGAACGTGTCAGAGTAATCTATACCATATGTTTGTGTATATCCTTTGGCAACCAATCTTGCTTGTATCGCTCAATAGTGCCATCGGATTTATATTTTATATTAAACACCCATCTACACCCGACTTCTTTCTTCCCTTGTGGTAACACACAATTCTCCCATGTACCATTCCTTTTTAGAGCTTCCATTTCGGTATTCATTGCCTCATGTCATTCAGTCATCTTCTTAGCTTCTTGAGCTGTTTTAGGGATTTGTTGAGAGATAATAGTAGCTGAAAACGCCTTTGCAATCTGCGTCATTCCTTTCCTGTCCGATTTACCGGATATGTAGAAGTACGAGAAACATGTTCCGGTGAATACCGGTCAGGAGGAACCCCTCTATTTTTTCTTCGGGGAAGAACCCGAGTTTGAATTTCAACAAATGAACTTCCTGAAATGTCATGGCCAGTAGCATTTTGTGAATTATGACATTGTAAATTATTACCTCTTGATGGATATTTTCTTCAGCTGATTCACTGGTAGTATCCATGGCATTTATTTCTTGTTGGACATTATCTTCGGGAGAATCATTGGTGGTAAGAACTGCCTCGTCAGTCTCCTTTATGTTGGAAGAGGCGTGTTCGGTGGCGCCATCTACCGACTCTGTCGGCACATCCTTAAAGTAACTTTCATATAACAACCAGTCGAGTGATTCACTTAGTTTCTCCCCCTGAGCACGAGATTGGTGGTCAAAAAAATAATCGAATTCTAAGAAGTCACAGTCTATGGTGAGATAGATTCGACGAGTAACTAGATTGTAACACCGATAGCCCATTTGATGGACACCATACCCAACGAATACACACTTTTCAGCACACGGATTAAGTTTGTTTTGAATAGTTTTAGGGATATGAACAAACACCGAACAACCAAAGACACAAGGTGGTAAGGTCATAACAGATGGAATTGTAACTTGGGTGGCAAGCACTTGTAATAGAGTATTATTTCCTAGACATCGGGTTGGTAGACGATTTGCAAGATATATAGCTGTAGCAAGAGCTTCTGGCCAAAGAGAATGAGGAACTCTAGATTCAATCATAATAGCACGAGTTTTTTCAAGTAAAGTACGATTTTTTCGTTTTGAAGTACCGTTTTGTTGAGGTGTGTTTGGACAAGTGGTTTGATGGATAAGACCATTTGTTTTGAAAAATTTATGCATTGTCTAATTGACAAACTCTGTTCCATTATCAGAACGGAGAATCTATATATTTGTTTTTCAAATTGAGTCAAAATCATTTTGTAAAAACAAACAAATCCGATTTATGTTTCATGAAGTATATCCAAGTCATTCTTGAGAAATCATCCAAAAATAAAACAAAGTATCTGATTTTATTGTTAGTGGAATTTGGTGCTGGACTCCAAACATCAGAATAGATTAGCAAAAAAGCATAATCAACTCTAGTATTACTTTGATTAAATGAGACCCTCCAAGTTACCAAGTTACCTACAAGAAGAGTAAAGTAGCCAGCAGTTGATCGCTTGTCGTTAGGATTCCCTCCCCAATCAGCATCTGTGAATACTTCAACATCAAGGTGTCCATTTTTCTTAAAAAATATACCTCTTCCTGGTGTACCTTTGAGATATCGAATAATCCTCATTACTGCCTTCATATGGTGTTCCTGAGGATGATTCGTGAACTGGCTAACTACTCTCACCGCGTATGCTATGTCGGGTCGAGTGTAAGCCAGGTAAATCAATTTTCTCACCAACCTTTGGTACCTTTTTTTACTCGCTGGTCTGGCCCCTTCAATTATCTTTAGTTTGTGATTCACAACCATAGGAGTGTCATTTGGTTTGCAATCCACCATGCCAACTTCAGCTAATAAATCCAATATATATTTCTGTTGGGAGATATAATCCCTCCTCTTGACCTAAGAACCTCGATTCCTAGGAAATACTTTAATCCCCCAAGCTCTTTCATTTCGAACTACTTGAAGATGTTTTCCTAAGAGAGCTAATGTTTTCTTCGTCATTCCCCGTTATAATCATATCGTCGACATATATTATAAGACAGGTGACTAATTCTTCTCTCTTTTTGTAAAACAAGGTATGGTCCCCATTACTCTGTTTGTAGCTATATTGCTTCATTGCCATTGTAAATCTCCCAAACCAAGCACGAGGAGACTGTTTGAGCCCATATAATGCCTTTTTCAGTTTACATACCTCATTTTCTTGAAAACCATCAGAGAACCCTGGTGGGGGTTCCATATATACCTCTTCTTCCAAGTCTCCATGTAAGAAATCATTATTTACATCAAATTGATGAAGAGGCTAATCTTTATTCACGGATATTGAAAGTAAAACTCTGATAGTGTCAATCTTTGCAACCGGAGAGAACGTTTCAGAGTAATCTATACCATATGTTTGTGTATATCCTTTGGCAACCAATCTTGCCTTGTGTCGCTCAATGGTGCCATCGGATTTATATTTTATATTAAACACCCATCTACACCCCACTTCTTTCTTCCCTTGTGGTAACACACAATTCTCCCATGTACCATTCCTTTTTAGAGCTTCCATTTCGGTATTCATTGCCTCATGTCATTCAGTCATCTTCTTAGCTTCTTGAGCTGTTTTAGGGATTTGTTGAGAGATAATAGTAGCTGAAAACGCCTTTGCAATCTGCGTCATTCCTTTCTTGTCCGTTTTTACCGGATATGTAGAAGTACGAGAAACATGTTCCGGTGAATACCGGTCAGGAGGAACCCCTATATTTTTTCTTGGGGGAAGAAACCGAGTTTGAGTTTCAACAAATGAACTTCCTGAAATGTCATGGTCAGTAGCATTTTGTGAATTATGACATTGTAAATTATTTACTTCTTGATGGATATTTTCTTCAGCTGATTCACTGGTAGTATCCATGGCATTTATTTCTTGTTGGACATTATCTTCGGGAGAATCATTGGTGGTAAGAACTGCCTCGTCAGTCTCCTTTATGTTGGAAGAGGCGTGTTCGGTGGCGCCATCTACCGACTCTGTCGGCACATCCTCAAAGTAACTTTCATATAGCAACCAGTCGAGTAATTCACTTACTTTCTCCCCCTGAGCACGAGATTGGTGGTCAAAAAAATAATCGGATTCTAAGAAGTCACGGTCCATGGTGACATAGATTCGACGAGTAACTGGATTGTAACACCGATAGCCCATTTGATGGACACCATACCCAACGAATACACACTTTTCAGCACACGGATTAAGTTTGTTTTGAATAGTTTTCGGGATATGAACAAACACCGAACAACCAAAGACATAAGGTGGTAAGGTCATAACAGATGGAATTGTAACTTGGGTGGCAAGCACTTGTAATAGAGTATTATTTCCTAGACATCGGGTTGGTAGACGATTTGCAAGATACATGGCTGTAGCAAGAGCTTCTGGCCAAAGAGAATGAGGAACTCTAGATTGAATCATAATAGCACGAGTTTTTTCAAGTAAAGTACGATTTTTTCGTTTTGAAGTACCGTTTTGTTGAGGTGTGTTTGGACAAGTGGTTTGATGGATAAGACCATTTGTTTTGAAAAAATTATGCATTGTCTAATTGACAAACTCTGTTCCATTATCAGAACGGAGAATCTATATATTTGTTTTTCAAATTGAGTCAAAATCATTTTGTAAAAACAAACAAATCCGATTTATGTTTCATGAAGTATATCCAAGTCATTCTTGAGAAATCATCCAAAAATAAAACAAAGTATCTGATTTTATTGTTAGTGGAATTTGGTGCTGGACTCCAAACATCAGAATGGATTAGCAAAAAAGCATAATCAACTCTAGTATTACTTTGATTAAATGAGACCCTCCAAGTTACCAAGTTACCTACAAGAAGAGTAAAGTAGCCAGCAGTTGATCGCTTGTCGTTAGGATTCCCTCCCCAATCAGCATCTGTGAATACTTCAACATCAAGGTGTCCATTTTTCTTAAAAAATATGCCTCTTCCTGGTGTACCTTTGAGATATCGAATAATCCTCATTACTGCCTCCATATGGTGTTCCTGAGGATGATTCGTGAACTGGCTAACTACTCTCACCGCGTATGCTATGTCGGGTCGAGTGTAAGCCAGGTAAATCAATTTTCTCACCAACCTTTGGTACCTTTTTTTACTCGCTGGTCTGGCCCCTTCAATTATCTTTAGTTTGTGATTCACAACCATAGGAGTGTCATTTGGTTTGCAATCCACCATGCCAACTTCAGCTAATAAATCCAATATATATTTCTGTTGGGAGATATAATCCCTCCTCTTGACCTAAGAACCTCGATTCCTAGGAAATACTTTAATCCCCCAAGGTCTTTCATTTCGAACTCCTTGAAGATGTTTTTCCTAAGAGAGCTAATTTTTTCTTCGTCATTCCCCGTTATAATCATATCGTCGACATATATTATAAGACAGGTGACTAATTCTTCTCTCTTTTTGTAAAACAAGGTATGGTCCCCATTATTCTGTTTGTAGCTATATTGCTTCATTGCCATTGTAAATCTCCCAAACCAAGCACGAGGAGATTGTTTGAGCCCATATAATGCCTTTTTCAGTTTACATACCTCATTTTCTTGAAAACCATCAGAGAACCCTGGTGGGGGTTCCATATATACCTCTTCTTCCAAGTCTCCATGTAAGAAATCATTATTTACATCAAATTGATGAAGAGGCTAATCTTTATTCACGGCTATTGAAAGTAAAACTCTGATAGTGTCAATCTTTGCAACCAGAGAGAACGTTTCAGAGTAATCTATACCATATGTTTGTGTATATCCTTTGGCAACCAATCTTGCCTTGTGTCGCTCAATGGTGCCATCGGATTTATATTTTATATTAAACACCCATCTACACCCCACTTCTTTCTTCCCTTGTGGTAACACACAATTCTCCCATGTACCATTCCTTTTTAGAGCTTCCATTTCGGTATTCATTGCCTCATGTCATTCAGTCATCTTCGTAGCTTCTTGAGCTGTTTTAGGGATTTGTTGAGAGATAATAGTAGCTGAAAACGCCTTTGCAATCTGCGTCATTCCTTTCTTGTCCGTCTTTACCGGATATGTAGAAGTACGAGAAACATGTTCCGGTGAATACCGGTCAGGAGGAACCCCTCTATTTTTTCTTGGGGGAAGAACCCGAGTTTGAGTTTCAACAAATGAACTTCCTGAAATGTCATGGTTAGTAGCATTTTGTGAATTATGACATTGTAAATTATTTACTTCTTGATGGATATTTTCTTCAGCTGATTCACTGGTAGTATCCATGGCATTTATTTCTTGTTGGACATTATCTTCGGGAGAATCATTGGTGGTAAGAACTGCCTCGTCAGTCTCCTTTATGTTGGAAGAGGCGTGTTCAGTGGCGCCATCTACCGACTCTGTCGGCACATCCTCAAAGTAACTTTTATATAGCAACCAGTCGAGTAATTCACTTACTTTCTCCCCCTGAGCACGAGATTGGTGGTCAAAAAAATAATCGGATTCTAAGAAGTCACGGTCCATGGTGACATAGATTCGACGAGTAACTGGATTGTAACACCGATAGCCCATTTGATGGACACCATACCCAACGAATACACACTTTTCAACACACGGATTAAGTTTGTTTTGAATAGTTTTAGGGATATGAACAAACACCGAACAACCAAAGACACAAGGTGGTAAGGTCATAACAGATGGAATAGTAACTTGGGTGGCAAGCACTTGTAATAGAGTATTATTTCCTAGACATCGGGTTGGTAGACGATTTGCAAGATACATGGCTGTAGCAAGAGCTTCTGGCCAAAGAGAATGAGGAACTCTAGATTCAATCATAATAGCACGAGTTTTTTCAAGTAAAGTACGATTTTTTCGTTTTGAAATACCGTTTTGTTGAGATGTGTTTGGACAAGTGGTTTGATGGATAAGACCATTTGTTTTGAAAAAATTATGCATTGTCTAATTGACAAACTATGTTCTATTATCAGAACGGAGAATCTATATATTTGTTTTTCAAATTGAGTCAAAATCATTTTGTAAAAACAAACAAATCCGATTTATGTTTCATGAAGTATATCCAAGTCATTCTTGAGAAATCATCCAAAAATAAAACAAAGTATCTGATTTTATTGTTAGTGGAATTTGGTGATGGACTCCAAACATTAGAATGGATTAGAAAAAAAAGCATAATCAACTCTAGTATTACTTTGATTAAATGAGACCCTCCAAGATACCAAATTACCTACAAGAAGAGTAAAGTAGCCAGCAGTTGATCGCTTGTCGTTAGGATTCCCTCCCCAATCAGCATCTGTGAATACTTCAACATCAAGGTGTCCATTTTTCTTTAAAAATATGCCTCTTCCTGGTGTACCTTTGAGATATCGAATAATCCTCATTACTGCCTCCATATGGTGTTCCTGAGGATGATTCGTGAACTGGCTAACTACTCTCACCGCGTATGCTATGTCGGGTCGAGTGTAAGCCAGGTAAATCAATTTTCTCACCAAACTTTGGTACCTTTTTTTACTCGCTGGTCTGGCCCCTTCAATTATCTTTAGTTTGTGATTCACAACCATAGGAGTGTCATTTGGTTTGCAATCCACCATGCCAACTTCAGCTAATAAATCCAATATATATTTCTGTTGGGAGATATAATCCCTCCTCTTGACCTAAGAACCTCGATTCCTAGGAAATACTTTAATCCCCCAAGGTCTTTCATTTCGAACTCCTTGAAGATGTTTTTCCTAAGAGAGCTAATTTTTTCTTCGTCATTCCCCGTTATAATCATATCGTCGACATATATTATAAGACATGTGACTAATTCTTCTCTCTTTTTGTAAAACAAGGTATGGTCCCCATTACTCTGTTTGTAGCTATATTGCTTCATTGCCATTGTAAATCTCCCAAACCAAGCACGAGGAGACTGTTTGAGCCCATATAATGCCTTTTTCAGTTTACATACCTCATTTTCTTGAAAACCATCAGAGAACCCTGGTGGGGGTTCCATATATACCTCTTCTTCCAAGTCTCCATGTAAGAAATCATTATTTACATCAAATTGATGAAGAGGCTAATCTTTATTCACGGCTATTGAAAGTAAAACTCTGATAGTGTCAATCTTTGCAACCGGAGAGAACGTTTTAGAGTAATCTATACCATATGTTTGTGTATATCCTTTGGCAACCAATCTTGCCTTGTGTCGCTCAATGGTGCCATCGGATTTATATTTTATATTAAACACCCATCTACACCCCACTTCTTTCTTCCCTTGTGGTAACACACAATTCTCCCATGTACCATTCTTTTTTAGAGCTTCCATTTCGGTATTCATTGCCTCATGTCATTCAGTCATCTTCTTAGCTTCTTGAGCTGTTTTAGGGATTTGTTGAGAGATAATAGTAGCCGAAAACTCCTTTGCAATCTGCGTCATTCCTTTCTTGTCCGTTTTTACCGGATATGTAGAAGTACGAGAAACATGTTCCGGTGAATACCGGTCAGGAGGAACCCCTCTATTTTTTCTTGGGGGAAGAAACCGAGTTTGAGTTTCAACAAATGAACTTCCTGAAATGTCATGGTCAGTAGCATTTTGTGAATTATGACATTGTAAATTATTTACTTCTTGATGGATATTTTCTTCAGCTGATTCACTGGTAGTATCCATGGCATTTATTTCTTGTTGGACATTATCTTCGGGAGAATCATTGGTGGTAAGAACTGCCTCGTCAGTCTCCTTTATGTTGGAAGAGGCGTGTTCGGTGGCGCCATCTACCGACTCTGTCGGCACATCCTCAAAGTAACTTTCATATAGCAACCAGTCGAGTAATTCACTTACTTTCTCCCCCTGAGCACGAGATTGGTGGTCAAAAAAATAATCGGATTCTAAGAAGTCACGGTCCATGGTGACATAGATTCGACGAGTAACTGGATTGTAACACCGATAGCCCATTTGATGGACACCATACCCAACGAATACACACTTTTCAGCACACGGATTAAGTTTGTTTTGAATAGTTTTAGGGATATGAACAAACACCGAACAACCAAAGACACAAGGTGGTAAGGTCATAACAGATGGAATTGTAACTTGGGTGGCAAGCACTTGTAATAGAGTATTATTTCCTAGACATCGGGTTGGTAGACGATTTGCAAGATACATGGCTGTAGCAAGAGCTTCTGGCCAAAGAGAATGAGGAACTCTAGATTGAATCATAATAGCACGAGTTTTTTCAAGTAAAGTACGATTTTTTCGTTTTGAAGTACCGTTTTGTTGAGGTGTGTTTGGACAAGTGGTTTGATGGATAAGACCATTTGTTTTGAAAAACTTATGCATTGTCTAATTGACAAACTCTGTTCCATTATCAGAACGGAGAATCTATATATTTGTTTTTCAAATTGAGTCAAAATCATTTTGTAAAAACAAACAAATCCGATTTATGTTTCATGAAGTATATCCAAGTCATTCTTGAGAAATCATCCAAAAATAAAACAAAGTATCTGATTTTATTGTTAGTGGAATTTGGTGCTGGACTCCAAACATCAGAATGGATTAGCAAAAAAGCATAATCAACTCTAGTATTACTTTGATTAAATGAGACCCTCCAAGTTACCAAGTTACCTACAAGAAGAGTAAAGTAGCCAGCAGTTGATCGCTTGTCGTTAGGATTCCCTCCCCAATCAGCATCTGTGAATACTTCAACATCAAGGTGTCCATTTTTCTTAAAAAATATGCCTCTTCCTGGTGTACCTTTGAGATATCGAATAATCCTCATTACTGCCTCCATATGGTGTTCCTGAGGATGATTCGTGAACTGGCTAACTACTCTCACCGCGTATGCTATGTCGGGTCGAGTGTAAGCCAGGTAAATCAATTTTCTCACCAACCTTTGGTACCTTTTTTTACTCGCTGGTCTGGCCCCTTCAATTATCTTTAGTTTGTGATTCACAACCATAGGAGTGTCATTTGGTTTGCAATCCACCATGCCAACTTCAGCTAATAAATCCAATATATATTTCTGTTGGGAGATATAATCCCTCCTCTTGACCTAAGAACCTCGATTCCTAGGAAATACTTTAATCCCCCAAGGTCTTTCATTTCGAACTCCTTGAAGATGTTTTTCCTAAGAGAGCTAATTTTTTCTTCGTCATTCCCCGTTATAATCATATCGTCGACATATATTATAAGACAGGTGACTAATTCTTCTCTCTTTTTGTAAAACAAGGTATGGTCCCCATTATTCTGTTTGTAGCTATATTGCTTCATTGCCATTGTAAATCTCCCAAACCAAGCACGAGGAGACTGTTTGAGCCCATATAATGCCTTTTTCAGTTTACATACCTCATTTTCTTGAAAACCATCAGAGAACCCTGGTGGGGGTTCCATATATACCTCTTCTTCCAAGTCTCCATGTAAGAAATCATTATTTACATCAAATTGATGAAGAGGCTAATCTTTATTCACGGCTATTGAAAGTAAAACTCTGATAGTGTCAATCTTTGCAACCAGAGAGAACGTTTCAGAGTAATCTATACCATATGTTTGTGTATATCCTTTGGCAACCAATCTTGCCTTGTGTCGCTCAATGGTGCCATCGGATTTATATTTTATATTAAACACCCATCTACACCCCACTTCTTTCTTCCCTTGTGGTAACACACAATTCTCCCATGTACCATTCCTTTTTAGAGCTTCCATTTCGGTATTCATTGCCTCATGTCATTCAGTCATCTTCTTAGCTTCTTGAGCTGTTTTAAGGATTTGTTGAGAGATAATAGTAGCTGAAAACGCCTTTGCAATCTGCGTCATTCCTTTCTTGTCCGTCTTTACCGGATATGTAGAAGTACGAGAAACATGTTCCGGTGAATACCGGTCAGGAGGAACCCCTCTATTTTTTCTTGGGGGAAGAACCCGAGTTTGAGTTTCAACAAATGAACTTCCTGAAATGTCATGGTCAGTAGCATTTTGTGAATTATGACATTGTAAATTATTTACTTCTTGATGGATATTTTCTTCAGCTGATTCACTGGTAGTATCCATGGCATTTATTTCTTGTTGGACATTATCTTCGGGAGAATCATTGGTGGTAAGAACTGCCTCGTCAGTCTCCTTTATGTTGGAAGAGGCGTGTTCGGTGGCGCCATCTACCGACTCTGTCGGCACATCCTCAAAGTAACTTTCATATAGCAACCAGTCGAGTAATTCACTTACTTTCTCCCCCTGAGCACGAGATTGGTGGTCAAAAAAATAATCGGATTCTAAGAAGTCACGGTCCATGGTGACATAGATTCGACGAGTAACTGGATTGTAACACCGATAACCCATTTGATGGACACCATACCCAACGAATACACACTTTTCAGCACACGGATTAAGTTTGTTTTGAATAGTTTTAGGGATATGAACAAACACCGAACAACCAAAGACACAAGGTGGTAAGGTCATAACAGATGGAATAGTAACTTGGGTGGCAAGCACTTGTAATAGAGTATTATTTCCTAGACATCGGGTTGGTAGAAGATTTGCAAGATACATGGCTGTAGCAAGAGCTTCTGGCCAAAGAGAATGAGGAACTCTAGATTGAATCATAATAGCACGAGTTTTTTCAAGTAAAGTACGATTTTTTCGTTTTGAAGTACCGTTTTGTTGAGGTGTGTTTGGACAAGTGGTTTGATGGATAAGACCATTTGTTTTGAAAAAATTATGCATTGTCTAATTGACAAACTCTGTTCCATTATCAGAACGGAGAATCTATATATTTGTTTTTCAAATTGAGTCAAAATCATTTTGTAAAAACAAACAAATCCGATTTATGTTTCATGAAGTATATCCAAGTCATTCTTGAGAAATCATCCAAAAATAAAACAAAGTATCTGATTTTATTGTTAGTGGAATTTGGTGCTGGACTCCAAACATCAGAATGGATTAGAAAAAAAAGCATAATCAACTCTAGTATTACTTTGATTAAATGAGACCCTCCAAGTTACCAAATTACCTACAAGAAGAGTAAAGTAGCCAGCAGTTGATCGCTTGTCGTTAGGATTCCCTCCCCAATCAGCATCTGTGAATACTTCAACATCAAGGTGTCCATTTTTCTTAAAAAATATGCCTCTTCCTGGTGTACCTTTGAGATATCGAATAATCCTCATTACTGCCTCCATATGGTGTTCCTGAAGATGATTCGTGAACTGGCTAACTACTCTCACCGCGTATGCTATGTCGGGTCGAGTGTAAGCCAGGTAAATCAATTTTCTCACCAATCTTTGGTACCTTTTTTTACTCGCTGGTCTGGCCCCTTCAATTATCTTTAGTTTGTGATTCACAACCATAGGAGTGTCATTTGGTTTGCAATCCACCATGCCAACTTCAGCTAATAAATCCAATATATATTTCTGTTAGGAGATATAATCCCTCCTCTTGACCTAAGAACCTCGATTCCTAGGAAATACTTTAATCCCCCAAGGTCTTTCATTTCGAACTCCTTGAAGATGTTTTTCCTAAGAGAGCTAATTTTTTCTTCGTCATTCCCCGTTATAATCATATCGTCGACATATATTATAAGACATGTGACTAATTCTTCTCTCTTTTTGTAAAACAAGGTATGGTCCCCATTACTCTGTTTGTAGCTATATTGCTTCATTACCATTGTAAATCTCCCAAACCAAGCACGAGGAGACTGTTTGAGCCCATATAATGCCTTTTTCAGTTTACATACCTCATTTTCTTGAAAACCATCAGAGAACCCTGGTGGGGGTTCCATATATACCTCTTCTTCCAAGTCTCCATGTAAGAAATCATTATTTACATCAAATTGATGAAGAGGCTAATCTTTATTCACGGCTATTGAAAGTAAAACTCTGATAGTGTCAATCTTTGCAACCGGAGAGAACGTTTCAGAGTAATCTATACCATATGTTTGTGTATATCCTTTGGCAACCAATCTTGCCTTGTGTCGCTCAATGGTGCCATCGGATTTATATTTTATATTAAACACCCATCTACACCCCACTTCTTTCTTCCCTTGTGGTAACACACAATTCTCCCATGTACCATTCCTTTTTAGAGCTTCCATTTCGGTATTCATTGCCTCATGTCATTCAGTCATCTTCTTAGCTTCTTGAGCTGTTTTAGGGATTTGTTGAGAGATAATAGTAGCTGAAAACGCCTTTGCAATCTGCGTCATTCCTTTCTTGTCCGTTTTTACCGGATATGTAGAAGTACGAGAAACATGTTCCGGTGAATACCGGTCAGGAGGAACCCCTCTATTTTTTCTTGGGGGAAGAACCCGAGTTTGAGTTTCAACAAATGAACTTCCTGAAATGTCATGGTCAGTAGCATTTTGTGAATTATGACATTGTAAATTATTTACTTCTTGATGGATATTTTCTTCAGCTGATTCACTGGTAGTATCCATGGCATTTATTTCTTGTTGGACATTATCTTCGGGAGAATCATTGGTGGTAAGAACTGCCTCGTCAGTCTCCTTTATGTTGGAAGAGGCGTGTTCGGTGGCGCCATCTACCGACTCTGTCGGCACATCCTCAAAGTAACTTTCATATAGCAACCAGTCGAGTAATTCACTTACTTTCTCCCCCTGAGCACGAGATTGGTGGTCAAAAAAATAATCGGATTCTAAGAAGTCACGGTCCATGGTGACATAGATTCGACGAGTAACTGGATTGTAACACCGATAGCCCATTTGATGGACACCATACCCAACGAATACACACTTTTCAGCACACGGATTAAGTTTGTTTTGAATAGTTTTAGGGATATGAACAAACACCGAACAACCAAAGACACAAGGTGGTAAGGTCATAACAGATGGAATAGTAACTTGGGTGGCAAGCACTTGTAATAGAGTATTATTTCCTAGACATCGGGTTGGTAGACGATTTGCAAGATACATGGCTGTAGCAAGAGCTTCTGGCCAAAGAGAATGAGGAACTCTAGATTCAATCATAATAGCACGAGTTTTTTCAAGTAAAGTACGATTTTTTCGTTTTGAAGTACCGTTTTGTTGAGGTGTGTTTGGACAAGTGGTTTGATGGATAAGACCATTTGTTTTGAAAAAATTATGCATTGTCTGATTGACAAACTATGTTCCATTATCAGAACGGAGAATCTATATATTTGTTTTTCAAATTGAGTCAAAATCATTTTGTAAAAACAAACAAATCCGATTTATGTTTCATGAAGTATATCCAAGTCATTCTTGAGAAATCATCCAAAAATAAAACAAAGTATGTGATTTTATTGTTAGTGGAATTTGGTGCTGGACTCCAAACATCAGAATGGATTAGAAAAAAAAGCATAATCAACTCTAGTATTACTTTGATTAAATGAGACCCTCCAAGTTACCAAATTACCTACAAGAAGAGTAAAGTAGCCAGCAGTTGATCGCTTGTCGTTAGGATTCCCTCCCCAATCAGCATCTGTGAATACTTCAACATCAAGGTGTCCATTTTTCTTAAAAAATATGCCTCTTCCTGGTGTACCTTTGAGATATCGAATAATCCTCATTACTGCCTCCATATGGTGTTCCTGAAGATGATTCGTGAACTGGCTAACTACTCTCACCGCGTATGCTATGTCGGGTCGAGTGTAAGCCAGGTAAATCAATTTTCTCACCAAACTTTGGTACCTTTTTTTACTCGCTGGTCTGGCCCCTTCAATTATCTTTAGTTTGTGATTCACAACCATAGGAGTGTCATTTGGTTTGCAATCCACCATGCCAACTTCAGCTAATAAATCCAATATATATTTCTGTTAGGAGATATAATCCCTCCTCTTGACCTAAGAACCTCGATTCCTAGGAAATACTTTAATCCCCCAAGGTCTTTCATTTCGAACTCCTTGAAGATGTTTTTCCTAAGAGAGCTAATTTTTTCTTCGTCATTCCCCGTTATAATCATATCGTCGACATATATTATAAGACATGTGACTAATTCTTCTCTTTTTTTGTAAAACAAGGTATGGTCCCCATTACTCTGTTTGTAGCTATATTGCTTCATTACCATTGTAAATCTCCCAAACCAAGCACGAGGAGACTGTTTGAGCCCATATAATGCCTTTTTCAGTTTACATACCTCATTTTCTTGAAAACCATCAGAGAACCCTGGTGGGGGTTCCATATATACCTCTTCTTCCAAGTCTCCATGTAAGAAATCATTATTTACATCAAATTGATGAAGAGGCTAATCTTTATTCACGGCTATTGAAAGTAAAACTCTGATAGTGTCAATCTTTGCAACCGGAGAGAACGTTTTAGAGTAATCTATACCATATGTTTGTGTATATCCTTTGGCAACCAATCTTGCCTTGTGTCGCTCAATGGTGCCATCGGATTTATATTTTATATTAAACACCCATCTACACCCCACTTCTTTCTTCCCTTGTGGTAACACACAATTCTCCCATGTACCATTCTTTTTTAGAGCTTCCATTTCGGTATTCATTGCCTCATGTCATTCAGTCATCTTCTTAGCTTCTTGAGCTGTTTTAGGGATTTGTTGAGAGATAATAGTAGCCGAAAACTCCTTTGCAATCTGCGTCATTCCTTTCTTGTCCGTTTTTACCGGATATGTAGAAGTACGAGAAACATGTTCCGGTGAATACCGGTCAGGAGGAACCCCTCTATTTTTTCTTGGGGGAAGAACCCGAGTTTGAGTTTCAACAAATGAACTTCCTGAAATGTCATGGTCAGTAGCATTTTGTGAATTATGACATTGTAAATTATTTACTTCTTGATGGATATTTTCTTCAGCTGATTCACTGGTAGTATCCATGGCATTTATTTCTTGTTGGACATTATCTTCGGGAGAATCATTGGTGGTAAGAACTGCCTCGTCAGTCTCCTTTATGTTGGAAGAGGGGTGTTCGGTGGCGCCATCTATCGACTCTGTCGGCACATCCTCAAAGTAACTTTCATATAGCAACCAGTCGAGTAATTCACTTACTTTCTCCCCCTGAGCACGAGATTGGTGGTCAAAAAAATAATCGGATTCTAAGAAGTCACGGTCCATGGTGACATAGATTCGACGAGTAACTGGATTGTAACACCGATAACCCATTTGATGGACACCATACCCAACGAATACACACTTTTCAGCACACGGATTAAGTTTGTTTTGAATAGTTTTAGGGATATGAACAAACACCGAACAACCAAAGACACAAGGTGGTAAGGTCATAACAGATGGAATTGTAACTTGGGTGGCAAGCACTTGTAATAGAGTATTATTTCCTAGACATCGGGTTGGTAGACGATTTGCAAGATACATGGTTGTAGCAAGAGCTTCTGGCCAAAGAGAATGAGGAACTCTAGATTCAATCATAATAACACGAGTTTTTTCAAGTAAAGTATGATTTTTTTCGTTTTGAAGTATCGTTTTGTTGAGGTGTGTTTGGACAAGTGGTTTGATGGATAAAACCATTTGTTTTGAAAAAATTATGCATTGTCTGATTGACAAACTCTTCCATTATTAGAACGGAGAATCTGTATATTTGTTTTTCAAATTGAGTCAAAATCATTTTGTAAAAACAAACAAATCCGATTTATGTTTCATGAAGTATATCCAAGTCATTCTTGAGAAATCATCCAAAAATAAAACAAAGTATCTGATTTTATTGTTAGTGGAATTTGGTGCTGGACTCCAAACATCAGAATGTATTAGCAAAAAAGCATAATCAACTCTAGTATTACTTTGATTAAATGAGACCCTGCGATTTTTTGCAAGAATGCAGGTTTCACATTTCTCATGAATGGAATTATTCAAAAAAAAAGACTAGGAAACAAACTTTTGAGATAGCTAAAAGAAGGATGACCAAATCTTCGGTGCCATAACCAAAGTTTCCTTTCGGTTTTTCTGTGAGCAAGCATGGCATGTCCGTTATGAACTACATCATCAACATAATAGAGACCTCCTTGTTCGGTATCACGCCCAATGATCTCCTTCGTACGAATGTCCTGTAAAATGTAAAAAAATGGATACATAAGAACCACACAGTTGAGTTGTTTTGTCACTTGACTAACAGATAATAACTTTAAAGATAGTGAAGGAGTGTAGAGGCGGTTTTTAATTTCCATTTTTTCCGAAAAAATAATTCAACCTCCCCCTTTGACTTCACAAATTTCTCCACTAGCAGTCTCAATATGGGACTTCTTTTGAGATGACATGTCACCAAAGTCTTTAGGATCATAAGACATGGTGTTCGTAGCCCTGCAATCAAAGATCCAATTCATTGATTTCTCAAACCCTTTACCTCCAAGTTTTTCATAGGAGTTCGCCGTCATTCCTCCAAAACAAGAGCCACTTCCTTGCTCATTTTTAGTCGGATCTTCACTGCCACTTGTAGACAAAGCCCGTTTGACATTAGATCTGAAACACTGGTTATTTTCCTCCTTATGACCGTCTTCCCACCATTCTTGATAGCCAACAAGCTGGAAACATGTCTCTTTAGTGTGTTTCTTCATCCCACAATGAGTGCAATACAACTTGGATTTATCTTCTTTCTCTTTGGATCAGAATTTAAACCTCTGTGCAGAATCTTAGCAGCCAAACCCATTCCAATTGCAATCGAGTCACTATCAGAAGAACTTGATTTTAGTATATTAAGCCTGGCTACTTCCCTTCGTATTATAGCATATGTTGTTTCCACGGAAGGAAGAGGATCCTTTTTCAGGATATCTCTCTTGACTGGTTCAAGCTTGTCATTAATTACAATTAGCAATTGATAGATTCTTTGTTCTTGAGTCTTCTTATTGTAGATCTGAATGTATTCTGGGTCTTTCATAGGGTTCGGATCTCTCCTATCTATAGACATCCAGATGTTCTACAGTTTGTTCCACAAGTCTTCTAATGTATCGGACCCTTGCCTTAATGAATTAGCCCTCTTATGAAAGTCAAACACATGTAACGAATCTGTACCAGAACTGTATGTGGTGGCTAACCCATCCCAGAGGGCTTTTGCAGTGGGATATTGCGAGATATTATTCACCAAGCTGGATTCAAGATTCTGGATAATCCATGTGAAAACACATTGATCATCTTGTTCCCACCTTGTATATGTTTTATCAGTTTTGGATGGAGGTGTCGGCTCCTCTGTAATGTGAGAACCTCTCCCCCTTCCCCCAATTGCTTTCTTCATCAGGTTTTCCCATAGGGCATAGTTTTCACCACCGAGTTTAATCCCTAGGGATAAATTCTTGGGGTTAGTTGTTTGTTGTTGTATTTCGAGACCAATTCTCAGAATGGAAGCAATCTACATTGTTAATTCATCAGGGATTTGACTGACCACGACTTCATTGCCAACCATCTTTATTGAGAATGTTCAGAATTCCCAGAATCACATGTGCTCTGATACCATATTAAAAAACAAAGAGAGAAGTAGTCGCAGGAAGCGGCTAGGGTTTTGTGTTTATTAGAAAATGTTCTTTTTTGTATTGAACTGTTTTTTTTATATTGCAAACCCAAGTAAGGCTCTCAATATATAGAGAACTTAGAGACATATACAAGGAAACTTAATACACTGAATATTCTAACAATATCCAAACATGACAAATATTTTTAATACTATGCAGCGTGAATGTGTTACATGCTAGCGCACTAAAAACATGTTATTGCGTGAATATTCTAACACAAACTATATGAGTTTGTACATTACCTTTTGACGTTGAGATGTTGAATAACTATGGAAGTGACATTGACATAGAACATTACACAACAATCAAAATAATTAAATGTATTTATAACGAACAAATAATCACATATTGACATATAACAAGTTGAATAAACAGAAGATCATACGGGTAACCTGAAATATATTACATTATGTATGTGTATTCATCATTCAACTTTAGACATCATATTTATTTTATAATAAGGTGAAATTTTGTACAATAAAAAGAGAATAAAATAAACACTTATTATATTTTTAACTATGATAACGAAATTTTGTTACTTGGTTTGAGAAATCTAATCATACACTTTGAATGTGGATTCCATCGAAATTGTAAAAGTGATAGAAATATTTTTTTGGTTATATTGTGATAATAATTTAAATTTTAATATTAAAATATATTGATATGAATCTGATTAAATTCAAGCATATAAATAACAAATTCATGTTTGTTGAGGAAAGTTCAAAATTTTCAAATTAATATACATCACTTCGAAAGAAAGTAAATGGTAGTGGATCTTCTAACTAAAAAACTTAAAACTTAAAACAATTATAAACTAATCAGTCTAAGATTTCTTTTGTGAAAGAAAATAAAAAAAATATAAACATGATATAATATAAAACAAAAAAAAACAAAAATGTAATCAAATAAAAAACTTGTAACCCTTTAAAATATTGGTTTTATCAATTATTTTATAAAATTATCAGAGTTATCTTTAAAAAATGAACATTCAAATTTAAAATCACCATTAAAATTTTCAATACACTTCCAAAAAATTAAATCATAAAAACGATAGAAAAATATAATTCTTTTATTTATACGGTTTCTTGTTAAACTATAAATTATAAATTAAATAATTCAAAAACAATCAATTTAACCTCCTAGTCTCTCCATCATCTCCTTTGGTTTGTCCAGTCGTGAAGGTTACACGTGCAAAATTGGTTTGGTCTATTGTTACCTTGCCTTTGTCTGAGGGGGGGGACCTTGAGATTCTATACCTAAAAATATGGAATTAGGTGTTCATCCTCAAACATTTGTGGTATATCGTTAGTAAAAACAAAATTTTAATCTGGTATGACTAGATTAACTGTGAAAAGATTAAAGATAACAATTTATGGTCTTTAAAGATTTATTATTCTCCCTCCTAGACTTGGAGTACAATTATAAATCTTAGGTCACTCACTAGCAAATTGAAAATGGTTGCGATTGGTAACGGGGAGATTAATTTATGGTATGATTTGTGGCTGCTCTTAACCTCTTTGGTTAACCACTATAATAATATAGTTCAATATTCTAGACTGGAGAGCAATCTCAAGATTTCTGATATCATTTAGGGTGGTCTCTGGAATTAGCTGACACAATTAAAGTCTGCCAATAGAAACCATCGAAACTTACAGAAGATCAAATATATCATTCTATATATCCCTCCTTCTAATATCAACTGAGTTGATGTGCGTTGTAGGTCTTGTAAGACTAAGAATGTAAAATTCAAAATTAAATATACCTACGATGTAATATGTATATCCAAACCTATTTATCGATGGACGAGGTTAATATGACATAAATATAGTATCACACATCCTTCTTTTATCTTTTGGCTTGCTATCTCGGGTAAGTTATCTATCTGAGACAAGTTCATCAATCGGGGTATAAAATCATTTCCTAATTGTGTGTTCTGTAATTTCGATGATGAAACTATTAACCATATTTTTTATGAGTGTACTTATATGTATGGTATCTAGACTACTGACAACACCAAACATGGATTCATTTTTTATGACGGGGATTGGCCCTCATGGGATATGGTGTCTTCGAATTGGTCTATCATCGGATACCACCATATTTGGCGTGTCTGCTTTGGTGCGATCATTTAACATATTTGGGGAGAACTTAAGAATATTTGGATCTCTTCCCTTCCTCGCCTCAGTGTGTCGCCCCGTGTGCTTTCTGACCTTCGGTTTAGATTCCTACGGTCCAAGGTGGTTTGACCGATGTAATCTTGTGCTCGATTTTCACTTAATTTTTTTTGTAGGAGCATCCTCGCTGTCGTGGTTGTTTTATGAAATTTTATTTGTATTTCCTTTCCTCTCACTGGTTGCATTTGGTTCTACCGTCGTTGGCTTACTCATGCCCTCGTTATGCGACTCACTCCTATTTTCCCATTCATTTAGCTGCATTTGGTTCTCCCTTTTTTGGCTTGTCCATGCTCTCGTTATGCAATTCGCTCCTATCTTCCCCTTCATTTACGGAAGATATTGTAGTCTTTTGGTTTAGTGTTTTGGTCTTTCAACACTCAAATTCCTTTATGTCGTTCTTATTTTTCTTATATCTCTGATTTTCATCATCATTCATACATTTGTCGATTTTTTAGGGTTCCCTCACCTAACCTTTATGTAAGTCCATACATTTCGATTAGAATTTGAGATTATTTGAATCGGAATCGGTTGGATTAGCGGACCGTCCCGACCGACTCGCTAAAAGAGTCGAATTTAAATTTTGGACCGAAGCCAGTCCGCCAAGGCATCGGTCAGACTAATCTGATCCAAATATGTTGTATTCGGTTAAGACCTTCAAAACATTTTAAAAGTTTTGCTGTATATTAAATTCTATGCTTCTAATTTTATTAATATATTAAATTTACAAGTGACTGATTGTATCTTATTTATTTACTTATGTTATATTTATATATTTATTTTTTTTATTTTTTTTATTTGGATATTAAATATTATAAACTAAAATCAAATCATATATATATCAAAACAAAATAATAATCTGATTTTGTTTGATATTATTGCTCTAAATCATTAATCGGTCTCGTTCAAATATCAGTTTGTTAACCGCTCAATAACATTATCGATAAGTTTCAGACGAATTTTATCGAACCGATCGTGGACAGGTTTTACCGAACTGTTGGACGGGTTATAAGGTTGAATAACTTGTATATTTTTTTTATAATACCAACTTTAAAATATGTTCTATTTATAAGTTTGAATAATATTTTTATTTAACTTAATGTTTTATTTAAAATATACTCCTATATTTTTAAAAATAATAATTGCACCAATAATACCTCTTTTTCGTAAATTTATACTCCACTGTCAGTGAGTAAGCATTTTTGTAGGTCAAGTCATATGTGAACGCAATTTCATAGAGTCAATCACTCATAGATTTTCAAACTGCCGCTCGTATATTCTGAATAGAGGTGTCAAACGGTTTGAACCAGCACCAACCCGCACCGTTTAAGTCTGAACCACGGGTTGCAGTCCTGGCGGGTTGCGGTCTCGGCGGGTTGCGGTCTCGGCGGGTTGCGGTCCTGGCGGGTTGCTCTTATGCGGTCCTGACGGTCTGGCGGTCCTGCCAGGTTGCAGTCGTAATGGGCCAGTTTCACAGTTAAACCGCCAGTTCAAACCACCAGACGAACCATTTACGAGCCGTTTACCAGTTCAAACCATCAGCCAAACCATTTAACCATTTAAGAACCGTTTATCAGAATATATTATAATGTTATTTAAAATTAATTTGTAAGTGTTAATTGAATCTAATTTCAATAATTGAGTTAATTATTCTATTTCATGTATTTTAATTTAAATATGTTATCATTTTAATCGAAATTTTATGATCATCAATTATATTTTAAAAAAATAATTGTAATTTGATTTTGATACGTTTGAATAATATATTACTATTAAATAATATATACCTATTAGACATATAATTGTATTAAAATTTTAAATTATTAGGTGATTCTTTAGATTCTTTCAAGCTTGAAGTGTTTATGGTTAGATGAATTATATAGTTTATTGTATTTTCGAACTATTCAATATTAGAAGTTTATATGCATAAACATAAATTACTTGTAAGTTGTAAAGAACAAAATAAAAATTGAAAGCTAGGTAAGTGATTTAAATAACATTTAATAAAAAATAGAAGCAAAACAAACAATTCATTAAAAATAAAAACCAAACAAGTAACATAGTTGTTCAATCAAATAAAAAAGATAAACATTACAACGATAATGAAAATCAATTGCGAAAAACTAAGGAGCTTCATCGTTGTTGTTGTTGTTAGGTGGTTGACCTTGCAAATGCATGTTCTCCATCATCTGTCGCATATACTCCGACTGTTGGGCTTGAGAGTTTGCAAATCGCTCATTCCATTGATATTGTCCATGATGCCACTGCTCGTATTGACCATGCCACTGCTCGTATTGACCATGCCACTGCTGGAGGTGACCAAGTTGATCATTCACCCCTACTTGCCACTGCTGTATCTGGCTAAGCTGGTCATTTACCCCCCCTGCCAATTTTGAAATTCACCTTGCCATTTTGTAAAATCATCATGCCAAACCTTTTGTTGAGTATGCGCAAATTGCATATGATTCATTTGTTGAGTATGCGCAAACTCAGCAAATTCGCGATCGGTTCGTCTTTGTTGTGGCGGTACTCGCGAAGAACCACTAGCATTTGGATCGAAAGACACTTCAGCCTCAACTCGATACTGAGTAGGTGGATTTGGCGGTTTTGTAAGACCGTTCGCAATATATATCTGATTCAAGTCTTCTCTATGGTGGTTCCATGCCTCTAATTTCGAAATCAACTCTCCATCCCAAGAGTATATTTCCTGCAAACGCAAAGAGTTTCTACCTATAGCACTAGTCGGCCTCACCTTCACCGGAGTGTACATACTCACATGAGCTCCTTTCGAAACAAGCAATTTACTCAATATCATCCCATAAGGTAGTTTATCCGTACCACACCTCGCAGCCATATTTCGAATCATCAAGCTGGGTAAATTAATTATTCCCTGATTTCGAATCATAAAAGCAGTAACAAATGTTTGAATATATGAAAGCTGCGAATCATTGTTACTAGGTGGAAGAAATATACTATTTACCAATTTCAAAGCTAATTTCCCAATACCATCCAAATTACCCCGCATGGCTCGAAATTTACCGCTAATTTCCGGAGCTTCCGCACCAGGACAAGTAAGAATCTCTACCGCTTCTTCGTAAGACAAAGGCCAATCAGCACTCCATATCGTAGGGCGATAACTAATGGGAGGTAATTTATTACCGGTATAGATATCATGGGTTGGAACGGAAAAAAGATCGTAGAAATCAGTTTCAAAAAAACTAATGTCTTTACCATCAATCAAACAATTCATTCCTAAACCTCTTGGATCATTTTCGATTAATCTAGCCGTGGAATAAAACTTTCGCACTAGTTCTATATACCAATCACATTTGAATCTAGCTAGATTCATCCAACCTTGGCCATTAGTAGGCTCAATAAGTTTGAAAAATTTTTGCATACCCTCTATTTGGATCAGTTCCTCGTAGTTCATAAACATATCGGACCAAATTTTTGTTACACCTCGACCTCCTTGCTGATTACTACGGATGCGAATCTCCCCCTCGGGGCGATGTTCGATAGTCTCGCTCTCCGTTACCTCCTGCTCCATGGTTTGAAACAACATTTCTTCCACCTCTCTCAATTCGGAAGTGGTTGGTTCACTACGTCCACCTTTACGAGCATTCTTTTTTGTTTTCGAAGACATTTGCGAAACCTGAAATTTAAATACAGTTTGAAAAATATAAATTTTTTTTAGAGAAGTGTAGTAGAGAGAGGGGATAGATTTGTAGTGGAGAGGGAGAGATTTGTAGTGAAAAATATAGGAGGATGTAGGGTGTATTTATAGGGTAATTTTGTGTTTTTTTTTTTATTATTTTCTACTAGCCGTTTGATGACGTCAGCATGACGTCATCAAGCGGACCATCCGGCCACGCGTGCGGATGGTCCGCTTTTGGCCGTTGCCAACGGCTAGTTCGTTTGAACTAGCCATTGGTTGAACCGGGGCATCCGGATGATCGTCCGGATGCCCCGGTTCCAATTCGGACCATCCGGATCGATATCCGGATGGTCCGAATTGTCTGTCCGGGCGTCCGGGCGAAACTATCCGGATGCCCCGGATCATGTGTCCGGACCATCCGGATGCCCATCCGGATGGTCCGGGCGATTATTTTTTTTTGTTTTTTCGGTTTTTTTTTTGTTGGGTCTCCCCTATAAGTAGAGGAGACCCCAACACCAATACTCACACCTCTCAAACAACTCTCTACTTCTCTCTAAATCTATCTATTTGTTCGATAAGTTCTAGAAAACTACAATTAGTTATTTTACTTATTCTACTCCTACGTTCGAAATTGTTTGATTTTTGTTTTTCTGCAAATTGTTTCTTAGTTGTTATTAGTCTAAATTTAGTTGTTCTATCTTGTTATTAGTTTAAATTTAGTTGATCTATCTTGTTATTAGTCTAAATTGTGATTTTATTATTAGTATTTTATTGCATATTTGAAAAAAAAACTGTTATTAGTTTTAAAATGAATTCAAAACGTAGAAATACTGGGATAAACGCACCATCTAATGTGGATCTCAATACCATGGATGATTTTTCTACAGAATTCCCTCACGTTGACACACTCTCCTCCCGCGAAAGTGGTGGTGGAAGTACTAGTGGTGGGAGATCTCGTAAGAAAACATCTTGGATTTGGAAACACTATACTCTATCAGAAGATGGTTTGTATTGTATTTGTAAAGAGTGCAATAAACGTTATCTTCACGTAAATGGATCTAGAAATATGGGCACTAGCACTATGGTAAAACATTTATCGAAACATGAAATATTTGATCCTACAAAACCTAACCCAACTAATGTTTGCACGAACCCTCAAACAGGTCTTCCTTTTGAGTTTAACCACGATACGTATAGGGAAGAAACAATGATTTATGCAGTCGGTAGTTTACAACCATTTAGTTTTGGGGATTCTTGGAGATACGAAAATTGGATGCAAGCTGGGGTAAACCCACAGGCAACACGCATTCCACGTACCTCTTTGAGATCGCTAGCCTTTAAATATTATTTACAAAGAAAAAAAGAGATTATTCAAACTATGCAGACTTTGCCATGGAATGTTTCGATTACTAGTGACATAGCTACTTTTACTGATTTAGATATGATATGTGTTACCCTCCATTGGATGGACGCCCAATGGGTCCTCCAAAGGAGAATTATATGGTTTGAATCAATTGGGAAGCATACCGCACAAATAATTAGGGAGAGTATGATTGAATGCATGAATGTTTATGGCATTAAAAACAAGATTATGTCTATTTCGTTGGATAATGCATCTTCTAATATTAGTGCTATAACATTGCTTATACAAGATTGCACTCCCCCTTTTCCAAAATTGTTTCACACCAAATGTTTATGCCACGTACTTCAATTAATTGCGAAAGAAGGAATACGTATGGTTCAGGGTGATTATATTACCCCTATAAAAAATGGGATCCTATTTTGCTCGACATCCGCTGCTAAAAAAAGAGCTTTTAAAAAACTTGTTCTTTCAAATGGGAAAAAATATAAGAAACTTTTATTAGATGTCGAAACTAGATGGAATTCTACTTACACAATGCTTGCACGTACGCATGTTTTTAAAGAAGAGATAACGACGCTTTATAATACATATCGTGAAACACCAATTGAACCAGATCATTGGAAATTTTGTGCACACATGTTAAGATTTTTAAGACTTTTTAAAGAAAACACCCTAACCTTTTCTTCACAAAATCAACCTAATGCTCATTTGGCCCTTTTCACGATTGCTAATCTTGCCATGCATATGAATGAATTTAGATCACATTATGCATGCGTAGACATGGTGCCTGGAATGCAATATAAGTTCACAAAGTATTTTCATCCAATCCCTGATAGTTATTCATTTGCTTGCCTTTTAGATCCTTTTTCACGAAAAGAAAAATTTGAATTGCTAGTTGATTGCTTTTATAAATCTGTACGGTTTCCTACAGATATACCACCGACCGAACCAATTGACCCTCAAGGGTATATTAACGATACATATGATAGTTTGTATAATATCTATGATAAGTATGCTGCAAGATATACATCAAATACATCTACAAATGTAAGGAGTAGTAACAATAGGGGTAGAGGGAGAAATACTAACTATATTCAATTGGCAATGTTACGAAACAATGTTACAGAAACCCCTCAATCTGATAATGAGTTGTATAGATATTGGACCACTAGGTTTGATTTTACGAATTATCAAGACCAAGGTATTGAAGATATCATTGATGAGTTAATTGCTGTCAAAAGAATATATTTTGGATCTGGGACCTGATATGACTAGAGAGAGAAAGTGTAGAGAGATAAAGTAGAATCTGAGAAAGTAATATTCAATACCCCTTTTTTGGGCAAGTGGGTCATCCTTTTATAGTAAAATAAGGTGGACCCATTTAACCTATTAGTGGGCCGTTCATTGCATTTCAATGAAGCCCTTCTTATTATTACATTGTTGTAAATTAGTCCTTGAAAGACTTTAAACACTCGATTAATCCCATTAACTATTATCTACTGCATTTTTACCCCTATTGCTTGGATCGGCGGATTCCGCCCTCATCAGTAGCCCCCCAGTCTTCGGGAACTTCCAGGAGCGGAGACTTATGAAAAGGCTATCGCCGATCGTCCGACCTCATCAACCAATTCAGATCCTGTCGGCTTCTACTTCCCGATGCTCGGGGTTACTTCCTCTGACGTCTTCCCGCGCCTCGTCTTCTCGTTTTATGGGCTTCTAATCCTAAGCTTCTCTTGATGGGCCCGGTCCTTTTGTCTGGGCCTGGCTGCGACGGCCCACTTCTTTGCTGTGTTGTGGCGTGTGCTTACGTCAAATTCCGTCAGAGCCGGGTCGACACGTGTCACGAGCTAATAGGCCATCCTCCTGCCAGGCTAAAACCCCTAGAGGGACTCTTCGTCTTCCCGCTGTGTTTCTGTCGATTGATATCCCCCGCTCTTCCAAGCCTCCCTATAAATACCCCAAAGCCTTCTGTGTCTCTCAGAAGCTTTTTAGAGAGAGAAAACGCTGTCAGAGCATTTCTAGAGATAGAGAGAACATTCGCCCGACCCTTCCTTGTCTTGGTTCTCGTTGTATGAAACTCGGACGTTCACCGAAAAAACCAACCAAGAAAAAAGGATCTGAGTGGAGTTTCGAACAGTGGTCTAGTATTGGTGATAGAGCAGAGGAGTACCGACGCGCCGGTCTGATCTGGGGATCCAACTCCAAACCTTTCGTTCCCGCTCCACTTCCTCACGATCCTGTGCTAGGCACCCCGGTTCCCGCAGAAGTTTTCCTTGCTTCCGATCTTCCCGCTTCTACGACTCCCGAAGCAGGTCAATCTCCAGAGCCCATCATCCTTTCCTCTAGCGACAGTTCTTCTCATTCCCCGATAGTTCGTCCGGGAAATCCGACCCAATTTTCCACAAACCTGCCTGTACCCCGACGTGCTCGTAAATCCACTTTTCTGACTATGGGGGAAGACAAATTACTCCAGTACACGGAAGGAGGTAATAGTCCTGAAATGGTTCAGCTTACGCCCTCGATTAGAGGGTTTCGGACCGGTAATAACACTGCGGTCACTTTTTTAGGTCTGCCCAAAATGCAGCTAACACCCAAGCAGGTTGAAGAGGCTCATAAGGCCATGACTCGCGGTATTCCCGATGCTTCTTCTTCCCGGGTTCGGCCATCTGATACCAACGCCGCTGCCGACCGCTGCTCTGACCCAGTTCCGACCCATGAAGCTGGAGAGCCCGAAATCGATGTTGCTCCCGCGGGGGAGTGTGCTGCCGCAGCTTGCCACGCGGCTAATAACCAGGACGATCCCTGGCCCGAGGCGGTCAAAGCTGCTATTTCGACTAAGTACTTTGACTGGCTTTTGACCAGGGATGTGGTCTCTCTCTTCGAAGGGAAGTACCTCTACTTCCCTGAGTCCGAACATCAGGAGATGCTAATCCGCTGGGGAATCCCTGAGTGTGTCACCGTTCGATTCCCGAACCCGGGGGAGACGCCCGTTCACGCCAGGCCCAGAGAGATTGTGGTGTTCACTGAATTGTTCAACTGGGGTCTGCGCTTTCCTCTGGACCCCGAGATTGTACTCTACTTCCGCACTCTTCAAATCTGCCCATCGCAGCTGACTCCCAATGCATGGTACACCCTGATGTCCTGCATCATGGCTTCCCGCCTCTCTGGCCGAGCTATGCCGATGGAGGAGTATATCGCCATGTCGGGCCTGTCGAAATCCCCGAAGTCACCGTTCTTCTATTCCTCTCTTGGCAATAAATGGAAAATTGTCAACGACTTTTTAGAGGGGGACAAGGGATGGAAGCATCGGTTCGTATTCTTGAGCGGGTGCTGGGAGAACGGGCTTCCGTACACCAAGGAGAACCCGAGGCAACTGCTGCGGACCTGGGTTCATGATGGTACCGCCGATTTTTTTTTTTTTTTTTTTTTTTTTTTTAACGCGTACGATCTTTGCGTAGTGTCAAAGGACTGGCTGCAGGGGGTGAAGAAGGATCATTCGACATCCGCGGAAGATACGTTCGAGGTGCTGAAAAACTACGCCCGCCGGAATTGGGGTCGGGGCATGCATCGCACTTTCATGGACAAGAACTTGTTCATGAGCAACCTTTGGCGGTGCTCATCCGAGGCTCTGTCTATCGAACAGCTGCGGACACCTCCAAGTTTAGACGAAGTGATGGCCCGCACCGGTCGTCCCGGGTACATACTGTACCTCCCCAAGCGCAATAAGGCGCCCAGCAAACGCCCCAAGTCAGATGATGAAGGGGGGGAAGCAGAAGCTAGAACCGAGGCAGGGTGCGACCCGACCAGGACGGCGGCATCGGATGCGGAACGTCCCGAGGCGAGCCAAAATCCGACGGTAGCGCTGAAGAGGAAGACTCGTGCAGAAACGGAGGGATCCAAGCCAAAGAAGGCCAAAGCTGCAGAAAAGGATCGGATGGCCGTTCGTCCAGAGGTGATTGTTCCAAGGCCTGTTCTCTTGGATCATGTTGAAAGCGGGGGTCATACTACAGCCGACGTTATCCCTATCGCCGACGTTATCCCCATCGCAGAAGACACCGAGACCCCGGAGGCTGCAAGACCTGATGCTTCGTCGTCGAGCGGTCCTAAATTCCCGGTGCTGACGACAATGGGAAGCCCGCACCCTTTTCCGCTTCGGAGCACGGATGGGCTAGCGTTGTCGCTCTACAGCTTGCTGGTACCAGCTGCCTTGAAAGAGCGCCGGGCTAAGGAGCTTGGTAAAAAGTTATCCGCGGCGGAGGCTAAGATTTCTAGTCTGACCGCGCAGGTAAAGACTAACGAAGAGGCTTTGGTGGCGGCGGAAGGTCGGATTGCCGAGGCTGAGAGGCTAGCCACCGAAGCTAAGACGGCCGCGGAAACAGCAAAGCAGGCGATGGAGTCGGCGCAGAAAACCGCACAAACCGCGGAAGGCGCAGCGGCTGCCGCGGAGACGGCGAGGAAAGCCGCGGAAGACCGTGCCTCAGGCCTAGCATCGGAGGTTCAAAAGTTAAAATCCTCGAACGTAGCCTTCCTCGATCGATGCAGACTATGGTCGGACCAAGATGCCGCAGCCGCCAAAGCCGCCTATGTTCTGTCACTCCACAATCGGTACCCGGACCTTCGTCTTGGTTCGCTATGGCTGGACGTGCCGGAAAAGGATCGCCCCGAGGGAATTGTAGTGGAGGAGTCCGATGAGGCGGACGATGAAGAAGAAAACGAGGAAGACGGTGACGATGGGGACCAGTGATGCAATTCTCTTTATTTTTGTTTTTCTTTTTGTTGTTTTTGAAAATGTATGGTAAACCTTCGGGGGCTACGGCCCCCCAGATTTTGTATCGTACTATCTTATTTTGGGGGCCACGGGGCCCCCTGTGCGGATGATGATTTATTTTGTTACGTACAGTGTTCTATGCTTAAATCTTTGATGTTGGTTAGTTGATTTGTCATGCCCAGGAATTGTGACAACCAAAAATGTAGGTCGGTAAGACAGCTTAATCAGGTCTGTAAATCGGTTTTTCATCGAAGGTTAATCCAGAGGGTCTGGAAGGCTAACACGTAGATCGGTAAGAACCGAAAAACTCTTTGAAAGTTCAGTAGATCGATTTATCATCGAAAATCTTTCCAAAGGGTCGGAAAAATCAAAATGTAGATCGGTAAAAACCGAAAAACTCTGAGAGCTCTGTAGATCGAGTCATCATCGAAAATCTTTCCAACGGGTCGGAAAAATCAAAATGTAGATCGGTAAAAACCGAAAAACTCTTTGAAAGTTCTGTAGATCGATTTATCATCGAAAATCTTTCCAAAGGGTCGGAAAAATCAAAATGTAGATCGGTAAAAACCGAAAAACTCTGAGAGTTCTGGAAATCGATCGCAATAGAAACGATGGTGCCCAGCTCGTCAGCCGTCCACCGCCATATAATGAATTGATTTTTAAAAGGCAAAGAATTTTATAATCAATAATGCGGTTCGGGTTTTGATCGATGCCTCATTAAAACCTCCTTGCGCCACCAAGGTAGGAAAGAGTGCACCCCCGATCATTACAAATTTGACTAAAGGCAAAAGAATACGAAAATTAATCAAAAATTACAAACTATTCAAGATACAATTTCAGATGCTCAATATTCCACGGTAGCCTTAGGAGTTGTCCGAGACGGTTCTGTAGGCGGTACGTCCCGCTCCTGATTCTTTCGACTATTTCGTAAGGTCCCTCCCAGTTTGGTGCGAGTTTTCCGAGGCTCTTGTCTTTGGTGTGTAGAAAAACCCGTCGCAGAACCTTGTCTCCGACCTTAAACTCCCGACGACGGACTTTGGTGGCATACCGACTCCTCATTAAAGTCTGGTAGTGCAAAGAGCTTAAATGGGCGCGGCGGCGCTTTTCGTCAATGAGGTCGAGCTCTAGCCATCGGGTAGCATCATTCGCCTCCGGCTGATAAGTGCCGACCCTGAAAGAGGGAAAAATGGATTCCGCGGGGGTGACCGCGTCCATGCCATACACCAAGGCAAAGGGTGATTCCTGGGTTGCCGTGCGGGGTGTTGTTCTGTAAGCCCATAACACTTCCTGTAAGTAGTCGGGCCACTTGCCAGCCTTTCCCTCGAGATTCTTCCTGAGGCCATCCAGAACGGTTCGATTCGTGACTTCGACCTGGCCGTTCGCTTGCGGGTGAAAATGAGCAGAGAAACACTGTCGGATATTATGCGTGGCGCAGAACGCTTTCATTTCCGCGCTATCAAACTGTGGTCCGTTGTCCATGGTTAACCGCTGCGGGACCCCGAACCTACAACAAATGTTCGCCCAGATAAATTTGATAATGTCCTTGGTTTTTGTGGCTGACAAGGGCTCGGCCTCGATCCATTTTGAAAAATAGTCGACCGCGACGACGATCGTTTGCCTTCCTCCCGATGCCATGGGTAACGGCCCGACGAGGTCGATTCCCCATCGGTCAAAAGGTAACCCTTCGGATATAGATTCCAGAGGCGTTGCGGGTACGTTGATCGCATTACCGAACCTTTGACACGTGTCACAAGTTTTCACCATGAATTTTGCGTCTGCTGTTATTGTAGGCCAATAGAATCCTGCGAGGAAAACTCTTCTAATCAAAGCCTTGTATCCGCAGTGCGCCGCGCCCTCCCCGTCGTGTAGCTCGGACAAAATTACTTGGGACTCATTGAAACCTAAACATCGAAGCAGAGGCCGGCTAAAGGATCTTTTGTACAGCACATCCCCCAAAAGAACGTATCCCCGCGCCTTGTTGCGCAATCTTCGAGCCGAGGCCGCATCGTCGGGGAGCCGACCTCCAGCTAAAAACGCGATGATATTCTGCCGCCAATCTGAATTCGCCACTGGAGAGATCTGGCACGCAATTTCGGGTCGGTTATCAAGTTCATGCCTTTTAACAATGGACGGACTCTCTTGCTCTATTACCCAAGGATAACTGGTCGAGCAGGAGACTGTCGCCAAAGAGTCTGCCGTCATATTTTCACTTCGGTTGACATGCTCATACGTGATCTTGTCGAAAGAAGCAGCCAAAATTCTCAAGGCCGCTAAGTACTGCACTAGGTGTTCCTTCCGAGCCTCAGCAATCCCCGAGGCTTGGTTTATCAAAAGTTGGGAGTCGCTTACAAGGCGCACTCGTCTCGCCCCGCAGACTTGCGCCAATCGTAAACCAGCCAAAGCCGCTTCATATTCTGCTTCATTGTTCGACGTGTGAAAGCCAAATCGGATGGCCTGGAACATGCTCAAACCCGAAGGAGTAACGATTTGAACTCCCGCGCCACAACCGCTAACGTTGGCTCCTCCATCGGTGCGGATAGTCCATTCGCCCTCCGCGGTCTCTTGCGAGGGTGTTTCTTGTTCGGGTCGGTCGGACTGAAATTCGACCAAAAAATCGGCCAAGGCCTGACCCTTGATCGCGGTTCGGGGATCGAATTCAATGTCGAAATCCCCCAGCTCTACCGACCACTTGGCTACTCTCCCGGACATATCCGGTCGTTGAAAAACGTATTTTAGTGGAAATGACGTGCGAACGACAATGTGGTGCGCTTGGAAGTACGGGCGCATCTTCCTCGCAGCCGTTACCAGAGCCAACGCCATTTTTTCGAGCTTTAAGTATCGAGTTTCGGCGTCAAGCAGACTTTTGCTTACATAGTATACAGCTGTCGGAGCTGGCCCTGATTCGCTGACCAGAGCTGCACTGACCGCGTAATCCGTAACCGCAACGTAGAGGAACAGAGTTTCGTGCGCAACGGGCTTGGTCAGACGGTTCGGGGACGATAGATACTCTTTGATCCCCAAAAATGCCTTGTCGCATTCATCAGTCCACACGAAGTTTTTTACCTGTCGAAGGACCTGAAAAAACGGAGCACATTTGTCAGACGATCGAGAGATGAAACGATTCAACGCGGCTAATCGCCCAGTCAATATCTGAACTTCTTTTACACTCCGAGGAGGAGTCATGTCGGCTAGGGCTCGGAGTTGGACAGGGTCGGCTTCGATGCCCTTCTCACTGACAAGGAACCCCAAAAATTTCCCTGACCGAACACCAAAAGAACACTTCTCCAGGTTTAGCTTAAGGTTTACCCTTCGTAAGTTATCAAAAGCCTCCCTGAGGTCGGTAAGGTGACCCACATCGGTCCCACTTTTGACTAACATGTCATCGATGTAGACCTCCATATTTCTCCCGATCTGGTCTTCAAACGTTCGGTTAACCAGTCTTTGGTATGTCGCGCCCGCGTTCTTTAGTCCGAAGGGCATTACTTTGTAGCAATATAGCCCTCGACCCGTGATAAATGTGGTATTCTCCTGATCCGCGGGGTGCAGCTTAATTTGATTATAACCGGCATAGGCGTCCATAAAAGATAGTAGTTTGTTACCCGATGTTGAGTCCACCAGTTGATCGATCCGCGGCATGGGGAAAGGGTCCTTCGGGCACGCCCGATTGAGATCGGTAAAATCTACACACATCCTCCATTTCCCGCTTTTCTTTTTGACAAGAACGGGATTAGATATCCACAAAGGGTATCGCGCTTCTATGATATGTCCGATGCCGGTCATTCTTTCGACCTCCCGCAGAATTACCTCCGCTTTCTCGGGAGAGAAAGCCCGACGCTTCTGAATTATCGGTCTAACGTTCCTATTTATGGTCAACTTATGAATCGCAAACGACTCGGGTACTCCCGTAACGTCCCCGGAACACCATGCGAATAAATCAAGATTCTCCCGGAGTAACGCCAGCATCTGTTCCCTTAAAGTCGGTAACATATCCACACCGACCCGCAGACCTTTCCCAGTTGCAAAATGATGCAGCTCACACTCTTCGTCTGTTGTCAAAAGGCTTGGGGCCTCCCGAGGGTCGTCCACCGGCTGCGATCCTGGGGAGCTCTCCCTTAATTGCTATGCCTGGGAGGGGAACATCTCTTGGTCTTTCTTGGGTGCCAACGCAGCTCGGTAACACTCCCGGGCCGTTTTCTGGCTGCTTCGCACTACTCCGATGTTATTTCCAACCACATACTTTACGCACTGATGTATGGTGGAAGTCACCGCATGCATGCGCGATATCCAAGACCGTCCCAAAATAGCATTGTGCGAGGCCGGCGCGTCGACTACTATAAATAGCACCGTGACCTCTTTTTTAAACGGGCCGCGGCCTAGCTGCACCACACCCTCGAACTCTCCGACGACGTCTGCTGCCGTTCCTGTAAACCCGACGATGGTTCGGTCGGATCGCTCGAGTACTGGTCGTGTTCGGAATTTGGCAAAAGTTGAAGCGAAGATGATATTGGCTGAGCTCCCGGTATCTACCAAGATTCGCCGAACCTCTTCTCCCGCGATCGCTGCTCCGATCACAATAGCATCCTCATGAGGCCCGGCCAAGTCCCTCATATCGTCATCGTCAAAATGCAAAATTGGTGAAGGGGTACTTCTGGTTTGGAAGCAAGTTCTGGCTTTCAGCTGGGTGGTTAGGTTAACGATGTGTCTCTTCCTGGAGGAGTGCGTTATTCCTGCCATCGAATCCCCCCCGAAGATGGTCAGGGATTCGAATAGATCGCGCAGGCCTTGTACCTTACCGACGCGCCCGCCAATTTTTTCATCAACAACTCTGATATCGTCGGGATGCGGAGTTGAGGAAAGGATACGTCTGGTTTGGAAGCAAGCTCGGCTTCCCGTGCCAGAGGACTGGTCAATTTTTTCATCAACAACTCTGATATCGTCGGGATGCGGAGTTGAGGAAAGGATACGTCTGGTTTGGAAGCAAGCTCGGCTTCCCGTGCCAGAGGACTGGTCAATTTTTTCATCAACAACTCGCTCCTCCCCGAAGGTTACCAATGATTCAAACATCTCACAGAGACCGAGCACAACGTTGGTGCTTTCTCCCGCATCCTCCTCAATAACCCCGATGATGTTACAGTTGGCCTCGGGATCGAGGTATTCAATCGAAACGTCGAAACGATCGGTAACTTCTGAAATTGCCATGGTCGTTTCTGGCTTCGGTACGATAACCACTTCCTTAGATGCCGTTGCAAGTTGGGCCTTCTTGACGTACTCCAACAGATTCCCGTGTTCAATAAGCATCTGTATTTCCTTCTTCAAGGCTATACAATCCTTCGTGTCATGACCGACGTCCTCATGGTAACGACAATAGCGGTTATTCCTTTGCTCCCGAGGCGTCGGGATAGGAAAAGGCTTTCGGTACATCCCGCTCCTCTTGGTCTTTTCGTAGATTGACGACACGCACTCTGTGAGGTCCGCAAAGTAGGCCGGTCGTATCCATTTGTTGGACATAGGTCGGGAAGTTGCCTGCCCATTTTGTCTTGGCCTAAGACCGGTCGGGGCGGGAGATTTAGTGACCGACGGCATGATCGGAGGTATCGTGCTAATTGGTTGGGCTACCCTTGCCTGGTCTGGTCTGGAACCCTGCTTTATCACGACCGATGCTTGGGCGCTCTGTTGGATCTGTGCCGCCACCTCGGAAGCTTCCGTTTCTTCGATCAGTATCTGCTTTTCTATTTGTGCCAATAATGCAGAGAAAGTGAACGCCTGCTTCTTCGTGACTGCCTGCTTCATCGGCCCTGGGAGCAGGCCTAATCGAAACGCCGTTAGGGCCACGTTCTCTTCACAATGGTCTAGATCGGTCTTCGCATCGATGAACCGCCTGGTATAGTTTTTTAGGCTTTCCCCTAGCTTCTGTCGACAGTTCATGATAGTGTCTCCATTAGCACGGAAACTCTTACTTCCTACAAAGTGCTGCCTAAACATTGCCCAGAAAGTCCCGAAGTTCCTGATGCACCCCTGCGGCAATCGGTTGTACCATTTCGAGGCCCTATCTTTGAATGTCATAGAAAAAGCCCTACATAAAAGCTTATCATCGTTGTCGAAACTCAGCATAAAGTTCTTAAAGGCTTCCAAATGGTTGTCCGGATCTGTTTTCCCGTCGTATTTTTCCAGTTTGGAAATGTCGAAACGCCTCGGGAGCGGTCACGCTAATATCTCATCAGACAACGGGGAGGCTCTCCAGTTGACTCCGAGCTCAAAAGCTCCTCCCCCAAGACCCTCGGTCCTGATTTCATAGAGTCCCTCGGTTCTTGGGCCGACGAACTGGCTGCTTGTTCGGTATCCATGGTTTTGGCTGTTCGTCGGTTGCCAAGGAATTGGTGGCAACATTTCTCGCTCTCCGCGGCTGGCGACGTGCGTTCCTTCCTTTTCAAAGGACACAGGGGTCAGCTTATCGGTGCCGCCCTTTTTGTACCGCGAAGGGTCTGCCCTGGACCCTCGAATGCGCTGGGACCGATTCTTTCGCGTCCGTTGGGCTCTCTCCCGGCGCAGGTACTCCTCGCCGGACGAATCGTCTGAGGGATAGTCCGACGTTATGGCCCGATGGGTGTCCGGGTTCCGACGAACCTTGACGGCCTCTTCGTCATCGGGAGGTGAATCTCGGTAGTACCTGACAGGTCTGACCTCCGCCCGCGAGGCTTGGCCGCGACCAGCCGCTCCCCGATCGTCCAGGGCGGGCTCTTTGCCCTTCCCCTCACGAATCCTTTTTTCGTCCAGTGCCCGCTCTCGCTCCTCTTCTAACCGGGCAATATCTTCGAGCAACTGCTTTCGGGTCATAATCAGGGTCGACCGCTTATCCCGACCGCCGTTCCACTCCCGACCGGGAGCTCCCGCGTCTTCCGACCCAGCAGCGGCTCGGACGACCTCCCTACCGTCCCTCTCCATCGCCGCTTCGCTATTCATCCCGTACAGTGTGATTTTCAAAGAACAAAAGATTCCTTTTCGGTATCACTGTTCCCACAGACGGCGCCAATGATGAGTTAATTGCTGTCAAAAGAATATATTTTGGATCTGGGACCTGATATGACTAGAGAGAGAAAGTGTAGAGAGATAAAGTAGAATCTGAGAAAGTAATATTCAATCCCCCTTTTTTGGGCAAGTGGGTCATCCTTTTATAGTAAAATAAGGTGGACCCATTTAACCTATTAGTGGGCCGTTCATTGCATTTCAATGAAGCCCTTCTTATTATTACATTGTTGTAAATTAGTCCTTGAAAGACTTTAAACACTCGATTAATCCCATTAACTATTATCTACTGCATTTTTACCCCTATTGCTTGGATCGGCGGATTCCGCCCTCATCAATCATAAGATGGTGGGGTACCAAAACTGAAGAGTTTCCTATTCTTTGCAGGATTGTTAAAGAGATTTATGCTATACCTATGTCTACAGTTGCAAGTGAGTGTGCTTTCAGCCAAGCGAGGTTGCAATACACGACTAAGAGAACAAGATTGACGGGAAAAGCACTTGGAGTGCTTGTGGCAGTTAAGGATTGGACAGCGGCGGATAAAAGGATGCAAGACATAGAGTTCAGAGACGAAGTGAACGTAGACGACATCTTCGAAGATTATCCGGATGATTACGAAGATATACTTGAACAAGAAATTGCGGAAGAAAACGAAAATGACGACGAAGATTTTACTTATGAAGAAGACGAAGCTGGAGATGAATGATGTTTGTAATAGTTTTTTGCTATTTTGTGTTGTAATTTGAAAACATTTGTACAACTCCTGGCCCGCACGAGTATAAACTGTGAACGGCTAAATTATCCAAAAATGATTTTACCTTTTATTATAACAACAACAAATGTATTATGAAATACTTATAACTTCATAAGATCTAATTTTGGTTTAAAAAATAATAACAAACACTTGTAAAATTTAAAACCAAATCACAATAGTAATCAAAATGTAATATTAAAATTATAACCGTAGAATTTGTAATATTTTAACATGATAAGATATAGTTTTGGTTTGTATTAGATCTAAAAACATAATAATAATAATATTCAAAATGTGATAATAACATAAGTAATATTTAAAATTTTGGACTATATAATAATTACAACACTAAAAAACTTAATAACCAAAACAAATTAATATTAACAAAAATGTAATAATAATTCTATAATAATATGCAATATCTCAATATTTTTTAAATATAACATTTTGGTTATAAAATAAATAAAATCAGCATAATATTTATTAATAAACCGCCGGTCTTTTACAAATAAACCGTGGTTTCGTAGTCTCGCCAGGTTGCAGTCCTGCCGGGTTGCAGTCCTGCGGGTTGCAGTCCTGCCAGGTTGCGGTCCTGGCGGGTTGCTCCTTATGCGGTCCTGGCGGGTTGCGGTCCTGGCGGGTTGCAGTCCTGACGGGTTGCGGTCCTGCCAGGTTGCAGTCCTAATGGGCCAGTTTCGCAAGTAAACCGCCAGTTCTTAACCAGGTTGTCAGCTTTGAACCGTGGTTCCTGAACCATTAGACACCTCTAATTCTGAACATTCTTACCATGTTTGCATGTGAGTTTTACCTTTTTAGTATAGTTAAACTGCAGTGAACTGCCCCCTATCAGCTTGACTGACTTTCAAGACTTGCGTTCTTTTTGTCACCTATTATTTTTCTCGTATAGAAAAGTTTCACTTTTTTTATTTGGTTATAATTGAGATTGTTTTTAATTAATATTAGTTGAACATAACTTTTTATTGATATAGATAATAGATGATGATATTTGATCGGGTTAAAATGTTACCATGTTATGGTAGAGTTCTCATTGAGAACATCCTAAGGAAAGATTTAAAATATATGTATAAAGATTATAATATCTATTTATCTTTTACAAATTAGATGATAAATTTATTTATAATCCCAAAATATAATTTTTTAAAATATATGAATTTTAATTATAGTTAAAGTTATTATTAGACAAATAAGTGCACGTGCTAGGTGTTTATAATTAAATATCGGTCGAGTAGTTGGTTCAAGTCCGTATAATATCGGGCTAATAATTTTTTATCAGTTGTTTTTTTAGTTTTTGAGAGCTAACGGAAGAAAAACTATGTTGAGAAATGTTTAATTGAATCAAAGTAGTTGGACTATACTAGAACTATCAAATGAACATTTATGGGGTGATAAGCAAAGGTGGAAACTGGGGACAATTCGCCTAGTCCAATGGACGGGGATATATCCTATTTGGTTGGTTGATGCGGTCAATCATATATTGTGCATTGTGGAGGTGATGGTGCCGGACTTATATTATGATATTCGAGTGCTATGCGATTTTGGAAGTCTTTTAGCCTCGAAGGTACCCCACCAATCTCATTTACTTGATTATTCGGAAATCGAGGTCTTTATAAAGACATACACATATTAGAATCTAATTTGTTGTTGCCATAAACCATGATTTCTGACTGCACTTGAGCCTCATAGGTATCATAAACATTTGTAATGATTAAAAATAAGGAGAATAGTCAGATGTTAGTCTATATAAACCTGACTTTTCTATCACATTCATTTTTTTACTTCAGTTTTTTTAAGAGCAAACCCTAATTCTTAGCACATCAGCCTTACCACTCTTGTAAATCCTCTTAAAGCGAACGAACTTATGTTTGCAACACCACCGAGCATTCTATGCTAGTCTTTTTAGTTGTTCAAAGACATCTGAGTCATAAGAGTAGTTACTGAACTCTTGCCGCTCATCTTCCTAGAATTTTCTCTAGTTCATGTAACACTTTATTGTTTTCGTAGTTGGCATTTAGTGTTTATGAGATTCAGTAAGAACATACATAAAATAAAATATTTTAATAATGATAATGAGGTATAGTTTTTTTCACTCCTCCATCGAGGAGTTGAACCATATTAATTCTACTCTAGAGGGCGATGGTGAAAATACTTTTAAAGTATTTAACCAACCCAGCGAATCTATCTTATATACCAAGGACCAACTACCATCAAGATAAAAAGTAAGAGCATGCCCCTTTTATAACCTAGGTCAAAGAGTAATATCTTTGAGGCTTATGAATCTACCCATCCCATTTCTTGACTTTCTTTCTCGAATGTTGCGTAAGTATTAGATTCTTTATACAATTAATTTTATACTAACAGAGCCTGGTGAAACTCATATTTTGGACAAAAAGGACGAAATAGTGATATATATTGATTTCTTCGACTATGGACTCTGGCTGTCTCTACACCGAAAACCAGTATGGTTCTTCAAATTCTTGATCTTCATCATATCCAGAACATGCCAAACTTTTGGAAGAATATGATGGTGATACTCATATATTTTGATCTAGCCAAGATCTTTTTTTAGGTGGAGGAACTGGTATCAATCAGTCGAGTGATCTTTTTTCAAAATTATATTTTCTATCATATGACCATTTTGAAAAGATAGAACAAATTGGTTGATCAACCAGAGTTGATCAAATAATATAATTGATATTCTATTGTTATTAGTGGAGAGTGGAAGACTGCACACTAGAAGGGTCAGCACGGGACCAAAAGTGGTTGGCAAAAAAAAGTAAGGACTATATTTTCTAACCGAAAACAATACTAGTCCCATTTGTCTTGCTCCAATTATATTATGTATTATACCTTAGTTTTTGTATGTACATTCTAGTTTACACTCATATTTTTTCATCTTTATGTATATGGTTTATCTTAACTTATGTTGTAGAATTCAAAGTCACTAACTTTGAATTAGAAAAAAATATTGAGGGTATGTACATACACAAATGGTCACTAAGAGAAGAAATTTCATAGACCTTCTCACCTAAGAGCTTATTCTGATCTTGATTTTGGATAATAGACATTCTAGAGGATTTTAAAACCACAACACTCACCGAATAAAAAATAACGGTTCAAGTTTTATCTTTCATGGCTCAGTCCTCAGTAAAAGTGTACCTTCCTATAAAAACCTAATACATAAAATGTTTGAAGGTATCGAGGGCTACACCTCTTTTGAAGCGTCCGAAGAATGAAAGTTTGGAAGGATAATAAAGTTGAATCAGAAAATAATAGTGAAAGGGATCGAGTTAGTATTGACTTGTCCACCAACCAAGATGAAGCTATTGAGGGATCAACACCCTTCATTAAATAGACTAGCTTTAAGGAATCATAGGGTGTTGAGGAAAAAGGCTCTCACCACAGGTCTAAGCGTCTCGAATTCCAAGCATGATGCATGGGAGATTCAAGAAAAAGACCAATTGTTATAGTCGGACCCCTCGTGATTCAAGATCTTGGCCATGTTGTTGTCAGGTACTGTTAGGCTTCCTATTGCTTCCAATAAAATAGGGTTGGTTGATTCCTACGGTTGGCAGAATGCTCTAGAAATTAAGGTAATAACTTTGTGTTTTGTTTAGATAAAATTAGCCATGTTTGGCCTTTGTTGTATATAACTTGTGTCTTTTTATTTTGTTGATGATGGGTAAATGTTCGAGGTTATCTGAACTGTGGCTCAGAATCTTCTATACTTTCATGTCTAGCACGACACTTACAGTATAATCTAAAACTGATAGGTGAATATATTTATTTTGTATGACAAGGGTTTTGATAAGAGAAAACAAGTATTCTTTGATTTTATAAAAGGTATAGTCCCACTATTTAATCCATTGGAAGCAATGAGTCTATTTTAATACTTAGAAAAAGTGATAAAAGTTATCTCATAAAAAAATATGAACCTTATTCAAGGTTGTCAATCTTCCAGTCAATATATGGACTTTTTGATTCACCTAAGATGATGTATGAATGCTAAGGTAACCAACTATGATAGAGATGCTTTTTATATTCCTCTCACTAACTTGGTAACCCAAAAACTTACACGACCAAACATCCAATGACACACTTCTCTAGATTAAGCTTCATTTTTATGACATGTAAGTTTTTGAAGTCTATTCCAAGCATTTGATGTGCTCGGCATCATCGGGACTCTTAACCAACGTGTCTATAATGTATACTTTCAATTTTGAGCCAATATGACTAACGAAAGCTTTGTTGATAAGTATCTTGTAAATTGTCATACACTTTTTAAATATGAACGACATGACCCTATAACTGTGAATATCTCGATTGGTAATAAAAGTAGTACATTCTTGATATGGTAGGTGCATTTGTATCTGATTGTACCCTGAGTGCCATGAATAATAAATTCTTATTACATAATATCGATTCTATCATATGATCTATCATTGTCCTGGGAATGGGTCTTTGGGGTCATGCTCTATTCAAGTTAGTAAAATCTACACAAATGTGTCATTTTCCATTGTTATTTAAAAATAATACTGAGTTAACAGTCCATATTAGGTATGTAGACTCTCGGTTATGTACGATTTTGGATAGTCAATCTAACTCGGTTACAATAGCTTACAACTTTTAGTAGATAAATATATTCTCTTTTGTATGATGGGTTGAATGTTTAGATTTACAGATAGTTTGTAATGAATGATGTCTAAAGGTACTCATGTGACATCTTCTGATGTCTAAAAAACAAATCTAAATCATTGGTTAAAAGTGATGGTAGGATTATCCAATAACTATCTGAAGGAGTGGTGACAATCTTTAAACTATTACCTTTAGTAAGCTCTAATATTTTTGTGCTCTCGTTGAGGATTACCAAGCTTGGAGGCTTGAGAGGGCCATCGACTCCCATAATATCAAAAGAGACAGTTTTTTATTGTTATTGTTTTTCCAGAACAATGGAGGAAGCATGGCACTCCCTAATGGTCCTTTGATCTTTTCTTATGGCTCCCACTTTATCTTCCATTATATAGCAAAGGAATTGATGTACGGTAGAACTAATCGCATGCATCTCGTTGAGCTATGACCATCCCATAATGACATTATAAATAGTAAAATTATCAACTACCATAAACAAAATATTCATGTGTTTCTAACTTCTATTGATTATATAAACAACGACCTCCAGCTCACCTATGAGTTTCCCGTGAATTCAACTAGAGTCATATCAAATCTTTGGTAGGTTGTTGGATTTTTTATTCTATCAAGCGTTATTTTAAAAGTTATGTTGGTAGAACTACTGATGTCGATCAGGATCCTCTTGACTTCAACTTTGGCAATACAAGCTGGGGATCGGCATAACGTCGTTATAAGGTCCAACCACCTTTGAAGATCATCATTAGTAAATATTATTAAAGATAAGAGGATTATTGTAGGTAAGCAAATATTTTCCCCTTCTATTGGTACTCAAGTTCAGACACATGTCTCTTCTTAAAAATACTAGTGGTCCTAGATAATTTTTCACTCCTCGGAAATACTCCTAACTATATATGAGTTTGGATCAAAATCTAGGTAACCTTGTTCTTGGGATTCGATCAGTACTTCATACAAGCCATGGATGATCATCGTACGTTTTTTTAGGTTGAGTTGTTGGGGACTCGAGCCTTCTAGCCTCTGATTTAGGTTCTGACTTAACTTCTTTCGGACCCAGAAGTCATGCCTTTGACAAACTCAATCAATTTTCCATATCCAATAAGTGTTTGGATTTATCCTCTTAAAATCTTGAAAACTCTAGTGTAATAAGCGATGATTTTCTGATATTTGTAAAGCTTATTGGCATTTCTTTTCTCTCTTGTTGCAAGCATAGATAATAGATTTCAAAAGTGTAAAATTTCCTTGGCTTTTTAGTATATTTTAGTTGTTATTTCTATTATCTCGACATAATAATTCTTTATTCCATCATGTTTATGAGTCTTTTGATGCTTTGTGTGATTTCTTCATTGACCTCATATGTCCCTTCGGTCATTATGACCTCTCGCATGACAGTTTCTCCTTGAAGATCAAGTGGGCCTTGACGTGGTAGGTGTAGGGTGGTAGGGTAAACTTGAGTGATTGCATGAAGGAAATAAAGTTGTTGACCAAGGGTAGGGTTAGGGTAGTAAGTTATTATTCTTGATGACAAAGCGGGGTTTAAATAGACAAGGGGTTGGCAGTTTGACCTAACCCTTAAACTAATGGTTTCTCCAATCGTGATATATGAATCTGTCTAGGCTAGAAGAACCCTAAAATATCGAGGCTTTTTATTTATCACGTCTTTTTTCCAACAACCTCGAAAGTACCATTTACTGAAAAAACATGTCATAAAGCGTCGAGTGTAATCCATGAGGCTCTCATTCCAATATTTCTTTCAATACATAATGTAACCCTCATCCTTCTTAATGAACTCACTTCTAACAAATTGGTCTCTGAATATAGACGATAGTGCTTCAAAACATTTGAAGGATCTAGAAAGTAGTTGATTAAACCAAATAAGTGAACTTCCCTTGAAGATCATAGATAAGACCTACAAAGTAAAAGGTCTCCCTTATCAAAGCTTAACATTATATTTTTAAACTACTCAATGTGATGCTCATGATCCCCAGATACATACTTATCCATATTGTATTAATCAAACTTTTGAGGTAATTCACCAGCCAAAATATCATATTTCAAAGGGGTTCTAGTCACGTTAGGCCTCTAAATATAAGATTAACCCTCAATGGCATCATTCTGGACCAAATTCTGACTTAAACCTTGGTGGATTTCTGGGTTTAGCTTATTATGACTTGGATAATGTGGAGTTAGGTCATAGGGAGGTTGACCAGAGTTCGAATAATATTTCCCACCTCTTTGAACTACTCCCCATGATCGTTTCAGGATTGGAGGTGGGGGTTGAAAATCTTGCTAAACGGGTTATGCAGGGTACGCATATGAACTTATTGAGGTTATGGAAGAGGTTGCATGGGTTGAGGTGGATATTAGATAGGTGATTGTTAAACTACCCTTGAAGGTCGGACTAGAGTTGGGTTTTTTTATGCTGGAGCCTGGTGATTCTCCACCGCAGACCTTCGAGTAATGGGCGTATTCTGATGATGTTGATCTCTTGTTCGACCTTGGCAACTGGAGCAAGATCATCAATGATATCTACGCTCTGATGAATCTGAATACCAAGAAAAATCGAGTGATCTGTCATTGGATGAAGACAACGGTTCCGAGAAATGTACCATATTCTTCGAGTACCCTCAAATTGTCAATTCATGTACCTCTAGAGTGATTCTCATACCATATCTTAAGCCTCCAATAAACCTTGATCAACATAAATTTTACTAGCCTTGCGTCTTAGCCTTGAAGGTCCCAATCCTCTCAATTTGAAAGTGAAGCCTATCCATATTGGGTGTATAAGGTTGGTGATCCTATTCTAAATGTGCATTGAGAGGGGGGGATCAAGTGAAATCCCCGATTCTTGACGTATCTCTATTTTCGCAGAAGATCAAAACTTATCAAAATTATACATAGCTATATATAAATAAATATTTAATTATTTTATGCTAATTGTTTTGGAAAGATATTATATGGATGTCAGAGTCTTTCCACATTACACACCACCAATAATGCTCGATTAGGTTAAAACATATTGAATTGTCCAAATCAGGTTGACTACTCCACAAAAAAAATGATTCTAAAAAAAATCACCATCGAGATATTATAATATTAATTATTCAATTTTTTCTAAATAGGTGATAAATTTATTTATCATCAGACAAATAAATAAATTTTTGGTACATGAAGTTCAAATACAAATAAAATAATTATTGAGTTATTTTATACTAAATGATGTTAATTAGTTATTTCAAAATTATGTTAATAATAATATTTTTTAATAAATATATAAAAAAATGAAAATATATTTTATAAAAAATATCAAAAAAATAACCATAATAACAAAATCACTGATCCCAAATATTTGTAACTTTAATAGTGGCTTTGTCCATTTTCCGTAGCAAACTCCAGCTATTCTGATTTCTAAGCCATATGACTCGCAAAAGGAGGTGGGTGGTTTTCTGATCACATGAACGATATATAATTTTTTAACTTGGTTTTATGAAAACAAATTAACTAGTTAATATCATGTTTTTAATATTATATATAAATATGAAGATATAAAAAACATTTGACTTAATGAAATATTTATAAATAATTTTTTATAGTTCTATAAAGCTAATAGAAGGTTTCACGTTTAGTCCATCTCATTGTTTTTAATATTTCGCGAAGAATTGTTTTTGTTAAAAAAATAATTGATTGAAGTAAAATATTACTTACAAATATATCTAGACTTGTAGTGGAAGATAAATGGAGAAAATTATAAGTTTTAATGGCATTCCGGCATAATGGACAAGAACAAAAAATAATATAAAAAATAAAGCATATCCATATAATAAAACGAGATAAAGTAACCAAAGTAATGATGAAGGCAAAACAATAAGATCCAAAGAAATCCAAACCGAAAGTGAGTACCATCCTGAAACTGAAGGTAAACTTACGAAGGTCATAAACAACAGTAACAATAAGTTATTAATGTTTTAATATTGTCAAAGAATCGTTTTGCCATGAAATGTGTAACAGAGGTCTAAGAGGATACGACATGATAATGCATAACCAACGAAGGGGAGTTTGAAAAAATCATAGAGTTTTTTTTCAGCCAAATATGGTAGACCATAAAGCGGTATTCCAAAGATGACCAAGACTGGTGGATGAGGAGAACTAGAGCTTTCTGGAACTAACATCCCAAATGTTTTGGGAAAATAGGCAATCCACCAAGATGTCATTTAAGGGAGTTACCACATAAAGCACATTTTAGGTTGTGCTATAACCCCAAACGACGAGTTTGTCACGTGTAGTAAGCTTACCCTAGATAGCGAGCCAGATAGTGAAATAATATATTGAAATTTTATGTTTGTTTCAAATGAGATTTGCCCAAGCTTCCCATGTTGTATATGGTTGCCACACTTTCAGGGAACTTAGTGTATTGAAGATTCAAACTTTATGTGGTCTTGGATGTTTGTTCAAAATAGTGTTTGATTGTTTGGATTGGGGCAACGGTTCGTAGCTTTGTTAGGTTGTATGATGGGTGATTAGAGATATGGTAGACCTTTCTAGTAGTCTCATTCGTATAGTTTTATCAATTTCAATTTGTACCTCAATCTAAGCTAAGAGGTCGTCGAAAGGCAATATCTTTCACTTCATAATATCTTCAGCTGAGAGGCGGGGAAGATGCATTATCGGTAGGTAATACATGTTAGAAGATCGTGAACATTCTCCAATCTATTTTTAGTTCTTACAAACCTCTTAGTGTATTTACGTAAGCTGTAAATGTATATATATTTATAGTGTATTATGTAATATTTATCTTCTATGATTAACTTTCTCCCGATGTATTATACTCTGAAAGATTTCTAGAGTATCTCAATTGTTTGAATCAAGCCTAAAGGAAGTTGACTGAACTACGTAAGGATGATGCCTCATGAAGTCGTTAAAATGATAGGCATAATAGTTGATCGTCTCATTGAAAACATAATAATTTATTTTAAAATTCCTCAATATATAATGCGGGGTCTCTGGTCTGTCGTATTTGTCCATCTTATATTGATTGAATAATGTGGGTGTGACTAAATTGTATGATGAATGAATGCTTATCCTTGATTTATATATATATGTTATTTATTTTTAGATAATTTAATCTATAAAAAAGAATAAAATTTTTGCATTATGTTTAATTTTAGATTTAGTAGATTATTGAGAGATTTATTTAATAAAATAAATAAATAAAGTTAAATTAATAGAAAGAGATTAAATAAATAAACTAAAATGATAAGCAAAAAGATTAAAAATTAAAAATAAAAATTTAAAAGAGATAAACAAAACAATATAAATTATAGGTTAATATACTAATAACCGCCAATTATCACACTTAATTACCAATAACCACCCAAAGTTTGATAACTACATGGTTTTGAATTAAGCGCACCGATAATAACTTTGAAGTATCCCTTAACCGTTTTCTCTCTCCTGTTTTTTTTATATCATATATTTCAAGCCATAGCTCCAAAAATATATTCGAAAATATTATTGATTTTTTTTCTTTTAAGATGAACAAAACTAGATCCATGACATATTTTTGTGTATTTTTTTAGATATATAATTATGTGTAATTGGGTTATAAAATAAGTCTGGAAAAGTAATTATATTTCACTTACGGAATTACATGTAATTGAGTTACAAAAACAACAATTATATTCCAATTATAGAATTACGTGTAATTGGGTTACAAAAAATAAATTGTGTTCTAATTGCAGAATTACGTGCAAATGAATTGTGTAAATTAAAAGAAAATAGTTGCGTAAATAGGATTTTGGTTACAAAAAAATAATTATGTGAAGTTACAGAATTACATGCAAATGTGTTGCGTAAATAAGAAGAAACTAGTTGCGTAAATCAGACTTTGGTTGCGAAATAAGTCTAGAAAAACAATTGTATTACAATTGTGAAATTACGTGTAATTTGGTTGCTAAAAACAATTGTGTTCTATTTGTATAATTACATGTAATTTGGTTGCAGAAAAAGAAACTTAATAAAAAATCTCCAAATATATCACTCATGAATTTTGTATTGTTTGCACCTAAAAAATATAAATATATGTATTTTTTTTTTTGAGTTAGAGTTTGAAAGATATGAATTTTTGAAGGTTAAAATAAATAATTTTTGAAGTTGTACGTATTTTGTGTGTTCAAAGATATTGTTCGAAGCATTTATATCGCATATAGTTTTTAGTAAACTTCAAAACCCAGGTGGTTATCGGTTATTTTAATTTTTCCCAAGTGATTATTAGTACCTCTCTTTAAATTATATAATATACACAATTGTTTTAACAAATAGTTTTTAATTTATATATTTGTTTAATAAAGTAAAAAAATGAAATTAACTTTTAATATAAAAAAATCACTCAACATAAATTAAAAATGACAAAAAAATTATAAATAAAAGCTTATACAAGTACAACGATTTGAAAAACTAAAAAGAAACTTATATAGGACAAATAAATTGAAAATTTGAAATAAGAGGAAAGTACCAATAAATACTCAAAAGCCAAATTATTCTCAAGTTACTACTCTTATTATCTCTCTAGTAAAGCATTGAACAGTAAGTCGTCCATCGAGTATCGACTTTAGCAATATATAGTCCTTTGATTTTGAAACGTTCTTTGGGAGTCCATTTACTATCTAGTTTGGATAAAGTTAGTCATTCGTACATGTTGAGTAATGTAAAACTACCACATGACACCATGTTCATAAAACTACCACATGACACCATATTCAACAGAATATTACATCACCCATGGTCTTACGATGTATTATTTATCTAACATGACACCAATAAATTAGTTAAACATATTATGTGATTAATTAAATTAAGTGACTTTATAAAATAATACAAAATCACTATTTATTCGTCTTTCTTACCTAGGTTTCTTCCATTCTTTTGTTCTCTGTGGTAAAATTCACATTTCCTTGATCCCTTCATATTTTTTTTAGTTCTTTCTAAAAATACTGAGTCAAAGTTCATATGTGGCATTACTATTGATTAGTATTCAAACATCTATTGTTTTCTCAAATTTCATAAGAACTCGTGTGAATATATTTTCCTCCCTACAAAAATTTATAAATATTTTTGTAGATTAAGTGGTATGTCATATTTATACTATTTAATTTTTTTAAAACGAGTTATGATTTTATGTAAACGTGTTTTAGTAATTTGTATTCTACACTTGAGTTTTAGTGTTTTCGAATATCAGAATTAAAAACAATCTATTTTGAATTCCTAGTTTTAATACTCACACTATGAATCTCCTACATATCAGTGATATACATAAGCTTTCTATTATCCTCCTCAATAATTAAGGTAGGGATTAAGTCTAGAAGAGAGTCCATATTAGAATTATGAGGAAAATCAGTAAGACATGCTTTAAAATAGTTCTCAACAGACTCACTAATTAGGTTCATTTTATAAATCCCAACCCCGTGGTCATGGATACTATTGATTCTGTTATTTTTACTTTTCTTGTTAATATATCTATGATAGGTTTTAGTGTTACAATCACCATTCTTAGTCCAATTAGAATGAGATTTTTGAAGCCAATATGACTCATATTTAGCCAACAAATGAAGGTGGTTTACCTTAGTTTTTTCAAGAGTTTTCTTATCCTAAAGAGAGTTAGATCTTTGATAATTAAGCTCAAGAGAATTGACATTATCATAAGCCTTAGAAATTGATTAGTATATTGCCAAAACTATTTTTTTTTCACTCTTTAAGAGTACATTTTGAGTCTCATAAGCTTATACAAAAAAATAGTGCTATTATTACCATACATGATCTGATTCCAATTCTACTCAACTATAAATAAAAAGTCAACATTAAGGGACTACAATTTTGAAAATGAAATGGATTTTTAGTTTTGAATTGCTCATTAGAGATAGATATATTAAGAGGGGCATGATCAGAACAGGTTCTCGCAAGATGAAGAACTTGATATCACATATACCATTCCTGATTATAGAGCATCTTATCAAGCTTTTTCTACTTACTTTTATTAGTCCAAGTATACTTATTACCAACATAGCCAACATCATTAAGATTTCAATCCTGCATGGCCTCATTGAAATCATCTTGGCTTTGCAAACAAATGGTAGAACAATTAAGCTACTCATGGGTAGAGGAGATAGTATTAAAATCTCTTATGGTTGGCCAGTCTTTAGAAGGAGAAGATAATATTCTAAGGTTGTTCCATAGGTTGAGTCTTTGGTTTTCTTTGGTATTAGTTAGGTTAAAAGTAATAGGCATGTTTTGATAAGAAACCTTAACATGAATAAGATGGACAGTTTCCATGAGAATGTTAAGCTTGAAATCCTCTTTCCACAAGATCAATTTCTTGTTATTAGAGTTAGAAGTGAAAATATGTAATCTTAACTTCTCAGCAATATTAGGTAAATTATTTATATCAATTAAATGCTTTTGAAGACTGGTTTGGCCCAGATAGGCTTTATTACATATCCTTAGAATGTTCCAATTAATTATATTAATAGTCATTTGGAACAACTATGAGAAGACTGGTTTGGCCCATAGCTAGCACAAAGTTATAAATTAAAATTTACACATTAATAATAGGCTTGAACTTGAACAATTTTCACCGCTATCAGTAGCCTTTAGCCATTGCAAAACTATCGAGGAATGAATAGAAGTTGAAATATTATTTTTACAGTTGAAGTTTTTTGTTTCTTTTACATTTGAGTTTATGTTGAAATTTAATTGTCTTGTAATTTTGAATTTGAATATTGTTTTCCAACTCTTCTATGCCGATCGATCTACTTGACCAATTATGATTCGATTCGCAGAAATTTTGATGTTTGTTATCCTATGTTTGAAACTCTTTGCCAGTCCAAACCTCCAAAAAGTTTTAAGAAAATAAATTTGTGATCTAAGAATAAAAAAATTTAATTTTTCTTTCTTGTTAAAAGAATGTTGGTATAGATTAGATCATTTTTTCTCCGATAAAATTTGAATATTGTGCAAGTGAGACTGATTTGATGATATTTTTGTTAATTTGTTATATAATGGATGACAATAATAGTCACATTGTTATATCAAAGCAACGGGACTAATGTTTTTTTTGTTATTGTTGTATCCTTTTTAGGAATATATGGTTTTATATCTATATATTTATTATTATTTAATACTGAGTGGTTTCAGATATTTATATTTTTATTATCCGTTTTATTTAAATTAAATTTAAATTTTGAGCAAATTTATAATTGTGTTTTGATTTTTAATTTTTTTAATCTTAGTTCAACTTTTTATTATAGAGTGAAAATGTGAATCAAGTATATTTTGATAAAATATATATATATAATATACGTATTTAAAATCGTGTAATTATTGTATACATGTGTAGTATTTAAATTTTTTATATATGACATAATACGATATTTGTAATTATTTTTTATAAATCATACTTAGTTTGTTTTTAGATGATAAATCTACGATATTTGTAATTGTAAAATTTTATTTTTATTTTGTAAAATGTTATTTTTATTTGTAAAATATGAAGTTTGACTAATAATTTACAAAATATTTTCATCTTGTTGTGAAATGATATTTTCACTAATTATAATTACAAAAAAAAATACATATATACAAGGACAAATATAATGATAAAAAAACATGAAAAATACGCAATTTCTTATATTTAATGTAAAGGGGTTAGAAAACTTAACTTTTCTAATAGGTAGAATTAATGAAAAAGTAACTAAATAAGATTTTTTTATAATTTCTTTTTATTTAAACAAGTTATAGATATATAAAAGGACAAACATAGTGGTTATTTGTTTAATTTTTTTTAAATTCAAAATAAACTTTATTAATTTGAGAAATAAAAGTTTTGCATGCCATAGGTTGCTAAGTTGCTGAGCTAAATAAGCAAAAGCCTAACCTATTGTCAGTTAATAACAATTTCGAGAGAGGAAGGCGGTGAGTTTACCCACCTTCAAAATTTCTATCTTTCAACACGCTTGACTTAGCTAGGAAGGTGAATCATTGAAGTTAGCAATCTTTTCGAGAAATGAAGCTTGTATGATTGAAATTCCCGATGAATGTATGATTGCAGCTCAGTGTGAAGCTACTTTGGTCATGGAGGTCGACTTTCAGCTAAATTTGAGAGTTCTTATTTCGAATTCCATTAATACTCGATTATGTCTTGATGATAAAAAGAAATTTGAGATCAATGAAATGAAGCTTTGAATTTTGATTATGGATCGATTTCATAATAATTTCAACATGCTAAGGCAAAGAAATTTCATAGAGGCATTCAGCAGTGGCGATTTGGAAGGTATGCATGGTATTTTTCTTGTAAGGATATTTGTTTTAGGAAAGAGAATAATTATGAAATTTATCATTAGTGTAAAGGATATGTGACATAGACATGAGAGAAGCTACCGATAAGATCTCTAATTATCCCAAGTTCAAGACTGTCAATCAAAGTTATTGTTTTCAAATGATTTTGGAGTGAGTAGCTTTTAAGTCTTGTTTTTGTTTGCGTTTCATAGTCCACTTAGCTAACCAATCTGAGGCCAAGTTCTACCCCCTGTAGATGTGAGATATAGCTAAATTTGGTGAGAGTAGGTTCCTGCTACATTTTAGGATAGCTGTTAGAAACCATGGAGATTTTTTATTAAGTAACATAGCATATAAGATTTTAGAATTTATCTCAATGTCCAGATTATAAATTTTCATTTTATTGTTGAGGATGTGACCATCCAAAAGAGCCTTGCATTCTACAGAAACGGGTATCTGCTTTCTATATAAATGACTTATAACAGCAATGATATCCTACTGAGAATTTCTAATTATAGCTCCACCTTATGCTTCACTACTTTTCAAACAGCAAACATCAGTGTTGAGTTTTAATCTTGGATCCTTATGAGGATACCAGCTGGTAACAATTGACTTTATGTCCTGGTTTAAGTGACTCAAGCAACCCAAGTCATAGGCTATGTCGTTATCCTTAAGCCAGAAGATGATTTTTTCCCAAGAGGTCTAATATCCATAAGTCGTTTCCATGTACTTGAATTATTTCTTGTTGTATTGAGTTGCATAGGATATTTGGCCATGTAGTACTTATTGTGCATAAAGTTTTCCCAAAGAGAGTTGTTCATTTTGGACTTGTACCAAAGTTTGCAGGAAAATGCAAACTGCATATCCTTTAAAATCCTCAAGTTCATACCACATTTATCATAAAGAAGGGGCTAAAAACTTTTGTTAGTCACTGGAATTTGTCATGTGTATCAAAAATGTCACTGATGTTTTTTTGTATCAAAACAGTCATTTTTATTGCTTTCGTTTTGCATATGTGGTCACTTTTGTTTGTTTTGATTTACATCCGTGGTCATCCGTGAGTGACTACAGATGCAATAAAAATCCAAAAAAAGTGACCGTTTTGATTCAAAAAAACATGAGTGACATTTTTTATACACATGACAAATTCTAATGACTAACCAAGGTTCTTAGCCTAAAGAAGGTATATGTTTTGTCATTTAGTCTAGTAGATGGCTTTATTGTTTTCAATAGAGCCTCATAGAAATCTGGTACAAATGTCTTCAATCATTCTCATTGTAGATCTAGAGAGATTGTAACTTTGCACGTATGTAATAAGGAATAACTTGAATGACATTTTGAATGAGGGTTAGCCTGCCTCCATAGGATTGAAGATGTTGACTCCGATACTGAGTTTTCTTTCTTTAGAGATTCAATCTTTAAGTGTGAGGCTTTTATTATGTTGTTGATAGTGATTTTTATGTAGTTTAAAGAAAGGTTATTTATGTTAAATCTAGTGATAGTCTTGAGATGATTTTGTCTTGTTGTTGAGATTCTTATAGAAGGGATAATAAGAGTATACTTATCTTTATTTATGATCTGACCAGCGACTTCTTGGTATTGTTATAGGTTATTATAAAGGCTATGTAGATTTGAGGTAGAACCATTAGTGAAGATGATTATATCATCGGCGAAGGCCAAGCAAGGTATCAAGGTAGAGCCAGTAGTCTTGTAACTAATGTTGTTGTTAGATGCATAAAGTTGTTTGAGACTTCTAATTAGAAACTCTTCCACTATGATAAAAAAAAACTATGGGATAGGGGATCACATTATCTCACGCATTTTGTTGACCTAAAAATCCCTTAGGTTCTTCATTAATAATGATAGAAAATATGAAATTGTTAGTTAGACACTTTATCATATCAAAGAATGGCTGGTCAAATCCAAAGGCTACCAGGATCTGATTAAGGAAAGTCGATGAGAGCCTATCAAAGGCTTTGTCCATGTCCAACTTGATGATTAAGTTGTCACCTCTACTCCTCTTGTTTATGTCACGAATCAACTTCTGCATCAATAGTATATTGTCTTGAATTTATCTTCATTTAACAAAGACACGTTGTTCTTTTGATATACCTTTTGATAGGATCTCAGATAGCATATCCTTTAAAATCCTTAACATAATCTAGTTGAACATTATACACAAGTTGATGGGTTTATAGTCACTTCAAGATTGAATATTGTCTTTCTTTGGAATGAGATAAATATTTGTATCAAAGATATCTTGAGAAGCAAATTCACCTTGAATGAAATCTTTAGCAACAGTATATAAGTCTTTAGTAATTAGGTGCCAACAAATCTGAAAGAACTTAGTATTAAAGCCATCAAATCTTGTAACACTTATACATTTAAGGGCTTTATTAGAGTTGAATATTTCATTTTCAGTAGGAGGAGTCATGAGACTTTTGTTCTTCTTATTTGTGATTAATTTGGGGATGATATTTTGCAGGTTTAAAATCTCTCTTCTATTCCAATTTTCAATCAAAATTAACTTAAAATGGTTTATAAATGAGTCCCTAATCTCTTTGGGATCATCAATCTAGGTATTGTTACCTTAACTTTATGAATATAGTCTTTCTTTCTCTTCCACTTGACATGATTATGGAAAGGAGCTGTATTTATGTCTCCATTTATAGTCTAGTTTGTGCTAGTCCTTTATTTCCCGTAGTTTTTTCCCTAGCTAGAAGTTGGAGACGATTAGTTTGTGTTTTGGCCAGCTTAATCTCATCTTATTGAATCTTTGATCTGCAAAACACTTTTCAAAAAAGAAAACTTATTCTTCAGATTTAGATATAACTTTGAAAAAAATACCAAAAATCTGTTTGTTCCAGCATTTGAGGAATAGTTTCAGCCTTTTTAGCTTTTTCCAAAAGACAAATAGAGGAGGACCTGCCATTTTATCATTCCAACTTCTTTATATTGACTGAAAAAAGTTAGGATGAAGTAGCCACATATTTAAAATTTTAAAAGTAGATTTGATTTTGGTTGAAGCATTCGAGAAAGAAATAAGTAAATGAGATTGATTTGAGCCTGGTTTTTTTTCTAAATGTTTGACTACTGTAGTCGCAAAGGATTTTTTCCATCTGTTATTGTGTAGAACATGGTCTAATATCTTCCATTTCGGTGTTTAAGTCCATGTGTAGGTGGATCCAATGTAGCTAGCATCTATTAGGCTGCAGTCACTTATTTTATCGTTGAATTCATTCATGCTCTTTAGACAGAGTGTGGAACATGATAATTGCTCAGAGAGGACAATGATGGTGTTGAAATCACTCATTAATATCATGTCTTTTGAGCAGTCAGTAACCCCTCTAAGAGTATTCCATAGCTTAGTCTTGTGCTCCCTCTATATTTTGCATACACAACTGAAGCCAATATCATTTATTTAAAGATAAGTGAGTGACCTAAAGTTGGATCATTTGATTATGATTAACTAGAATTTGCATATAAAAAACATTCCTCCACGTGATCCAAATTTTATTGGATATGTTAGCTATTGTATACTGAAACCCAAGTAGCTTTGCAGTAATGGTTAAATGTTAGACTGCAACATTGGCTCTTGGATAACTATAAAATCTATTTTTTATCTTTAAAAATTGATTTTATTCTTTTTCTGGTGACTTTGTTCCCAAAGCCCCTAACTTTCCACCAAAGAATGAAAACTACCATTTAAAAGAGTCAGATAAAGGTCTTCTAGATTCTTGAAATTGTAATGCATTTGATGTATTTTGTCTTTTGTAAAACTTATTTCCAATATTTGATTCTTTGGCAGAGTCAGTGGGGGTTGAAGGAAGGCTACAAGTTGATCTAAGCTTGGGAGAGGGAGTATCTTGGATTGAGAGGTCTTGATCATGGAATGTTGTTATCCTGAGACGAGTGTCAAATAAGTTAATGGCTTCATTAACTTCTGTTTCTTTTATCTCAGGATTGAGATTGGTTCCAATTATCTGGCTTGCATTTATTGTTGTGATTTCTTGCTGAGATATTTGGTTTGAAGAAGTTATCATAGCTAATTAGTGGGTATTTGAGTTGGTTTGAAGGTCTTTTATGGCTTGTGTTGATATATAAACATTGTTTTGGTCTTTCTTTGAGTGGTTTACTTTTTGTTCTGATTTATACATGGTATGATCCAGAACTATAATAAATTTGAGTTCGGGATGAAGGATATAATGTTGTGAATCTGTTGGTTGGTTTGGCTTAGGTTTATTTAACTTTCGACACTAAGTAGAATTGTGTCATATATGACAGCATTGTGAGAAATAAGTCCTTGTTCCATATTCAATAGCTTTCCAAAAGCCTTGATCATTACCAAAGCTAATCCATATCTTAGAGATAGGCGCTTTTAAAACATATATCTCAATCCAAGTCATACAAGAATTGTACATAGCTCAAAAACAATTTAGGTACCCATACTTAGAGAGGTCTTCCTAGTGATTCAGCTATGGAATTGATAATTTCTTTTTGATACATAAAGGTAATTTGGACTCCAGTTGAGGATTCTCATGGTGAACTAAGCCACAGTCCACATGTTACGCCTCCATATCTTTTTTTACATCTTTTTGGAAATCTATATGTATCATGAGGTGCATATTATCCCATAATTCTACGTTGACCTTACCTTTAAAGGCCAGATTATCAAAAAACTTTTGGATTTATGAAATTTTTGGTCGACCCATAACAAACTTGTCAATTAGAGTTTGTTTATCCTTTATTTCCAGTTCTATTTTATCTTTGACTCATAATTCAACAGCTGGGAAGTCATCTTTTAAAATGACTTCAGCATAAGTTTTTGTAAGGTTCATTGTTTGATGTTTTATGTTCAAAGATTGGGTTGGTTCTCAGGCTTGAGAACTTATTTGAGATCGTATATTGAGGATTTTTGGTTTGGTAAACCTGATCTAGAGGCAGAAAGATAATGTCTTATGTTGTTTCTTAATTACCTAAGGTTTTGTTGACAGGTTGACGAATTGCATTGGCTTCATTGCCGGTGGCTGCCTAAGTTGTTTTTAACAGAGCAGAGTTAATGAGGGTCATCTCCAATGGTACTTGAATTGTTGATGATCAGATAATAACTTTGAAGATAAGACCAAACTAACCTTAATTCATGATGTAAATATCTCAAGTTGTATGTTGATAAAATTTCTTGATTATCAAGAAAGAGTTTTTTTAGAGATAAATGTTCTTATTATGTTTATGGTTCAGTCATTATTTGTTTAAACTTCTAAATTTGCGGTTTATGTTTACTTTCCGACTATTCAATATAGTAAATATGGTATATACACACCTCCATTAATAATATATAATGTAAAAAATTTGTTTTATATTTATATTTTTTATTAAAGTAAATCTATTAGCAATAATTTAATATCAAACTTTATTTTTATTTTATACTTTTAAGAATAATCTATCAATTATCATCTACCTTTTATCTATTAATAACAATTTAAAGTTTGATAAAATACAAAATAAAACATCTAGTGTTAAGTTAGTATCTACAGACATTAAATTTTTTAATACTAATATATCATAACCTATTTTTTTCTCCTTTGTTCTTTTGTGTTTTTTAAGATATCATATCTTTTACCAAAATATCATTAGTTTTTTTAGACGAACAAAATTACGTGTAAATTGGTTGTGAAAGTAGAAAAAATGTATATGTGCAAAAATACGTGTAATTGGGTTGCGAAAAATAAGAATGAACTAGTTTTAAAAATATGAATTTGGTTACTAGATAAGTGTGATTGTGTGAAATAATAAAATACAAAACTATTTTGTACGAATACGTGTTAACTGGGTGTGAAACTACGTGTAATTTGGATGTGAAACAACTCACTCTTTTATAGTTGTGAAAATATATATTATTTTTTGTGTGAATTTTTTTTAATGGAGTCGTGACAATATATACAAATGTTTTACGAAAATTATAAGATTATAATTGCGAAAATAAGATTTTGGTTGCTAAATAAGTCTGACTGTGAAATAAAAAAAATACAAACTTATTTTTGAAAATAAGTGTTAATTTGGTGAGAAAATATGCATAATTTGGGTGTGCAACAACTGGCCTTTTGTAGTTATGAAATATGTGTTTCTTTTTTGAACGATATTTTTAAAATGAAGTTGTGAAAATACATGCAAATATGTTGCGGATATAAAAAGAAAATAGTTGGAGAAATAAGACTTTGGTGACTAAATAAGTCTAAATGCGTGAAAAAACAAAATACAAATTGTGAACATACATGTTAATTTGGTGCTAAAATAAGTGTAATTTGGTTGAAACAACTCATTTTTTTGTAATTGTGAAAATATATTTTTGTAATTTGGGTTGTGAAAATAGAAAAAAAAATTATAGGTGCGAAAATACGTGTAATTGGGTTGCGAAAATAAGAAGAAACTAGTTTGAGAAATATGAATTTGGTTTTTAGATAAATGTTGTTGTGTGAAAAAACAAAATACATAACTATTTTGTACAAATAAGTGTTAATTTGGTGCGAAAATACGTGTAATTTGGATGTGAAACAACTCATTCTTTTATAGTTGTGAAAATATATGTTTTTGTTTTGTGGAAAAACTTTTTTCTTAAATGGATTAGTGAAAATATATGCAAATGTTTTACGAAAATAAGAAGAAAATAGTTGTGAAAATAAGATTTTGGTTGCTAAATAAGTTTGATTGTTTGAAAAACAAAATACAAATTTATTTTTGAAAATAAATGTTAATTTGGTGAGAAAATACGGGTAATTTGGGTGTGCAACAACCGGTTTTTTTTGTAGTTGTGAAAAACTTCTTTTTTTGTACGAATTTTTTTAAATGAAGTTATGAAAATACATACCAATATATTGCGAATATAAAAAGAAAATAGTTGTATTAATAAAATTTTGATGGCTAAATAAGTCTGAATGTGTTAATAAACAAATTACAAATTTGTTTTGTGAAAATAAGAGTTAATTTGGTGCTAAAATACGTGTAATTTGGATGTGAAACAACTCACTTTTTTGTAGTTGTGAAAATATGTGTCTTTTTTTATATGATAAATTTTATTTTTATTTTAATATAGAGTTGTGAAATCAGGTGAAACTTGGTTGTGAAATAAGTTTGAAAAAACACAACTCTTTTTTAATTGGGAAATTACATGCAATTTTATTGCGAAAAAATAATTTTTGTCATTGAGAAATTAAGCGTAATTTGGTTGGAAATTTGGTTTTTTTAAAAAATCCATAAATTTCACTTATAGGTTTTGTTTTATTTGTCTTAAAAATATATTTGTTATTTGAATTTTTTAAGCCAAAATTTAAAAGATATAAAATTTTAAAATTAAAAATAACAAATAAAATATTAGTTTCGGTTCGTGATTGAAAATTATACGTGTTGCGTGTACGTAATTTCAAACTTGACTGGTGATGAATAGTTCATCCATATTTTAATCTTAATATTTTCAAAATTAACAAAAAAAAAACTATAAATTATAGCATTTTTCAAAATACAAATTTCATCTACTTAAATTTGGTACCACATATATTTTGTGACATAAATAGTTATTGAAAAATCACCACAATATTAACAACTAATACATAAAAACAATTGAAATTGAAGACATAATGATCCAAAATCAACTTAAATTACTTCTCCCATAGGGTAACACAAGTTGCCATTTTACACCCAACTCAAAACCTCTATGAAGAAAAAAAAAAGTACCAAATTAAAAAAAAGAAAAAACAAAAATTTACAAATTTAAAAAAAAAAACCCAGGTAAATAAATTACTCATGGGTAATTCAGTCATTCTAAAAACAACCCAAAAAAAAGAAACTTTAACTAAAAAAACAGAGCTTGGTTTGACTTTTCTCAATCATCTCAGCATTTCAGTCAACGATTGAAAAACTTCTTCTTCACACGGAATCGTTAAACCCATATCATGATCGAACCCGAACTCATCCGCCGCTTGTTGAAGCAAGACCTGGAATTCGGGTCGGGTTAAAAACCAAAGTGGTACAATGTACCTGCTCCGGTTTTCACCAACATAAACTACAAAATGACCTTTGGGTACATCTTCATAGTAGCTGCTCTGTTTTTTAGCCAAAGCAGAGCATCTTTTCAAGATTTGTTTTATAACTGCGGATTGTTGTTGTAGTTTGTATGACTTAGTGATACCCATTTGGTAGCTTTAGAGAGAGAAGCTAAATATGAGGTTTGGAAGGAAAGTTAGAGAGAGAAAGTATGAAAGTATGTATTTTATTTTTGTGTCTGGTTGTTTTTGAGAGAGTGAGAATGGTGAGTTGGGGTATTTATGGAAGAATGCTGAGGAGAGATAAACTTAGAGAGAACAGAAAAAAGTAAAATTACGCAAATTATTATATTTAATGTAAACCGATTACAAAACTTAAACTTTTTTATGCGTAGATTTGATGAAAAAGTAATTCAATAAAAATAATTGTTATAATTTTATTTTATTTGAACAAGTTATAAATATATAAAACGACAAGCATAGTCGTTATTTGTCTAAATTTTATTGATTTGAGAAACAAAAGTTTTGCAGGGATAAAATTGTTTGGGATAAATAAGTAAAAGCCTAACCTATTGTAAATTAATGACAATTTCAATGGTCGGAGAGGAAGGCCATAAGTTTACCAGTTTTTAAAATTTTTATATTTTAACGCTTGATCCGCGAATCATTGAAATTATGAAATTTTAGAGCTTCATTAAGCTTCAAGGGATGAATGGTAAATCCTTAATAAAGAGAAATCTTGTAATAATGAAATTCTTGATGAAGGTATGAGTGTAGTTCAGTGTGAAGTTAGTTAAATCATGATGACCGACTTTTGACTAAATTTCAGAGGCCGGATTTTGAATTACATTGATTCTCGATTATGCATTTATGATAAATCTTAAAAAAATTGAGATCGATTAACTGAAACATTAAATTTTAATTTTTTGATCGACTTCGGAATAATTTTGACACAGTAAGGGACATAATAATTCCATAGAGGCATTCAGCAGTGTCAATATGAAAGGTATGTTTAATATTTTTTCTATAAAGATATTTGTGTTAGGAAAGAGAATAATTATGAATTTTATCATGACGGAGACATGCAAAAATCTACAAGCTCTATGATTGTCACAAGTTCAAGACCGTCAAGCATAATGGTTCCAAGATATGCTGACCTTAACTTTGAAGCCCAGATTATAAAAAAAATAGATTTCTAACATTTTTTACTCTCCCTTATTTCCAGTTCTATTTTATTGTCTCTTATTTCCATTTCTATTGTATCTCTGACCGAGAAGTCAATAGCTAGGAAGTTATCTTTTGAAGAAAACTTAATCTTTTTATAAGTAGTGCTCTTTGGTTGAATAACTTCAACTAAAGATTTGTAAGGTTCATTGTTTGATGTATTATGTTCAAAGATTGGGTTAGTTCTCAAGTTTGAGAACTTGTTTGAGATCGTAGATTAAGGGTTCTTGGTTTGGTAAACCTGATTTAGAGGTGGAAAGTTTGAGTCTTCTGTTGTTTCTTAATAATGTAATGTTTTGTTGACATATTGACGAATTGCATTGGCTTCATTGTTGGTGGCTGCCTGAGTTGTTGTTGACATAACAGAGTTGATGAGGGTCATCTCTAATGGTGCTTGAATTGTTGATGATTGCATAATAACTTTGAAGAGAAGATCAAACTAGTCTTAATTTATGATGTAAATGTCTCAAGTTGTATGTTGATAGACCTTTTTATTATAAAAAAAGAGTCTTTTGAAGAGAAAGGTTCTCATTATGTTTATAGGTCAGTAGTTATTTGTTTAAACTACTAAATTTGCGGTTTATTTTTACTTTCCGACTATTCGATATAGTAAATATTGTACATACACACCTCAATTAATAATATATAATGTAAAACTTTTTGTTTTATTTTTATAGTTTTTTATTAAAGTAAATCTATTAACAATAATTTAATATCAAACTTCTTTTTTATTTCATATATTTTATTTAGAATAATCTACCAAGTTTTTTTAATACTAATACATTCTAACCTTTTTCTCTCTTATTTTTAAAGTTTTTTAAAATATCATATCTTTTAAAACCACAAGCTCTAAAAGAATATACGAAAATTAAATTAAATTTGTTGTTTAAGACGAACAAAATTACGTGTAAATTGGTTGTGAAAATAGAAAAAAATACAGGTGCGAAAATATGTGTAATTGGGTTGCGAAAATAAAAAGAAACTAGTTTGAGAAATATGGTTACTAAATAAATGTTATTGTGTGAAAAAACAAAATACATAACTATTTTGTACAAATAAGTGTTAATTAGGTGCAAAAATACGTGTAATTTGGATGTGAAACAACTCATTCTTTTATAGTTGTGAAAATATATGTTTTTATGTTATATAACAAAGAGAGAAGTAGCCGCAGGAGGCGGCTAGGGTTTTGTGTTTATTAGAAAATGTTCCTTTTTGTATTGAACTGTTTTTTATAATGCAAACCCAAGTAAGGCTCTCAATATATAGAGAACTTAGAGGCCTATACAAAGAAACTTAATACACTGAATATTCTAACACCCCCCCCCCCCTCAAGTTGTGTAGTGGGATCACCAATACCCAACTTGGATAAAACTAGTTCGAATGTTCTTGCAGCAACCGCTTTTGTCAGGATGTCTGCCAGTTTGTTCTTCGGATCTAACAAACGGAAGTTCAACTGTCTCATCTTCAGTCTTTTCTTTTATAAAGTGTCTATATATTTCAACGTGTTTTGTTCTATCGTGCTGTATCGTGTTCTCTAAAATCTTAATCGCAGCTTTATTATCGCACATTAACTGAGTTGGACACTTCAGGGGGGATCCAATTTCTTTCATTATCTTCTTTAACCAAAGTATCTCGGTAATCCCCTTAATGATTCCTCTAAATTCTGATTCAGCACTTGACAGTGATACTACTTTTGGTTTCTTACTCCTCCAAGTCACCAAGTTACCTCCAAGAAGAGTAAAGTAGCCAGCAGTTGATCGTTTTTCGTTAGGATTCCCTCCCCAATCAGCATCTGTGGATTCTTCAACATCAAGGTGTCCATTTTTCTTAAAAATTATACCTCTTCCTGGTATACCTTTGAGATATCGAATAATCCTCATTACTGCCTCCATATGGTGTTCCTAAGGATGATGCATGAACTGGCTAACTACTCCCACCGCATATGCAATGTCGGGTCAAGTGTGAGCCAGGTAAATCAATTTTCCCACCAACTTTTGGTACCTTTCTTTACTCGCTGGTCTGCCCCCTTCAATTATCTTTAGTTTGTGATTCACAACCATAGGAGTGTCATTTGGTTTGCAATCCACCATGCCAATTTCAGCTAATAAATCCAATATATATTTTCGTTGGGAGATATAAACCCCTCCTCTTGACCTAAGAACCTCGATTCCTAGGAAATACTTCAATCCCCCAAGGTCTTTCATTTCGATCTCCTTGAAGAGGTTTTTCCTAAGAGAGCTAATTTCTTCTTCATCGTTCCCCGTTATAATCATATCGTCGACATATATTATAAGACAAGTGACTAATTCTTCTCTCTTTTTGTAAAACAAGGTATGATCCCCATTACTCTGTTTGTAGCTATACTGCTTCATTGCCATTGTAAATCTCCCAAACCAAGCGCGAGGAGACTGTTTGAGCCCATATAATGCCTTTTTCAGTTTACATACCTTATTTTCTTGAAAACCATCAGAGAACCCTGGTGGGGGTTCCATATATACCTCTTCTTCCAAGTCTCCATGTAAGAAATCATTCTTTACATCAAATTGATTAAGAGGCCAATCTATATTCGCGGCTATTGAAAGTAAAACTCTGATAGTGTCAATCTTTGCAACCGGAGAGAACATTTCAGAGTAGTCTATACCATATGTTTGTGTATATCCTTTGGCAACCAATCTTGCCTTGTGTCGCCCAATGGTGCCATCAGATTTATATTTTATATTAAACACCCATCTACAAGCGACTGCTTTCTTCCCTTATGGTAACACACAATTCTCCTATGTACCATTCCTTTTTAGAGCTTCCATTTCGGTATTCATTGCCTCATGCCATTCAGTCATCTTCTTAGCTTCTTGAGTTGTTTTAGGGATTTGTTCAGAGAGAATAGTAGCTAAAAACGCCTTTGCAATCTTCGTCATTCATTTCCTGTACGTTTTTATCGGATATGTAGATGCACGAGGAACGTGTTCCGGTTAATACCGGTCATGAGAAACCCCTATATTTTTTTTGGGGGGAAGAACCAGAATTTGAGTTTCAACAAATGAACTTCCTGAAATGTCATGGTCAGTAGCATTTTATGAATTATGATATTGTAAATTTTTTACCTCTTGATGGACATTTTCTTCGGCTGATTTGCTGGTAGTATCCATGGCATTTATTTCTTGTTGGACATTGCCTTCGGGAGAATCATTGGTGGTAAGAACTGCCTCGTCAGTCTCCTTTTTGTTGGAAGAGGCGTGTTCGGTGGCGCCATCTACCGACTCTGTCGGCACATCCTCAAAGTAACTTTCATATAGTAATCAGTCGAGTAATTCACTTACTTTCTTCCCCTGATCACGAGATCGGTGGTCAAAAAAATAATCAGATTCTAAGAAGTCACAGTCCATGGTGGCATGGATTCGACGAGTAACCGGATTGTAACACCGATAGCCCATTTGATGGACACGATACCCAATGAATACATAATTTTCAACACACGGATTAAGTTTGTTTCGACTAGTTTTAGGGATATGAACAAACACCGAACAACCAAAGACACGAGGTGGTAAGGTCAAAACAGATGGAATTGTAACTTGGGTGGCAAGCACATGTAATGGAGTTTTATTTCCTAGACATCGGGTTGGTAGACAATTTGCAAGATATGTGGCTGTAGCAAGAGCTTCTGGCCAAAGAGAATGAGGAACTCTATATTCAATCATAATAGCATGAGTTTTTTCAAGTAAAGTACGATTGTTGAGGTGTGTTTGGACAAGTAGTTTGATGGATAAGACCATTTGTTTTGAAACAATTATGCATTGTTTGGTTGACAAACTCTGTTCCATTATCAGAACGGAGAATCTGTATTTTTTTCAAATTGAGTCAAAATCATTTTGTAAAAACAAACAAATATTTCTGGTACTTCCGATTTATCTTTCATGAAGTATATCCAAGTCATTCTTGAGAAATCATCCACAAATAAAACAAAATATCTGATTTGATTGTTAGTGGAATTTTGTGTTGGACCCCAAACATCAGAATGGACTAGCGAAAAAGAATAATCAACTCTAGTATTACTTTGATTAAATGAGACCCTACGATTTTTTGCAAGAATGCAGGTTTCACATTTCTCATGAATGGAATTATTCAAAAAAGACTAGAAAACAAACTTTTAAGATAGCTAAAAGAAGGATGACCAAGTCGCCGGTGTCATAACCAAAGTTTCATTTTGGTTGTTCCATGAGCAAGCATGGCATGTCCCTTATAAACTACCTCATCAACATAATAGAGACCTCATTGTTCAGTACCACGCCCAATGATCTCTTTCGTACGAATATCCTGTAAAATGAAAAAAAATGGATACATAAGAACCACACAGTTGAGTTGTTTTGTCACTTGACTAACAAATAATAACTTTAAGGATAGTGAAGAAATGTAGAGGCGGTTTTTAATTTTTATTTTTTTCGAAAAAATAATTGAACCTCCCCCTTTGACTTCACAAATTTCTCCACTAGAAGTCTCAATATGGGACTTCTTTAGAGATGACATGTCACCAAAGTCTTTAGGATCATAAGACATGGTTTCCGTAGCCCCACAATCAAGATCCAATTCATTGATTTCTCAAACCCTTTACCTCCAAGTTTTACATAGGAGTTCGCCGCCATTCCTCCAAAACCAGTGCCACTTCCTTGTTCATTTTTAGTCGGATCTTCACCGACACTTGTAGACGAAGCCCGTTTGACATTAGATCTGAAACACTGGTTATTTTTCTCCTTATGACCGTCCTCCCACCATTATGGATAGCCAACCAGCTGGAAACATGTCTCTTTAGTGTGTGTCTTCATCCCACAATAAGTGCAATACAACTTGGATTTATTTTCTTTCTCTTTCGATCGGAATTTAAACCTCTTGCAGAATCTTTAACAGCCAAACCCATTCCAATTTCAATCGAGCCACTATCAGAAGAACTTGATTTTAGTATATTAAGCATGGCCACTTCCCTTCGTATTGTAGTATATGCTGTTTCCACGGAAGGAATAGGATCCTTTTTCAGGATATCTCTCTTGACTGGTTCCAGCTTGTCATTAATCGCCATTAGCAATTGATAAAGTATTTGTTCTTGAGTCTTTTTATTGTAGATCTGAATGTCTTCTGGGTCTTTCATAGGGTTCAGATCTCGCCTATCTATAGACATCCAGATGTTCTGCAGTTTGTTCCACAAGTCTTCTAGTGTATCGGACCCTCGCCTTAATGAATTAGCCCTCTTATGAAGGTCAAACACCTGTAACGAATCTGTACCAGAACCGTATGTGGTGGCTAACCCATCCTAGAGGGATTTTGCAGTGGGATATTGCGAGACATTTTTCACCAAGCTGGATTCAAGATTCTGGATAATCCATGTGAAAACACATGGATCATCTTGTTCCCACCTTGTATATGTGTTGTCAGTTTTGGATGGAGGTGTCAGCTCCCCTGTAATGTGAGAACCGCTCCCCCTTCCCCCAATTGCTTTCTTCATCAGGTTTGCCCATAGGGCATAGTTGTCACCACCGAGTTTAATCCCTAGGGATAAATTCTCGGGGTTAGTTGTTTGTTGTTGTGTTCCGAGACCATTTCTCAGAATGGCATCAATCTGCATTGTTTATTCATCAGGGATTTGACTGACCACGACTTCATTGCCAGCCATCTTTGTTGAGGATGTTCAGAATTCCCAGAATCACATGTGCTCTGATACCATGTTAAATAACAAAGAGAGAAGTAGTCGCAAGAGGCTGCTAAGGTTTTGTGTTTATTAGATATGTTCCTTTTTGTATTGAACTGTTTTTTTATAATGCAAACTCAAGTAAGGCTCTTAATATATAGAGAACTTAGATGCCTATACAAGGAAACTTAATACACTGAATATTCTAATATATATTTTGTGGAAAAACTTTTTTCTTAAATGGATTAGTGAAAATATATGCAAATAGTTTACGAAAATAAGAAGAAAATAGTTGCGAAAAGATTTTGGTTGCTAAATAAGTTTGATTGTCTGAAAAAACAAAATATAAACTTATTTTTTGAAAGTAAATGTTAATTTGGTGAGAAAATACGCGTAAATGGGATGTGCAACAACTGACTTTTTTGTAGTTGTGAAAAACATCTTTTTTGTACAATTTTTTTTAAATGAAGTCGTGAAAATACATGCCAATATATTGCGAATATAAAAAGAAAATAGTTGCATAAATAAAATATTGGTGGCTAATAAGTGTGAATGTGTTAATAAACAAATTACAAATTTGTTCTTAGAGGGAGCCCCCTGGCACTTTGGTGGCAATTTGATGATTCTGAAAGTTTGGGAGCCACTTTCCCCTCTTATCAAAGATCCCCATACGGAAATCCCAATCTGGGTTAAGGTTTTCAATTGGCCCCTGGAACTCTGGACGGCAGAGGGTTTTAGCAACATTGGCTCAGTCTTAGGGACTCCTTTATATGTGGATCGTCAAACGAAAAAGAAAGAAAAGCTCTGTTTCGCTCGCATCTGTATCATGATCTCCGTAGGATCTCCTCTCCGCTTTGAGCTTACCTTTAAGATAAGGGGCAAATCTATCTCGGTATCTTTTGAATACCAGGGCCTACCCCCCCAATGCGCAAACTGTAAGGTTTTTGGTCACCCTACCCGTATCTGCAAAAAAGGCCCATTGAAGCTGTCCCCATTCCCAACTCCTTCTTCATCCTCTGAGGAAGATCCTTCCGAGTGCATCCCTGAAGCAGAACTTAGTCATCACCTTTCATCCATAAATGAAGGGAAAGAAGTGGAAAGCGGAGAAGAGGCAGAATCTCCCCCTAAAAGGCTTCGCACTGTAGACCCGAAGGGGAAGGGAAAATGGATATGTCCTCCGACAGGACCATCGTCTGATGCACTGTAAGTCTCCTTTCTAATGAATATTGCATCCTGGAATGTTAGAGGTCTCAATGACCCTGTTAGACAAAAATACGTAACTGATTTTATAATTAGAAATAGTATCTCTATGCTTATCCTAGTTGAGACTAAAGTTAATATAACTAAGGTTGATTCTATCATAAGTAAAATGGTTCCCTTCTGGCATGTCATAAATAATTACTTCTCCCACCCCCTCGGTCGAATTTGGGTCACCTGGAACCCAAGCGTGATCACAATCTCCAAACTATCTGAGTCCCCCCAGTTCAGTCATTGCCGAGTTAAATGCCATAACAATAATTTGACCTTTAGATTAACTGCAATCTATGCTTTTAACGAAGCAATTGACCGCTCTCCCCTTTTGAAGGACTTAATAACCATTTCCAATCAAGAGAAACATATCCCTTGGGTTTCACTAGGAGACTTTAATGCTATTCGCCACCCTGATGAGAGAATTGGTGCTTCAGATAACTGGGCTTCTGCTATTGACGAGTTTAACAACTGCTGTTACCTAAGTGGGCTTAGTGATCTCCGGTCCACCGGGTTTTACTACACTTGGATTAACAAGCAGCCTGCTCGTCCAATCCTCTCGAAACTTGATAGGGTTATGGTCAGTCCCAACTGGGACGATCTTTTCCTAATGTCTTTTGCCCATTATGGCTTCCTTAGAACGTCAGACCATACCACCGTTACTCTCAACCTCGGGATTCCTAGACCTAGAATTAAAAATCCCTTCCGGTTTTTCAACATGTGGCAATCGCATCCTTCCTTTAAGGAAATTGTCCTGAAAAGCTGGAATAGCCCTTCTTCCTCCTCTGGAATGAGGCTTGTATCTGAAAAGCTAAAAAGACTCCAGCTTGATCTCGCAAAACTCAATCGTAAAGAATTTAGCGATATCAGCATCAGAGTTAGTTCGGCTCAATCAAAGCTGTTCGAGACCCAATCAAGACTTGGGCTTGATCCCCTCAACCCGAGTCTCATCTGCGAAGAAATTGAGGCATCCAAAGATTATATATTTTATAGTCGTGCCGAGGAGTCATTTCTAAAACAAAAATCTCGAGAAAATTGGATTAAGCTCGGGGATAAGAATACTAAATTCTTCCATAATGGTATTAAGTTTCGTCTCTTCCGTAATAAAATTGTTTCTATTATTAATGACTCAGGAGTTACCATCTCTTCGCCAGCTGGTATCTCTAGAGTCATAGTAAAGTACTTCGAAAATTTGTTGGGCACTCCACATTCTACTTCTTATCCGGGGCTGAGGAGAGTCTCTTCTCTGATTACTCATACTGTCAATAGTAATGATATGGCTTTAATGTCGCGTGAAATCTCTTGCGATGAAATTAAATCTGCATTATTCAGTATTGATAGTAACAAGTCCTCTAGGCCTGATGGATATAACTCTTCCTTCTTTAAATCTTCTTGGAGTATAGTTGGACCTGATATTTGTAATGGTGTCCTTGAATTCTTTAATTCGGGATCTTTAGATAAGTCTTGGAACTCAACTGCCATTGCCCTTATCCCCAAAACCGTATCTCCCTCTGCTCCTGGAGACTTTAGGCCTATTGCCCTTTGCAATGTAGTCTATAAAATTATCTCCAAAATTCTAGCTAATAAAATTAAGGACTTCTTCCCTTACCTAATCGACCCTTCTCAATCGGCCTTCGTGGCGGGAAGGAATATATCAGAAAACATACTATTGTCCCAAGAACTATTACGAGGGTATCATATCAATGCTGCAGGCAAGAGGATAGCTCTCAAAATTGATATTATGAAAGCTTTTGATAATTTCCATTGGCTCTTAGTTCTTGACATCCTGGTAGCTATGCGATTCCCTGAAAAAATGATTACTTGGATAATAAAATGTATCTCCTCCACCTCGTATTCCATTAATATAAATGGAGACTCTTACGGGAATTTTCCTGGGAAAAAGGGTCTGAGACAAGGGGATCCTTTATCACCTTTTCTCTTTGTACTCATTATGCAAGTTCTTTCAGGGTTACTCAAGGAAAAAAGCCAGAATAAAAACTTTAGATTTCACTGGAAGTGCCAAAAGCTTAAAATCATCAATCTCTGCTTCGCAGATGACCTGATGATCTTCTGTCATGGGGACTCCAACTCTCTAATCCTTATAAAAGGGGCCCTGGATGAATTCCATAATCTCTCTGGTCTTAAAGTTAACCCATTAAAAAGTCATATTTTTCTTTTGGGTATTGAGGAGTCTCTCAAGTCTAGTATTTTGCCCATTCTGGGCTTCCCGGAAGGTACTCTCCCAGTAAAATATCTAGGAGTTCCCCTTATAACAAGTAGACTAACCCACTCGGACTGTCGTCTACTTCTTCACAAGATCACTAATCGTATTGAGTCCTGGACCTCCAAACACCTCTCTTATGTAGGGCGGCTTCAGTTGATAAAGTCTGTCCTATTTGCTGGTCAGGTTTACTGGTCCTCTATTTTTATTCTTCCCTCTAGAATAATGAAAGAGCTAAGTCAATACATTAGTCGATTTCTCTGGTCGGGAACGATCACGAAGATTCATGGGGCAAAAGTCTCCTGGGACTCTGTAACGACTCCCATAAAAGAGGATGGCCTTGGGATTTTGAATCTAAAGATTTGGAATCAGGCGGCCATCCTTAAGCATCTTTGGTCTATTGTTAGTAATAAGAACCACCATCTGGTGTGAGTGGATAAAAGTGGAAAAAATGAAAAACAAAAATTTCTGGTCCATCCTTTCTGGATCCAATCCATCGTGGATTTGGAGGAAAATTATTTGTTTGCGCCCTTTGGCAAGTAATTTGTACAGGGTGGCTATAGGCAATGGTAAAAATACTTCTTTCTGGTATGACCCTTGGCTTCTTTCAAAGTCTCTGGCTTCTCACTATGGATACAGCATTATAAGAGACTCCCGTTTGGGAGATAATCTCAAGGTATCAGATATCATTCTTAATGGATCCTGGAACTCGCCAGCCGATATCAGACCAGCGAGAGCACGAAGTAGACCTCATCTACTTGAAATAACCAACCTCATCGAAACTCTTCCCCTCCCTAACATCGCCTCCATCGATGTTCCATACTGGACGACAAAAGCAGGAAATTGTACATTTACTATCATGGACATGTATAACGCAATTCGATCTCCCAGCCCCGTTGTGAGTTGGGCCGGGTTAGTATGGCATAAATATAACATTCTTCGCCACTCCTTTATTCTTTGGCTTGCTATTTTAGGCAAGCTTGTAACCAGGGACAAAATTCTCGGTTGGGGACTAAACACCCCCACTGACTGTGTCCTTTGCAATTCTGATTCTGAATCTATCTCTCATATTCTCTATGAGTGTCGATTCACTCAGAATATTTGGTCATATGCTAGTTTAAAACTAGGATTTCCGTTCTCTTCTTCGAGCTGGCAATCTTGGATTATCGAGGCGTCAAAATGGTCTAACTCTCGTGACCATTTTATCTGGCGTACTTGCTTTGGCGCGGTCACTTACCACGTCTGGAAGGAGCGGAATGCAAGAATTTTTGGTTCCGCTTCAGCCCTGGAATCCTTAACATTACATCGTATTGTAGATGATCTACGATTCAGATTTCAGGGTACCAAGATCATCTGACCACAGTAAAATATTATGATTCATCTACTAATTACTCTTTTTCTATGCAGGATCTTCTCTCTCTAAGACTTATAGCAATCCTCTAGGCGATCAGATCGAGCCCGATGTCCGAGCCTCGTTTATGTCATGTCAGCAGACAGTGATCTTATGTTTATTATGTTCAATGTTATACTTCTTATTCAACTCTCTTTCGATTTAACGTCTCCTCGGGGTATGCCCAGGTCTCTTGTATGAACTATTTCCATTAATTTAAAGTTTATTTTCACAAAAAAAAAACAAATTACAAATTTGGTTTGTGAAAATAAGAATTAATTTGGTGCTAAAATACGTGTAATTTGGGTGTGAAACAACTCACTTTTTTGTAGTTGTGAAAATATGTGTCTTTTTTATATGATAAATTTTATTTTTATTTTAAAATAAAGTTGAGAAATTAGGTGAAACTTGGTTGCGGAATAAGTTTGAAAAAAAAAACAACTCTTTTTTAATTACGAAATTACATGCAATTTGGTTGCGGAAAAACAATTTTTTGTCATTGAGAAATTAAAAGTAATTTGGTTTTTAAAAAAATCTATAAATTTCACTCATAGATTTCGTTTTATTCATCTTAAAAACATATTTGTTATTTCAACTTTTTTTAAATAAAATTTGAAAGATATAAAATTTTGAAATTAAAAATGACAAATAAAATATTAATTTCAGTTCGTGGTTGAAAATTATACGCGTTGCGTGTACGTTATTTCAAACTGTTGTTTCAAACTTCACTTGTGACGGATAATTCATCCATATTTTGATCTTAATATTTTCAAAATATATATTAAAAAAATACTATAAATTATATCTCTTTTTTTTCAAAATACAAATTCCATATACTAAATTTGTTACCATATATTTTTTGTGACATCAATAGTGGTTAAAAAAAAATCAAACAACACAATATTAACAACTAATACATAAAAACAATTGAAATTGAAGACATAATGATCCAAAATCAACTTAAATTACTTCTCCCATAGGGTAACACAAGTTGTCATTTTACACCCAACTCAAAACCTCTATGAAGAAAAAAAAAAAGTAGCAAATTAACAAAATAACAAAAATTTACAAATTTAAAAAAGAAAAAAAAAACCCAGGTAAATAAATTACTCATGGGTAATTCAGTCATTCTAAAAACAACCCAAAAAAGAGAAACTTTAACTAAAAAAACAGAGCTTGGTTTGACTTTTCTCAATCATCTCAGCATTTCAGTCAACGACTGAAAAACTTCTTCTTCACAAGGAATCGTTAAACCCATATCGTGATCGAACCCGAACTCGTCCGCCGCTTGCTGAAGCAAGATCTGGAATTCGGGTCGGGTTAAAAACCAAAGTGGTACAATGTACCTGCTCCGGTTTTCACCAACATACACTACGAAATGACCCTTTGGTACATCTTCATAGTAGCTGCTCTGTTTTTTAGCCAAAGCAGAGCATCTTTTCAAGATTTGCTTTATAACTGCGGATTGTTGTTGTAGTTTGTGTGACTTAGTGATACCCATTTGGTAGCTTTAGAGAGAGAAGCTAAATATGAGGTTTGGGAGGAAAGTTAGAGAGAGAAAGTATGAAAGTATGTATTTTTTCTTTGTGTCTGGTTGTTTTTGAGAGAGTGAGAATGGTGAGTTGGGGTATTTATGGAAGAATGTTGAGGAGAGATAAAGCTAGAGGGAGAGAGAACAGAGTCATGTGGGGGCAAAGAGGAAGACCCATGGGTTCTGTTTTGGGTGATTGTCTTATATTATTAAGGACATGTTTGGCTGCCATTGCAATTGGAAGAAGAGTTTTCAAATTTTAAGCACCTTTGTTGTTCATATAGACAAGGACATATTTGGTCCTTCTCTATTATTTGGTTTTTTGCTCGATCTAGTTATATGGTATCCGAATCCCATTTGGATAAGACCACCATGAGTGATGTTAAATTTTTAAGGAAATCTTCTACTTAAATAAATTGGTTGAAATACTTAGTTTAAAATAAAAGAAAATAAAACATAAGGATAAGTACAATTCGATGTTTGTTGAATATTTTTTGTTCAAATATCGATTAAACAAAAATGTGGGGTGATAGAAATTTTATATAAGTTAGATATAGAAATGATCAGTAGTGTATTAATAAGAACATATCTTAATTAGTACATGATTTTTTTGGAAGTAGACCAAAAATATAGTCGTGCGGATTTTCAGATTCAAATCTGACAACGTTATACGAGTACGAATATCGAGGTAGAATTTGGGACACACATATCTCTAATCATTAGCATCAAAGCGTAGTTTATTGCAATTGAAGGTTAACAATGACGTTTACAACAATAAGATACAAAATTGAAAGATTTGATTGGGGATCCAGCTTCGCGTTATGAAAGATTAAGTTGAAATATCATTTCCTATTGCGAGGGTTGTGGAATTCTATATAGAATGAGTTACCGGGAGAGATGAAAGCAGAGAAGAAATGTGATCTTTACGAAATTGTTTTATGTTGAATTTTAATGAGTGTAACTGATAATATTATTCAAAAGATTAGCGATGAGAAGACTGTTGTATGAGCATGTAAGAAGTTGGATGAATTTTACTCAGAAAAATCAGTTGTGAACAGCTTATGCTTGAAGAAACTCTTGTATGGTTTTAGGTCGAAAGAAGATAGGTTTATGACATGAGATCTTTATAATTTAAAGTCAATTATCATGAATCTAAAGAATTCTGATATCATAATCGAAGATGAATACCAATCTGTATTTGTTTGAGGTTGTTACAAAAAATTTATGGTGAATGTCAAACGGACATTGAAATCAACGGATTTGAGATAGTTGCACCCAAACAATCATGCAGAAAGAAATATCATATAATCAGAGAAGAATCTAGCACCAATGATAGATTATACAAGCCTAGAGTCGAGAAACTATTAAAAAAATAAAATGTAAGAAGGTAAAGCAAAAAAAATACTACAAACATGCTCGAAAGTATGAATGGTTATAATGATAGTGTACTCACTGATGCATGACAGGTGTTGTTTATGAGTTTATAATATAGGAAAAATTATTGATTATTCGATACTGACGCCACATACAGCATGTGTCTGTTCAAGCAGTGCTTTGACACTTACAAACCAATGCAATGGACGGTTTATTGGAGGAAAAATTATTTGTTGCATGTTGGTGAGATCGATAATATCGGGATCAGAATATTTGGTGGTCTTATTGGAATCATGACGTGTTGGCATGTTCATGGATTGAATAAGAACTTGATATCTATTGGGATGTTAGACTATTTAGGTTATAAGTATCATGCAGCTGATGGAGTAATCAATATGGTTGTGTAAGCAATATGAAAAAGGCTAAATAGTGTGCATCAAATGAAGTCTAAAAAATGGTTTAACATTCTATAAGGAAGTATTATTGTGGGATATGTTGTAGTAGCATCGTCATGGAGTAACAACCAAAGTTGGCGGGATCATAATCAGTTGTGGCATTGATGCATCAGTCACATAAGTGAAAAAGAGTTAGTTATGTGAAAAAGAGTTAGTTATTTTGGGGAAATTTTGTTTGTTGACATCATATGAAGCATAATCATTGAACGAGGTTAAGGACTTAAATACATTGATTGACCATTTGGATTATGGGTTAAGCCTAGATATTAATGAGTTATTAGCTCATATTAGTAGATACCTTGTTTAGTCATCATAGTAATAATGTGTTTTACTCTTTTTTTTGTCTAAAACAGTCTTCGAAATGCTATTCAGATAATGGTTAAAATTGTCCTTCGTACAATTGTCCGAATTACCCTTCAAATTATTCTGACATTATGCATTTTTTACTCTCAAAGATATTTGACCCTTTTTACTCTAGATGGAAGTGTGATTAATTGGAAAGCACGGTTTCAAACTACTGTATCTTTGTCTAAAATAGAGGTCGAATACATTCATGTAACGAAGAAAAGTAAGGAAACAATATGATTGCAAGATTTGGTTGCAGATTTGACTTTGGATCGAACTACCATAAAAATATTTTGTGATAGTCTAAACACCAGACACCATACAGAGAACCAGATGTACCACGAGTGTACAAAACACATAGATTTTATATACCACTTTATTCATGATATATTAGCAAAATAAACTTTTTGATGTGAATAAAATATTACACATGACTATATAATGGATATAATGACCAAAACAATATACTTTTGAAAATTTAAAAAACACGTAAATTAAATTGGTGTTCGCAACATCAAATGGATGTCTTCAAAACATAATCAATAGAAAAAAAATTCTTGATTGATAATGAAAAATGATATTAGTTTTAATAAAAAAATGGTTGAAATAAATCGAATAATATTAAATATTTAATAAAAAATTATATAAAAAATTTACAAAATTATAATTCTTATATTCTCTATCATTCTTTTATTTATATATATATATATATATAGTAACTATTGCATAAAAAAATGGTATATTCCATTGCCGGCATTGAACAGTAAATCGTCCCTCGACTATCGCGTTTGGTGGCAGATAGTCCCTTGACTTTCAAATGTCCGTTGACAGTCCCTGGACTATCGCGTTTGGATAAAGTTAGTCCACGAGATCCTCTAATCCATGAGTGGCTGCCACCTGTCACCATAGTCCCCAGATTTTTGTATCACCACTAGTCCCTTGAGTTTAGTTCAAACCCAAAATGTAGAAAATTAAACTCAAGGGACGAGTGGTGATACAAAAATCTGCGGACTATGGTGACACGTGGCAGCCTCTCATGGATCAGAGGATCTGGTGGACTAACTTTATCCAAACGCGATAGTCCAGGGACTGTCAACGGACATTTGAAAGTCAAGGGACTATTTGCCACCAAACGTGATAGTCAAGGGACGATGTACTGTTCAAAGCCTTCCATTGCCTAACCAAGGATCTAAAAAATTTATCTATAACAATGTTGTATAATGTTTTCAAATATTTATTTGGTTAGACAATATTTATTTATCTTTAAATATGTTTCACTATAAACGTACATTTAATTTGGCTTGTGGTCGTGAATGAATTGTAAATCGTTTTATCTATGTAAAGCACATTTCATCAGCGCACAATTTACATAAACTTATTTAATAGTTACATACGTAGAGAAGAATATTATAATAAAAGAATTAATGAAAACATTTATGAAACATCAAAATTATTAAATATAGTCCCATATAAAAATACAATAATATCTTTTCAAATATAATAATTACTTTAAAAAAACTAGGTCTATCACTATAATAAAAAATACAAATATGTTACGTTTATTTTCTTGAATATAACTATTATATCTAAAAGAAAATTAAATACAACCATTATTTTTAAAAATTAAAATCCATAATTATATTTAATGATTTCGGTTTTATATAACCGTTTTCTAAAATTAGTAAACCACGATCACTTGCGGAAATTATAAAAAAAAAATTGTTTTTATTTTTATTTTTATGTTCATAGTGATACATATTTGAAACAAATAAATATGAATTAGAATTTGGTTAAAAATTAAACGGTTTATGCCTTCTGAATTTGTTAGGTTTTTTGTTTTCATATTCATTTATATAACATTTTAGTTTAATATATTTTAGAAATGATGTAATTTCTTTTTTAATGTTCTGATTTTTATGTGAAAAAATGAAAAAATCAAAACATACAAATTATTAAAATATATAGATTAAAACATTATAAAAGTAACATAAAAACCAAAACATACCCCATTTCATAATATGGAGATAATAAAAATAATCATTGAATATAAAAGAAAAAAGAAAAAACATATATATATATATATCGAATATAAAAGAAAAAAGAAAATATATATATATATATATATATATATAAAATATGAAAACTAAAATACAATAAAAATGTGTTTTTTATTCTCCATTTAAATTTAAACGGTCTCAAAAGTAAAAATTTTAAAAATTTTAATTTATTAATTAATAAAAAGTGACTTACTATCATTGTTACGGTAAAAAATTGTGATCGCGTACCTTGCCATTCGTCCGCCTAACCCTAAAGTGGATTAGGGTGGGTTAATTTGGAATAAATTCAATATTCCTCGTCATTCTTTCATTTCTTGGCTCGCTATTTTAGGCAAGCTTGCCACCAAAGACAAGCTTATCAGTTGGGGTTATAATATCCCAACTGATTGTGCCCTGTGCAACTCTGAATCTGAAACTATCTCTCAGATCCTCTTTGAGTGTAGTTTCGCCCAGAGTATCTGGACTAACGCTAGTAATAAACTAGGTTCCCCATTTTCGAATATTAGCTGGCAGTCTTGGATTTCTGAAGCGTCAACATGGTCTCAATCTCGTAACCATAGAATTTGGCATGCTTGCTTTGCCGCGGTAATTTACCACGTCTGGAAGGAGAGGAATTCAAGAGTATTTGGTTCCCCTCCGGCCACTGCCTCCATGGTTTCTTACCGTATCTTATCAGATCTACGGTATAGATTTCAAGGCACCAAGACTAGTTGGACGGTATAATATCTTACTAATGGTTTTTTATTTATTGCAGTTCTCATCTCGGTGAGTGCAGCTCGAGTTTTTTTTTTCCACTTCATCACGTAGATTCTATTGGAGATGTTCGGCAGCTGTCTCAGAAGACCATTTTGTAGGACTAGTACACTTCTACTTGGCTAGACTAGATCTTATGTTTGCTACTTTGATCTGATCTTATGTTATTTCACTTCGTCCCTCTGACTTGATGTGATTGTATTTACTCGGGGTATGCCCTAGTTATTCTTGTATGAACCCTCTTTCAATTAATTTAATGCTTTATTACAACAAAATAATGTGATCTTTAATAATTGTAAATCATTTTCAAATGAATAATATTATAAAAGAGAATAAATAATTGTTCTTTTAAATATACAGATTGATTTACAAATAAAAAAGATATTTAATGTTCACGCGTCACATGTCAAAAAATATCATGAGTCATTTTCAATCAAAATGTTTAAAAGCTCATAAAAAATAATTTAAACTATCATGTCAAAATATGTTATATGAATATTTATAAAAAACAATATACTCAATAATAAAAAATATAAACATATAATAATTTTAAAATAATAATTTAAATTATAGGACAATAAATGCAATCATACATTCATCGCTACTTAGAATTATGTACTTAAAAAATTAATAGCAAAAAAATATTTTTATTATTTTTAAAAGATTTTTTTTTCGTGTTTTTTATAAGTATTATAATATTGCATATCTAAAATTTAGATAGCTTTGTCAAAATAACATTTACACCCAAAAAAATATTTAATGATAAGGTTATATTCCACAAATGCAATGTACTTCTTATTCAGAAATAGTAAATTGAGGTTAATCAATTAGAGATTATAATCATAATTATGATAAGTGTCATATTTAAAATGATGACGAGGGCTGCATTCAAGATGACGATGAGGATAAAATTCAGAGTTATGATAAGGTCGCAGTCAAGTGATGACGAAGGTTGATTATAGAGTTATGACATGATTTTTTTCTTGATGATGACGATGGTTGTTTTTAGAGTCAAGTCAGGTCCACACACATTTACACGTGTCATTCCACAAGAGGTCATTATGAAAGTTTGTTAGACGATTATAACAGAATGAAATCACATGTAATTTAGTGATTTGGAACACATGTAATTTAATGATTTGTAGAATATTATATGTGAATCCTATAAATAAGGGATACAGTCTTCATCTCAGAATTTATCATATTTTTCTAATAAGAAAATTTTATACAATTTTTCTTTCTTGATTTCAGTTCATTATTTTGGCTAAGTCTTTAAAGAGAATTTCTCTTAACAATTACGAGAGTGTTATCCTAAATAAAATGGACAAACCATGATCATAATAGTGGTGAGACCGTTTTTAAAATGGCACATGTGACATCACGTGTGAGTTTTCATAAATGTAGTTCATCTTTGATGATGAAAATATTTTTAATGATTAACCATAAATGCATGCCTATAGATATAGTATTTGTACTAAACTAGACGTCTTTCACGATATTTTAATAATTTTGGACATAACAACTCTTAGGTTATTTTTGAATATATATATATTGTTTGAAGTTGCATGTAAAACGTACATTAAAATTATGATGACATAAAAAATATATATTCTAAGTTGTAAGAGAAGGCAGATAAAAATAGTTTAGGAATTTATCATTAGCTTATATCAAACCAAAATACATAATATATATATATATATATATATAAAGGTTTATAACAAAAGTAAATAGTCTTGAATGCCTTTAGGTATTAATAAAGTAATATAATTAATATTCTTCGCCAAACTCACTTTTCTACATCGATAAACATGGGGAGTTCGTTTGATAAATAATGAAAGTGTGAAGTTGAGTGTGTTTTTGTAAGCATATCAACAATATGCATAAATGAATGAACGGATGGTAATGTAATTGTGTCAATCTACATATGGTGTCGAGTGTCATGTCAATCAATCTTGATATGTTTGGTTCGCTCGTGTAAAATTCAATTTTATGCAATCTGAACTGTATTCTGACAATCACAATATAGTGGAATAGGGTCACAAATATATATATATATATGTATGTATATAGCAAACTGCATGCGTAACCAAACAATTCCACACGTAGCCGAGACAATAACACAATACTCGTCTTTTGTAGTAGATCTAGAATTAACAACTCACTTCTTATTCTTCCATGAGACGAGCGAGTCATTAAGGAAAATACAAAATCAAATGGTCAAGTTGTGGTATGTAGGATCATCAATCTTATCTGTATTAGAGTAACCACGCATATTTGTAAAAGATGTGGAAGGAAACAAAAGATTATAAAACTGAGTATTCTAAAAAATGTATGAGACAATAAACAGTACTAGGACCAATAGAAAACTACCTAACCACACAAATAGCATGTGTGGACTTGTCACTGTAAGATTAACCTCTTTTTTTAAATAATACGATAAAGACTTGAATTCGCCAAGGGAGTGACATCCGATAAAGAGTATCGAACATTACTCTCAAGGTCAGTATTAATAGTTATGTTGTCAGTTAGTCAAGCACGCCCAACAAATTAGATTTCTATTTTGATTAAGATTAAAGATAGTTTTGGGGGAATATAAAATCTCAATATCCAAAAAAAATAACGTAATGTACCCAAAACTTTCATAGTAAATCAACGTGTCAATTCAGATTTCAAAATATCAATACCATCATAATCATCACCGGTAATTATCATGTCATCAACATACAAGAGTAACAGAATACACCATGATGTAGTTTATCTCTAGTGGTCAAAATTTTCTATTGGTCGAGCATAAAATGAATGCAAGCTTATGGATATAATATTTATGCTAAACTAGACATGCGTGAGAATGTCTAAATAGCTTTAGACGAAACAACTCATAAGTTATTTTAGTTTATAAGATACCATATTTTATGGGTGATCACGTGATATAAATTGTTTTTTCAGAGTTTAATGTAGCCATCCATGAATGAGTATCCTCGTTCTTTGTTATATTCCTTATATTATTTTACCAATCACATTAGTAATTGAAGGTCACATATTTTCACATTAAAGAACATTCACTTAAGCGAATGGTTATATCATATTTTCACAAATGACTGCAATTACACAAAACAATAGTGTTTTTTTCGCGAGAAACAAAATAAATATTCAACAAAAACAAAACAAAAAATAGAATTTAAATGTAATTATAACATTCTTTCTTAAAATTTATTATGAATATAGAATAAACTATAAAAAATTCAAATATATTACTATTACAAACCATTTCGATTTGTATATATCAAAAGGATATTTAATTCAAATAATATAAATTATATATTATATATCAAAATAACTCCTTTTTCCCCCAAGAAAATGCATTTTTATTGATATATAAAAAGCTTTACAAATGTTAGAACAGATTATGAGTTAATAACTCATGTTATACAGCTTTCATACTTCAACTATTTACATTCTTCCTTAAAACTTGTCTCCTCTTACATCCTTCTCTTCTCAATCAAGTCTTTCCATGCCTCATTCCATCACCTAGCTGCTAATAGCGTCCTTATTCTGCAAACCAGAGCCATGTATTGCTCCTAAACCTGCAAAACAAATCATGCTGGTCAAGTTTTCCACTTGCCAAAAGAGTTAGTCATCATCAAAGAATCTAAAGTAACCTAGATTCAATGATTCCAATAACGTTATTGCATTTAATTCGTTCAAAGAATGTATTGTTTCAACCATGAAACTAGAATTCACTATCAACGCATGTTTTGCCACCCAATCAGCAGCAGAGTTCTGCTCTCTATATATATGTTTTAAGGTCATTTGTGGCTTAATCAAAGATCTACAATATTGAAGCATTTGGTCTAAATACCAAGGATGTTTGCCACTTGCAAGCATATTGAATAAGCTGAGACAGTCTGTCTCAATATCAACAAACAATAAATCGTGATCCTTACAATACATCAGCCCATTTATTAAAGCTAAAACCTCAGCAGTAAGGGAAGAACACTTCCCAATTAAGTCACCTTTAGCTATTAAGGTAATTCCTAAACTATTCCTAATTATAAAACCAGAACTAGCCTCACCATTGTTTAGGGCAGATCCATCACAATTCAATTTAAGTCTGTTATAATCAGGCAAAGACCAAGCAACATACATACATGATTTAGTATTTTTAACATGATTAAAGCATTTCAAGTCTTTAGCTAAATGCAGATCCTTTGACCAATGCTTCCTAGACAAACGCAAACCTGAATCTAGAGATGCAAGCATGAATAGAATATGATTAACTATCCTTTTGGGAGATAAGATTTTACCTTTATGTTTACAACTATTTCTGCCATACCAAATAGAATATACAATCAATACAGGTAGAATTGTTCTAATATGTATTCTTTTAGGTGTAGACAGTAACCAAAGGTTGATAATGTTATTCACTGTCATATGTCTACCTATATCTATCCTAAACATTGCAGAAAAGTAGGACCAGATATACCAAGCAGACTCACATGATACAAAAACATGATTTAAGGTTTCTAGACTCTGGCAACTAGAGCATTTAGATGCTAAACAAAAACCAATCTGTTGCAGCTTAATATCCACACTTAAAATGTTATTCAGAACTCTCCAAAGAACAAAAAAACATTTTTTTGGTGAGATATTATTCCAGACTTTATCTTTTATTTGTGACTCTATGGTTTTGACCCTTACTTCATTAACAGTTCTCTTTAAATTGAATTTTCCATAAATTGATAGTTTCCAAATTATAGAATCAGATAAGCATGTGTTAAAATTAACTCTAGTGATTTCATTCACATAATTAACAGGCAACATGCTTAACAATTTATCAGAGTTCCATACATCATCTATCCAGTATTCATTAACCTTTGTTTGTGTATAGTGAATAGAATTACTTGTTGTTAAAGTTATTAAGGGTTTATGACTATACCAATGATCTAACCAAAAGTCTGAATTACCATTACCTAACTTCCACCTTATATGTTTTTCAGCACTTTCCCTAACTTCATACATTCTTTTCCAAATTTTAGAGTATGTTATTTTCAATGTAGATTGTAAATGATGTAAGTTATTACAGTACTTTGAATGCATCATTTTTTACCAAAGTGTTTTATTATCCCTAAATTTAAACCAGAGTTTAAATGAAAAAGCAGTTTGTAAGTCTCTTATACTTCTGATATTCAACCCATTTTCTTTATATGGCTTACACACTTTATCCCAACTAGACCATACTATATGTTTATCAGTTTCACTAGACCCCCACAAGAACTTATTAAGAAGTTTCTCAATCCTAGATATAGTTTTTAAAGGTAACTTAATAGATTGCAAATAATATATAGGGTATGACATAAGAACATAATTTATTAAGGTTATCTTGCCTCCAAATGATAGTTTTTTAGAGTTCCAGTCTAAAATTTTATCTCTTATCTTATCTATTAACTTCTCAAAATGAATTGAATAATTATTTGTATGAATTTGAATACCTAAATAAGTAAAATGAAGATCAACATGTTTGAAACCTAAAATACTTTCTAATGATGTTATTCTTGTTCTGTTCATTCTTAAAGGAGTTATAAAAGTAGTCTTTTGTCTATTTACTTGTTGACCAGAGAGGTCTTGATAAGTATCTAAAAACTCAATTAACTTCTTTATACTTGTTTGTGAACCATTTACAAACAGAATGATGTCATCAGCATAAGCTAAGCAGTTAATTCTCACTAAACTTTTCATGTTATAGGCCATAGAGCTATGTTGATCAATTAAGTTATTCACACCCCTAATTAAGAATTCCTCAGCTATAATGAAAAGATAAGGAGACATAGGATCTCCCTGCCTAAGACTAGGGGTGGCAAACGGTCTGAACCGCGAACCGCCCGCACCGTTTAAATCAGAACCACGGGTTGCAGTCCTGGCGGGTTGCGGTCCTGCCAGGTTGCGGTCCTGCCGGGTTGCTCCTTATGCGGTCCTGGCGGTCTGGCGGTCCTGCCAGTTTGCAGTCTTAATGGGCCAGTTTCACAGTTAAACCACCAGTTCAAACCACCAGACGAACCATTTAAGAACCGTTTATCAGTTCAAACCATCAGCCAAACCATTTAAGAACCGTTTATCATAATATTTTATAATGTTATTTAAAATTAATTTGTAAGTGTTAATTGAATCTAATTTCAATAATTGAGATATGTACCATATACCCGAGTTAATTATTTTATTTCATGTATTTTAATTTAAATATGTTATCATTTTAATCGAAATTTTGTAATCATCAATTACATTCTAAAAATAATAATTTTAATTTGATTTTGATACATTTTCTTTTCTATTTATATTTATGTATTTAAGATATTTTATTTAATATTATGTAGATATTAAATAAAATAAGTACATCTACTTGTATTTCGATTACAAATTTACAACATTTGAAGTATAAATTTAATATTTGAAGTATTCAATTTTTGAAGTATAAATTTAAAGTTTTAAAAATTGTATAAATTTGGATTATGTTCCAATTGCATAAACACATGTAATTTGGTTGTGAAATAAATTCAAAACTACCAAATGTGTTTCAATTAACTATCTGTAATTTGGTTCCTAAAAAGGAATTATATTATGATGGCATAATTAAATATAATTAATTAAATATATTTATTTAGAAGATTAACATCATCAATAATATAAACTATCTATTATGTTCCAAATTAACTTGTTAATAATATAAAATTTCTTTCAATAAACTAGAAAAAAAGAAGGGTTAATAATATAAATTTTCTTTCAATAATCTAGAGAATTTAATATATATTTTTTTCATAAAAGTACTAAAATTATTAAAAAACTAATAGTTCGAAAAATCTATTTATAGATTTTTATTATTTTTTAAATAATAGTTCGAATTTCCTATTTATATAATTCTTTTTAATTTTTTTAAAATATTAGTGCGGAATCCTATATATAGAGTTTTGATTTTTTTTAAATAGTTTAAAGTGCATAACTTTAAAAAAAAAATCAGTCACGGATGACGTCAGCAAGTGACGTCATCCGTGACGTCACCGTGCGGACCATCCGGTCAATCGCGCGGATGGTCCGCACGATTCAAACGCAACGGGTAGTTTATGAAACTAGACGTTGCGCCTGTCGTCCGGGGCATCCGGACGAAATGTCTGGATGCCCTGGATACGTCCGGACCATCCAGACGCAGGTCCGGATGGTCCGAAAGTCAGGTTCGGGCAACCGGACAGTTCGTCCGGATGCCCCGGATGGTCCGGACGAATTTATTTTTTCGGATTTTTCAAAAAAACAAATTTGGGTCTCCCCTATAAATAGAGGAGACCCCAACTCCAACCTCACACACTCTCTAAATCTACTATAAACTCTCAAAATCTCTCAACTTGTTCTAGATTTTTTATTAAGCTTAACTTTTGTATTTTACATATTGTACTTTTGTTTTCGAAATAGTTAGATTTTTTTTTTCGAAAAAAAATTGTTATTAGTTTGTATTAGTTATTATTTGTGCTTATTTCAAATTTCCAATGCCGTCTTGTGGCTTCAACAACAGGTTAGGACAAGCAACTCTGAAAACTGATTTTTCGGAATTTTCTTCTTTTATGATGTCTCCTCCACCCGAGAGGGATCCAATCACACGACGCATCAAATGTGCCACTGAACCTACGAATATGAGTAAGACTCTCAAACAAAATTTTAGTTTGAAAATTTCTGATAAGGAGAGGCGAAACGTCAAACTTGTTAGTACTACACGTACGACTTTGAGTAAGACCGCCAAACCAAATTTTAGTTCTAAAATGGTCGACAAGGTGACACGAAGTGTCAAACACCCAACTATAACTAAGACTAAGAGTAAGACCGTTGTTCCTAAACAAAGTCTTAGTACGAAGAAGATGGTCGATTTGATTGCTGCTGCGTTAAGTAAGGTTAATCGTGAGACTCGAGGACAAGTTCAGGGAGATCCATTACAAATTGCAGCTACTGTTGAGAAAGTTTTGCGACTTAAAAAAGTGGTTAGCGACAAGAGACTAAAAAATGTATTTTAGCAATTGTAATATTAAATATTTTGATATAACTTGTAATATTTTAGCATTTGTAATATTAAATATTTTAATATAACTTGTAATATTTTAGCATGATAAAATATGATTTTGGTTTAAAAAATAATAAATAACATTTGTAATATTTAAAACCAAATCACAATAATAAAATTCAAAATGTAATATTAAAATTATAACAATATAACTTAAAAATAATAAATAACATTTGTAATATTTAAAACCAAATCACAATAATAAAATTCAAAATGTAATATTAAAATTATAACAATATAACTTAAAAATAATAAATAACACTTGTAATATTTAAAACCTAATCACAATAATAAAATTCAAAATGTAATATTAAAATTATAACAATATAACTTAAAAATAATAAATAACACTTGTAATATTTAAAACCTAATCACAAATACAATAATAAAATTCAAAATCTCATATTGAAAATAATAAATATAACTTGTAATATTTTTGCATGATAAAATATGATTTTGGTTTAAAAAATAATAACAAACACTTGTAATATTTAAAAACAAATCATAGTAATAAAATTCAAAATGTAATATTAAAATTATAACCATAAAATTTGTAATATTTTAACATGATAAAATATAGTTTTGGTTTGTATTAGATCTAAAAACATAATAATAATATTCAAAATGTGATAATAACATAAGTAATATTTAAAATTTTGGACTATATAATAATTACAACACTTAAAATATTAATAACCAGAAGAAATTAATATTAATAAAAATATAATAATAATTCTATAATAATATGCAATATCTCAATATTTTTTAAATATAACATTTTGCAGTCCTACCGGGTTGCAGTCCTTATGCGGTCCTGACGGTCTGGCGGTCCTGACGGGTTGCGGTCCTGGCGGGTTGCTGTCCTGCCAGTTTGCAGTCCTAATGGGCCAGTTTTGCAGGTAAACCGCCAATTCTTAAGTAGGTTGTCAGCTTTGAACCGTGGTTCCAGAACCATTTGCCACCTCTACCTAAGACCATTAACAGATTTAAAGAAACCATAAGCATTCCCATTAACTATAACTGAATACCAAACACTTTCTATGCTTTTCTTAATCAGCCTAATAACTCTATCACTAAACCCAAATGACAACAATACATCATAAATGAAGTTAAACTCTAAGTTATCAAATGCTTTTGACATATCCAAGTTTATAATTACATTATCTCCTCTAGTTTTCCTATTCAGGTCCTTTACTAACTCTTGAGTTATTAAGATGTTCTCTTGAATGAACCTATGTTCTACGTATGCTCCTTACTCCTTAGATATAATTAAAGGCAGTAACTTAGCTATCCTAAGGTTTATAAGTTTTGAAATAATAATATTCAGCACAGAACACAAACTTATTTTTTATATCAAAATAACTCAAATAAAACATATAGATATCTAAAGTTGATCTCAATAACGAATGAATAAATAAAATAAAATAAAAAAAATCAAACATAAGAAATTCAATACGTTATAAACCGAAAAAATAAAAAGGAAATTTAAATTTAAATTAAAAAAAAACCGTATGTATATTTTAATTTTTAAAAAATATTATCGGTAATAAATAATTTAATATTAAATAATAAATAATTTTTTTATATTTATTGATACATAGATTTCTTGTTCAATATTTACTTCCCTTTTATTTATATATATATATATATATATATATAATAAATCTGATCAAATCAGACCGGATGGTATACTTCAAACAATAAATAAGATAGTAGATCAGAGGATTCTAACTACTTGCTTATATTAAAATAACGATCTAAAGATAACGTCATGTAAAATATTATTCTCTCGATTTGAACTTGTTTTTATAAAATTTTATTTACGGACTATAAAGACCGTACGCTACGAAATTAAATATACTATCGTACTATAGTTTATTTCGTTGACCGTCATTTTCATATCGAGTTTTGCAATACACATGCAACTGTTCACGAGAATATAAATTGTGGTTAGCTCTTTGACATGTAATTTTCAATCTTACCTACCATCTTCTAACCGAAAAAAACAGTTATATATTATAATTTAAAATAATTTCAGCAATTAAGTATTTAAGAATTTAAGTATTTTCAGATCTCAAATAACATTTTCGGTTTCCTATTATGGGAATGTTTCCGATGTTTGTTTCAGTAATATTTTGCAAGTTAATATATATTAAAAATAAACCAGTGATATTATAAAACTAATATATTTTTATTATTTAATTAAATAAATGTATATGAGAAATATTTAGGTTTGAATTATATAGTTAGATATTTATCTATCTATTTATTTATTATTTTATTAACGTGTTACATTTATATTGTTTTGGAATAAAATGGTTTTATTTGTATTATTTTAAAAAAAGATTATCACTTTTGGAATATAATCGATTATTTATATCTTAGGCAGTTGGTATATTGTTCTTTTCTTATATATGATTATATATTGATTTCTTTATTTTTTTTATATGTGTGATAAAACAAAATATTAAATAAGAAGGAGTTTGTATAAATTTATGAGGTTAGATGTGAAAATAGTTATTTGGTTTATAGGTTTAAAATTAAGAAACACTACTTGATGAACCATAGGGATTCTAAACTAGGTCAAAGTACTGATTTATAGAGCATATCATTCACCTTAAGCATGCCTCCTCGTTCAGTTTGTTTAAAATCCAATAATATCACCCACATTGTGTTATGTCTAGTCTGGAGCTCTGATAACATTTTTTGGCAGTATAACTATCGCATATTTCATCTCCATATTTATGTAAGAACAATTTGATCTCCACACTAGTATGTTATTCTCCATTTATTGTCCGAAGACCCGCACGATTTTACTTTTGGTCCACTTTCAGAAGCTCTCATACTAGTTAAGATATGTTCTAACTTATATATCATTAACCATCTCATGTTTAACCAATGTAGGAATTTGGTTGCACATGACGAATTCTGTGATTCTACATAGGCAATTTCCAAAATTGGAGTATTTGTCTCTCATTTCATAATAATTTGTTCTCGTTTTGTATTGTAATGTGGTATTTATTGCATACTATATATCGTTTTGTTTTAGGTTATGATATAGTATTAATTTATGGACTATATAAATGTGCCATCCTCTTTATATGTTCATTTTATGTAGTTTTAATTTCATTTGGTGGGTGCTCGAATATAAAATCTTTGATGTTTTTATATGTTGGTTGTTTTCGCATTGACCAGAATTTAGACATATTGTTATATTATTTTTGCGTCATTTCATATTTGGAATTTTTGTTCGAGTAGGAGTTTGTTTTGAGTCTGTAATTTATTGCACTTCAATTGTCGTAGCATTCGTAATCTTTGTATTTTTTTTCTCGGTAGTTTTTTAAATCATACAACATTCGAGAACATCTTGTTAACTGTGTAATATATTAAAAATTACTTAATACTTTTAAAAAAACACAAATAGGTTAAAAATAAAAGTTAAAACTAAAAAATTATAAAAACATTTTTAAAACCTAAAACAGATTGTCTTTTCCTTTTCATTTCAACGTAAAGTTTGACCATTTGAACATTTAAAATTTTACTAAAATAAAAAATAAAACTATTAAATCAAGTCATAATTTAATTATCTGATAAATAGGTTCAACGTTCTTTGAAATGCAACTAAATGAATATTTATTTTTAAAAAGAAAAACAAATCGCAACGTCTTGGTTTGTGTACCATACCGTGATAGTACTTGTTTATAACAAATGTATATATAAAATTGTGTGGTCCATCTATGCCTTTAGGTATCCAACCTAAATTTGAAATAAAATAAGCATTTAATTTTAAATTGAAACTTAACTGTATTAACTTATTTTTATTTGCAGACGGCTAAAGTTCCAAATGATTAAAGTAGACGGAATTTTATTTTCCGTATTCTATTTTTAGCTTTTCGTAAAATTCCGTATTCTATTTTTAGCTTTTCGTTGGACTTTGGAGAGTGACATCCATTTAATTTCAAAGTTTAAAAACATGAACCAGAAACGTAAGCATGTTCTTTAAAAAGCACGGGTCAGAGTAACTTTTTTATATATTTATTTATTTATTTGGGTATGGCTACGTATACCCAAATGTAGTTTAAGTATACTCAAAAAACGCATTTAATTTTTGTTTGATTTTTTTAGGACGAAAAAATCTTTGAACTTTTATTTAATATCCAAATTGCCACTAAGTAAAAAAAACATTAAGTATATCCTAGATATACCCAATTCACAAAACAATCTATTTGGCTATGTATATCCAAAAAAACACAACTCCCTACTAGATCAAACCTCATGTTACTACAATTTTGTGAAGTTTTTCAAATTGTTCTTGAACATTCAAAGTTGACTCAAGAACATTCAAACTCTTTTCAATTTCTTTTTTTTAATTTCTTTTAATAAAAACACAAAATCAAACATGAATCGACCGAAATTAAAATAAAAACTTGTTGTTTTGGAAGTTTTTTTTTAAAAAATAAAAGAGGTGTACCATAGATACAGGGGGCGCACCGGCTGGTACAGGGGGTCTGTACCAGCCGCCCCTCTCGTACCTATGGTACGCTCAGCTTTCGCTGCCGGCCATTTTCCGGCCGAATTAAGGCTAAAAAATGGCCTCCAAACACCCTAAAATTATGATTTTTTTACATAATTCAAACACAACCCTAATTTTGATATTAACACTAAGTTTCCATATTTTAGTTCGTCGGATTTTAGTTCGCCGGATTTTAGTTTGCCGGATAAATTAGACAGAACTTGGAGGTTTTAGAGAGAAGTTAGAGAGTGTAAGAGAAAAAATGAGGTGGATGAAGGTTAGTAAAAAAACCCTTATATACCCATAAAAGAGTATTTTTGTCAAAATTTGGGTAAACTTATACCACCTTTAGGTAAACTCAAAATTGGATATACTTAAACCACATTTGGATATATATAGCTTGACCCTACTATTTTATTACTTAATATATTGAAATACATATTCGATGACAAAAGTTGTATCATTACTTTTCTTTTACATTTTAAAAATATTAATTAAATAAATAAAATAGTTGCATAAATCTTTAGGACATATTCCGTTGGAACATAACGCGTAAAATAAAATACAAATAAATAAGCAAAAACCGATTAAAACAAACATACATAATTAGAACATGAACTTAAAGATTACAACAAAATAAGTAGAAATCCAAATATACATAAAAAGCAATAAGAATTGAAATGATGCTAGTAGCGAATATAACTATTACAAAACAGTTATGTAGAAAAATGGTAAAAAACAAAAAAAAATGGTTATCGGATTCCGAAAAAACAACACCGATATAGTAATATTCTGAAATACACGCATTGAATAACTTTGATATATAAATCTGACGAGATATTTCTAACAGTGGGCTCAAAAATGAGATCGTATTTTTTAATTTTGTAAAAAGATTTACGATTTTAGCTTTCAAGTGTTGGCGAAATATATTTTTTTGTATGTTGTTAAAGAAATTTTTTCTTTAACCTTTAGCTTTTGTGAAGACTAAAGTTAAGAGATGATTTTTTTTATCTTTATGTATTCAGCTAACGCAAATTATTGCTAATCTCGCCAAAGTACAATTTTGAAGAAAATATATACGTATTAAATACACTGTGCCAAAATGACATTTGTGTTGTATTCACAAATAACCACACTTTTGGAATTGGGGAGTGTGTCTTATTTTTTCACTTAATTATAGCTCTTTACATTCTAGAAAATTGGTACACATAAGAAGTAATCTTATCACTTCATACTTGTAATTTTACAAGTAGTAGTTCTTCTATTATGCGCGTTACTAGTAGCGATGACTCGGCTCATTATTTTTATAAACCCAAATCAGCGTGGTTGGTGGCTTCAATAAAGACCAAAATCTTGATTTCATAATGTGTTCGTAAACATTGTTGTTAGAAAGTGAAATTTTCTAAAAAATTGAAGACTTGTGTATTTTTTAAGATATTTTTTTTATCAAGGGCTTTGTTTTCCACTAAATATTAGTGTTAGGTTTTTTCATATGAGCCAAATTCGTTGGTTCCCCAATTTTGGATCTTTTTTGTCTCAACTATAGTCTTGTCAAGATGGTTATTTGCATGTTTTTTCATTGAAAATTCTTGATTGTTGTTACTTTTTTTGGTGGAAAGAAGAGTCTTTACATTTTCACAGATTGTTAACAATTTTCCCAATGTTATGGGAGATTAGAAGAATAGTTTTGTCTATTTAAAAGAGTAGTTTTAGTGACATGCATGACGTTCTCTAAAGAAACTATCATTCGTTTCATCTAGTATTTTTATGAGGCACTTGGTGTTTTTAGAAATATATTTTTTAGAAAACCCAGGTGTGATTTCTGCTTTCACCGAAGCGGATGAAGTTAATGAAGAAGAAGATTGTCCACCTCTTAAAAGTCGTAAGCATTCAGAGGATCCATGTAATGTATTTCATATTCCTCAAATATTTAAACTAAGTATAGTTTTTTCTTGAAATTGTACACATTTGCATTTTTCAATGGATATGCATGATGTTTCTCTTGCACCCGCACCTCATTCAGCTTTTCTAGCAAATCATCCATTGACTTTTTTAACATGTATTGTTGATGATTTTAGTCCTTTTTTTTCGAGTGTGGTTTCATGAAATTGGCAACCTTGGTTGATGGTTTTGTTTCCTCTAATACCTTAGGCATGAGGATTGTTGCTCTAATAATGATCGATGTTTTGGTTATTTTAAAAAATGGCTACTGAATTAGTTTCCAATTCAGAGGATTTAGAAGCGATGGATCATGATCTTCCAAATTTTGACAAATATTCTCTAGGAAAACATGTTCTTGTCGATGCTAATTTATCTATCAGTCAACATACTGACTTGATTTTTTGTTTTATAACGCAACGAAGATAGGGCAGTTACTCCAGTTCTGAGACGGCTTTCTTTATAGTTGACTCTCATTGTTAATAATCAAGTTGATTCTTTAGCTTTGATAGAAGTTTACAATTCAATCATTATTGGATTTTCTTAAGATGGCAAGAATAATAGAGGTCAACTTACAAAAACGAGCAATACTTCATTCAATGAAAATGTTGAGCAAAAGGTGAGTTTGGAGGAAGATGTTCATATATTTCCCCAGTGTATCATTGATTCTTCAACAATGACGTATATTTATTTTATTCCTCTTGAAAATATTTCCTCACTATCTGAGGGTTTTCTTATATTAGCATCCAATCATAGTGTTACTTCTCGTGGTAATAGTAACTTGTTTCCAACTATTAATGTGATTTGGATTCTTTTTTTACTCGAGCTTCTGCTTTCTTGCCTCATCTTCTTCCTCTTAGTCGGATTTCTATGGTGATTACTCAATTTGGTTCTTCGGAAAGTTAGATGTCTCTGCCCATCCATATGTCTCCATTGGAGGTTGCAAATCGTTATTTGAACCTTGGGTTTGAAGTAATATATTTTAGTATTTTCTGGATTTAGACTTATTATGTATTTTTTTTCCAGCTCATTATCAATGGCTTGACTATGTGTCACCAAACCCAAGTAACCCTTCAACTCATTTATCAGATCTTCGTTCCCTTATCAATGGTGCTTCTAATTCTATAAATGAACGACCTGATTTGAAAGTTATTCTCGAATCTAGTATCGAGAAAGAAAAATAGTTGTAAGAATGTTTAATGATAGCTAAGAGAATTAAAAGTTTTTATCCATTCAATTGCAGTATCTAGCTGGTGTTTTGAATGATAATTACCTTGCTTTGTTACAATATAAAGGAGATTCGACAGTCTGCAAAGCTAAAGTTTTGTTTACAAAGATATGTGGGCATATTTTCAAATAATGGTTTTGGATGCAAGATCCACAATAAAATTTGCTTATTTGAAGTTGCAAGAGGTGCAAACAAACTTGGATTCTATAGATTTTAATAATTATTAATATGCAAGGATTTCTCATGTACAAGAGGCGGTTATGGAAGCTCGTTTTAGATTAGTTTTATAATATTCATGAGGAACAGTATTCAAAAGATTGATAAGTCTTGTGCCTCTATTTCTATTTTGCGAAGATGGACTGACAAAGGCAATGAGTCCTTCTTGAAGAAATTAAAAAGAAGAATAGTAGAGATTAGACTATTTCCGATTATGTGGAAGATGATAAAGGAAGTGGTGCTGATAAGAACACATCTGAGGCAGATTGTACCCAAGTGATTGACGCTAGGATTAAACATGACATTGTGTCTACGACTGTAACTTCACAACCTATTGCTTATTCTTAATTTTTTATATATAAATTAGATTTCTTTCATCCTCTATTTTTTGTAATTGTTATTCACCATCATATTTGGTAAGACTTTTTATTTTTATAAGTAATCTAGGTTTGCTTTTTGGATCTCTAAGGTTCTTTATTTAGAGTTTATATAATATTTTTAGAAGGGTCATGGTGCATGACTTTCTGGTAGGTTTTTTTAAAGCATATATAGTTTATATTATTTTTATGATGGATCATGGTTATCCATTTTTTTCTTATTTTTCATTATTTGGATTGTTCATGATTTTTACCATCTAAAGCATATTAACCATCTGTTTTAAAGAATTTAATTATACCAACTGAAGTACTCTGTTGCTTAAGTATTTTATGTTGTTTTATTTGATACACTTGTTGTATGTCTTATTATTTCTGAATGATATATTTGTTTTGACATACTGTTCCTTAGCATTTGTAGTTTGGTGAAACATTTTTTGTTTGACCAATTTTTGTATTTTTCAATGATCTTTATATATTTTTTATGTTTTCAAATGGTTATTTTTGCCTCGACATGTTATTTTCTACCATTTTTAGTTATACAACGCTATGTAAACGAGAGATGAGCCATTTTTTTACACTATAAGTGTTTTATTAATATCAAATACCTTTTAAAAACCTTCTTGTGCCACAAAGAGAGAAAAGAGTACATCCATATAGTTTAATATATATATTGTACATGAGTAGGAATTTACACATTTTTTATTCGGTAAGACTATGATGGAGTTTTAAAGCTTCTATATTTTATGGGGGTTGAACTAAATTTCCTTTGTCGTCTAGCAACATATAAGTTCCTAACTTTATTTTTTTCGATCCTAAACATTCCTTCCCTATTTGTGCCTAACTTTCCAAATATTTTTTCTTGTGTGTGTCGGAAAATTATTCATAGCACTTTATCTCTTGGTTCAAAACTCATAAACCAAACTTTAGATTTTATATATTCATCTTTAGCGCCATATAATATTCAGAACGAATGTGAGTTTTGAACATATAATTGCCACTTTTCAGTATTGATTATTATTTTCTCTATGGTATGTTTCTATTATGTGAGAAGACATGTATATTTTTGTTGTCACTACTTCATTCTATATACTATGAAAAATGGTGTTTCTTCTTGTCATTTCTAAGCGTCGTTCGGTATGACCATAACACTTCTTGGAGGTAATCCGACCAAGTTCTTGATACTTCTTCCAACATATTTTTGATGCCCTCGATTATTGTTATGTTAGTTATTTTGACTTTCCCATTAGATTAGGGATGGAATGAGAATATAATATTTATGTAATTATTTTTTTCCAAAGGAATTTGTGACACTATTATTTTAGAACCATGTTTCATTATCATTAATGATAACTCTTCGAGTCTGGTAACTATAACATTTAATCATTTTTATAAATGTAATGACCTTTGTTATCTTGATATTAATCACTTTGTGTGTTTTTATTCACTTGGAAAGATAGTCACCGAAAACTATTATATACTTTTTTTCTCCTGAGGCCATCGAGAATGGTCCCATGATGTACATACCCCATCTATCAAATGGGGTCACCTCTATTACTGTTTCCAATAATGTTATTGGAACTTGGATTGAATTGAATAATATTTGGCATGTATCACATGTTCTTAATTTTTGTTTCACATATTTCATGATTGTTAGCCAATTATAGACTTTGAGTGATATTCTTTTATATAAGGATGTGTACCTGCAGTCAGAGTTGCCTTATCCCCCATGTAATTCTTCTATTACAATTTTTTCTCAGTATGTGCCTAAGCATCTTATTAAAGGCTTGCGTACTACTCTCTTGTATAGTGTATATATTGTCTACACATACCTTGCGGGTTTTCTTTTTATATTTTGTACCTTCTTTGTGCCTTTGGGTAACACTCATTCTATTAAGTATTATGTTATTGGTGTTTAACAATCTTTTTCCTCTTCTTATTATTTGATTACCATTTTTCTTCCGTATGCGAAGGTTGAGAATAAGAGATTTGGAAGTCTGATATAAGGTTTTTCTTGTAATAATAATCATGGTGTTGAAGATGTACAAGCCAAAGAAGTAAGTGCCTAGGCTGCTGTATTTTGTGCCTTTGGTACTTGTTTGAATCTGATATATTCAAATCCGCAATCAGTTAAGAATTGTACCTTTTTTTCTCTGCAGAGTTTTGCTAAACATAGTCCTATACTTGCAGCTTCGTATTTTGCTTCATTATTTGATGATGGAAATTTGAATTGTATGGATTGGTTTAGAATATCTCAAGTTAAAAAAAAAATTAGATTCTTGCTCTTGAGCCTTGATTGTTACTTCCACCATCAATCCTTATTTTCCAAGTGTGTTTTGACTCATCATTAATTATGATTAGTTGCTTGGATTGGAGCTCTGTTAGGAAGTCGCCTAATACCTCAACTTTTATTGTCGTTCTAGTTTCAAATTTATATCATAATCCCTGGCTCTAGGGAACATTTTGTCAGTCTTTCAGAGAAATCGGGCTTTTATAATATATTTCTTAAGCGGAAGAAAGTTCTAAAAGTTACAGTATGTGCTTGGAAGTTTGGTCTCATTTTCTTAGCCACCACTACCAATGCAAAAGTTATTGTTTATAGCTATAAGTATCTAATTACAGTTGGTAGTCAATATTTACTGACATATTATTCGGCTTTAGATTCTTTTTCTTCATCCCTTATTAGCACTACGCTTACTGCATAGTGTGAGCTACCAAGTATAGGTATAAGCTTTCTTTTTGCTTTGGCTTAGTTAGTACTTCTACATAAACCGAAAATTTCTTGATGTTATTGAATACTTTATTGCAAGCTAGAGGCTATTGAGATTTTCCTATTCCTTTGAGCACTTAGAAGAATGGTTGACATTTGTCCGAAAATCGTGACAATAACTAATTAATTGTTGCTAGTTTTTAAGTAAGAATTCAGACTCTTTTTATGTCTCTTCCAGCCTCTATTACTTCAAGGTTGGTGAGATGAATTGGATCTGATTTGGTTCGCTTTTCGCTTACCATTTATTCTAAAAAAATTGACTGAACGCCAAAGGTTTATTTTTCTAGATTTAAGTTTAGATTCACACGTTTGAGGGTGTCAAATTTCTCGTCCAGGTCTAGCAAATGGTGTTCTTTATGAAGTCTTGTTACTAACATATCATGAATATAGGCTTGTATGTTTGTGCATATCTGAATTGCAAAGATCTTGTCTACCAACCTTAGATAGGTTGCTCTGATTTTTTTAACCCAAAGGGCACTACATTATAGAAACGTAGCCCTCTTTTAGTAATGAATTTTGTGTGTTCTTGGTCCTCTTATTTCATTTATATTTGATTATGTGTAGACAAATCATTAATAAATGATAATATTTTGTTTCATGATGTTGCTACGAGCTAGTCAATTCTTGGAAGTGGAAATGGGTCTTTCACACAATTCTTATTTAAGTCTGTAAAGTCTATGCACATTTTTCACTTTAATTTTTTTCTTTTTGACCAAAACATGATTAGCTATCCAAATTGGATAATGGGACTCTCGTATGTGACTTACGACCGTCAATTTTCTATCTTGATAATTATTTCATCTATCTTTTGTTGAGATTAAGATCTCTGATTTTGTATTATATGATGAAAATTATTGTTGATATTAAACTCATGAAAATTTACTTTTTTTGGACTTATGTTATGTCATGGACACTTCACACAAAATATCTAGACTATTTTTCAAAAAAAATCAAAATTTTGTACATGAGATCGATTCGTATGTTTACGTCGATTTTTATCATTTTTCTTATTTTATTATAACTTATATTGCTTCTTCTCCCTGGCCGCACTAGTGAAAGACCTTATCTGGATCGACCGCCTCATCTGGTACAACCCTTTCACTTTCTTGTTGTTGTGCTTTGGGAGCCAAGAATGTTGCATATAACTATCTATTTGTTTTTTAATTTCCTTTTTATGAGGGGAACTTTATTATTTACGAGATATTTTATATACTATTAGATTGCAGATATTACAACATGAATTTGATCAAACCAAGATTGGCCCAATATTATATTGTATGAAGATGACACATTTATCACCATGAAATGAAATTATACATTTTTCGAAATTTTTGCTTCTTAAGACCCATGTCCAGAGTTAGTTCTCCTATGATAGATGTATTTGCACCCCCTGAATCCTATCAGGACTCTCTGACTTTGGATTAAAATAGGTGTCTTTCACATTTTTTCTCATATGCTCCTTCACATAAGATATTTGTCGAGCTGCTAGTAACGATCATTATTCTCTTGATCTCTATGTCGACCAACTCTGTTATTATTAGTACTGCATCACTATGGAGAGATGCTACTCCTCTCAAGTCATCATCTACCAAGGATAGGTCCGAGTATATGCTTTTCTACAAGTGCGCAGATGTTTTCCCTCGATACACTATTTCAATTTCATCAACATACATTTTTATTGATTTTTTTTATAATTTTAGAGTATGTATCTCCTACAATAGTTATTCTGATTGTTTGTATGTTCGGATCTAGGTCAAGGTAATTCTCTTCATCTTCTGGCTCGACCACCGTATGATTTTCTTATTATTTTGATAGGAAACCCTTACATTACTTTAAGATCTTCTCTCTTTTATATAATAAATTTGCAATACATTACTTCACTACTTTCTAATAATTATCAATTTTGGGTTATGCTTGGTCGTGGGTCCATAACCTGCTCTCACGTCCTTAATGCTGCTTTGTTACTGCTCTTAGTGGCCTTATTTTTTGTAACCTTCATTCAGTGTCGGTTGAGGTAAGGTTCTACTTTCACACGGATGATGGTTCTGCTTTCATACGGACGACGCCTGGTTCTTCCAATGATGATTTTTCACTTGCGCTGCACTGTCGAGGGTAGCTCGTCACTAGTGAAAGACCTTATCTGGATCGACCGCCTCATCTGGTACAACCCTTTCACTTTCTTGTTGTTGTGCTTTGGGAGCCAAGAATGTTGCATATAACTATCTATTTGTTTTTTAATTTCCTTTTTATGAGGGGCACTTTATTATTTACGAGATATTTTATATACTATTAGATTGCAGATATTACAACATGAATTTGATCAAACCAAGATTGGCCCAATATTATATTGTATGAAGATGACACATTTATCACCATGAAATGAAATTATACCTTTTTCGAAATTTTTGCTTCTTAAGACCCATGTCCAGAGTTAGTTCTCCTATGATAGATGTATTTGCACCCCCTGAATCCTATCATGACTCTCTGACTTTGGATTAAAATAGGTGTCTTTCACATTTTTTCTCATATGCTCCTTCATATAAGATATTTGTCGAGCTGCTAGTAACGATCATTATTCTCTTGATCTCTATGCCGACCAACTCTGTTATTATTAGTATTGCATCACTATGGAGAGATGCTACTCCTCTCAAGTCATCATCTACCAAGGATAGGTCCGAGTATATGCTTTTCTACAAGTGCGCAGATGTTTTCCCTCGATACACTATTTCAATTTCATCAACATACATTTTTATTGATTTTTTTTATAATTTTAGAGTATGTGTCTCCTACAATAGTTATTCTGATTGTTTGTATGTTCGGATCTAGGTCAAGGTAATTCTCTTCATCTTCTGGCTCGACCACCGTATGATTTTCTTATTATTTTGATAGGAAACCCTTACATTACTTTAAGATCTTCTCTCTTTTATATAATAAATTCGCAATACATTACTTCACTACTTTCTAATAATTATCAATTTTGGGTTATGCTTGGTCGTGGGTCCATAACCTGCTCTCACGTCCTTAATGCTGCTTTGTTACTGCTCTTAGTGGCCTTATTTTTTGTAACCTTCATTCAGTGTCGGTTGAGGTAAGGTTCTACTTTCACAAGGATGATGGTTCTGCTTTCATACGGACGACGCCTGGTTCTTCCAATGATGATTTTTCACTTGCGCTGCACTGTCGAGGGTAGCTCGTCACTAGTGAAAGACCTTATCTGGATCGACCGCCTCATCTGGTACAACCCTTTCACTTTCTTGTTGTTGTGCTTTGGGAGCCAAGAATGTTGCATATAACTATCTATTTGTTTTTTAATTTCCTTTTTATGAGGGGCACTTTATTATTTACGAGATATTTTATATACTATTAGATTGTAGATATTACAACATGAATTTGATCAAACCAAGATTGGCCCAATATTATATTGTATGAAGATGACACGTTTATCACCATGAAATGAAATTATACCTTTTTCGAAATTTTTGCTTCTTAAGACCCATGTCCAGAGTTAGTTCTCCTATGATAGATGTATTTGCACCCCCTGAATCCTATCATGACTCTCTGACTTTGGATTAAAATAGGTGTCTTTCACATTTTTTCTCATATGCTCCTTCATATAAGATATTTGTCGAGCTGCTAGTAACGATCATTATTCTCTTGATCTCTATGTCGACTAACTCTGTTATTATTAGTACTGCATCACTATGGAGAGATGCTACTCCTCTCAAGTCATCATCTACCAAGGATAGGTCCGAGTATATACTTTTCTACAAGTGCGCAGATGTTTTCCCTCGATACACTATTTCAATTTCATCAACATACATTTTTATTGATGTTTTTTATAATTTTAGAGTATGTGTCTCCTACAATAGTTATTCTGATTGTTTGTATGTTCGGATCTAGGTCAAGGTAATTCTCTTCATCTTCTGGCTCGACCACCGTATGATTTTCTTATTATTTTGATAGGAAAACCTTACATTACTTTAAGATCTTCTATCGTTTATATAATAAATTCGCAATACATTACTTCACTACTTTCTAATAATTGTCAATTTTGGGTTATGCTTGGTCGTGGGTCCATAACCTGCTCTCACGTCCTTAATGCTGCTTTGTTACTGCTCTTAGTGGCCTTATTTTTTGTAACCTTCATTCAGTGTCGGTTGAGGTAAGGTTCTACTTTCACACGGATTATGGTTCTGCTTTCATACGGACGACGCCTGGTTCTTCCAATGATGATTTTTCACTTGTGCTGCACTGTCGAGGGTAGCTCGTCCTATTCTCCATAAATAACCCGTACATAATTTTTTTAAGTAATGCCTTTCGATTATCACTTTGTAATCGAACGTACCTTGTCTTGGCTGATGGGTATAAGTTGGTGACATGATTATACTTTATCATGATCCTCAAATACTAACAATCTTTAGTAAAATGATCTACATTACCATGCAACTTACAATACTTAGTTTTTTTCTTTGGTCTAAACAGTTTTCCATGTCAACTGTACTTAATAGTAACTGTTTTGTTTTTCATAAATCACCGCAGTGACTCTGTCAGGTCTATGAATAGCCCCTTAAGCATCCAATTTTATTTTTGATATTTCTAAAATTTTAGTTAACTTTTAATTTTCCACTTTGTGATTGATTTGATTTTAACCTAGTTAAAGACGAAGCATCATTGTTCATTTGCTCTTTTTCTTTTGTGCTTGTCTAAGCCATAGTATATGTTTTTCTTGTTGAAAAACCTTTGCGTAGATCTGTCTGTGTCTTCTATGTTCTTTGCTCTGGCCACCTTATCCAACTTGATGATTTGTTCCACCTGGGCCAATAGATCCCTGAATTTGAGTACTTTCTATTTTATTGTTGCATCAGACAAGGTTCATTCTCGAACTCCTTGTATATTTATTGCTACGACTACCAAATCGTGGCAGTCTTGTAACTGTGATTTTGTTTCAATAAATCTTTTTGGTGGATTCCATTAGGCTCTCATTAGCTCTATGATTCCATATCCCACTTGATATTTTTAACCCAAAAAATTATTCTTGGATGATGTCTGAAGCATGTTATATTTCTTTATGCATCTTCTCGGGAGATTATTGAACCATTGCATTGCACTTCCTCTTAAGTTTATGGAAAATTCTCGACATTTTATTGTGGTCAGCTCTATGTTTCAGTATTTTGATGCTGAATTGATTTTGAATTGTTGTATGTGGTGCTCCAGATCTCCTTTTCCATTTTATTCATTCATTTTGTGCTTATCATAGAATGGTGGCATGATGTGAAACAATATTTCTGGAGATAGTGGAGATTCTTTGACTATATGAGTTTCTTAATCCTCATAGTATTTGTTTACACCATCCATGAACGAGTATGCATGTTGGAACCTTAATTCTTTTTACTTTTGACCCTTCGATTTTGTGTTGTGTTTTGATCTGTTTATCTAATAAGCTGGATCTAGGTGTGTGTGCACCCCTGGTTGATATTGTTGGGCATCATGCGTCCATCCAAGTATTCCATGTTGTTGTGGCCATTAGGTAGGTTTTTGTGGATATCTTGGTGGAACTCTTTTGTGATTTGGGGCATACTTGGTTGTATTTTATTTGCGTTTAAATATGGTTTTAATTTTTTTAAATCAAAATTTTTTTATTAGTTTTTAGTAAAGTTATTTTATTTTACTTAAAAATTGTAATTTTCGTATGATGTTAAAATGAATAATTTTATACTGTTATATTTTATGTTTAATAATAATAAGACTAATACAATTATATAAATATAGATTTAAAAATATACGGACAAAACATGCTTAAAAAACACACAAACAAAATAGATATAAATATTAGAAGAAAAATGATGGGTGATGGATTTCTTCTCTCCCAAGAAAAGCTCCAAGAATTGAGATTTCTTAATCTCTAAGTTACTATCTTCTCTCTCGATTGTAACTCAGTCCTTCTGAGTTTGTATTCATAACTGGTTGCTTGTATCAGCTTTGATAATGGATAAGCTTGACTTTCCCCCTTTGAAAGGTGCAGTTCCAGCGACACAAGTGGCTTCGTCAAGCAAACTATACTCGGATGTCGTTAAAACTAACGTTGAGAATGCAGACTTCAATCCAGAAAGTGTTTCGTCGTTTTCAGATCACAACAAGATCGTGTTTAATAATCAGGTGATGTCGGATCTTCGCAAGCAATCTAGAACAACACTCATTGTTAAGTTTAACGATGGTATTCCAAAAAGACAAGTTTTCCAGTCTTTTCTTGAATCCCTTAAGTTTAAGGGACAGTACACGTACTTAACCATTGATTCAAGGCAGATACAGATTGAGTTTTCAAGGTTGGAAGACGCCGGGCGATTATGGGTTAGTCGCTTTTGGAAGGTAGATGGAAAACTGATGAGGGTTATTAAGTGGTGCCCAAGAAGTTCAAGAAGCTTTGAATGTCCATTAGCGCTACTGTGGGTTCGTTTTGAAAAGCTGGAAGAGTTCATGTACAACAGTTCTTTGGTCCATGCTTTGGCTTCATCAATTGGTTTTGTTCATCATGTAATTGTCCCAGAATTAAATAGGGCAAATTGGAATGCCTGTTATGCGTTAATTGAAGTTGACGTTTCTTGTGCTCTTAAGAGAAGGTTAACAGTGGGGTTTGGTGACAGTAAAGAGTTTTCGATTAATATAAGCTACAAAAATGCACCAAACTATTGCAAGAGATGCCACCATATTGGCCATGATAGTGCGAATTGTAAGAAGAATTTAATACTGGAATCAAGAAATGAAAAGAATGAGAAGGAAAATGAAGTTTGTATTGAAAAAACTGGTGATTTACAAGATTCTGTACAAGAAGTTAACAAGATTGAAAAAGAACAAAAGACTACTCAGATCCAAACATTCGCTCAAGTGTATAGAAGAAAGTTAAAATCAATAGTTACAAAGAAGGATCGTTCTTATGTATCCTGTCCTTCAACAAGTGTTGGTAGCCCTGTGAAAGGAAAATCTGTGTCCATAAATGAACCTGACATAATCAGTGCACTCCAGAACATCGAGGTGGAAGAGAACTGTCTTGATAATTCTTTGGCTTCTCCTAGAATAGTTGGAAGCCATAATCCTTCTCCAAAGACTAGTTCAAATGCTGTTGAGCATGATTTTGAAACTGTTATATCCAGGAAGTTAAAGTTAGCACAAAAGAATAGTGGCTCAAGAAATCTGACTATAAAATCTCTTAGCAAGAGAGAAAAGGTTCCAAAATGTTATGCATCTGATAATGATTAGTTGCATTAGTTGGAATGCGAGAGGGGTACATAACAATCCTACAATAGCTAGGCTAAGATTTATAATTAAGAAGGAGAATGTAAAGCTGGTGTCTATACAGGAACCTATGGCAAGGGTTGATAAAGTGGAACTGGTGGCAAGAAGAATTGGACTTGAGAACTACTATGCTAACATGTCCAACAAAATATGGCTATTTTGGGCTAGTGATGTAGGGGTTGCAGTAATTGAAGATCATGTGCAGTATCTACATGTCAATATCAGTCATATTTTATTTAATGGTTGCTTCACGTCTGTGTATGCAAGTAACCAGAGAGCACAAAGAAGATTGCTTTGGGAAAATCTAAGTAACATTACCTGTAGTGAGAATTGGATTCTTGCAGGGGACTTCAATACAATTAGATGCCCTGACGATCAATTGCATTGTAGGCACTATGATGAGGCAAGTGCTGAGGACTTTAACTGCTTCATAAGACATAATGACTTGGAGGTGCCTGCTCATAGTGGATCTCGCTACACCTGGAGCAACAATACCAATTGGAAAAGATTAGACTGGGTATTGACTAATCAATATATGCTTAACAACTTAAGCATGCAGGTTTGCCACATGGTCAGAACTTGTTCTGACCATGCTCTTCTATTAATCTCTATTACTAAAAGTTCTAATGTGTTGCCTAATCTAAAGAAGAGTTCTTTTAGATTTATAAATGCCTGGTCAAATCACCCTGACTTTATGTCTTGTGTGAGTCAGAGTTGGTCTATGAGATGCAATGGGGAGGACAATATTATATTCTGGTACAAAATGAAAAGATTGAAAAAGCATTTAAAGCATTGGAATTTTACAATATTTGGTAACATATTCAGTAAGGTTAAGGAGGCTATATCTGAGGTTAAAAATTGTGAGATGCTACATCAGACAATAAAAAATGAAGTTTCTAAAGCTAATCTGTCTAAAGCTAATAGCTCTCTCATTCTTGCTTTGAAAGATGAGGAGAGTTATTGGAAACAGAAATGTTTTAATTTGTGGCTAAGTGACTGTGATGGAAACACCAAACTCTATCATAGTTATGTCACAAAGAAGAGAAAGAAAAATTTTATAGCTGGAATAAAGGACAAGGGTGTATGGCTTACTGAACAAAGTGATATTGCATCCTCTGCAGTGTCTCATTTCAAAGATGCCCTCTCTTATGTACCTGAGAATGATAATGAGCATGATTCAATACTTAATAATATCCCTAATATTATTAGGGATTGTGATAATGAAGAGATAACAAAGCCAACAACTAGTGAGGAAGTTAAAACTATCCTAAATGGTATGAAGAAAGACAGTGCTTCAGGAATAGATGGTTTTAACACCTTTTTCCTAAAGCACTGCTGGGATATAATAAATGTAGATCTCTGTAAGTCTTTAAATGCATATCTGGCAGGAGCCACTATACCAAAGGGTGTCTTTGCTACTGGGATAGTACTGATCCCTAAAGTAGCCAATCCTATTACCTGGAAGAATTTCAGACCATTAAGCATGTGTACAATACTAAATAGACTGTATGCTGCTCTTATAAACAGGAGGATGTCTAATATATTGCCTAGAATTGTATCCAGAGGGCAGTCTGCCTTTGTAAAAGATAGACTGATTCACGAAAACATCTTAGTGATTAAAGAGATGCTCCACAATATTGATAGAAAGCCATTAACTGGCAACATAATTCTACAATTAGATATGACAAAGGCGTTTGACAAGCTGTCTCACACCTTTGTCATAAAAACACTAAGATGTTTTGGGTTCTCTAATGCAGTTGTAGACTTGTTACACAAACTTATTTCGAATGTAATGCTATCAATTTTTATTAATGGCTCAAGCTCAGGTTATTTTCCTCAAAATGTAGGGCTTAGACAAGGAGATCCTATATCTCCTTGCCTATTTATCCTAGCTGAGGAAGCACTACTGAGAGGACTGTCTAATCTTTATGATGCTAATAAATCTATGCAATTTCATATTAAAAAAGGATACATCTTACCAGTGCTAGCTTTTGCAGATGATATAGTGATATTCTCCAACAGCTCCCCTATGTCAATCAAGAATCTGTCTGACCTGCTCAACAAATATCAAATTGAATCTGGGCAAATGATAAATGTTGAAAAAACCAAAGTTATTACCTCAAAGAAATGTGCAAGGGATCAATCTGCTAGAATCAAAGCAACCATGGGCTTCAAGTCAGAATTTGCTCCATTCACCTACCTGGGAATCACAATTGCATCAAATAACAGAGGGAAGCATTACTCTCCTCTATTATCTAAGATTCTAAATAAGATAAATGAATGGGATTTAAAGAATCTGTCTTATAGTGGCAGGTTGTCACTAATAAGACATGTTCTTTATCCCATTATCTTCTTTTGGATGCAAAATTCTATAATACCTAATAACATTCTATGTAAAATTGAAACATGCTTAAATAGTTTTCTGTGGAGGTCAAAAGTAAATGAATGCTCTATACATTGGGCAAGATGGAGATCACTTTGTAAAACATATGGGGAGGGTGGTTTGAATGTCAAACTATTATCTGACATTCAAATGGCTTTCACTTACAAACTCTGGTTTTGCTTTAGGCAAAAGACTTCCCTATGGTCTGAGCTAATGCACAAAACATACTGCTTCGAGAGACATCCTATTAATGCCAAATGTGGAGTCAGTGACTCCATAGTGTGGAAAGGCCTATGTTCTGTTAGAATGAGGGCAGAGCAGTTTATACAATGGCAAATAGGCAATGGTAATGCTGATTTTTGGAGAGACTCGTGGCACGAGATGCCTCCAATAATTAATGCTGACAACTTATGGTATCTTCCAGCCAAAGTGAAATCTTTTTGGAAAAATGAGTGTTGGGATCTTAGTTTAATTCCCTCATTATCTAGTGAGAGACAGAAACACATTCAAAGTGTTAAAGTATCTCCTGATAAAGAGGATAGAATTAAATGGAGCTTATCTAAAGACATGGGGTTTAGTTTTAAAAAAACATGGGAAAACATTAGAACAAAAACCTGTACTTCTTTTTTCTTTAAAAAGATATGGCACAATTTTATTCCAACAAAATTTTCCTTTTTTAGCTGGAAGTTACTTAAGTATTCCATTCCTGTGGATAGTATACTTGTGAAAAAACACTTCATAATAGTTTCAAAATGCCAATTCTGCTGCAATTGTGAAGACATACCACATCTTTTCATCAATTGCAGATATGCTTGGCAATTATGGAACTATTACGGAGTGCTATTCAAAATACCAGTTAAAAGATTTATGGGACTTAGACACATGCTTCTAACCTGGTTCAAATCGACTAACTGTAAATTCCATATAACGCACATTGTGCCTCAATTGATAATATGGACTGTTTGGTACAATAGAAACCATTGTAAATTTGATAAAACAGTTGATTGTTTTAAAAATGCAGTTCAAAGAATCAACAGATTGATTTTGGCTATTGATCTCAAATTAAGGCCTAAACATTGGGTATTTGTGGAAGATGCAGGTTTAAATCTAGGTGCATTGTCAGTATGTAAAAGAAAAGCGACTTACAGATGCTGGAGAGCTCCTGCGATGGGACGCCTGAAAATAAACTCAGACGGATCTTGTGGCTTCAACGGAGAGGCGGCTGGTGGCATTGTCGTTCGGGATCACTTGGGAGTTTGTATAGAAGGTGCTGGTTTTACTTTTGGAAAGCTAACACCATTGCAGGCGGAGAGGCGAGCACTGGTAGAAGCTCTTCTGTTATGTTACAGGAGAGGATGGACTAGGGTTGATATTGAAGTGGATAGTCTGTCGTTGGTTACAAAAATTTCGTCAGGCGAGTATCAAAGCAATGGAATTGAACTGTGTAAAGAACTGATGAATCCAGCCATGAAATTAAGTCATGTTTCGAGGTCAGAAAACATGGCGGCTAACTGGGTTTCCAAGCAATCGTTGAAAGAGAGAAGAAATTGGATTTTCAATAGCAATCAAGTGCCAAATTCGCTATTAGCGATTTTGATGCTTGAAAGCTTGGGTGTGGGATATATTGACCCGGGCTAGGATTAGGGTTCGAAGAAATTGAACAAGATGAAGGAGAGAAGGTTCAGGGAGGCAGTGGAGGAAATTAGGGTTTTGTTTTGTTATCGAACTCAATCAGATTGGGATTAGGGTTATTTCCTAATTCTCTTGTATTGGGCCTTGATCTTTACTACTAAGCCTGTAATGGTCAGGCCTTTTATGTACTCTATAAGTTCATTAATAAAATAGGTTATTTGCTTAAAAAAAAAAAAAAAAAATAGATATAAATATTAAACAAAAAATCAACCTCAAATACTACCTCGATTTTAATAAATTAGGATTAGTACTTATAAATATTAATTATTGTACGGAAATGTGTCGAGGAGACAGATTAAAAGTAAGCAGTAGAATCGATGTGTGTTGCCGCTCCCTGGTTTTTTCATGTTTCCAACAATGATTTCTATCACTAGTTTTCTTTATTTTCACCTGAACCTACGTTTATTTATTTACAGCAAACATGTGTGTAACTTATAACCACAAATAGAATTAGAAAACTGCAGTAGTCAAACCTCATTTTGATAGATTTAAAGATATCTTATTTTTAGTCAAACATGTATTAAATATTTTTTGGTATAATCTTCTTTTATATATATTTTGTTAGGAGAAGCATTCTAAAGTAGAATATAAATGATGTTATGAAACCATGAAACTATCCAACATATCCGCTATTTGTGAGGACATTAAAATATAAGACACCAGATTTATTTTTAGTGAGAAAATCCGCAGCTATTCAACAAATGTGTACGATTTTTGCAAATCAACGCCAGAAAGTAAACACACAAGGTTTAGATCATGAAAGTAGAGATAATTTGTTGAACTATGTCAAAAACGAATTTTGATCGATAACTAAAAGCTTTTAATATATGAAATTTAAAAATTAGACCAAATAAACAATAATAAATTAAGATTCAGACAGTGTTTTCAAAAAGTCCATAACTCATTCAACGAATTAATCAATACTGAAATATAAAAGAAATAAAAGAAATAAGGAAGAAAAAAATTGGAGACCTTCTTTAAAAGAGTCAAAAGATAAAAGAATGTCGAGTACTAAAAATTCTACGATTTTGTTCACGCCAAATAATAGTACACCACCGCACCAAACCAAGTTTGTTAGAGTCAATTATTGCGAGAATGTTTTTATTGTCTCCAAATAGACCCAATTAGACCAGTTAAGATCAGAAAAAGAAAAACTAAATTTAGAATAGGTCGCAATCCAAATAATACGAACAAAATCACATTTAACAAGAGAATTCTAATGGCATAAAACGCTCACTTCTTTTTTAATGTACTTCCACTTCTCACGAGCGGTACCATACATGAGAAATCCCTAATTGTCTAATGCCATCTTTTTTCTACATGTTATTTTTCCTCATCAATGGTCTAAAATTACCGTTTTTCTCTAATTTGCTTCTCTATCTTCATGAGCTACACTCTCCATGAGAAAACCTTAATGGTACTCTCTCTAGGCTTCTCTATGAGCGATACTCTCCATGTGCTTCTCTATCTCTGTCACTACTCTCTAATATATTTTCTCCATGAGTGGTACTGTCCATGAGAAAACCATAATAACTAAAGTCGTCTATCATCTAATGTTCTTATTTCTCTTTGGGGGTATCTTCAATGTCGTTTCACCCTCTCATTCATTGCAATGGGTAAGTTATCATCTTTCCCATTGGTTATAGATGTTTTCTTCGATCACCAGCTTTATTTTGGGTTCCTCGCCAAACTCAAATGTTCCTCGCCAGTGATTCATCATTTTCGTCGTATGAGCGTTTATGCTTCCTCACCGTCAACGAGCATCCTGGCCACTAGCTACTTGATGTATTATTGTATGACATTCTTTCCGGGTTTTTCGTCACTGACTACTTGATGTCTTAATGTATCATGTTCTTTCTAGATTTGTTTCATTTGGGACGTGTATTCGGATCTCACATCCGATTCTTGCATCATTGGCCTTGTTGTTGACATTTCATAGGATATATCATGTCCTCTATACATTTTAATATTTTATTTTAATGCTTTATTTCTACCTAAAAAATCACACTCAACGAGAATGTTGTTTTATACATTCAATATTATTATTTTATAAAACATAATAGGGGGAAGAGTGTTATTTATGTCAACTAATAAGATTGTTTTGAGTGGAGAATTATCCAAGGAAGACAATACAAATAAAGAAGAAGTGACATATAATATTGAATTTTGTCTCACTAGGCGTGCCCAGTCAACACAAGGAGTAGACCAACGCATATCATGGTAGGTATTAGTTGTGAAGTTTTCACTTCCCCAATGGTAGTCCAACATGAGACATTGGCCTTGTTAAAATTGGAATAGGGAAGTGTAAACATGAGGTTGTTTATTTAACACAAGTTTGTTATATTAGAAGACTATCTAATTTTATTTTAGAAGGAGTGGGTGTTGGAGGAGCAGGATCTAGAGCCATTTACAATTATATCAAATACCTTGAGATTAATATTTAATCTAGAATCACGAATAATAATATGTTTATAATGAGACACAATGGGATGAGCCACATATCAAATCAAAAAGAGGTAGACTCACTGGTGTGCACCATAATCTTACATAATTTAATAGCTTGGACTTCAGTCGGATGATTATCTTTCAAGCGTATAGGGGAGAATAACCCAAGTAAATATTCCAAAAATTATTATTTTAATTTTTTATATTTTAATTCATTTACACCAGATGGATGTATATTTTCCACTAACAATAAACCATAAATATTTAAGGATATTTGACTCATTATGGACATTAGGTCTCAAGGCCGCCCTCATGAGAGAGGGGGCGGAAATAACAAGTTTTCATGTAACTTTGGCACCATAGATTTTCATCTCGTGGCGAGACTAGATAAAGCGACAAAGAGATTGTGTTATGTTATTTAGGATATTATCACTAAGAATAGAGATATATGGCCAATATACCTAACAAACAAAGAGAATGTATTTTATGAGTTGTAGTCTACCGGCGTAAGAGAGGTATTTGGAGGTCTAGGCCCTAATTCTTGAGATAACCTAATCAATGAGAGGTTTTCATCCGGAGTAAGAGAGTTATAACGTAATGAGGGGAACATTCATGTATTTGGTTGGAAGAGAGCCACTTTCGTAACCAAGAATATTGACCAAGTAATATTTATAGGTGTAACCAACACCAAATAAAAGTAAACGGCTCTTTCTAGAACTAAAAAAGAGGCAGATATTTTAAAAATCATTAGGTATCTAATTAGACTAAGAGAGCATGTGTTGACTCGGCAGAATATCACGGATTATTCACGAAATAAATGTTAACAATCCTAAGCTTGTGACATTTTCGGTAAAATTTAAGATTCTTATCATAACTTTTTATCTTAAGATACTTGAAATAACTTGCATCATTAATACAAATTAATAGGGGGATAGAGGAGTCCTTAACAAAGTCCTTTACAACCAGAAAAACCATGTGGGCCGCCATTAAGTTCAAAACTATATAAAGGGAAAGACTTGCATTTAATAATCCAAAATATCATTCTTAGGGAAATTTATAATGACAAACATATGGCGAATGAGGTGACAATGGACATAGTCAAAGACCTTCACAAGATCAATTTTTATAGAGACCCAAGAGCCTTTACAATTAATATGGTCATCTTGAAAGTTATTGTGATATAAGGATGTTTTTTTAAATGTTATGACCATAAAAAAATGCATAATGCGGTTTATTAATGGGATAAGACAGCGAGTCCTTAATCTTGTTTGCTAGAATTTTAAGAATAACATTATATGAGACGTTGTATAGTACAATTCACCTGAATTACATGGGGGAGATAAGGTGTGAGTTTTGAGGATAAAGGCAATCAAGGTGTTGTTCTAGGACTTGTTAAGGCAGCTAGAATCAAATAATTAACAGACCCCGTCATAGAGGTTGTGATCAACAACATCCTTAGAGGATTTAAATGAACCATAGTCAAAGTCGTACAAACCTATTAATTTCATCATTCGCGATGGGGTTCATCATATTTGCTCTATCACTAGGCTTGGATCTAGTTTGTATTAGTGAATAAATTTGTGAGATGGCGTCATAAACAGAGGTATATTGGTTACCAAATATATTATAGAGATATTCCACAAAAACCTTTACAACCGAAGCATGTGAATTAATGATATTACATTAACTATTAGAGATTGGCACAATTTTGTTACATAAAACATGAGTTATAAGAATTTTATGTAAATATTTTTGTGTTATGGTTACCCAAATTAAGCCAAGACTCTATGTATTTGTTTTTTGAAAAATACTCATCCACATGACTATAGCTTATGTTCAAGCAGAAGTGTTGCAAAGATTTTGAGACTCCTTCGTTTTTGTTAGTTGTTTTCATATCCACATATGTCGGCCTCATTTCTGACGTTAAATTAGAATGTTTATAGACTATGTTATTATTTATTGTCTGAAGACTTGCCACTTCGGTCGTATGATCCCGACGTTCTATCTCTAATTAAACTTGAAGTACAATTGGCTTGAGAAGGCCATGTTATATATATTATGATTAATTTTTTATTGTGATGAGTTATAAAGATCCATGTTATCCTTTTTTGTCTTAGTTAGTTATAAATTACTAATTTTATATTTATAAATAATCATGAAAAATTATGTAACGTCTTTCAAATGCTCGATATGCTAGAACATACAGTTTAATCATTGATATCCAAATCCATTTATTTTAATCCATTAATTATAATTTATCTATGATATAAATAAAATGAATAAGAAATAGTAAACTTACGATAGCTATTTGTCCCCTCTGATGTAGTTAGATCTTAAACGCATAAATGTCATTTCTCTTAAGAGAAGAATGCATGTTGTAAATTTTACAACTGACTTTAAAGCTAGCAGTGCATAATTCTTGAAGAAGTAGAACTAATACCCTGAAAGAACCTGTACAAAGATGTTGGGGAGAGAAGAGAGAAAATACAACATATTTGAACATGATATTGAAAGTAGAGTTTATGGTTGGTTTTTATAGTAAGTGATATGTATGAGTTACTATGATAAAGACCTGGATTAAAACTCATTTACGTAATTGTATATGTCTCATTTTTATTTGTTTATTTTATTTTCCAAAATTCAATATTTAATTATCCAATCCACAATAGTTCGCGATGGACTACTTGTCAATAGCGTCATAACCTTTATTGGCCTATTAGAGTCTAAGACTTAATTGTTGAACTAAAGAACCCTCCCTTCAAATATATTTTAGCCCAACCAATATTTACACATTATTTATAACGTCATAACACTAAATAATAATATAATTATATTATTATTGTTATTTTTTATTATTATATATTTGTCCAATATTCTAATTGATTAGTTTAATTAGACTTACCACAACATGCATAACTACCCTAAATTACACGTAATGAGATTCCAATTTAAGGTTTCATTACAATGTTCTATTTGGATCATTCATGTGTAATAAATTGTAACCATCTAAGTGTGCACTTATATAATGTTTTTGATTTAGAATATTAATTGAACATTTATCTATGTTATACGACAACTAGAAACGAACCAAAGAGTTACAGCATGACTCATTTTGTGTATTTTTTATAATAAATTAGATTGTTAACTACCACCTTACCTAACTTGTCATGGAGTACAACTAGCAAGTAAGACACTGTCATATAATCAACACGTGTCTACATTTTAACTGGCTTACTGAATTAATATCGCAGAATTTTAGAACATAACTGAAAAACTAGATCAATGAATTATTGGAATAATTTAATATGGAGTACTGAAATATGAATCAATTATATTATGATAACTTAAGTGTATGCGTATAATAATAATAATATCTAAAATACTGAATTAGATTTGAATCCACTCCCACTGAATTAATGAAATAAAAAAACTCTACTAAAGTCAAAATAACACTCTCACTAAATATGAATATCATCTAGGCTAACAACGCTCACATGAATACTGTGTTCATGAAGTACCATGGGCATTGAAATCTTAACATAAAAAGTAAAATTAATTTTTTTTCTACTTTACTGTAATCAAAATTGAATTAAAGAAGTTTGTGTATATTTGCTCTATCTTTATTTTCTTGATTACAAGGAACTAGATGTCATTTTTATCAAATATTATTAAGTATGCTACAAAATGTACTCCTATAAAATATGCACGTCTAAATCACACTTTAGCATCCACTTGACATATAAATTCATACACTTAAATGATCTTCTTAATCGCATGTCTTTCTTTATGTAATGATACAATACTCGATACTTGATATCAAATCATATTTACAATGATCAATCCCTAAAATCATTTAAGTATTTACTTTAAATGCATTTATATCGTATTCTATATAAACTATGAGTGTACATCAAGCCTTCATTTATCAAAACGTATAAAATATTTTCTACCTCTTAAATTTCTAAATTGGTCTTAAGATATATGACTAAAAAACTTTTGTCAAACCAACTTAAGAAAACTAAAAGTTTGTTATTTTTATACCATAATGCTTTTTGCATGTTGTTGATCCATGTCTTATATGATAAACCCACAAAATTAGCAATAGTAATCCTGATTATTCTTGGTTTTTTAATACGTAAGCACCTGACACCTCACCTATAGATTTTAGACTTAATATCAATAACATAAATTTATTGATGGCATGCAACAGGTAACTGTAAATTATGGTAATTAATATAACAAGAAACTGTAAATTTGAGTCCACTCACACCGAGTTAACGAAAATCATGATACTCTACTAAGTTAATCTCAAAAGCAAAAAAAGATTACAATTTTGATAGATTATGACTAATGAGACACTAAAACTTAATATCATAAATGAATTTCCAGTTGTTACAGACTGTTGACTCTGTTAGATTTTAATATGATTGTTACAGACCTGTTAATCTTCATGTGGACTGATTAACTTTTACAACGTATCATTCTTAATTAATAGAGTTGTTAAATTGTAAACATGTATATATATATATATATCAAGTTATCATAATATTACTATTCTGAAAGACTTGATCTTAATATACATTTAATGAACCTTACTTTCTAACAAGGTGTGTGACGATTATCTTAAAGTTTCATTTAAAAACATTATGAAATAAAGGTTCTCTTAAAAGGAAAATCTATTCACAAAAAATGAAACTTATGTATGTAAGACCTTCTAAATATCTTAAATGGTGTATCTTACATCAATTTTCGTTATTGTTATATTGTTTCACAATTAAAAAATTGAAAACCTGAATGTGATCCTATGGAAGCCTTAAAATAAATTCTCCCTTTACATTATAATAGTTAATGTTCTTATGGAGATTTTTATTTTGTTACAAAAGCTTAAACTTGGATTCTTTTGTTATACCATAAAATATCTTAATATTGTATTAGAACTCTTTATGATATTACAAAAGTTGTAACCAATTTTGGCTTTGATAATAAAGAATCTTAATGTTCTTTTGGAACTTCTTTATGACATTACAAAAGTTGAAACTCAATTCTTTTATGAGTTAATATATTAACTTAAATTTGCATAAAGTTTTGAGAAGGTAAAATTTGTCCATCATGAACAACTACAACGTTTTAACTTTAAATGGGGAATTCAAATATTGATTCCTAAAAGGGAATAAGGAGATAATCGGAACATAATGATCAAATTCTTATAGTTAGAATCTAAACAAATCATTTTTTATTCTTCCTCAATATCAAGGTTGTCTCGTATCTAAAATTAGATAGTGGGTTTCTAAAATAAATTTTATATAATAGAATTAATATCAAACGAAAATAATCATTACTACCGGTATGTTTAAGATATAATGTACTGCTTTTTAATTGCCTCCCTTTGAATGCGATTAATAAGGACTTATTGCATACCTTAACTATATGGAACCAAAAATTAAGTCATGACAATATTCATAAACTGACATCCTTCATTGAATGGTACCCATTAAGGATATATATGACAAAGTATAAACTTGTCACTTGGATCCATATATGTTGAAATATATGTAGAATAGCCAAAATATCTATGAACAAAATATCTAATATCTAATTATATATGAAAAAGAATGTATTCCTCATAATCGTCTAATTTTGTTCAAAGAGTTACACACTTATGTATATATCTAATTTATTTTATTTGGTATGTTCTCATGTGTTCATCATATATGATAGTCAAGATACTCAGGGCATTCTGAAGCATCTTATCGACTAGATTATCCACCTTATTTTGAGAGATATGACCTAAATATTTTTTATAAAGATGTATTCGTTGTTCTAGTATTTCAATTTATTTTATTGGATGAGAGGTAAATTATGATATAATCATTGGATAATTTATTATCTTCAATCCTTAACGAATATGGTATGAGCCAATGCTTTATACAATTAATTAATTTTATAACTACCATATACTTTAATCACCACTATTTGTAAAGTTATTTTTCCATCACTTGATTTTGGTGATTCAATGTATCTATTGAATTAAGATCAAATATCCGTGAGAGTGGTAAGATAACAATAAATCACCACCATATGTAATTATATTTTACTATCACTTAATTATGACAATTTAACGTATCCAATAAATAAGGATAAAAATGCCAAGTGTTGGATTTAAATTAAAATATTTAATAGGCTTACTTAAGGTTTGAAACTTGGTGCAACATAATTGTCCTTATTACTTAATATATATCTTCGTTATACAAATTTAGTTTTTAAGTCTTCTTATCGGTCTGTTTTGAATTTATAGGATTGAACTACTCGGTTATTCAAAACTCCAACAAAATTATCATGTAGATCTCTAACTTTTAGGTGAAATACATAATAATCACATAAATCGGATAACCCATTGCCAAGATAAGGTATTCTAAAGTTAGTCAGTCACGCTGGTTTTTCATATTGATGTGAACACTCAAAAATCTGAAACCCCGCTTTTGTTTAGAATTATGGACTAATAATTCAAAGTTTAGGTCTGAAACTTGAATCTGTAATTAGACATAAATTTATTTTCTTATAAATTTTTGTCATTGACCTTTAATTAATTCTTGATTTGAAACATTTCTAGATTCAACCATTTGAAAAAATTGAAGAATTAAAACATTGATATTTTTTCCATAAAATTTACGATTGTATATAAAATATTCCATAGATGGTTGGGTTCCTAATGTATTTTATGAAGAGTAGTCCATTACCATAGTCTAATAGATAATTAGGCTTTCTTATCGAATACAAATATAATTATTTCCATTCTTTCTAAAAATATTAGAATATGTTACCTAAAATATAAAAATAATCTATACTCACATACTTAAACATAATTTTCGCATATATATAATATAAAGAGCTGAATTTTATCAGGTTAGAAGGTTTGAAAGGGCATTCATATTTATCATGCTCGTCATGATCATGAGCGGAGGCGGTTGGCGCTAGCACGCTATATGTTACCTCCGGAGCAAATATTTTAAGGTTATGTAGTGTAGGTTTTATGTCATGTATCAAAATCACCCGAACCTTTCATAAGGGTCATACTTGAGTGATGCATGGTAACTGAATGAACCTTTCAACACTAAAAATAGTTGTGTATGAGTATGGTATGTGTGAACGCAACAATAACATCATGCAACAAGTGCTCACCCTCGATAAATATGTACGGTAGTCTTCTATAGGGGCCAACCTACTCAAACAACAATTGTTCCCTAATATGTGGTGGCCCAAACTCATTTTATTATATAAATCGCTTGAAATTACCCACACATGTGGGATATCAAGTCTGGCAATCAGTCTCAGAGAATGAGAATTTGAATGATCATATTATAATACATTGTGATGTGATTGGATATATATCTTACTATATAAGACCTAAACTCGTCACACTATAAAAAAACTTTGAGCGTCTGAAGTATTTCAGGGATGTGATATCTCTTATTAAGTGCTTAGACATTTGAAATAATGTCAATCGAACTTCATGTACGTGAAACAAAACAATACTTGGGCATGTAGTTTATCACTATGTGTACCCCATAGTCCAAATACCAGCATAAATGGGTAATTACCTCCCATCTTGTGACCATACATGCACAACATTAGATGTTTCTTAATGCACGCATAATGAGGTTACATAATTGTGAACCCCTACATACATAACACAATACCCAAACATGACAAAAACTTTAAATAATCAGTCAACCTAAACATGGAAACATGTTACATAACACAATAAAAACATGTTGCCTCATCATACATACGTAAATTAACTGTATTAAACATGCGATAAACTTAAAAGCTTATATACATGTGATATCAAAAATATCTAAATTGGTTGGGTGCACCTCCGTATGGGGTATGTATAACAACTTCACTTGAAGGATCACAAAAAATGAAACTAAGCATTTATAGAGATGAACCACTCGGTTATTAAAAAAGGTAACTAGACGATTATGTGGATCTCTGAAATTTAAGTGAAATAAAAAAACCACCTAACCGGATAACCGAGCGCCAAGTTATGGCCTTTTGAAATCAAGCACCCAAAACCGAAAGAGCAGTACGAGTTCGATGAGACCACATCTGGGGTGATGCAAACTCACCGATTTCGAAGATTCCAAAGCCCTCAAATATCTTGAATTATGGGTTTGTCCATATTTGTTTTTCCAAAATTGGACTTGCACATAAACATACAACAACAAATAGACATATGCGTGCCCTCGGTCGCACCAATCAAGCCTTAAACATGTGATTATATGTTCACCTAGCACCTACTCATGCATACATATCCCAATAGAAATCATAAAAGAAAACCAAAAGATTTTTCTCCCAATTGAATTAATTTTAAAAAATTAAATTTTTGGAGACTTAATTTCACATTTCTCATTCATACACAAAAAGAAATCAGATTCGGCTCTGATATCACTTGCTAGAACATACAAATTAATCGAGAGTATCCATACCCATCGATTTCAATCCAAGAATTATAATTTATTTACGGTAGAACTACAATGCACAAGAAATAGTAAACTTACGATTAGTCATTTGGCACATCTGATGTAGTTAGGTCCAAATGCGGAAGTATGTGATTCATGTTAAGAGAATAATGCATGTTGTGGATCTTCTAATGGTTTGAGAGCTGGCAATGCACAATTCTTGAAGGTGTATAACTGATATCCTGAAAGAACCTATAGAAAGGTGTTATAGAGAAGAATGAAAAGACAACGGATTTGGGAAGTTTCATATTTAGACGTGATACTAAAAGTAGAGTTTATAGTTGGCTTTTATATTAAGTGATATGTACGAGTTACTATCATAAAGCACTAAATAAAACCTTATTTACATAACTATTCGTTTTCCATTTACTTAATTTTTCGTTTCTTTTCTTTTCTTTTCTTTTCCACTATTCAATCTCTAATTATCTAATACACAATAGTTCGTGACAGATCTCCATCAATAGGCACCAAAATCCTTACTGCGCTCTTAGAGTCCAATACTTAATTGTTAGACTAAATGATCCTCTATTTACGCTCCATGTTTAATTGTTAGACTAAATAACCATTTCTCTAAGTAAACTTTAACTCAACTAGTATCCACACATCATTTATAACACTATAAGACTAAATAGCAATAACATGTTCTTATTTTTTATTAGTATAATAGTCTAATTGAATATTTTAATTAAATTTATCATAACCTAACTAAACCTACGATGAAAAATTCCAATTTAGAAACTTTTTATAAAAAAGTTCTCTAGACTTTATTTTAAATCCATTTTAAATAAAAAATTTATATTTAGTATTTTCTTTATAGTATATATATATTTTTTTATGCTTAAAAACTATTCTATGTTTTTACATAAAATATGAATTTTTATGAAGTCTATATAATTTTGTTCGTTACAAATCATATTGTGGTCACGCAAGCACTTTATATTTTTATAGCACGCGTATATTTTGAACTCTGCTTTTAGCTTCATAATACTTTAAAACATTCTTTTTGTTCTTTATAACGTGGAAAGTTATAAAACTCAATTCATTTGATAATATAAATAATCGATACAAAATAGTATAATTATTTGTTTAAGTACTAATACATTGAATCTTTGCGTCATTGATATTCAATAGGTTTCCTTTTGTGTCCTACTAACTTTCTAGTAAACCGGTCATCTAACGGCCGGTCAAATGTTTTTTTTTATAACTTTTTTTCGAAACAACGTTATAAAAAGAATCGATTTAGTTAAATTGATCTAAATAAAAACACATGGGTTATATCGAGAAAAGAATGTTAAAGTTTTATATAATTTTGGTGTGAATTATTTTCGACTGAGGGTAATTTGGTGAGGAGCTTTGTGGTGTTTCAAAGTTATTTAATGTTTATGTGGTTTGTAGTGAGAGATTTGAGCTGTCTTGTTGTATTAAATGTTCATTACCCTCATTAATGAAAGTGGTTGGGTATTTATACCCTTAATTATGAGCCACATGGGCTCTCGGGTCATACTTATGAATCTGGGTCGAGCTCAAAAACACATTAGTTTATTAAGCACATTAGCAATTAGCTTAGTCAAAAAGTGATTAGCTTTTAATACTTTAGTCCAGTTCGGATGGTTCAGTGGGTGGTTTTTGTCCGAATTGCCCCTGTCCGGTTTCTACAATGAGTGGTGAAAATATCCGGACTCATCAATAGCCTCTTTTTTAGTTTGTGTTCGAAGGCCTTTGGCAAAACCTAAAAAATCGCTCTTGAGCACTTGTGACATTGTCCAGATTGATTTCAATTTGAGTAAAGGACTTATCCGGACTGACAAAACTCTCTAGAAGCTCAAAGGTTTTGCCATGGATCGTGGGACACGTGTGCCCTTCTGATTCGCCTCACCAGCCGTTTTTCTCCTAGAACGGCGCTCCCACTCATTCCAAAAAGTAACCTCTTCAATTAATGCTTGTGACGTCAGCGCCGTCTTTAATCATTACTTCCATCTTTTCGTATTCTCCTAGGTTTCTGGTATCTTTTGTTTCTTTAGTATAAATCAACTCATTTTTCACTGTTTTACAATCTTCATCACTTTTTCACTCCTATTCTTCAAAGCTTTTATCTCTTTTTTCCAAAAACCCTTTTTGGTGTAAGTTTATGTTTAAAGCAATAAACGCACTTGTAAAAGGTGGGTGACTTAATCTTTCGGAGTTAGAGAAAGCACAAAAAGTCGAACGAGAAAGGCGCATTGCTGCAGGTCTTCCAGTTTCTCCGATCGACAAATCTGAAACACCAAGCTTAGAGCCTGATCGAGGTTCGTCTTCTGCCAAAAGCTCTAAACCTAGAAGGATATTTCAACTTAGTCTTTCACCAATCGTCTCAGGCTCATCGGTCCAGCAGTCACAACCTATTGTCGAACGAGAGCAAGCAGTTACAACTACCAAGAGACCCTCCACATTCATAGCCATGAGATCGGATGCTAACATTTCCCCAGAAAAAGCTAACGCTTCGACGAAGAGGTCGCTTGGTAAAAGGCCAGGTTGTTGCTCCACAATCTAAATTCCAAAATCAGTGCCCTCTAAGTATGGGGCCAAAGATAAAATTACAGGTTCAGAAGCACCCATCAAGGTTTCTAAGGACAAATCGTCTGGTCCGGAGGCCACCAGTTCAAGTCTTCGAAATGAACCCTCCGGATCTGAGCCCCAGCCGAACTCCAGACCACAAAAGGAAAACGATGCTCAGCCATCCGGACAGCTTACTGAGCCATCCGGACAGCTTACTGAGCCAACCACCAGCAATCCTCTCCCAAAGATAACTGACAACCCTTACACGGTAATGGAAGACGTGATGGAGGACAGTGTTGAAGAAGCCCCTTTTGAGACTGATGTCTCCGGGCAGACGAGTGAGGTTGTCATTGTCAAGAAAATCAAGGGTAAAGAAAAGATGTGTTTAAAACATCCGGACCTGTCGGAGTGCCTTGAAGGAAGAGTGGGACATTGCTTCCAAAAAGTGAGTGTAAAGTATCTGCTAGCCATGCAGAACATCAATTATGCTTTCATTCACACTGATGAACTAGGCCGGATCCGGACAAAGTGGGGAATCCCAGAATCTGTTAAAGTGAGAATATCGGTCGATCCGGAGACACCAATGGATTGCAAGCTCAGTGAGATAGTTTTCTACACAGAGTTATTCAACTGGGGGCTTAGGTTTCCCTTGGACAATTACAGGCTCTCCGAAATCCCGCTTCCGATGGAGCAGTTTGCTGCTGTGGCCAGCCTTTGCAAGAACCACATCATCCTCTTCTACCATTTTAACATGGGTGACAATTACAAAGTGGTGGATGACCTGCTCGAATCGGGGAAGAATTGGAAAAACCAACTCTTGTTCATCAGTAGTGCCTAGGAGAATGGGAGGAAGATTAAGGTTGGTGACAACCCAAGCATGCTTACCAGCAGATGGAAACTCACAGGTTAATATTTCATAATATTTGTTTTACTTTCCTTAAAAAGTTTGTTTACTTAAACCTTCTTCTTCTTCTTTTGGTAGTGCTGCCAGGAGTTCACTGACTACTTAGAGGAGGGGCAGACTACTTGTGCCAAGCTGAATGCTTGGGCTGCTCAAAAATGGGGAAATCGCTTCCACAATTGTTTTACCGGTGGCAACTTGGTGAGATCTCATCTATGGAACACAACCGGCCGGAGAGACTTGTCTTGGGAGGAATTAACCACTCCGCCCCCTCTGGGGGTCATTCTTCAGAGAACATATGCAAAGGATGGAAATCTAGCCTTGTCGGGCAGAGCTAAAGCCCCAAGAAAAATGAAGGGCAGAAAGGCAAGATAAAGCGAGATGTAGCTGAGGTCAACCCAGGTGGTGTTGAGGAGACTGTCCCAGCAAACCTGGAGGTGCAGGACTAAAGAAGGATTGATAACGCTTTTCTCCAAGTGGTAGAAAATGAGAGTACCAAAGAAGCAGTTGGACCTCTAAAACCCCCAAAGCTCCCAAGAAAGGCCGAAAACGGGGAGCATAAGGTGGAGATAGGGAAGCTAAGAAGAAGAAAACCTCTAAGGGAGATGAAGTTGCTCTCCGACCTCCGGACTCTCTTCCTCCAGTCGACCCAACAGACCCAACTCAATCAGAGGAAATCCCAAGTGACTTTCACACTGAAGAAGGCGCCGGAGGGGACATCAACATTGATGGAGTAGACATCAGTGGCCTTCAAGGGATCGGACTTTACTTTTGAGACCTTGAGAAGAACGACTTTGCAGGCCCTTACCTACCCCCAAGCTCTTCGAACATTGTCACTTTCAACGGTAAATATTTTTCTGTTTCAGGAGAGAATGACATAGTGATTCATTCCTTGTTGAGCAATATTCAACCGGTGCTCAACTTGGAGAAGCAAGTGCGAAATCAATCAGCCATCATCAACACACTCAACTCTGATAAAGAGAGTTTGTCTAATGACCTCCTTACTGCCAACCAGAATGTTGAGGCATTAAAGAGAGAGAACGAGGAGTTGAATAAGGAGAAAGAGGATTTGGCCACCGAGCTGGTGAAGGCCAAAGACAACGTCATTCAGACCCTAACCAGCGACAAAATTTCGCTCAAAGATGTTGCTGCGTCTAAGGCTAAGCAAGAAAAAAACAACTTGTTAAAGGAGCAAGAGAAGATAATCCAAGCCAGGATTGATGCATACACCAACCAGGTGATAGACTCTTAAGAAGAAAGGTATGCTAAAGTCAAATCAGACATGGTCTTGCTCTTTCATGAGAAATTTCCGAAGAGGACACTAGGAGATCTATGACGATTTGTGGAATACGAAGACCTTCCTCACCATACTATGGCCGATGGTGATAAGCATTGCTATTCCAGTAGTTGGGATGATACTATTGATGAAGGCGAAAGGACCGGAGAGAGTCCAGACGAGGAGACCAAGGATCCCAAGAAGAAACCAAGTGGGCTTGGGCCATCTAAGGAAGCTCAGCCTTAAAATTTTAACTATGTTTCTATTTTTTCTTTAACTTTTGTGTTAGACTAAAGTCCTTGGATGGCCAAGACAATTTTGTAACCGTGTCCGGCCCTTGTCCGGACAAACCTTCTCTTTTCTAAAACTTCAAAGTCCTTGGATGGGCCAAGGCATTTTATATATTTTAATATCATTCTCCGGTATTAGCCGGGCCATTTTATCTTACACAACTCTTACATTATTTTGTAGTTCCCTAATTTTGATGGCTTGTAATTAAATGGCCTTTAATTATTTTACAAGTATTTTAAAGTGAGAGTATTTAAATTCTCCGATGAAAAATGTTTAAATAGTCATCACTCCACCGAATCAATCCGATCTGTCAATCAAAATACTCCGAAATTTTCAAAAAGGCATCGAATTTCATTAAAATACCCGGACACCTCATTAAAACCTCCCCGCGCCACCAGGGTAGGAAAGAGTATGCCCCCTAATATTTACATGGATTTTAAACAAGTAAATATTTACATAGTTTTCATTCTAGATACAACCGGAGGTGTTCAATGTTCCAGGGGTGATTCAAAATTCTTTCATCTTTATCTTGAAGTATGTATGTCCCAGACTTAAGCTTTTCACTGACCACATAGGGTCCTTCCCAAGTTGGAGCTAGCTTGCCGAACTGCTTCTCCTTAGTATGCAGGAAGACTTTTCTCAACACTTTATCCCCTGGTTGAAAATCCATCCTTTTGATTCTGGAAGCAAACCTGCTTCTCATCGAACCCTGATAGTGTGTGGCTCTGAGGTGAGCCTTAACTCTTCTTTCTTCTATCAAGTCAAGTTGGCTTCTGATTTCCACTTCGTTAGCTTGTTCGGAAAAATTGTGGACTCGGAATGAAAAGAGAGTGGCCTCTATGAGAGCTATTGCATCCATACCATATACCAAGGAAAATGGGGACTCTTGCATTGCAGCCATAGGAGTAGTCCGGTAGGCCCATAGTACTTCTTGTAGATAGCTTGGCCACTTTCTAGCAGCCCCTTCTAGATTCTTTTTAAGACCGGACAGGATGGTCATGTTAGCTACTTCAACTTGACCATTTTCCTGTGGGTGGAAAGGAGAAGAGAAGCAGTGTTGAATACCTCTAGAGGCACAGAAATTCTCCACGTCCTTGTTATCGAATTGTGGCCCATTGTCTGTTGTTATCTTTTGGGGAACCCCAAACCTGCAGAAAATATTAGACATGATGAATTTTATAACAGCTTTCGAAGTAGTTCCTGCCAATGGGGCTGCTTCTACCCAGTTTGAGAAGTAATAAATAGTAACAATTATAGTTCTGCACCCTCTGGATTCCATGGGTAGAGGTCCCACCAAATCCAACCCCCAACGAGCAAAAGGTATTGGCTCAGAAACTGACTCTAAAGGGACAGTTGGGATAATCACACCTATTCACCAATTCCTTGGCATCTTGCATTATGGAGGGCCAGTAGTACCCAACTAACAAGACTCTTCTGGTTAGAGCCCTAAACCCACAATGTACTGATCCCTCGCGATCGTGTAATTCGGAGAGCACCATTTGGGACTCCTCGATCCCCAAACATCCTAAGAGAGGTCTACTAATATAATTTTTGTAAAGAACATCTCTTAGGATGACAAATCCATGAGCCTTATACTTAATTTTCTTTGCCACTGCTTTTTCCGGAGGCAAGATGTCATCTGAGAGGTATTGGAAAAGAGGAAATCTCCAATCTTGAGGTTGTTTTACTTGTATATTTAAACTTTCTTCTTCTTTGATCTGATTGAGTTGAATGGATGGGCACTCTTGCACATGAATCCAAGGGTAGGATTCAGAATAGGCTATGGTTGCCAAGGAGTCTGCTAACGTATTTTCTGTTCGGGGTATGTGCTCGTAGGTGACGTTCTTGAAATTAAGTGCCATTTCTTTAAGAACAAATAAGTATTTAACCAGCTGCTCCTTTTTTGCCTCGGATTGACCTTGTGCATGATGGATAAGAAGCTGAGAATCGCTCATTAACCTGACCATTTTGGCTCCACAAATGAGAGCTAATTTCAAGCCAGCTATAGCAGCTTCAAATTCAGACTCATTATTGGAAGCCCTGAAAGCAAAACATATAGCTTGGTGCATTTTGTCGCCGTACAAGAGGTTAAAAATATCCCAACACCACAACCCATGGTACTTGATCCACCATCAGTCCGGACAACTCGTATTTTTTTAGTTTTTTCACCTGTTGCTTGCTTAGTGTCTCTGTCCGAATGAAATTCAAGGGAAAAGACGTTTGGACCACAATAGAATGAGACTGAAAGTAGGGCCTGATGGAGAGTGAAACGTAGCAGAAGCCAAAGAGGGATAAAACCCTAATTTTATTCAATAAAAACAACTCCCCAAACAATGAATAGAAGATAGGTTTATATAGAGTTCAAGCAAAGCCCTAAAAAATATGAAAATTACAAAAAAGGCCTAAAGTATTAAAATTGCGAAAAAGAGGATAGATGAGCCTGAATGCCCAAAAAAGCCCAAAAAATTGCGTTTGTGACGTTGTTTCCTTCGAAACAAGGTGCTGTGGGTCAAAATCTGACACCGGAGCTCCGAACTATCAATTCACTGAACTGTCTGCATCAGGGACTCATTTTCCTAGCAGCAATTAGTAGGGCCAGTGCTAAATTTTCAAGTTTTAAATAACTTTTTTATGCATCTATCAAGCTCTTGCTGATATAGTACACCAGACGAGGATAATTATCCATCTCCCTTACTAACACTACACTTATGGCACAATCAGAAACTGCTAAGTATATGTAGAGAGTCTCTCCATCAATAGGTTCAAACAAAGTTTTAGGGGAAGACAAGTGCTTCTTAATTTCATCGAAAGCCTGGTCGCAATGTGGAGACCAATTAAATTCTTGTGTACCTTTCAAAGTTTGAAAAAACGGGGCACACCTATCCGAAGACCTTGAAATAAAACGGTTTAGAGCAGCTAACCTCCCTGTCAATCTTTGTACTTCTTTAATATTTTGAGGAGGTTCCATTTGCAATAAAGCACTAAATTGGTCTGGATAAGGCTGCATCCCTTTCTCACTTATCACATACCCCAAGAATTTTCCAGACTGCACTCCGAAAACACACTTCTCTGGATTCAACTTTAAATTTACTTTCACCAAGTTGGCAAAAGTTTCTTGGAGATCTGCTAAGTGTAGCTCTTCTTCCACACTCTTTACCATCATGTCGTCGATATAGACTTCCATGTTTCTTCCAATCTGATTAGCAAAAGCCTTGTTTACTAATCTCTGATAAGTAGCCCAGCATTCTTTAACCCAAATGGAATCACCTTGTAACAATGGAGGCCCCTATCAGTAACAAATGTAGTATGTTCTTGATCCTTCGGATCTGCCTGAATCTGATTATACCCGGAGAAGGAATCTATAAAGGACAATATCTTATTCCAAGATGTGGAGTCCACCAACTGATCAATTCAGGGGACCAGATATAGGTCTTTTGGGAAAGCTCTATTGAGATCTGTAAAATCGATGCACATACGCCACTTTCCATTTTTCTTATTTACTAACACCGGATTGGCTGTCCATAAAGGGTACTGGGATTCCTTTATGTGCCCCATCTTAGTAATTCGGTCAACCTCTTGAACTATGACATCATCTTTTTCCTTAGAAAAAGCTCTCCTCTTTTGTATAATAGGTGTTATATCCCTCCGGATGAATAGTTGGTGTGATATAAAGTATGCTGGTACTTCGGTTACATCAGCATTGCACCAAGCGAAAACATGCTGATGGTCTTTCAAAAAAGCTAACACTTTACTCTTTAATTTTGATGTCATCTTGGACCCGATCTTGACGCTTCTTCCTTCAGCCAGAGAGTGAGTTTCAACTTCGTCAATTGGTATTAAAACACCAGGGGTCTCTCTGGGGTCATCAATTTCACCCTTTCCCCCAGAGGGCCCCTCAAATTGCTAATCCTCACTGATCCGAATTGACCCCAAAGTTCGAGGGGCCAGTGTTGTTGCATAACATTCCCTTGCTACCTTTTGACTGCTTCGTACAACTCCCACTTGTCCTTCTACAACGTATTTTAAACATTGGTGGACTTTTGAAGCCACAACATGCATCCTGGAGAGTCAATATCTCCCTAAAATGGAATTTTAACACGTGGGAAAATCCACTACAATAAAAAGTATTCTGACAATCTTCTTAAAAGGTCCTTTGCCCAACAAACCTCCTCCTCAAACTCCCTGATCACATCTGCTGAGCTTCCAGTAAAACCCATAATTGACCTGTTCAGACGTTGAATTACTGCTGGATTTTTCATTTGTTTGTAGGAAGTCGAAAAGAGGATATTGGATGAACTACCGGTGTCCACCAAAATTCGTCTAATGTCATTGCCCCCAATGGATGCTCCTATCACAACATCATCTTCATGGGGACCAACTATGTCCCTCAAGTCATCCTCATCGAAAACAATAAAGTGAAAAAGAATTTGCGAATGATAGGAAGTCATGCCTCCTTCGAGTTGGGTAGCTAGAGTATGAACATGCCTCTTTCTCGAAGAAGCAGTTGGTGCAGTCATGGTGTCTCCCCCAAATATTGTAAGTGACTCAAAAAAGTTGATGAGTCCAAATATTGTAAGTGACTCAATATAGTGAGAGTTTTGAGCTGCCTGGTTGTATCAAATGTTCATTACCTTCATTAATGAAAGTGGTTGGGTATTTATACCCTTAATTATGGGCCACATGTGCTCTCGGGCATAGTTTTAAAAGGCGACGCCGCGGCCCCGCCGCAGCCTGAGGCGCTGAAATAGGAGGCTGCAGCGCCTCATGTCAAGGCGAGGCCCCCTGATAGATAAGGCGCTCGCCGCGGCGGCGCCTCAGCACTGTGGCGAGGCGCCATAAGGCCCCTTTAAGGCAGCGCCTTATCGATCAGACTCAAACAAGATAACAAATTCCTCAAATACCTTCCTCTTTTGAAAATATTTTAAAAGCATGTAACTTATCTTTTCAACTCCCTAGTTTTTTTTATTATAAACTTAAATTTAAAAAATAATGACGGCCAAACCATTTCCTATTATTATTTAAATTTTTCAAAATTATAAGAGTTGAATCTCTAATTAATTTAAATAGAGGACGTCCCAAAAGCAAAATACAATTCATCAAGTGTCACACCATATTCTATTAACCTTAAATTTGAATTCTTGAATTTTATCTTACCTACTAATAAATTTTCAAAAAACTAACCGTAACTATTAAGTGCATGTAATTATATTTTCAAATTTCTTTTTGTTATTTTTTACATACTTACCTAATATATTATTACCTCTATCTTCACTTGCCTATAATCTTATCTTAACTAGTCTATACCTTTATATACTCAAAAATTTATACATAAGTATTATTTTTCATGAATGGAAAGGCGCGCGCCGCAACCCTCACCGCGGCGCCACGATATTCAGACCGCTTATCGCCACGAGGCGCCACACGCCATTAAAAACTATGCTCTCGGGTCATACTTATGAAACCGGGTCGAGTTCAAAAACCATTAGTTTATTAAGCAGATTAGAAATTAGCTTAGTCAAAAAGTGATTAGCTTTTAATACTTTAGTCGAGTTCGGATGGTTCACTGGGTGGTTTTTGTCCGAATTTCCCATATCCGGTTTCTACAGTGAGTGGTGAAAATATCTGGACTCATCAAATTTAAAAACATTTTTAATGATATTATTTTGTTAGAAATATAGATACCGCATATTTCGTCTTCGTTTATCAATAAGAACAACCGATCTCCACACAAATATGATATTTTCCATTTTGGGCTCGAAAGCCCACATGACTTTGCTTTTGGTCCACTTTTAAAAGACCTCATACTAGTTGAAATGTATTCTCATGTTTGACCGATGTGGGACGTGAGATTTTGGTCGCCACACTAACACATCCTCCTCTTGAACAAAGTACCACTTTAGTCTCCTCTCAGTTAACTTACATTCGCCCACTTTAATCATGTTGGAGTCTACATGAATTGTAGAGGCACTACAGATGTAACTGTGCACCTCCTATTAGACCACATTATCTTGTTACGTACAGTCACTCTAATCAAGTACCATATGTCTTGATACACTCTAATCAAGTCGCGTCACTTGATGAGCCAATGACACTCCAAACTAGGATCTCTATAGAAGATCATTCACCTTGAGTATGGTTACTGAACTATGTTCGACCTCTGCGAATTTTACCCATGTCGTGTTTTGTCTGGACTTAGAGCTATGATACCAATTTTGTTAGAAATCACTATACAATTTATCACAAATGGCTAAAGCACATAACACAAATAAAAAACATAAAAGAAAAAAACACACATGATTTAACGTGGTTCGAAATTATCTACGTCCATGGGCGCCGCCAGATAAAAGTGTTTCACTATGATAGACTAGGGGTTACATATTTTCAGATTATGTTTTATGTAGTCCTAGTAGTCTTTATAGAGAATAAATAAAACTTACCAGATAACTTCCTAGTAGTCATAGATGTTTCAATTTATTTTGGATTATTTTTTGCTAAGGCGTCGCTGATCATGTCAAAAAAACTATGCCAGCCATGTAGGCTAGACTCCGAAAAGTCATAAGGCTTGGTTATATATAATAATTTTCCTAGATAAACTATTGTTGGAGACGACTCCAACTTGGTTCGTACTAAATTGTTCATGCCTCGTTAAAAACCTTTGTCGGCTGAAACCTCTCTTGAGGATAAAAATCTATTTTGATAAAGGAAAAGAGTACAGCTAACAATTAGTAGGCTGCTAGGATGTTACCTGCTTCTCCGACATGCTTTGCTTTTTGTTGGATAAGGTTGATATAGATGTGTAGCCCCCCTAGTCTTTGGTGAAGGATGAAGTGAAGACTATATATGGATGTATGTTGTAGATGTCGTAGACCTGGTGATGGAGAAAAGACTTCATATTTTTTATGGCTGATGATGTTGTTTTGTTGGTTTGTATTTCTATTCATGACTTATTGCTAAAGAATATTTTGTATTGATCGCTGGAGAATATTTTGTTGGAGATATGTATGAGAGGATGTGTGTTTATACTTTTTACTTGCTTACCTTTAAACTTTTTCTGCAAGATCGAGCCTATTGGGGCTCATTGCGTAACTATAACTAGTAAATTAGCCATAGTTAAATCCGCGAAGCGACCGGTTTGACCAATTGCGTAACCCAGTGAGCTTAGAGTAGTTCGTATTTATAATACCGTAGTGTGGTATTGAGCATGGCATGGCCCGTTAATATAGCCCAATGGGCGTGGCCAATTCGCCCGTTTGTCAATAGATCATGTCTAAATATGGCACGGTATGGCCCCATTGCATGGTCCTTTATGTGTGGTCGGTGACCTTACCGCGGAGTTATAGAAAATAAGTATAAAGAAACATACGAAGATGGAGGTCATTTGGCATTCAACATTTTTATTGTGGAAAGAGAGAGAGAGAGAGATCATTTTGACTTATAAGTTTTTTTATCATGGAGATGGAGATTATTTTGGCTTATAGCCTTTTCCAACATGGAGATGGATATTTACATGGCCTATAGCCATTTCTTTCGTTGAGATTGAGATCATTTAACTTATGGACTTTTTTCTATCATGGAGATGGAGATCATTTGGCTTGATGGTAGAAGTATTTTTAAACTCAAGACAAACTTTCAACGGTAGAAGATCTTTGCTTCGGTTGTAGACGTTCCTTACGTATATCATGCTAATTAAAAAGAAATATATTTTCTCGAGTGTTGGAGAGTGGAAGGAGTGGAGAGCGGAGCAGGCGGTGATAGAGAAAGAAATAGCGATAAAAGTGAGGCTGTCTGCACATGTAGACGCCATTGTTGAGGAAGCAGATGACCCATCGGCTCGGCACCCCTCGACTAGGTAACAGACGACCCATCGGCACGGCACCCCTCGGCTTGGCTAGGAAACAGACATACCCTCGGCTCGACGATGAAGCAGACGGCACCTCAGCTCGGCTAAGAAGCAGACGACACCTCGGCTCGGCTAGGAAGCAGACGACACCTCGGCTCGGCTAGAAAGTAGATGGAAACTCGGCTCGGCAAGGAAGCAGATGGAACCTTAGCTCGGCTAGAAAGCAGATGGCACATCGGCTCGGCTAGGAAGCAGATGGCACATCGGCTCGGCTAGGAAGCAGATGGCACATCGGCTCGGCTAAGAAGCAGACGACACCTCGGCTCGGCTAGGAAGCAGACGACACCTCGGCTCGGCTAGAAAGTAGATGGAAACTCGGCTCGGCTAGGAAGCAGATGGAACCTTGGCTCGGCTAGGAAGCAGATGGCACATCGGCTCGGCTAGGAAGATGAAACCTCGGCTCGGCTAGGAGGAAGATGGCACATCGGCTCGGCTATGAGGAAAATGACACCTCGGCTTGGCTAGGAAGATGGCACCTCGGCTCGGCTAGGAGAAAGATGGACCATCGGCTCGGCTAGAAGGAAGATGGCACATCGGCTTAGATAGGAAGATGGAACCTCGGCTAGGAAGCAGATGACACCTCGGCTCAGCTAGGAAGCAGATGGCACCTCAGCTTGGCTAGGAGGAAGATCGCACTTCGGCTCAGCTAGGAGGAAGATGGCACCTCGGCTCGGATAGGAAGCAGATGACACCTCGGCTCGGGTAGGAAGCAGATGACACATCGGCTCGGCTAGGAGGAAGATGGCGCCTTGGCTCGGCTAGGAAGATGTCACCTCGACTCGGTAGGAAGATGGCACCTCGGCTCGGCTAGGAAGATGGCACCTCGGCTCGGTCGGCAAAAAAATTTCAAGCGAGCTTCTGATAGTCATGATGATGACGTAGTGGGAGTCGTTACAACATTTGAGGGCAGTGATGATCATGTTGGGGGTTGTGACTTGGAGTATTCAAACAAGAGAAGCTGAGGTGGTTGGTTGGCCTATATAATTATGTCAATAAACTTTTTTTTAATTAGTATAAAAATATATCATATTATCGCAACATAAAAAATAATTTGAAAATTATTGTTATTTTAAAATGACAACTATCACTTATTTTAATTAATATTAGTAAGAATTAATATAATATTGTATTGTTTGTAGCAAAATATAATATTAAATTGATCATCACTCTTATATTCAATGTAATATTTAAAAATTATTTGACTATTAAAATTTATTTAATTAATATATTTGTATTATTACTAAACGTGTTTAAATGTATAATATATTATAATAAATGATAATATTTAAAAAATTGAATATTTAATAAATATAAGCAATATTATTCACTGTTTATTTGAATATTCAAATTATTCAAAATTATTTATTAAAATAAATATTAAATAACAGTTAAAATCAATCATTGTATTAGTGGGATATATTTTGATACACTCTACCTATGGAGCACAACTCCTATATATAGGTTTTGTAAGTGATATTTAGTCTCCCTTATTTATTTATATTTATTACATAGATGTTTTTGTTTATTTATATATATTCGTTACATAATATAAATAATAAATTTATAATAATAAAACTTAATTAAATTACAAATAAATTATATTTTTATCTGGATATTATATACAAAATATTACCAAAAATAATTGTTAAATAAATTAAAAATTAAAAATTAAAAATTAAAACCTACTTGTCTCCCATGGTTAAAATAATTTGTAGAATTCAAATTATAATATAAAAATTAATTAATATTATACTATAATCTGGATTTATTATATACAAACTAATAAACAGCTAACCCCATAATTACTTAACTATTTATACTAACTCACTAAATTTCAAAATTATAATGTTGAAATAAATGGTGTTGGTTAGGAACCGGTTTTTAGGCCCACAAAAGCAAGTACTGTATCACCGAAAGATGGTGAAATAAAATAACAAGACATAACTAATTAAAGGGCGGAAGAAAAAGGCAATTCGTACGGTGGAAATGACACCCTGTCCTGTTTTGTATACCAACATGCACGTTACCTTTGTTTCTCGGATTTCTACTAAAAGACGCACATCAAATAAAAAGTCTCGAGTAAACTATTCCATACAATAATTTCACTTTTGACATAGCTGATAATAATAATTTCATTTAAGCGGTTATGTCGTGCTTTTCGGCTGAGTCTGTCATCTTTTGTGGTTTACCTTCTAGCGTTGATTTGCAGGTTATTGCGTTAGAGTAGGGGTTTATCTTGTGTGCACTCATTGCATACTGAGTAGCGACTGCAGATTCCCTCCCGAAAAAAAAAATAGTTGTGTCGCTAAAAACTGTGACTGTTCAGTGTTTGGCACTGGTTATATTTTTGTTTTTAGAACGGGTCATTTTTATTTAAGAATGTTGTATATATTGTTACTTTCGCGGGTTAATTAAATATATGTTGACACGTGACACTCAAATTTATAATGTTTTTATTATAATTACGTTTATTGAACATTTCAGACACAAAAATATCTCTTCTTGATGATAAACGGAGCGTAAATAAATACTAGCGGAACTACAAATATGGTGACTGAACAATTTAAACCCAAAGAAATAAATCGGCTTTAAGAGTATTTTGGGTACAAATGTCTAATGACCGTATTATAACAAAAAATTATAGTTTTGGATTCCACATATCTATCTCTGTATGTTTAAATGTCGCGCATCGGTAACCATATATTTAATATTTTTAAATATATGTGATCGATATTAGACACGAAAGTGCTTTAGTAACAGCTTTGCAACATGCGTCAAAACCTTTGTGTTAAAGTGAAGTATGGTACGAGCCTCGCGCTAACGGAAGTCGAAACCTTTGTTACTGGCCAAAGTTAAAGTAAAGTTTGGTACGAGCCTCGCGCGAAAGTCGAAGTTGTATTATATTAGTATTGTATAGACCGTATGTCCGGTAAATAGTAGTTCTTTTGCTCTAGGATTTACATGAGCTTACTATTGTATCGAACGCTTGTCCAGTAAATAGTAGTCTTTTTATTATTATTTTTAGGGAACCCACAGCCGCTACTCAACGAATGCGCACTGGATAAACTTTCAGTTTGATGCAATAGCTAGGTGACAGACTAAAACCAAAAAAGTGTTTGTAGAGAGATTTGAACTCATGACCTTTGGTCACAAGCATACCTTACTCCACCAACTCGGCTACCATTTTTTATCTAGCATTTACATGAGCTTGCGGTATGTCCGACAAATAGTAGTTATTTTGTTCTAGCATTTACATTAGCTTACTATTGTATAGACTTGTGCCTCCGACAAGTAAGTAAGCTTTTTGTTCTACTATCTAAATGAGTTTTATTCGAAATTATATTTGTTTATCACTCTGTTTAAATCTCGATGAACATAACAAAATAAAAACAATCTCATAACCTTTAAGAATTCAGCTGAAGGATTTTTAGTTGTCTAAAAATGAGCGTTTCGATGATGTTATTAAACTACGATGATGTCTAAAGTTTAATAACGAGCGAAAAAAATATTTTAGACGATCAAACAACGTCATTGTTCCAACTATATGTTATTTTAAAATCGATAAGGGTAGCATTGAATGTGTGTTGGACCGTTTTTTGGGTTTAAGTTTATATTGATGGATATTATATTTTTTGAAAAGTTCAAATAAATGGATACCGCATTTCTAAAATAATTCAAACTAATTTTTTCACACACGGATAAAAACAATTTTGAAACAGTTCAAACTCAATTTTTTTTGGTGAATAAATGCTTAAATTAAATAGAAAGGTTCATACATAATGTTGGGGTAGAACCCAAAGGAATACAACTACAACATGTAAGACATATAGCTAAAAGGAAGACCTCATAGAGAGATCCATATAGAAAGATTTCCAAACGGAAATATGTAGCTAGTAAGTGCAACTCGACTAGGTGGCTGAGGAAAATGAGAGGAGGCTCCAGAATCATCATGTCCTGAGTCCACGCTCCAGTCCAGAAATAGTATACCTGAGATAAAAAACAAACAATAAATTAGATTACAAAAGCCTTTATAATGGCCAGCTAATCTTGGATCCCAGAAATCTAAATCGGAGATCCGATATGATTTGGTAATATATTGATGAGGCTTGAGCTGGAGAGGATCCAAAAATTCTTGAATTCCTCTCTTTCCAAATGTGGTATATAACGGCATTGAAGCTGGTACGCCAGATCCAATGGCTTTGAGAGTTTGACCAATTTGAAGCCTCATCAACCCAAGTTTGCCAACATGAAGAGTGATAAGGAAATCCAAATTTGTTACTGGAAAAGGACCAGATGCTCTAAGAGAAACTACATTCAAAGAGAATATGAGATATAGTTTCGGGTTCAAAGAGGCATAGAGGGCACTCGGCTGGGATATTATAACCCCAACTTTGAAGCTTGTCTTTGGTGACAAGCTTTCCCTTTATTGCCAACCAAGAGATAAAGGAATGTCGCGGAATATTGTATTTATTCGAAACTAACCCCGCCCATCCCTTTTTAGGGACAGGCTTACGAAGTGCATTGTACGTATCCTTAATTGTGAAGTTGTTGCTTCCTGCCTTTGCCGTCCAATAAGGAACATCCCTCACTAGTTTGTTAGGTTGGGGAACGGCAAGAATAATCTTGTGAATTTCGGTCAGGTGGTGTCGACTTCTGGCTCTCGCAGATCTCAGGTTGGCAGGCCAATTCCATTCCCCGTTTGCAGATAATGTCGAAGACTTTTAGGTTATTTCCTAATCTTGAGTCTCTGATTATGTCCTCTTCATAGTGAATTGAGAGCGGTAAGGAGATAATCCAAGGGTCATGCCAGAAAGAAGTGTTCGAACCATTCCCGTTAGCTACCCTGTATAGATTACGGGCCACAGGCCGTAGCCAGAGAATTTTCCTCCAAATCGATGAAGAAGAGGAGGCAAGAGTAACTTCCCAAAAACTTTTATTTTTTTATCTTTTCAGTTCTAATCCACTCACACCAGATTGAGTGATTTTTATTACTAACAATAGACCAGAGATGCTTTAGGACGGCCGCTTGATTCCAGATTTTTAAACTCAATTTTTGTTTCGAATAAATACTCATTTCATCGATTTATATGGAAAAACTTGCATTTTTGGTATAATCTTTAGATTATGTAGATAAAATTCAGTGAGCGTCTCAGCTCTTTATACACATATTTCAAAAAAATAAAAGCACGACTTCAATTTTTTTTAATACTTTTTAGAACTTTTATAACTCTATTATATTATGACTTGTTGAATTAATTTAGGATTCTAATTTCATTTTATGATAATGAATATATTTAATATAATTTATTGGTAATAATATTTTTTAGATGTTTGACAATATGAGTGTGAGACACTTGATTAATTATACGAAACTATTTAATATCTTAAATATTCATTTGTTATAAATATATTTTCATATGTTTTTGGTAAGGCTTTATAATTTGTCCAAGTATTTTCTATGATACTCTAAATACTCTTAATTAATTATATAAGATTCTGTTATTTAATTTTTTTTCTTTCTATTTTTCAAGATCTATTATAGTATAATAGTTAGGTAAAAAACATGGTAGGTCATCTATATTTGTCAATTGTGTCACTTTAGTCATTTTCCTTTAATTTTGTATAAATCGGTCTTTTACGTCTTAAAAACGTAACAAACAACTAATTTTCTATAATAAACAGGTCCCTCATGTCTGTAATAAACAGGTCCCTCACGTTTTCAATTTGTAATAGACAGGTCCCTCACATTTTCAAAAAAGTATCTTTTTGTTACATTTTTAAAACGTAGGGGACCGGTTTATGACAAAGACAAATAATAAGGATTGATGTATTACAAGTGGCAAACATGGGGAACCTGTGGTATTTTTTACCCGTATAATAGCCATGAAACCTTGTGAATCATTGTTTTTCGTATGATTTTTTTATAGCTTTCGATTTCGATTTTGTTTTTATTTGATTTCGACGTTTGATTTTTTATTTCTGTTTTATGTAAGTCGTTTTTTCTGCAGGTTTGTTCTTGAGTTTTTGTCTTTGTGTTATTTGTGATTTTTGGTATTTCATCTGTTTTTACTTTGATTTTGTAGTTGAAATGTTAGATGATTTATATTTTTAGTCGTTTTTTGTGTTTTTTGTGTTTTTGAAAAATAGGTTTGAAAACGTTTTTACAGTGTAAACGAAGTAGACGACTGTTACGAACAAGATGCAAAACGTTTTTTTGCTAGATGCGGAACCTTTTTAATAACCTTATTCCATTGAAGAAGAATAAGAAGCATAAGTTTTAATGGTTTTCGAAAACCATAAAGTTAAGGAGAGAGAAAGACAATGGAAGGGAAATAAGTTAACCCATTTAATAGAAAATTAATAGAGTAAATATTTGAAGTAAAGTAATAAAATAAATATTTGGGGTAAGTAAAAGAAATAAATTATCTTAAGTTAAAATTAAAAGAGGTAAATAATTTTAAGTTATAAGTTAAGGTAAAATGTAAAAACTATTAAAAGGGTTATTTTAGGCAAGATTTAATACATGACCGTATATGGAACTAACCTGGGTATATTGGACTGTCACGTATCAGCTTTCTGTTAATTTGCACGCACTAGTGGCAAGAATGCAACGATTTGAAACACTAGTGACTCGTTTTGGGAACGAATGAAGTTTGGTGGCACGAATGTAATAGGTTTCAAACACCGCTGACTAACCAGGGTTTTTAGCCGTTTTTATGATGTTTAATGTTTTGATGATCTTATATAAAATGGTATTTTAAGTACGAAGTTTGTTGGTTTTGCTGGACATTGATCCGTAATAGGTTCTTAACTCTCCCTATTTAATAAAACGTATAATTTATTAAAGAATTAAATAAATAATATATATATATATATATATATATATATATATATATATATATTGTTATTAACTATTAAAATTGTTAATATACTAAATAAAATTAAATAAATACAAAATCAGATATCTTAAGAATTTGGACATAAAAAATTAATTTTATCCAACAAATATTCAAACTCACATCATTTAACAACATAAAAACAAAATAACTTACAATCTTTTTTATACAAACTCCATTTTAATTCATTATTATCATTACTTGAAATGTTAATAAAAATATATAATTTAAACTATTGTTTCATAAAATATTTAAGATTTTTAAAATGTAAATAAACTAAGTAAATATACAACGATTATTTTACAAAATATTCAATATTTTTGGAATGTAAGTACTGATTTGGAAATATTTTTTGTATCATCTATATTAACCAAATACAAATTATATTTTTTGGTTGAAAAAAATGTGATTTAAAAATGGTTTTTACAAATACATGGATTTATTTCGAAGAGTGACATTAAAAACTGTAAAAGAAAATAATATGTGGAAACCGTCTGTAACATGGTCAAATACAAAACAAGAGAGAAAGAGTGAAAATGAAAGTGGGAAAAATTAACATGATCTACGAGAAAATATAATGGAGACCAAAAAAAGATGTGAGCAAACGAGCAAAACAAGATTGATTGCAAAATGCAAAAGAAGATAAAAATAAATTTAAGCGGGTGATTATACGGATTAGGCACGCTAAACAACTGTGGTTCTATCAAATTTGAACAAGAGGTCAAAGAGTATGCGATACAAAACCGTATAGGCAATGGTCGAAGAGGAATCAAAAATTCTATCGTCCATTTCCCTCAAAATATGGTAAATAATCACACTGAAGCAGGCATGCCATAAGTGGCGTAAACAGGAAGGAGATCAGTTGTAGGCCTCTTGAAACCAAAAGATCTAGTTGGCGTTATTATTAGAAAGGAACCCATTCTTTGAACTTCCAAAATTCTAGATGCCCTGGAAAAAAAACTACAGTCATAAAAAATATTGTTGATAGTTTTGATGTCAGAATTGCAAGTCAGGAGAGTATTAAATCCCCGAATAGAAGTTTACCGCAGGTGGTCGGTTTGTTTTGCATAGCAAACCAAAGAATAAATGAATGACGAGGAATGTTAATAATCTAATAGTTGACATCTTTGAAGATGACGCTAGAGGAATAAGGGAGAGGATGATGTGGATTTCTAGATGCTGCTACGATTCCGAACACTTGCTTATCTAATACGAGTTGGCCAGTTCAAGAACCTATTAAAAATAATGTCTAAAACTTTAAAAATATTATCCAATTTCGAATCGTAAATAATATTCTACAAATAAATAAGGGAAGTAGAGAGCAACAAAAAAATGAATTATCCTCCTTGCTAACCGGCATCATGAATAAATCACTAATATGTGAATTATTAATAATAACTCTTTTTAAAAATATAAGAATATAACCTGCCAATTCTTTTCAAAAAAAATAACTTAAATGAATTGAAAATGATGGGTTGTAAATAGCTAGCTGTGAATTATTAGTTTTTTTAACCTGCTATACTATAGATATATGTATATAACAAAAAGGACCCTTAATATTGGATAGAATCAAGAAAAGGAAGGAGGGTAGAAATGGCCCCAAATACAGCTAAACAGGAGTCCCTCAAACATTGAGATCCAAACACAGCCTTGTTGTGTCGAGAAACTCATTTGCTCTGTCTTTATAAAACCACAACACTCTCTTTAATTTAGCTGCTGCAAGGGAACACAAGTGAGGGTCCAAACCAGCTTGAATTCGATCATTTGTTTCGACGGTGGATACTGGATTTCGGATTCCAAATCATGAGTTTCTTATTAAAATCGGTTTTAATCATAATAAAAAGGTATCCCAGTTGGTGTTTTAGAGCAGATCTATAGGACGAAGTTTTAAATATTTTTATATCTTAAGAATAAAAGTTGGAAGTATAAAATTGATTTGTTTATTATAATTTAGAATTGGAATAATTTATTAATAAAAAACTAAAATATAAAATAAATAAGTAAATATTGATATTATTTTTTAACAAAAATATAATTACATTGATAATAGGCTATTAAACCTAAATGTTTACCAGATTTGTTTTTGGTGGTGGTTGAGGTAACCTTGTAACAATGGGTAACAAGATAAAATGATTTTTTTCGAGTTTCGGATTATCTAGTTTAAATTTTGAAATATGAGGATCGATAGTTTTTCGTAGTTCATTGAATTCTTCTTCTTGCACCATTTTTCTATGTTTAAGATTTAATCATTGTCTCTGCCATAAAAGTTAGTGTAATATAGTTAAGCTAAAAAACAAGACAACAAATCCTTGAATTCTAGCTCTAAAGAGTGAAAGAGCACTTCTTCAGAGTGATAGTATTCCATAATTTCTTGTGTATGATTGATTTGTGGTAATGTTCCTAATTGAGTTCCAAGTTTTTTTCAAAGATAATCTGTTATCAGAAGACACATTTCAAGTTTATTGGATAACATTTTCATTTAATTTCACAATATTCCATAAACCATTTTGCTAGAATTTTGATATTTTAACATGTTCATACCAAAAGTTATCTTTATTTGATGACAGAGATATCTGAGGGTCTGTATGACTCCATCTTTCAAGCCAAAATTCAACTTTACCATTGCCCACTTTCCAAAATATAATTTTTTCCTATTGTGTCTCTTATTTTGATTATTCTTTTCCAAACTTTGAAATCTTTATGTTTAGTTTTAGTTTTGATATTATGGAAAGTTGGACAGTATATAGAGTGTATAAGGTTAGACCATAGAATTTGTGTTCTCAAAAGGTAAACCAAAGTTTGCAAGAGTATACAATCTGAATATCTTTGATCTTTCTAAGGTTTAGACCATTTTCTTCAAATGGTTTACAAAGTGTAGACCATTTGGACCATATAATGATTTTAGAATTTTCTTTAAATCCCCAGAGAAATTTGTTAAGAAGTTTGTATATTCTTGATATAACATTATTAGGCAGAGGGGTGCTTTGTATATAGTATGTTGGAATTTCTAGTAAGACTAATTTGATAAAAATCGGTATTCCACCAAAAGACACAGTCTTGTTCTCCCATTCTGAAATTTTATTTCTTATTGTATAAACTAATTCCATAAAGTAACAAGTGTTTATACTAGAGTGAATTGTAATACCTAGGTATTTCAAGGGTAAAAAACTATGTTTAAATCCAAATATGTTTTCAATTGCCTTTGCTCTTTCTGTGCTCATATGAGTTGGAAAAATGAATGTTGTTTTCTACTTTATTTATTTGTCGACCAAGACAGATTGGTATAAGTCAAGAAAATCACAGTTTTTCTTGGCATCGTAGATAGATCCGTTCATGAATATTATTACATCGTCTTGCAAAAACAAGATAAGGTATATTTATTGAACCTCTAGAGTTATATTTCATAAAGATGTAATTTTTAGATAGATTTGTATGCCTCTAAAGAGGAATTCTTCAATAATGATGAACATGTTGGGTTATATATGATCACCATGCCTTAAACTATTGCTGGAATTGAAATAACCATATAATGTTCCATTTATAATTATTAAAAGTAAGCATCTTATATTCATCTTTTGTTTTTATGAATTGATTACTAAAACCAAATGCCTTCATTATATTGTAGATGAAGTTAAATGTATCATATCAAAGGATTTAGTCATGTCCAAGTTTAAAATGATAGTGCCACCCCTTGTTTTTTGTTGATGTCATAGGTTAGTTCTTGAGTAATTAGGATATTTTTATGTATATTTTTGTTTCCTAAAAATCCGCCTTGTTGCTCTAAAATAATTTTAGGAAGAAGCTTGGCAAGTCTGTTGTTAAAAAGCATTGACAATATTCTGTTAAATATTGTACAAAGACTTATAGGTCTAAATTCTTGCAAGGTATTTGGAGAGTTATTTTTTGGTATAATGAAAATTACAATAGCAAAAGTATCTTTTGAGGCTAAGGTTCCTTTAAAGTAAGAAAATATTTATTCACACAAATCATTTTGTATTATAGGCCAGCAAATTTTATAGATTTGGAGTTGAATCTATCAACTCCGGAAACACTATTGGGAATAAGGGTTTTAATTGCACTATGAATTTCATCGATAGTGAGAATTGTTGTTAAATAATGGTTGTCTAGGTCTTTTATTATCTTATGTATGATTTCATGAATATCATTTAAGTTTGGATGGTTTGGTTGATAGGTTAAAAGAGATTTGAAGTGTTCCATAGTTAATTCACCAATTAAGGTTTAATTATCAGTCCATGAATCATTAATTGTGATACCATTTATTATGTTCTTTATTTATCTCTTTTTAACAAAATTATGGAAGCATTAAGTGTTTTGGTCCCATCTTTGAACCAGAGGAAGGCACTCTTTTGTTTCCATAAAGTTTATTCTCTAGCAAGTAAATTAAGATGAGTGGCTCTAGCTATTGAAAGATTGATTTTATTAGCCATACAATTAGATTCTTCCAGACATACTTCTGTTTTTTAACATCATCTTCAGTTTTGGGAATACTATCAAAGATATTTCCAAATACCTCTTTAATTCAAATTTTTAATTTATGTTTGAGTATTTTTAATTTTGGCTAGAAAACATATATGAGATTACCATACATGTTTTCCTACCAGCAACTTTGTTCAACCGTTGTTAGGGATTCATTATGGAGAATCCACATATTTTGAAATTTAAAATGTGGTTTTGGTTTGTTTGAATATGATGTCATTGTTATACATAAGGGTGAATGATCTGAGCTAGTTCTGGCCAGATGCTTCACCCTAGTGATGTCAAAATAGCCATTTCACGCAGCATTGCATGATGCTCTGTTAAGACGCTTCCACTTGTGGTTATTGGACTAGGTGAATTTGGATCTCGACTAACCAGGATCCTATAAGTTAAAATTCATAATCATGTTATTAAATTCATCCATTCATCTCAAATAGAGAATGGAGCAAGCCAGTTGTTCAGATGCACTATCAATTATATTGAAATCACCTACAATAAGACAGGGTTGGTTGGTAACAAAAATGTCTCTTAAGTGATCCCAAAAAACAAGTATTTAGGATCTGGTACATTTAGCATATATAATGATGACTAAAAAGTATTTGTTTGAAGAAGAATAATTCATCATTATATGAAGAAGTTGATCATTATTGATAAGAATTTGAATTTGAAACTGATCTTTCCAAAATAACCAAATTTTATTATTGTTATTAGTAAAACCCGAGTTAAATCCAAGTTTTTTAGTTATTTTATCAAGATTAGCATTTGAAATTGTTGGCTCTTGAAGAGAAATGAAGTCAATATTTTCAGTTTTGATTATTGATTTAATTATTTCTAATGTTCTTTTATTACCAATTCCCTTAGAATTCTAATTTAAGATTGATATAGTCATTTAGAGAGAGAGAGAGAGTGTTTTAGGATCTAGATGGTCCATTAAAATTAATATCTTTATTGATTAAAGGTCCTTTAATATTTTTAGTCTTGGATTTTTTCATTCTTTTACTGATATGTTTGTTGAATTCGATCATTTGTTTCGACGGTGGATACTGGATTTCGGATTCCAAATGATGAGTTTCTTATTAATATTGTTTATTATAATTTAACAATAGAGGGCTAGAATAACCTTTTTTAATGGGGGCTAGAATAATTTCCTAATAAGAAAAATGAAATACAAAATAAATATTTGTATTTGATGTGTAAAAAAAATTATGTAGTAATATTTTATCATTTAGTTTAAATTTTATTTAAATAAATATGGTCGGAAAAAGTCGGTTAGATATATCTCAATGTTAGAAATATTATATAAATAGTATGATAATAAAATAATTTAGGGTATAATATTATTTATTATGTGAGTTTTTTTTATCCGAACTAAGATTCTTATTTACAAGAAGATGATAATTTAGGATATTTTCAAAAAAAACATATTACATACATTAACTAAGTGTCATGGATTACAAGATCGTGTTATAACTCATGTTGTTAACATATTTTATTTTTAGTAATGTTTTTCTCAACTTTCATATTATCTCATAATAGGTTTAACTTTTTAACGAACTGGGTAATTAAGTTAGGCAGATTCCATGTTTATCACTGGTTCTTCTAGTCTTTACGAGAGCGTCAATGAATGATTAGAATTTTTATAATATTTGGATTGCTTGTCATTATAGATTTTTCAAGATTGTTGAACCTGATTTGTGCATCTGTTGCCTGAAGCTGAATATTTATGGTTCTTGGCTGGATGTTGAACCATACCATAGTCTACTTTTTACGAGACTCGTAGGAGTTTTGAGATATGTTGGTGTTGCATTTTGATAAACTCAACTTACTATATCATAACAAAACCTCAAAAACGTCTTCGGATTGGTTTGTGATGACCTGCTCATGCTTCATTAAAATAGTACCATTAACATGTAGCATGTTGCTAGGTTTTTTAGAACATCTTGTTGAATCGGAAGGATCTTCTTTAAGCTTCAGATTGCTTTTAGATATATGAGAGTAACCCTATTCCCCATAATCATTTTAAAATAATGAAGAAATGATTAATCCATTATGGTCGAAGCATTAGATGAGCAAACTAGTGAGTGTTAGAGGTTTGGTTGTACTTAGATATGGTTCCTTCAAAATTAAATTAGCTGAAATTGCCATATGTATGTTGTTGTCTGGATGAATGTAGGTACCTAGAAAAAATTGAGATAGTCAAATCTATTAGGTTGTTAAAATAATACATGACTGTAACTAAAGTTGTTATTTAAATTAGATTATTTACTGCAATTAATATAAAAATAGTCTTGGAGATACGTTGATTTAATGACACATGATAAAATTATAGGCAACAAATTAAGTTTCCACGTACACGAGTTGTATGCCTCCTTACTACGGAGCCCTCAACGTGGGTGAATCTAATCCTCTACCTTGTGATTAGATCATGACCATTAAATTTAACTAATATGTAAGGTTATGCCTTAGGCTTCTGAAAGTACAAATATTGCTCGTGTTCTTTAATTTTCCTTTTTTTGTTCTTTTCCATTGTTACTCTGAAATAATTAAAGTCTCGTTATCGTTTCCTATTATCATTGTTATTAGTTTAAATATGTTTTATCTTGAGCAAAAATGGTTAGAAATATAATTCCAAAGGCTAAGTTCCATTATGAAAGTGGTGATTCTGATAGTTATAATCCAAATACAAGCGTTTCGTATTATCCGATGTCATTTAATTGATCGGAAGAGAGTGAATCGTTGGTATAAAAAGGAAGCTGGAAAGCCAATGTGGGAGAGGAAAGAGTAATGTTGGAAAGCGGTGTTCCCCTCGATGTTATCCTATATATATATATATATATATATATATTAGGAGAGTACCTTAAATATTGATGTGGTGATACCACTCAGAATTACCAGCAAAAATGAGTTAGACATCCATGATGAGGTATATGTAGAATTTCCTATAAGTATATTGATATGATTGATCAAAGCTGGAATTTTAAAAAAATAGGGAGTAATAGAAAACGTGGAGGTTTAGTTCCTAGTAGATGGTAAAACTCCCTTGAATGCGTATGTCAATGAAGTTTTGTTCTTCACATATATCGTTAAGATGAGGCTTGTTTCCTTTAAGCCTAGCTTTTCTAAAAAAAATCAAATCTTCCCCAAACATCTTGTGTCAAGCGCCTAGGTAATACTGATGATATTTTTCATATTTTCCCAGAATGTGTAATAATACTTTAGTGTGAGGAGATTTTTTTCCATGAATATTATCGTCGGGCAAAGTCCAAATCTATACTTCTACTTTGTGATTAAAGACAAGACTAATATTCTTGTAAACCTTCTAAATATTAATAATATTTGGAAAAAATAATTTGTGTACGTCTATGATAAATGGGAGACTAGGCTAAAAGAATAGAAATTATTATGCTCTTATACATGAGATTTGAAAAATTAGTCATCATTACTTCTTACTGTATTAAATTGTGCTATTGGAAATAATTTGTATGTGTAACTAGATTTCTTATTTGTATCAACTGTTTCATGAGATGCACTTCGAGAAAATGTATCAGATGTCGAAGCTCATTATGCTCAGTTTGTGAGGAGGTTGGTCAATGACGTTACTCATTAATGAAATCATGATATCTCAAAGTTCTATTTTCTTTTAGTTTTGAGATTAACTTAGTATAGTAGTGTGAACTTCACAAGTTTAGTGGGAGCCAATTTGGATTCAAGGTTGTGTTTCAATAGTGTATTCATTATCATAAATTATGGAGATATATTGCATGCCACCATAAAATTTCTAATGAAGAGATTAAATGTGAAATTTCTAGGCAATGTATCTTATGTGTTGAGAATCAAGATTCATATTAATACTTTTGATGATTGTGTGGGTTTATCATAAAAGACATGCATTAATAGCATGTTAGAATATTGTGGTATAAAAATAACAAGAATTTAATTTTCTTAAGGTGAATTGAGATACTTTCTCAATATTAATTTGGAAATGTATAAAATATAAAAGATTTAATGTGTTTTGAAAATTAAAATTTTGATGCATGCTCAGGTTGATTCAAGATAAGATATAACATTCATTACAGAAATCTTAAGTAAATACTTGAGTATTCTGAAGATGAACCATACAGTAGGATATGGGTCATATGATATACAATTAAAAAGTATTGTATGTTGACATAAAGAAAGTCAGACATTTGAGAAGTTTATGCGACATGACTTTATGGGTTGAATGGATATTAGATCAACTTGTTTGATTTATATCTGCATATAATGTGAGAATAAAATCTGTATCATACTTAATAACATCCAATAAAAAAATGGTTATTTATTGTTAAGAAAATAGAAATTAAAAGCAAACTCCACTATTGAGTTAAGATTACAAGAAATTAGAGCATTTCTCCTTTTCCGTCCCTCTATTGCGATTTCAACACCCATAGTCTTTCATAAATAAAGAATTTAGGTGGATGTTCTTGGTCTATATGATATTCATATTCAGTAGGATTTTATTGGTAATCCAGTCTTTAGTTTAAATTCCAGTTGTATTATGTTTAGTTTCAACTTGTATAAGATTAAGTCAAAACAATACAATGTTTGATTTTTCTTTCATATCTCTTGTATATATGTATAATGAATAATTGCAATATATTTAAGTATGACTAGTTAAAAACTGCCACATAATGATTACACGACCACGTCATACACTCAATGAGAAATCAAATTTTATTTAGATGATAGTGTGATCATTATGGATGGTATTAGTTGTAACATTTCTTTCTTAGTTCTTTGTGGAGAATCATATAAAGCGATTAGGTGTGTAGAGTTACATATAAAACAAAAATGTTATATAGTCCACACTTTCGTGGATACACTTCTGTAGATGATATTATCCAAGTGGGGGATTGTGATGACACCCTAAATTGGAATGCTTAATCCATGCAAATTTAGAGTATCCAACCGTTGTAATTATAAGTCTTATTAGTCAAATATAATCAAGAATTAGTTTATTGAACCGACAAATAATTAAAAGAGCTTCCTGAAATAGATAGCTAGATACTATTTTTATTGATGTAGGATCGTGAGAAAAGATTTCATACATCGATACTACATATATTGGGCTCTAAGATCCCAATAAAATTATGAATCCCAACATATATGAGGTTATCGAATTATAGTAGTAATATGCTTTTGTAGATGCGAGATTCCATTAAGAATCTATAGGTGATTATATTCATTATTAAGTACAAGTACATGTATATGAATAAGGATCAGAAGAAAAAAAATATCATCGTATTTTTTGTTCTTATGTGCCATTATCAGAATGTCTCTCTAAAACCCCTAATATACAAGTTTGTGCCGCTTGCTACTAAAATTCATAAGACGTATATCGTTGTTATTCTTTAAAGTGCATATAGAACAACATTGCTTGTATTTTGCTATAAGATATAAGATATAAGATATGTATTTTTCATATAATTGTTTCGTTGTCTAACGACATACGCAAACTAGATAACCATATTTATATGTATATTTTTAGTATCTATTGATAAGCACTCCAACGTGGATACACGTACTTGTTCAGTTATAAATATTAAACCGAGTTAGTAGTTATTTTTTTTCTCAAAATCAATTTATATTAGGGAAATTACACCTAAGATACCCACTCAACTATTTTATTGTCATATAGTACCCAAGGTTTGATCTATTATCTCTTAATACCCATCTCAACTACCTAATTACCATCTAGTACCTAACATTATTTTAATACCCTAACTACCCTCACCCTTCATGAACAACTACGTAACCAAAATTTCACTTTCTTACTTTTTATTTTATTTTATTTTTAAAAGATTCATATCTTTCAAACCGGAGCTCGGAAAAAAATAAATGAAAGTACCATCGCTTTTATTTTTTTTAAATGAACAAAACTAGATCCATTGATGATATTTTTTTATTTTTAAAAAATCACTAGTAACAACTCTCAGGAAATCGAGAGAGTTGCAAACAACTCTCAGGAAATCGCGAGAGTTGCACATAACTCTCAAGACTACATGTGAATTGTGTGCAATACTTGTACCCAAACACAACTTGTACACAACTCTTAGGACTACATGTGAATTGTATGCAAACAAATTTTACCCAGATACACCTTGTACACAACTCTCAGGACTACATGCAAACTGTATGCAAACAACTTGTACCCAGACGCAACTTGTACACAACTCTCAAGACTACATGCGAATTATATGCAAACAACTTGTACCCAGACGCAACTTGTACATAACTCTCAGGACTAAATGCGAATTTTGTGTAATACTTGTACCCAAACACAACTTGTACACAACTCTCAGGACTACATGTGAATTGTATGCAAACAATTTTTACCCATATGTAACTTGTACACAACTCTCAGGACTACATGCGAATTGTATGTAAACAACTTGCACCCAAACGCAACTCGTACACAGCTTTCAGGACTTCATACGAATTGTGTGCATTCTTACATGATGAAGATGCGAATTGTACTATAACACACATGCACCCAGATGCGAATTGTTCTACTTTTTACATGCACGTTGCAGGGGCCTGGGAAATATGGAAAGAACACCATAACCAACAAACAACCACCCAAAACTCATCTAATATACATCACAACACGTACAAAACGATTATCAGTACATGCAACCTAATAAACTACTGTGTTTGACGATAAACCCATAAACCAAAATGCCTATTGTTGATCCTAAATACTTGATTTCGGTCGAGATAAACAACTTCGACCGGCGTAGAAACAACGGTCGAAATCGGGAGTAGAAGACGGTCACCAGTCAACAGTCGAAATCGGGTGAGGATAGACTGGATTTCGAGTTGAAGGGTTCTGTGGAGGGAAGAGAAATAGGTTATATATAGTCGGGGGTATTTTTGTCCAAAATTCAAGTTGAAGTATCAATTGACACTATCCCAAAAACGGATACTAGTGGTTAATTAGGTAGTTGAGTAGGTATTTACTGATATTTTTCTCTTTATATTGTTGATTTTTTTTAAATAAAATATTATAATTTTTATATAGTAAAGAGGAATATTTTATATTATTGATTTTTTTTTTCTAATAAAATATTATAATTTTTATATAGTAAAGAGGAATATACATGATTTGGGATTTGGGATTGGCATTATAAAAAAATATATATATTGAGTTTTATATTCGGTAATGAATGACATGTTTGTGTGATCAACAAATGAGTGGATTTTCAGGTTTAAAGCCAGAATTTTATTAAACATAAACTTTTATGTTTTATATATGATAATTAATAGAGTTGCGCCCCATAGTTTTCAAATAAATTAATATAAAACATAAAATATATATATATATTCGATTTTGATTTTGGTTTTCAAGAATTTGCTACGAATCTCTTTTCACTTAGTAGATTCCAAAACAAAATTTCGAAATCAATAGACAGAAATCATAAGGGGTACAGGGTCTAAGTACAATCATCATCGTTTATAACCTACTCCTCGAAACTATGTAGAGAAACATGTTCAACTCGAAATGTATTGATCAGACTATCGATTTGATAATCATTCGATTACACGATTCCGTTACATATACAATAAACAAACCCTTGCGGGAGAAAGTAGGAAAAAAAGGAATTTTTTTCAATAGTTTAGTGTTTTCCGAACAGAAAACTCTATTGCCGTTAAATACAATACAAAAACTGTGCTTGATTATTGAACTAAAGAGCAAAACCAAGATGCCGATTAGAGAAAGAAGAAACCAACACTCTACCGGTCAAACTATAAACTTAAGAAGATGCAGCTGCTGCAGCCACTTCCTTCTTAGTCTCCTCTTCTTGCAAGCTTTCGTAATATTTGACGAGGACATTCCATCCGCTAGGACACATAAATCCATCAGGTGGGTTCTCACCCGTCCTCGCAAATGTCCGCATCTGTGGCAAAAAAAAAATTATAAGCTTCGCAAATCGCAGTACATAACAAACTGTTGGGGAATGAAGATATTCATATATACCTTGGTCCCAGAGATGAACAGAAAATCTTTGGCACGAGAAGGATCGAAAAATGCCATCTTCTTCTCCACTGTGTCATATGCTGCCACCTGAGGGACACAACTAAAAGATTATAGTTTTTCTTCTTTCATCAAAATTCTTTGAGAGCCAAACTTATTTTTGGCACTTTTATCATAATGTGAAAATGCAAAGAGAAGGTGACGACACAAACCTTGAATGGCAAAATATTTAGCTTCTCCAATCCAGGGGCCATGCTTAGCACCTTCTTCCCATGATCGGGGTCATATAAATCTCTCTTTTCTGTTGGGTGACCCATGCCAGCAGGATCACGACCTACTATGTAGAAGTTAGCCCCGGCATTTATTCGGGCTTTGGCATGCCACTGAACTTCAGTTGGGCCGGCATAATGCATCGGTGATGGGAATATAGCCACGATGGTGGTTTCAGGGTCAAGAACTCCATCTTCTAGGACCTAGCGAACAACTAGAAGATCAATACTAGTTTCTTTTATATCAGGCCATTACTTCTATCATTAGTTTATTACAGGTGGTTTGACAGAATCTTGAGTAGAGAAAGACAGTGATCTTAAATAACTAGGAAACGAAAAAATGTTGGTATAAACATGGAGAACTGCTACATGGTCTGCCTATTTAGTACGGGTTGGCATCAAGTTGGACAAGTGTTCATGTCGCAAAGCTTGATTTTAAGGACGTGTATTATCAGATCATATCCAATAGCCCATTCGTCCATCAACTTCCAAAATTTCTCTAAACTTTAAAGTATTGCAATAGTCACTATTTGTAAACCCAAACCGAATCCAGTCTTTGAAGTGCCAAAAAAAAAAGCATCCCGAACAAAAGAGGGTTCTCGAGTCATGTTTACTAAACCAGGACACAATCTAAATTTCAAATTGGCCTTTCTCTAACCAAATCAGAACAAAGGTTTTTCTTTCTACTACGTTTCAGCTAGACAATCCAAACTAAATTACATAGTTGGTCATTACAAAGTCACAAAAGAAGCATCAGCGCTTACCTTGCTGTGTTGTTCCATACGAACATCCAATGGAACATCGTCTATCTTTGTGAAACCTCCTAAAGGATGAAGCAGCAGAATCGGGTTTTTATACCCCATTTCTAAAAGTCTTTTGCGAGTATCGTTCATCAACAAAGCATGCCCATTATGGACAGGGTTCCTCAACTGGAAAGCGAAAACCGCATCTGCCTGCCGTTTATCAAATTCTTCACGAAGTTGTTTGGGAGAGAGCCTGTAGTGGTCTAGTCCATCATTGTACTTAATAGGCTTTAACAATTCTAAATCTCCACCAATTAGCCAGTTCCCAGACGAAGCAATGTACTCATCCACATAGGGCAATCCTGGTGCAGTTGTTCCCCAAGTTCTAGCTATTCTTTCTTCCTTGTTGTGCTTATAAATTTCAATGCTACAATACATATGTCAAAGATTACCTAAATGATTCAAAACAACATGCAACAATTAACTGGAGTGGTATAATTTCGATGTACCTATTAAGAGAACCCAGCAAATCACCATCAGGCCCAACCAATGCGACATCATTAGACGAACCAATCGTCTCTTTGGTGTGATCATCAATGGCCAAAACAATAGGAATCGACATATTCACAACACTCCCATCCTTCATCTTCAAAGAATTGAAATGCAAACTCTGTAAATACTCATCTTCTCTCATAAACCCTTTCAACGGACTAGCCCATCCTTCGCTGATAACATGAACCCACTCGACATCCATCTTATTCACCTTCACCTTCACCATCGACTCCGCTTCTTCCGTTTTCCTTTCAACATCCTTCGCCGGAACCACCAGATCAACGACGGAACCGCCGTCGGGATCGATCAACGAGCTTTTAACGGTTGACGAAGACCGATGAGAAACCGGAACCTGCATTCTGCGTTTGTATACTAAATTGAGTAAAGGATTGGCGTGGTAGATCGGTTTGTATCCGATTCTAGGGTTTTGTGATTGTTTTGTGGTGGCTTTTGGGGGAATGAAGAGCGATCGGGTGTCAGTGATGTGAGATTTGATCGATAGAGACATAGCTGAGGATTGAGAATGAGGAGGAGCGAAGAGGGATCCGATTGGGAAGGAGGGAATTGGCTTGAATTTCGTCGAACAACATTGTGATTGTGATTGGGATGGAGAGGGTGGTGCAATTTGCAGTGAGAGTGAAAGAGATCCACACAATAAACTGATGCCTATTTTAGCTCACGTGTTTTTTGTGGTCACCGTGACAGTGTATGCCTACCTAGATTATGAGCCGATGCTCTCCTACTTTCCGTTCAAGTTTTTCAAGTATCAGCACTAAACATAATAAAACCTTAAGATTAGTTTATAGTACATATATGAAATAGTAGAACGGTAGAGATAAACTAAAATAACTAAGACAACACATTAAGACCAAAGACCAATTAAATCGACATATAGTACTCCAAAAAAATTCACAAACATAGAAGTCAACGAACTAGATCGAAAAGGAAGAGATCTGCAAATAAAATAAAATAATAGATAATAATACAAACAGTTACATAGACCAACAAATCTTGGTGTCGTGGAATCTAAACTGAAGATAATAGAAGATTTGGTGAGAAACCATAGAGGACTTGGTCGGAGAACCAAAAATTCTTGAGTTCCTCTCTTTCCAAACGTGGTATACAACCGCGTCAAAGCAAGAACGTCAAATGTGACGGTTTCGAGAGTGAGACCAGTTTGACGCCTCACGAACCAAGACTGCCAGCACGAAGCGGAAAAATAGAAATCCAGTTTTGAACTAGCATAGGTCCAAATACTATGAATGAAACTACAGTCAAATATGAGATGAACAATAGTTTGAGAAGCAGAGTTGCATAAGGCACAATCAGGTGGGGGTATTAATACCCCAGCTGAGAAGCTTATCTCTAGAGCGAGCTCACCATTGAATCACGTTCTTCACGCATCTCTTGTTCTTCTTCGGACTCGATCTCATCTACTAATGCGCTAAACTTCCCCCTCTTTGGGCAATCGCGGATTCTGTGATTTCCTCCGCATATGAATCAATTATATTGGGGCGTACCTTCTTATTTATGGTCAGGAACTTTGTCCCTTGGTGGAAAAAATCTTCTCTGGGTCTGCTTGTCCCTGTCGTCTCTTCCTTCACCACCTTTATTGTAGTAGCTTCCCGGGTTTCTTCCTTTGTCGTCATAATTAGCATAGTAGCTTATGGGACTCCTTCCCTTTTCGTCGTAACTAGTACGGTAGTTTATGGGATTTCTTCCCTTCACACTTGGGTTTGCATTCCCCAAGGGCTTGGCTCTGTTTTCAGAGTAAGTGTCGTACAACTTCTCTGCTTCGGTTATGGCTTCGGTCAATGTTCGGACATGCCTTTGATCTAATTCTTGTTTCACACATGGTTTCATATCGCATAAGAAATTGTAGAGCTTTTCTTCTTCGGACAGGTTGGGTATTTCTAATAACAGATTTGTATACATTTGTGTATACTCTTTGATTGAACCCGTTTGTCAAAAATATTTCAATTTGGCTTTTGCTTCGTAAGTCGTGTTAACAGGATAAAAAAAAATTGAATCATTTGTAAAGTCTGGCCAGTTATTAATAGTAGTCATACCTTGTCGGATTTCTTTGCTCCGGAGTCTCCACCATGCTAAGGCATTGTCTGTAAAGAACATTGTTGTTTTTTCTATTTTCTTCAAGTCATCTGCCATCTCAAGGTGTTTAAAGTGCCTTTCACAACTCCATATAAATGTGTCAATTTATTTAGCATATCTCTTCCCATCATAAGACTTTGACTTCGAAGTATCTTCTCTCGTGATCTTGCTCGTCCCACCATTGATTGCAGATTTTTTGCATAATATTAGCTCGCCATTAACATCCTCCAACGTTTCTTTAAGTAATGTTAATTCTTGTTCAACTGACGATATCCTAGCCGTCGTTTGTTTGAGCTTTTGCAGTTCCTCTTCGACTGCCGAAAACCTGGCTGCGGCAATTGCCTTCTTCCAATATTTGGGCTCGTACCTCCATCTTGATAACATCAAATGCTTTGTTTGCGTAGCCTTCCATGGTATTTTTCCACCCCTCAAGAGACTCATTTGTTAAGTACTCTTCATCGGTGCGCATAAAGAACTCGCCTACTCGCTTCTCCAAGCGTACCATCCTCGCCTCGAGGCTCGACTACGTATCTTTGGATTTTGCCTTTTTTGTGGTTTGGCCTTCAGTACATCTCTTTGTGGTAATGTTGTTGGTTGGGTCGGCCATCTCTGAGTATTGAATCTGCTCTGATACCAACTGTCACGGGCTTAGATTTTGACTAGCTCATTCGACACTTGAGCTCTTCAAGTTAGCCTACAAGATTGAAAGAGCGTGACACTTATAGCTTTTAGAGAGAGAAAGTGTATTATATTTCTAAAGAAATAAAGTATAATACTTTTAGAGGCGAGGAAATATGAAGTTTTCCTCCTTATACAGGCTTCATGGATGATTGTAAAAGATGTTCTACAATCAACTCTTTTAGGAAGCTTCCTCTAATTATAATAAATGTCTAGATAATAAAGGAAAGTTTTAGATTATAAGGATAGTTCTATAATATCCTAAAATGTTCTTGAGGTAGGGTAAGGTGAGGATGAGGTTGTTGATCTCCATAAGATTCAAACGACTTCTAGCTCTAGCGGATCTAATATTTGAAGGCCAATTCCAATTACCATCAAGGATGATATCCGAAACCTTGAGGTTATTCTCGAGCCAGGAATCCTTGATGATATTAGTATCATAGTGCGATTGTTTCCTGTTAGACAAACCTGTTATCAAAAAACAAATTTGGTAAGTTTTTTTAAAAAAAAATTATCACTGATATAAATACACATTTCAAAACATGAACTTTCACCAAACATGTCAACTTTTTCATCATTTTGAAAACCTATCTCTACAAACTAGACTTTTCGTTTCCCAACCACCATAAATCACAAAAATCGAAATTATTCAAGGTCCGATTACTTTCCGATAAAGGTTCCAACTACTTCAAACAAAATCAATATTATAAATAATAAGAAATTATGGTTCCAATTATCTTCATCTACTTTGTATCACTTCATTTAGGTTTTGATTTGTTTACAAACTTTTGTCATGATATTGTTTCTCATCATCTATACTTGGTCTGGTTTAGCATGTATCATTTATCATCTACCATAGCTAGCTTGGTTTAACATCTATTATAGTTAGCATGGTTTTGCATAATATATGGTTCCGCATTTATCATAGTTGGTATGGTTTAGCATCTATACAATTCCATAATTTGTTATATAGTTGTCCTCGTTTCGCATAATATATCATTTTGCATCTATCATAATTGCGCTAGTTTTGCATAATATATATTTCCGGATCTATGATAGTTGTTATGGTTTCTTATAGTATATCATTCCATATTTATCATAGTTGGTATGGTGTAGCACAATATATTATTCCGCATTTATCATAGTTGTCATGGTTTCGCATAATATATTGTTTCGCATCTATCATAGTTGGCTTGATTTCTCATTTTTATTGTTTTTACGGGAAACAGTGCCTCCAAAAGCTTGTTTCTTCAGGTCAGGCCTCGTTGCCTTGATAAAATAGATCAAAATAAACAAAAATAAAACCCAAACACCTGAGGAAGCGGAAAAAATACCATTTTATTCCTTCATAAAAGCAGCATACGAGCTCAAAAAAAACAAATGCCTTACAAAAACAATGGGATTCGATTGTATAAAATATAAAAACTTATGATAATGAAAGTCAAGCCTTCAAATTAGGCCAAAAGTTGGTACCCTTTACAACCAACGATGTCAATGTCATCTTTGTTTTAAAACATGGAAACTAATATATGTCATTGCGCACATTAAGTTTTAAACAAAAACAATTAGAAACAGAAGTAAAAGAATCCAATATTATCAAGACATATTTTTCTGATAACACATCAAGAAAAGTTAATAAAAATCGAGTAAAACTAATCACAAATAAAATGATAAAGATATAAAATTCAAAGTTTTGTTATATAGTTACATTGGTTTAGCATAATATATTGTGTCGCGTCTTTTCCTGGTTTAGCATAATATATCATTTCACATATATCATAGTGCCCTTGTTTAGCATAATATATCGGTCTGCATCTCTCATAGTTGTCCTAGTTTTGTATAAGATGTTGTTCTGCATTTATCGTAGTTACCCTAGTTTAGCATAAAATATCATTCTATATCTATTATAGTTTTCATGGTTTCCGATAATATATCATTATGTTTCTATTATAGTTGCCTTGGTTTCGCATAATATATCATTATGAATTTAACATAACTATCATGGTTTAGCATAATATATTGTTTCGCATCTATCATATATAGTTTGCATGGTTGCGCATGTTATCGTTTTTCATCGATATATTAACTAATGTTTTGCATGTTTATAGGATGTTATCAATAAAGCAGTCAAAATACTTAGAGAGAAAACAATAAAAGATATTGTAATACTGTTCATAATGTTAATCTACTCAGTATTGTTTTTCTCTACATCCAAAGATGTATCGGCCTCTAATATGGTCTATTTCATAGAAGACTTGAGAAAAATAAACAACTATGATTGGGTTGAAGCAATATGAGGTAAGTTAATGAATTCAATAAACATTTGTCATGAAAATAAACTTGATAAAGTACTTTGTTGCGTTGTTTTATTACTGGTTAATATGTTTGCTCTATTTAAAATATCAATTAAAAATAGTAAAAAATAGATCTAAAGTATTATTAAATATAGTCATTCATCATGGAACACACAACCATATGTCAAAAAGATATAATTGAAGACAAGATACAAAGATGTTTTAAATGGATGGGTAATGAAGGGAAAAGTTAAATTTGATTAACGTCACAAATGAGATCAAAGATGAACAAGTATATTTACATTTTTTTTGTCTGATATTTCATATTACATGGATATATGTATTTGCTTTAACATTTAAAAAGATATAGATACTCTGGAAGTAGAATTGAACCTAACAAAAGAAGAAGAAGAAAAGTAATTTGGAGGAAGCTTCAAATACCTGAAGAAAATTTTAAAGACAAAAATGTTAATGCACAAAATAATAAACATAATGTTCCTTTGAAGAATGAATAAAGTAATGATTTTCCTGTGAAAACATGATGATGTTCCGGAGGATGTTCATTGTACACAAGTTAATTTCAACGATAATAAAGATGTGTAAATTGGGATATGCACCAAGCCTCTGATGGAAATGATTCTACTGATGTGGACACAACAATAAATCAATACATTATTCAAGAATTTCGAAGATCTATAAGGACTAAAACAACTGCAACCTCAAGAATAAAATCAGTAAAAACATTACACAACATTATTTACTAACATAAATTGATCATGTCAGAAAACATAAACTGGTACAGACCATACGTGCTCATATTTTAAATAAGGAAAATCCAGTATCGCATATTATTAGAAATCTAATGAGACCTGAAAATATATAAAAAAAAGAAGTCTTCAAACAAAAAACTGACATAATTTACCATCTAAGAGTAAAAAACATAAGACCGGATAGATTATTGTACCAACAAAAGTTAAAAATCTCTTTTGTATTATATTTTTGTATCTATCATTGGTTATACTACTACGCATCTATCATCTTTATGAAGGTTTCACATCTAGCATTTTACGAAGGTTTCACATCTTCCAGATATAACGATTTCTCACTTATAATGTTTCGTATATATCATATTTATGAAGGTTTTGCATTATTGACATGTTTTAGCATATATATTAGTTTAAGCAGTTCGCATCTCTAAAAAGGTTTCATATTTATTTTGCAGAGGATTAACAAAATATCATCAGAACTAGCATAGTTTGTCTCTAGCTAGTGTATTAACTTATCAACAGTGGATAGAATAGATCAAAATGTTGTTAAATGTTAAAAAATGAACTTCAAATTGCAGAAATACAAACCAAACTCACTGAAAAATACAAGGTCATTTCAGAAATAAAAAAAAAACGAACCTAAGAGATAGAGTTATAAAATATACTTAGATTGCATATGTTGAAGATATACACAAATGATAAACTTAAAAAGATACTTGAAAAAATCTAAAAAAATGTATGAAAATAAAAAAACGATTACATGATAAGGGTGCAACAATCACCAAATAAAAAAAATATGTGTTGTCAATACTATTATATATGTTAATACATGGAAACATGTGATTATAAGCCATAATGGTCAACTATTTGATGTATAACAACTTATTTCTAATATAATTAAGGCTCCCGCGCACAAAGACCTTAATACAGTTGTTGATGTTTGTGTACAAAGCCTTGATGTTGGTGTTACAAAACCAAGACATTACACTTAATGTTGTGTTTGAGGAACATGATTCATCCCCACCACAAGAGAACCCTGATGTTAGTTCGAAACCAATACACTATGTTGTTATGGAAAAAGAAGATCATAAGGTTATTATTGTTGTTTAATTACATGATGTTCATCCTCATGTTGATATTGAAGAAATGAATGTTCATTTCTCATGTTGATGTTGGTATCAAAAACCAAAATATTCCGTCTAATATTATTGTGGAATAATAGGATCCCAATGTTACTATGATTGTCAAATAACTGGATCATAATGCTGCTGTTGAAAACTAGGACATTTCACCTAACATCATTGTGGAAAATAAAGACGTTTCTTCTATTGTATATGTGGTCCAAAATGTTCATATTTTATATGCTAATGTTATTAGGAAAACAACGGGATTTCTAATGCTATAGACGTGACCCAGAATGTTGCTGAAGTATTTATTGTTGGGGATAAAGAGGTGATCTAGATTACTCAAACAAAAATACCTATATATTTGGACATGTATATTTTTGTGTATTATCTTTTTTTTTACTTAAATATTATAGTTTCTCATCTACCACTGTTGTTATGATTCGTATCTATCATAGTTTCCCTTGTTCCACATCTATTATAGTCGCCCATGGTTTAACATTTTATCGTTTTGCATCTCTCGTAATTGTCGTGGTTTCACTTCTATCATATTTATCACTTATTTTTTACTTTGGTTTTGGAAAAGCCTCATTATTTAGTCGTGAATTACTAATATATAATTTTTTGTAAAAGATCATGCCACTAGACACCAAGAAATCGAAATGTCTATGGTAAGTGACTTGGATCTAGCTTTTAAGAATGAAATTATAAATATTAAAAAAATTACACAAAAAACAAGTTAGTGAATTATCTTTGCTCTATTCTCTAATTTTTTATCTCATTTTTAATATTGTATATGATCTTTGGTCTTTTCTCACACATGTAACTATCTCGCGTTCATCTGTTTTGCATAATATGGTTTAGCATCTATCATAGTTTCTCTAGTTTACCATAATATTGTTTCACATCTATCATATTTATCATGGTTTAGCATCCATCATAGTTTCTTTGGTTACCATGATATCGTTTTTCACCTATCATAATTGTCATAGTTTAACATATATCATAGTTGTCATGGCTTAGCATAATATATTTTTCCATCTATCATAGTTGCACTGGTTACACATCTATCATAGGTGCAGTGGTAACGCATCTATCATTATTGTCTTGGTTTAGTATAATATATAGTTTTGCATTAATCAAAGTTGTTATGGTTTCGCATCTATAGTAGTTGTCCTTGATTAACATAATATATCATTCTGCATCTATTATATTTTCACTTATTTCACATATATCATAGTTTCCCCATAGTATTGCATCTATCAAATTTACCCTGATTTCACATTTTTGTAGAAAGAATTGGATGAAGGCCCATCATTTGAATTATATTGGGATCATACTCGATTTCCAACTTCCTAATAAAATTAACTAGGAAATTACCAAAAAAAAAGTTTGGTCATTTGAAAACCAAGTAACAAAAATACTTGACATATAACAATACTGAAAATTAAAACTGATTCAAAAATGAGAAAACACCAAAGATTCGATAGTATGGTCAGTTCCAAATTTTCTATGATCTAATGTTTTTGTTAGTAATATGATGAATATATTAGGTGAAGAGGAGACCGACTATAGGGTAAAAGGTAAATTTACATTTATTTTGTTTGTCTTGCTTCCCGTTATACAAATAAACTAACTATTAGCTTTCATTTTTGAGAATACATAGGTAATTGATGGTTATATATATTGGTACCTTATACAAAAAAAATTAAATACCATATGCTACTTCTAATTTTGAGAGAACAACTATTCCAGCAAGATCTGTACTTGGAAGTGTAATGGTAAAAATCATATAGTTGTACAACACATGTATGAATTAATAAACAAAACATGTTTCTAAATGCTATTACTTTAATAGTAAGATATGAAGCCACTGAATAGTAAACCAAAGACACAAACAGAGTCTTTTCATCTTTTATGAGTTTATATGTTGCTTATTACTTTTTTTATTAGGATTATGCTTATCATGAGCTAAATAATTTATGTTCTCAGGTTTTAGAACCTCTGCTTATACTTTTATTTTACTTTTTTATTTACACAATTTATTTTAAGTATTAGTATTAATTTTAATGTTTTTAATTTCTTACGAGATTAATTGAATAATATTAGATTTAGGTTGAGACAGAGATGTAAAATATATTTTTGATCTATACTAATACACGTGGGTTGAATGAGTAGTACACTACAACCATGACCCAATGAGATTGAGGTTCAGAAGAAAAAAAAAACTCATAACTTTACCTATGAATAAAATACTTTATATCAAACATAAGACATAAAGATAGCGAAGAGTACACCAAATACACAAACACAATCTTTTAATATTTTATCAGTTTTATGTTGCTTGTTACTTTTTTATTAGGATTATGCTTTTCATGGGATAAATTGTTTCTGTTCTTAGGTCTTTGAACCTCTACTTATAAATTTATTTATGAATTATATTTTTTTTAATATTATTATTACATAATTACTTTTCAATATGAGTATTAATTTTATTATTTTCAATTTTATACGGTAATAATTGAATGATATTAGATTTAAATTAAGATCAATAGATAAAATATACTTTTGATCTATACTAATACCACTATGTTGAATGAGTAGTACGCTACAACCAATCTAGTGAAGTCTGAAATATGTTCTTAAATTATATGACGTGATTACAGGAGGTATGCGATTATAAATATCGTCGGTCATACAAGAAGGTTAATTGTGTGAGACCGAGAGATGATCACAATACTCTAAAAAAGAATGTGGCTTTAAAAAATAGATTAAATTTATTTAATTGTTACAAATTATAAATAAATTGTATATGCATTTTAAAACATATTATGAAATAATCTCCTTTATTTTTTTACAAGTTACATTTTAAACTCATTTTTTTAACTGTATGGTCATACACCAACTCTCGATCCTATAGATCATAAAATATATATATTTTTGATTAATTGACACTTTTTTACATTAGCTTTACAGTTAAATTAAAGTAACATTTTTACCTTGGGTTTGATGCATAGTTATAAAAATATTAAAAACTACAATGAAAATTATATGTTTACAATTTTCCGTTCAAATATCTATAGTAAACTTTTACATATGCTATTTATAGTATATTTTTACGGTTTTTACAATTTGTAATATTTTTACTATATTATCATATCTTTATATATAGTTGGTGTGTTATTCAGTGGTGTGTGTATATTTAATGAAGTATTATATCATGATAAATTTTGATCTCATATTAATTTATATTCTCGTATATTTATGTATTGTAATGTTGAATGAACATCGGCGTTCGAGCTATAGCATCAATATGCGTTGAGTAACCCGAGAGCTATAACATTAGAATTGAACTTTGATTATGAATATCAACTTTTGTAAATTGGTCTCATGTCAGAGCAGCCAATGTTCAAAGCGACTCATGTGACATAACATCCAGTGTGCAAAGTGGCTACTATGTCAAAACACATGATGTGCAATATGACCCGAGCGTTGGATCACTAAATTAATCAAAACCAACAACGACTAATTTATAATATTCTCGGATAATTAAATAAGCACATAAACTTTTACATAATTGATATATATATATATATTAACTTTATAGCTTAGTAGCTTGACTACATTTTTATATATCTTATTTACACTCCATACTACAAATATTTTGCAAACTGTAAAGTTTGAAGTCTTGCATCAATGATGTGTTTGTTCATTTTAACAAACTAGTGCACAATATGAAATGTTGAAAATTTAATAAGTTTGAATTGCGTTATGGTTTATCCACCTATAAAATAATTGTCTATTATTACGTGAAGTCAACAACAATACTACATGATCATTACAAGAATTTTTATTATAAAAAATGAAAAATATTTGTTGCAAAAAAATTTATTCATTGTTAAAAGTTTTTATCAATGAAAAAATGGTTCTAAAAGATTTGTTTCCTTAGGTTAGACGCTTAAAAAATTAAACTACAAATATATTTGTCGTTGTAAAAAACGTGTAATTGTAATAATTTTATTTTTCGTTGTAAAGAAATGAGTAATTGCAATAATTTTATTTTTCGTTCTAAAAAATGTGTAATTGCGATAACTTTATTTTTTGCTGTAAGAAACGTGTAATTGCAATAATTTTAATTTTTGCTGTAAAAAATAGATAATTGTAATAATTTTATGTTTTGCTGTAATATATATGGAATTACAATAATTTTATTTTTTGTTGTAGAAAATATGTAATTACAATAAAAGAAATTTGTTGTAAAACACTAGCAACAAAAACAGTTTTTGTTAAATATAACTTTATACAATAAAAAAATAATATATATATATATATATATATATATATATATATAATAAATTCAATATGTATAATTAATCAACTAAACTATTAAATTTTGTTAATAAATTTGATATTTTAATTAATAAAAAATATTAAATTTTATAGAACAAAAGAATTGATTTTTGTTTCTAATGCCAAATTTAAACTATAAACTAACAAATAAATATTGAAAAAAGAACATTATATATAGACAAAAAAACACCATCTTTACAAAAGAGTAAGTCGCCTACGTCTGGCATTCAACTGAATTGATAAAAAAACAAATCTAACACGATAGTGCAATAAATCTGACATGCCACTAGCATTAAAACCGATGGATTTCAAAAGTGATTTAATCTTCTTTACTAATTTAGTTTCATATTCAACAATAACTTTTTCTTGTTTTATCCTTTGAAAAGCTATAACATTTTCTAGTGTGTTCATTTTGTCTCTTAAATGCATAATTTTTCCAATATTTGACGGACCAAATGCAGTAGAATTAAAATTACTTAATGGGGAATAAGATCTACCACGGTTAGAAATTGATAAATGAAGATTAACGATCTAGGAAAAATAAGGGTGTTTTATTAACAAAGAAAGTTTCTTATGAAAATTTGTTAATTATGTAAAGAAGGAGGACTAATGTATAGCAAACAATAAACTTGAGGATATGACCACACTTGTTAAATTATTAGACTTTTGGGGCCTACTATTTGTACTATAAATTAAACATCCCTTCTTGGGAAATGGGTGATTACAAAATGATTGAGCAATTATTATATTGATTTTCTCTCTCTAAAATATTATCTAAGTAACCTAAACAACACTTTAGTCATCTAAATATTGTTTTATTCAGAAAACTTCCTCCAAAGATTTCTTGAACGATCAAGAATAACTCTACCCCGTTTTCTACCAATCGAGTTCTTGATAATATTTATTGAAATGTCTGGATCTGGATCATATAAAGGAACATCAAGGATCACTATGAGATGCCTCTAAATTCGTAAGTATAATCTCTATCATCCCTTCCATTTTGTTCTAACAAAAATTTAAGAACCAAAACAGTTATAACATTATTCATATAAACTCATTCACCTAAGTTATAAAATAGAAAGAAAACATAATATAAAGAATATAAAAGAAAGCAAGACAACCATAAAAAGAAACATAATAGAAAGAACAAAAAAAGAGTAAGATAACCATTATGATGACTACAAAGTGTTACACCTTATTAAAAACATAAGTTTTAACCTAGCAATAATACACAAATATGAATTTCATATTGAAAGTTCTAACACATATAAATATATGACGCTTAACTAAAGACCACAAATGCAGGTTAGTTCAGGTCCAACTAAATGTATAGTTCATGAGGAAACTATTGATTTCAAATTTCTAGCAAGTTAAGATGATTATCATTAAACCATTATGAAGCATGCATTTCAAAATATCCAAAAAATTATGATGTCTAAGTTAACAAACTTAACAATTTTTTATTGTTATTATGAAACTATTAATTTCAAACTACACTTACAAAGTATTATTGGGAAATAGGTTGATTCAAACGCACATAAAGATCTCTAAAACTTTTAACTTCATAAAATTTTGACCCCGCTGCTATTTTTGACAATTCGATAAGAAAGATGAGTCGGTCCATAGTGATGATATTTATTTCTATTGTTGCAATTTACTTTATTGATACCCAATTTATTCCCCAAAACTCAGTAGAGATAGAAGAGTTGCAAAATTGCAAGCAATGAAGTAATAAATGCACACTGCAATATAAACCATGATTATTGAACTGATAGCGAATTAATAACCATATGATAATAGATAAAATTTATACAACTCCTAATATACTAGATAAAATTTAGTATACAACTTCAAAGACAAGTTGAAGTCGGGAAGTTGAAGTTAATATATGGTATAAAAACAAAATAGAAACATAAATCAAAATTAGCTACGCAGACAATAGAATAACCACATAACAAAAGAACAAAACTATAAGAAACACTAAGTTATGAAATAAAATAGAAATCTACATAAACAATAGATTGGCCACATAACGAAAGGTCATAACTTGAAGCACAAAGCTGGGAAATATAATGGAAATAAAACAGTGTTCCTTACAAACCTCCAAAAATATCAATCAAGTTAAGTATTTTTATCATTAGAGGAAAAATAATAAGAATAATAGTAGATATAAAGAATGCCCTATATCTTTCCAATTTCTTATTCCCATATATATTCTTCATTTATTATTCTCAAACTTAATCAGGTATCCAAAATATAAAATAATTACAGTTACTAAAGAGAATTTCTATCTTTCCATATTGAGATAGCAATATGACAAAAAACGCAAACAGTCTGTCAAAGACAAATTAATAGACTAAAAAAGCATTAAACAATCAATTTACAAAAAAAATTACCTTAAATTTATCAGAATCAAAATGATCGCAGAGATATTTCCATTGATCGTGTTTTTTTCACCAAACATCTCTTTTCGTGGATTGGCTATTGCATCATCCTTATCTTTCTATAATTTTTAGTGAGCATGAAGCATGTATTTTCAGTTAGCATATCGTGATTTGAAATAGCAATCAATGTTATTTACAGTATCATTATGCTCAAAATCAATAACAAATGTATCCTATAAAAAACATCAAATAATAAAATACTTAGCTATCTTAAAATTTATAAGAATATTTTTTCGTTAAATATTCTTATGAGAGCATTCTCAAACCAACGTTTAAACTAATAGTTGTTAGCAATTAAGAAATATGCAGAAATCATATTTTTTAACATACTTGTAGCTGCCTAAGATAAACTTAAATCAAAAACAATTTGTTACCTGAATAACTCATACATTGAGATCTTGGCATCTTATAAAGTTTCTTTCAATGACGGTACCATCATTGGACATCTTATTCAGACTATGACCCCAATCACATTCGATACGTCATAGTCAAATTCTTGGGTTTCCGTTATTTTATGAATCTCGGAATACTTGTATTCCACACGCGATTATGGATCTTGAATTGTTCTTGATAAGGCAAGGGCACAATATTTTCCATGATTTTGTCATCTATGTAAATGAATTGGCAAGTCCACTATATGCATATAAAGCCTTACGAAGCACGCTAAAGACCGGTTATTTTTTAGGAAAAACCAATTCATGAGATGTAAAAGTCTCAGAACTGATGCGAGATCCGGATCCAGCATCCATGATGCAGTTTAAATTTATAGGAAATGGTTGTCTCATCGCCAAAGTTCCTAATATAAATCAAATTAATTTAATTATGTTTATGTTAACTCAAAATTGTCACAAATGTATCTTATGTTACTGGCATCGTAATATATCATTTCCACTGTAAGCCGGTTGCACTGGCATCGACCCATTAAAATGTCTTGTATCTATCTTGTCATTTTTGCTTTAACCCTTCTTGTCACAACTTAATTTTTTGCTGCCATTGTAAGGCCTTTACACTACCAGCATATCTTCATAACACTAGCAACGACATATATTTTATGCTCATAATTTGGCTTGTTTTACATATTAAATATTTGTTGTTTTTGTTGTAATATAACATTTTGGTACAAACGAGATAAGGTCAAAATCTCACAATGATGATACTCGAGTGAAAAAAAACGGGAAAAACTTCACAAATTGGGGCACCAATAAAATCAAAATCGGTTACCCTTCTGTCGAAGCACGCCAGCATTCCCAGTCTACGCAACCATTGTTATGGCGTAACAAGTTCGAGGTGATTAGAGAACAAATTACTAGAGGTGGTGACGGTGGAGCACTTATGGTAAAGAATTATCGGATGATGATACTTGTTCTGACACAAACAAGCTTCATAGTTCTACCAAAGCATGGAAAATTAAACATTAACATCTCTAATATTTTGAACGTGCCAAGAATATGTTTTTGACGTAGAACAATGTCTTACTAGTTTCTCGACTACCAATTGCACGATACTTTCAAAGCGAATTCAACTTAAACTCGCAATTAAACAAGAGTTTCCTTAAAATGATCGCATACTCGATTAAGTAATCACTTTTAATATCAAGAATCTTCAATGACTTGAAGAACCTTTTAAGTAGTTTGAACGAACTATAACTATCTCTATAAACATCCATCGTAACTTTCTTTAAATACAATCCATAAAAGACGATACGAGATACCAAAATCATAATTATTTTTAGCAAAAACAATTATGTTGTCGGTTGCAACATCAACTTTGGTCTTGATTGAATCATGTATTTTATTAGCAATCAACTCCGATGTTAAAGGTTTTCTACTTTTCTTGTAAAAATCAGTCTCACAAGTGCGAGGTTGGACGTACTTCTTAACAACCATAACGAGTAGACATATTAAGAGTCGTATAAAGTCTCCATGAACATTCATTTGAATCTTTATTTTTAGTTTTATATACTATTATGTAAATATTTAAGGGCAAACCCTTAATGTACAAAAACCCGACATATAACTAATTTTAAAGTTATTGCACATTTTTCAAAAACTTGCCGCACACTATTAATTCCATCAACCCATACAACAATAACAACTTTTTTATTCTTATAAGAAAAAAAAACTAATACCGTAACTACTTTCGCCACTAACAAAATATTCATTTGAAGCTTAAAATAAACTTAAATAATTTTTTCCAAATATTTCTGTTAACAACAACATTCATTTCAATTTCAATAATAACAGGTGAACAACCCAAAGTATCCATGATAGCATTCGAAAAAAGTCAACATCGCAACTTAACAGATAATTTTTAAGGTTACCGCAAAAATATTTTAAACTCAATTATCTCTAACCAACGCATCTTGTTTACTTAAAAAAAGTATCGCAAATGCTTTTAAAATATTCAAATGGACCAAGATCACTAAATGCAATTTCACTATTTATTCTAAAAATATATAGTCAACTTCTATACATGGTGTACCTGCAGTTGACAATTAAAAAAATAAAAACAAATATGTAACTCGCATCTCGTATTGAAAAATTACAAAAGTATCACAATTAATCATTGATCTCAATTTGGACTCAACACATGATTCACGTTTAACCCATAATTATGAGTTCGTTTTTATCTCTTGATTCTTAGACATTTGACCCATTATTCTTAGTTTAAATTTGACTCATGATTCTCAGTTTCCATTTAACTATAATTCTTAGTTTTTATATTTAACACGTGATTCTCAATTTTTGATTTAATTCTCAGTTTGGATTTAGTCATTGATTCTCAATTCTGATTAAGCATTTGATTCTCAATTCGTATTTAGCCATTGATTATCGGTTTGCACTTAACCATCGATTGTTAGTTCATATGTAATCTATAATTATTTGTTCAGATTTAACACATGATTCTGAGTAAGCATTTAATTATTGATTATCAATTTGTACTTAAGATATGATTCATAATTAGCCTATGATTCTCAAATCGTATTAAACCCTTTATTTTAAGTTTTTATTTAACTTTTGATTCTCATTTCGGATTCAACACATGATTCGCCATTTATGTTTGACTCATAATGCTCAATTCAGATTTAACATATGATTCTTAGTTCTTATTTAATATTTGATTTTTAATTCACATTTAACCCATTATTTGCAATTCGAATTCTACTATTGATTCTCAAGTTGGATTTAACACATGATTCTTAGTTCGCATTTAATCATTGATTTTTAGTTTATATTTAACAGATAATTCTAACTTCGCATTTTACCATTGTTTCTCAGTCTGTATTTACCACATGTTTCTTAGTTCATATTAAACTATTGATTCTCATTTAGATTTAATAAATTATTCAAGATTTAAGTTTAACATGTAATTCGTTAAACCAGATTTAAGACGTGATTCTTAGTCCAGATTTAACACGTGATTCTTAGTTCAGATCTAACACATGATTTTCAATTTGTATTTGATGAATGGTTCTTACTTTAAATTTAACTCATGATTCTCAGTTTGAATTTCATACACAGTTATTACTCCATACATGTTTCTCAGTTCGTATATAACATTTGATTCTCTGTTCGAATTTAATACATGACTTGTGATTCATATTTAACCTATGATTTTTAGTTTATATATAATAAATGATCATTCATTTGTGTTTAGCCCGTGATTTGTGATTTATATTAACCTTTGATTCTCAATTCAGATTTAATAAATGAATCATGATTCATGTTTAACCGATAATTCTTAGATTAGATTCAATAATTAATTCTCAGTTCAGATTTAACTCATGATTATCAATTCGCATTTGACCAATGATTCTCAGTTCATATTTAACTCATGATTCTCAGTTTGAATTTCATACACGATTCCAAGTTCATATATAACCTTTTGATTCTCAATTTGGATTTAATACTTGATTCACGATTTGCATTTAACAAATGATACTCATATCAAATTTAACGTTTGATAATCTGTCCAGATTTAAAACGTAACTTATGATTCACATTTAACAAATGATTCTCAATTTAGATATAATAAATGAGTTGTCGTTCGCATTTAACCCGTGATTTGTGGTTCATATTTAACTATTAAATTTCAGTTCGGATTTAATAAATGATTCGTGATTCGTGTTTAACCAATAAGTCTCAGTTCAGATTTAACAAATGATTCTTCATTCATATTTAACACATGATTTTCAATTATTATTTGACATTTAATTGTTAGTTCGCATTTAACTCAGGATTCTCAGTTTGAATTTCATGCACGACTCTCAGGTCATACACGATTCTCAACTTGTATATAACATTTGATTCTCAGTTTGAATTTAATACACGACTATCGAGTCATACACGATTCCCAGTTTGGATTTAACACTTAATTCGTGATTCACATTTAACAAATGATACTCAAACCAGATTTGACCATTGATTTTATTTTCATATTTAACACATGACTTATGATTCACATTTAACATATGATTCTCAGTTTAAATATAACAAATGATTCATCATTTACGTTTAACTCATGATTTGTGATTCATATGTAACCATTGATTCTCAATTCAGATCTAATAAATGATTCACGATTTGCATTTAACAAATAATTCTCAATTTGAATTTAACATTTGATTCTCAACTTAGATTTAACATATGATTTTTAATTTGTATTTGACTCATGTTCTAAGTTCTCAATTAACTCATGATTATCAATATTAATTTCATACAAAGTTCTTAGTTGGTATATAACTTTTGATTCTCAATTTTGTATTTAACACTTGATTCACGATTCACATTTTAAAAATGATAATCATATGAGATTTAACCCTTGATTCTCTATTTAGATATAACACATGACTTATGGTTCACATTTAACATATGATTCTCAATTTAGATATAACAAATGATCTCTCGTTCGTGTTTAACCCATGGTTTGTGATTCATATTTAACCATTGATTCTCAGTCCGGATTTAAGAAATGATTCACGATTCGCATTTAACCAATAAGTCTGAATTCTGATTTAACAAACGATTCTCATTTTATATTTAACATATGATTTTCAATTCGTATTTGACCAATGATTCTCAATTCGAGTAACAATAGAAGAAATAATTAATTTTTGAATGAGCTATAGAGAGATAATTTGACTGCTTGTAATTTTTTTAAAGAAAAACGCTATGATAGATTATGTAAGAAGTAAAATTTTACCCAGATCTCATTTATTGTCATCTGAGGCTATTTATAATAATATGGGCCTAGTGGGCTTCCATGGTCTATGAGGTCATTTTGGTAGCCCAACCCCAAATACCCACCACGTCCATAGTATGTATAGTACCTCTAATTATTATACTTAATTATATTATAATATAAAATAATATTTGGTTCAATTACCCATTTGTCGAATGTGTCATTCTGATAATTCCGTCATCATCAAGTATAATAGCCATCATCACAATAATGGTACTTTTTTGTGATTAAATTTTTTAAGTGTGTATATTTCAAAATACAACTAAAAAATATCTTAAAGCGATATTTTTTTTAAACGAACAAAACTAGATCCATTAATGGTATATATTTTTCATATTTTTTTACCATCCACTTAACTTTAGTTTCATACTATACACTTAGGCATTTTTTAAAATTAACCATGATTTCACATTTCGCATCTTTGTTTAAATATGGTTTCACGTTTCATATTTTTGTTTTACCATGGTTTCGTATTTCAAACTTATGCAAAAAAAATCAAAATTAACCATGATTTTGTATTTTACATTTCACTTTTCACATTTTACACTTTCGTTTAATCCTAGTTTTGCCTTTCATACTTTGGTAAACAAATTTTTTAGGTAACCATGGTTTGACATGTCACATTTGCAGATTTGTTTTTTGTATTTTCGTTACCTAAGACTTTATATTTAGATTATATTATACCTAAAATTTATGTTTTCGTATTTAATTCAATATGATAATTTAGAACTCCATAAGCTACCATTAAACCTTCATAAAATTGACTATGTACCCAATTTCAAAAGAAAATCATTTTTTTTGTTTCGAGGTCATCTGTCGGTAAATATAAAGCATAATCTTGAGCAAAAAAATCAACTAAGAATAGTAAAAACATGAAATGATTACAAAATATAGTTTACATTGTAATGATTTTAATAAAATTAAAGTTTTTGGTTGTATATGATAGTTCCAGAATTGCTTGGAGCCTGATTTCACTACTATATAACGTCGTAACAGTTTGTTAGAGAAAAACACTGGACTATAGAGAGAGAAAGTGGTACGAGTAAATATTATAATAAATATTCACCTACCCTCATAAAGGGAATCTTTCTTTATATAATGAAGGTAGTGATCCTTATTCCACATGGGTGACCCACTTATATTCTTACCCTTACTTTACCTAATGTTTTATTATTTACAAGACAAGTCCCTATTATTTCTCAACCTATCACTATTGTTACAAACTATTACAACCATATTATTACATCATTATATTATGCCGACCCGACTTGACTTGGATAATTGGCACCCTTATCAGCAATCCCCGGTCATTGTGAAGAAATGAGTAAGGACTATCCAACATTATGGTCGAATAATCATGCTCTGATTCTCAAATAGACAGGTTCGGTATATATTAATGCCAAAGATGTAAAATATCATATCTCGATCATTTGATCTCTGTTGGTCGAGAGATTCTGGTGAAAATTGTTCAACCGCGATGGGTCAGGGATTCTTGATACTGGTCATTTGCTTTCCACAAGTCGGGAATTTCTGATGCCTCATTTGACAAAGTTTTCTCAAACTATTTGTCCGACCCTGATCACTCTACTTTTCTGAATGGTCTATCAATTTTATAGTATGAAATATAACGTTTTGGGCCTAAAACCTGATAGGCCTTATGCCTAGTTCTCTTGTTGTATTGGGCCTACTTGTCTTGTTGAGAAAAGTCGCATCATGATCTTTATCGTGTCCACAAACTACTCGACGTGCCCCGCTTGTGATATTGCATATTGGACTGACCGAGGCTTGAATAATAACTCTAGCTCCCTAACCTTGTAAGAGTGTCAGAAGTAGACACGTGTCCTCCAACCACATGAAGTGTGTCTATTCGTAATTTTGCAAAAATGGCTCTTGGACTTTCCGTTGCTCTTTTCAATTTCACTTCTCTATGAAGGGGTCCGTTGAAGAGGAAAATCCTCTATAAATACCTCTCGTCACTTCATTATTCACCACCAGATCAATTTTAGAGAGAGAAAACAATCATGATATTATTTTTTATAGAGAGAGAAAATGCGGCATCGTCCTTGTTTATGAGAAAGCCCGACCAAACCAAGAAACTTATTCCCGGTTTAATCAACTATCTGAGTATCTTTGAAAGGGTTGTTGAATACAAAGCTGCCAGTTTGATCGATAACTCCCCGACGGTTCCTTTTGGCACAACTTTACTTGGTTCATTCAACCATGACCAGCCCCGACCTTCTGAACAAAAAGCTCTTTAACCGCACTTCCGCTCAAAATCAACCTTCTAGACAAATTGATCCCACTAGTCTTGTTGACCAACCGTCTCGTTCGACCTTAAAAGAAATCAAAACAGCTTGGTGATGAACTAACGATGATTTCAAGGGGGGTCACTGCGTCCATACCATATACCAAGGTATAAGGTGATTCTTAAGTAGCAGTTTGGGGTATAGTTCGATACGCCCTAAACACTTTTTGTAAGTAATTTGGTCATTTCCCAACTTTTCCTTCCAAATATTTCTTGAGGCCATCGATAATTGTTTTGTTTATGACTTCAACTTGGCCATTTTCTCGTGGGTGAAAAGGTGCTGAGAAACACTGTTGTATACCGTGAGATGATCAAAAGTCTCTCATTTCATTGCTATCAAACTACGGGTCATTGTCAATAGTTAATCTCTGCGGGACCCTATACCGACAACAGATGTTTGACCAAACAAATTTGATTACATCTTTGGCCCTTGTCCTAGACAAAGACTCAGCCTCGACTCGTTTGGAGAAGTAGTCCACAACGACGATGATCATTTGTCTCCCCCCTGTTACTAACAGAAGTGGGTTTACCAAGTCAATCCCTCATCTATCAAATGGTAACCCTTCGAAGACAGATTCAAGTGGAACAGCCGATATATGAATTGAGTTTGCAAACCTCTGGCAAGTATTGCATTTCTTGACCAGCTCTTAGGTATCGGCCGCTATTTTAGGCCAATAGAAACCCAATAGCAGAGCTCTTCTGATAAAAGCCTTAAAACCACAATGAGCCGACCTTTCGTCATTGTGGAGTTCAGATAAAACCATTTGTGATTCAACATGCCCAAACATCTTGGCAAATATATACTCAAATATTTTTTCTAAAGTACACCCCTTAATAGCGCAAAACCCTGAGCCTTATACTGTATCTTTTTTGCCATTATTTTATTATCGGGTAACACATTACTTGCTAAGAAATTTCAAATATTACTTCTCCAGTATGTGTTAGTAATTATTGCGATTTGACAAGCAATTTCTGGTCGACTTTATAGGTCGGTTATTTTAATAATCGATGGTTTTCTTGAATTAAAATCAATGGGCAATCCCTTATATATGCCATGGTTATTAGTGAATCGACGACTACATTCTCTGCTATGTGGACATGTTCATAGGAGAATTTTTCAAGAACCGCGGCCAAAACCCTTAGCGCGATTAAATGTGTGGTTATCTAGACGCCTGTTCCACACCCACTGATGCTCGACCCTCCATAAGTCCGAAAAACCCACTCGTCTGGTTCTTTTTTTGGTCGACTTCCATTTTTTTTGGTCAACTAGAATAAAATTATACTAAAATATTTACCAAATTCTATCCCATGATAGACATTTTTGGCTCAATTTCGATGTTGAAGTCTCTTAACTTGACCGACGATTTTGAAATTCGACCTAAAATATCGGGGCTTTGCAACATATTTTTCAACAAGAAAGTCGTTCAGACCACGATCGAATGGCCCTGGAAATAGGGATACAATTTTCTAGCCGCAGTTACTAATGCTTGGACTAACTTCTTGAGTTTCAAATATATATTTTTTCGATGTCCAACAAAATCTTGCTCACATAGTAAACTGGTTTAGGGGCCCGATCTGCCTCGCGAACTAGCACTGCATTGACTGCATCATCTGATACTGCAATATACAAAAACAATTTTTTCCCAAACAAAGGCCTCGTTAACAAAGTCAGGAAATATATATATACTATTTTAAACCAATGAAGGCTTTGGTACAAGCGGGGGTCCAATTGAATGTCTTGGCGTTTCTCATAACATTTTTTTTTACTTTGGAGAATCACTTCTTCTACCAAACTGATTATATTTTGATCCTTATCAGAATCTAGATACTCGGTAGACACGTCGAATAGGTCGGTGACTTCAGAGATAACCATTGTTGTCTCTTGCTTTGGTATTGTCACGATCTCTTTAGAGAAAACACTATAGTGAGCATGTTTTTTACGAAGGTTGTCAATTTTCCATTAGCTATCGACATCTGCATTTCTTTTTTGGCGCGATAGAATCCTTGGTATAATGCCCCACGTCTTCATGATACTTGCAGTATCGGTTATTACGGTTTTCTTGGGGAATTTGAATAGGAAAATATTTTCAAAATTTTATATTATTTTTTTATTTCTCAAAGATGGTCGACAAACATTCGATTACCTCAGCAAAATATACGGGTTGGAGCCATTTGTTCGGGATAGGTCGGTATACTGCATGATTGTTAAACCTAGTTCGTTGTGGCTGCAAACCCGACGCCTTTGACTGAATCTGTTATGGTGGTGGTGGCAGGGCATTTATCGGTTGAGGTTATGGAATGAAGGTTGGCCTTAGTAGACTTTGTTGGTATGAAACGAAGGCTACTTGCACATTTTGTTGTTTTTGAGCTGCCATCTCAAACGTTTCGGTCTCTTCGATCAAAATATGCTTCTCTACCTGGGATAACAATGTAGCAAATGTACAAGCTTGTTTTTTTGTAAATGCCTCTTTCATAGGTTCCGGGAGCAATCCCAGCCCAAAAATCTTTAAAGCGATGCTCTCCTCATAGTGGTCAAGGTCGGTTTTGGCATTCACATAACGTCGGGTACAGTCTCTCAAACTTTCTCCTACTGTTGCCGATAATTAATGATTGTGTCCCAACAAATTATTGTCTTAACATTACCGAGAACATACTGAAGCTCTTTATACAACCTTGCGACAATTGATTGTACCATTTCGAGGCACGATCTTTAAAAGTCATTGAAAATGCTCGACAAAGTATCTTGTCATCGTTATCAACATAAAATTCTTGAATTCTTCCAGATGGTTGTCCAGGTATTTCTTCCCATCATACTTTTTCACTCGGGAAATATTGAAACGCTTTGGAAGGTGCCCTGAAATAATTTTATAAAAAAACGGGGACGACCTCCAGTTGTGTCCAAATCTGATGGCTCTGCTTCTGAGTCCCTCTATAGGAGTCACATACAATTCTTATTCATTTGGGTTTTCAAATTGACTGTAGATCTTGTACCCATAAGTCTGACTGGCTTATGGGAACTGTACTTGGGTCGAAGTGGCTTGCTCTCTTATGTTGACCTTAATCGCTCCATTCTTATCAACATATACTGAAGTTCTTTTGTCTATATTATTTCCATGGTGCTTTGATATTTTGTTTTGGCGAGACATGCGGCGTCAAATCTCTCATTTCTTTAAGATAATTTTATCCCTCTTGTGGTGTCAATATTATCGATATGAGGACGAGGATTTATCTGAATCGTAATCAGTAAAGTCGTTATGTTCTCGCATATGTCGGTGCTCGATCTTTCTTTCCATGTCAATATTTTGTCGCTGCGCTCGGGATCGACCTCTCTGAATATTCTCTTCTTCCCGATCCTGATTGCGGTTTTCCTCTATATCATCATCAATTGACCGCTTTCTGCGACCTCCTCAACTGTTTCTTTGTTCAGCTAGGGCCTTTTCTTTTTTAGTATTAAGTTTAGTTATGTCATTTAACAATTGTTTCCTTGTCATGATAAAGGTCGACCACATATTTCGCCCCCGACCATATTGATCGTGATCGTGATGCCACTTTTTAGAACGACGGTCTTTAGAATACGAGATAATTCTGTCGGCGTTCAAACCTACCGCCCTTCCCTATATTGTTTCTGCGTTCATCGCTTCTAAACGCATGATTTGGGAGTAATTGTCCATGGGTTCACTTCAGTTTTTTCCACCAGTGCCAATGATAGTTTTAGAAATATTCAGAGCTTGATTTTACTACCAGATAAAGTTGTAACAATATGCTAAAGAGAGAAAAATGAGGTTGTACAGAGGGAAAGTGGTAAGGGTAAATATTATAATAAATGTTCACCTACCCACATAAAGGGAATCTTTCCTTATATAGGGGTGATAATGGGGCCCTATTCCACGTGGATGACCCACTTAATTCTATTAAACCCTTACTTTACCCAAACTTTGATTATTTACAAGGCAAGTCCATATTCTTTCTCAATCTATCACTATCGTTACAAACTATTACAACTATATTATTACATCATTATATTATGTCGACCTGATACAAATCAGATAATTTGCGCCCTTATCAGTATTATTTGAGTTACTTATAGAAACTGAATCATGAATCATGTGTTAAATATGAACTAAGAATAGTTCATTAGATCCGAATTAAGAATCATAAGTTAAGTGTGAATCGTAAATCCAGGGTTACTTACGAAAATCATAGGTTAAACACGAATTGCAAATCATGTGTCACGAATTTAATCATGTGTTTATTTTGAACTGAAAAACATGGATTAAACACGAATCGTGAATCATGTGTTAAATCTAAATTAAAAACCATAAGTTAAACGTGAATCGCCACTCATATGTTTAAATCCAAACTGAGAGTCATGTGTTAAACCCAAGCTGCAACATACGTTAAATACGAATCATGAATCATGACTAGTCTTGTGAAAAAAAACTAAAATAATATAAAATAATATTCACATATTTAATTTTGTTCGTTTTAAAAGATCTAAACACACGTTATGTTAATGTTTTTATATGAATGAAAGTTGGGTGAGTTCTTAATAAGTGTATAAAATATTTTAAAATTCTCGTTAAATACACTTTAGTTTCTTAATTCCAATTAATATACGGAATACAACAAATGACAAAATTACCATTTAATTTTCAGAAAGCATCTACTTGATATTCTCATTCTCGATTATTTCTCTCTATTGGAAACACAAACAAACCTGAAAAGCTTCAAATCTCTCTAAATCGTTGTCGGTCGAAGATCAATTCTGGTGTTAAATTACTAAATCACATTCTCGAGTTACTACTACAAACTCACCCATCTACTAGACAAACACCCAAAAACAAAAAACAAAATGGATTGTAAACCCTAGTCATTAGACAACATATTGGAAATCCAAAAACTATAAAATGAAACGGATTGAAACCATGTACTTGTTATCGGTAAACGATCGATTAAGGTATGATACTAAATTTTAATCTGATTTTTTATCAGTTAGTTTCTAGAGATGGCTTGAATGGAACGATAATGGTAAAACCCCAAGCTTGACACAGTATCAGTAGTTATCTCTAGGTACCGATTGATTCTATGCACTTCTAGTTCACTTATAGGTTGTTGTAATCGTTTGATGTTATATTTCGTGCTGGTTTGGCTTCAACTAGTGTTTATTTTTTTTAGATGCTTAGAAAAACTGAGGAATAAGTTGTTGTGTTGATTCTTTGCCTAGGTTAGACTTTTATAACCATGACTACTTATGTTGCAAGTGAGTGGTAGAATAATGTCTCCCGTTTCCTGTTAATTGTATACTTTTTAGAGGATTAATGTTTTATATAAAAAATATAAGTGGTTCATTCCCTGAAGCTGCAAAAACGTATTTGAGATGTTGGTCTACTTTCTTAAAGTCTTTGTGCTGCATCTAACGAACTCGATTGAGACACAGTTTTTAATTTTAGAAAATAATAGTATAATGGGTTTCATGCTGCAAGAACTCTTAAAATTATCTCAAAAGTTTTGATAATGGTAGTGTTTGTCTTAGGTTTAATATTACTGTTATTTATCCAAAAATTGTTTGTTACTTTGTCAATAGGTTTTGAAATGACTCGAACAAAATCTTGCACTCCAAAGAGAACAAGAAGTCCTAAAAAATAAAATCAGTCCATCAACCCACGATATTTCGATCAAATCTAAAATCAGTATTTAAATTATACCAAAATTCTGGAATTACACAAAAACATATTGACACTACAAAACTCACTCCCTTTTACAATATCTTAAACCAAATTTTTAGGATTGACGGACAATTCAAGATTCGAAAATCATACTACAAATAACAATAATGATTTCGTTATTCATAACTAAAATAAATAAATTGCAGTCTTCATAAATAATATTATAACTATATTTTATTATAACGGTTTACAACTTTTGTAATGTTAGTGATATATTTATCTTATTTTTTATTTACCAATGTTACAAGTAGTTTGATTTAAATTGGCAATTTGATGTTAAACTAAATTTGTTAAAAAAAAGTATTGATAGAGGTAATCAGTCCAAAACTACATAGTCATAGAATAAGATCAAATATTTATGTTGTAGGTCAAAAGATAAACAAAATTAAACATGTTATAAGTAGCACTAATAAAAATGTTAATCATACCCTAAGTAGCATTAATAATACTGTTATTCATACTACAAGTAACAATAATAATATTGTTTTTCCTAATTAAACCAATTATTTATCAGCAATTAAAAGCCATATGATAATGATAGTTGATATTAAATAATACAACAGATCTTAATATAATCCAAAAATACTTAAAAAGAATGCGAATCCAATAAGCATAAAAAAAATATGTTTTCGTACATAATAATAAGAAACGAACTACGTAAAACTTAAATGTTTATCGTCGTACATGACCTTTTGTTATGACCAACAACTTTACACCTATTGCATTTAACCTTTCTTACAACCAGTTCACCTCGTGAATTAATTCTTTTCTTCTTTGGCCTACCAAGTTGTCTTTTCAAAATTGGAGGTTGTACCATAGGGTATTTATCAACAACTGAAGATTGACCAAATGAGGTAAAAAGGTGTATCGACAACGAGTAACATTCTCGATACACACTATAATGAAAATAATGTTCAATAAACTTAGTTGGTCGCTCTTGTGTTTTTGTGATAACAACCAAGGCATGAGAACACGGAAAACAATCTGATTGCCATTTACCACATGAGCAAGTTAAGTCTACCAAATTTACTACCATGGTTTGATCTGAAAAAACTTCATAAACTATCGAGGAAGATGATTGAAAATACCAATGTCGTCCCTCCTCAATTGCTGCTCTATACCTTTTATCTATATTCAGACATAATTTGCTTGTCCACTTTGAAGATGTAGCCCGACGTCTAGACATTTGTATCATAAGAAAAAATTGAATATTGTTAATGACTTCCATTATAGGGAGGGTACATATATATTTAATTTGTGCATTGAAAGATTCTACAACAGATGAACAAACAGTCTTGTATCTTTTACCTTTGAATAACGCATTCGAATAATTTTCCGGATGAAGATTTTCTAAAAACATTACCAATGTATCTCCACCTTCTTTTATAAACTCACCCATAGACTGAAAAATAGATTTTCAATGGGCGCATAAGCACATTCTGTGAACTTTATTAACTAATTTATCTCGTACACCTTTTTAAAATTTCATAAGCCAATTTCTTAAGTTAATAAGTAGGTGGTAAAGACAATATGAATGACAATCATCGAGAAATAAAATCCAAATAGATGTGATAATACCTATAAAGCGATCTAAAATGAAAGTTAACTTTTGACCTAACATGTGTGGCTTTATCAATGTCAAAAACCATATCCAATTAGTTGAATCTTCTGAATCAACAATTGCAAATGCAATTAGAAACAACCCTATAACAAGTAATATAAACATTCTTAAATATTGTTGAAAGTATACGAAATTTAAAATCAAGTAAAATAATTTAAAATATTGCTGAAAAATCCTGTAACAAGTAACATAAACTAGCAAAAGAATGTAAAATCAGTTGTATTCAATAAAATATTACTGAAAAACCATGTAACAAGTAACATAAACTAGCATAAGAATATAAAATCAGCTATATCCAATAAAATATTACTGAAACACCTTGTAGCAAGTAGCATAAACAACTATAAGAATGTAAAATAAAAATTACATATAGAAGTAAAATAAGAAAGGTATAAAGTAAGTTTATTACCTTGATTTCCATCTGTAGATATTGCTAAAAGTAGAGTTCCTTTGTATTTTCCCTTTAAAAATATTCCATCCAACTGAATAAGGGGTACACATGTTTTAAATCATTTAAGACAAACACCAAATGCAATGAAACATCTACTAAACGCAGACGTATCCCGATTATATTCCAATTGAAAATCACTATTGAGATCTAGATTTTTTATTGCTTTGATATAGCCCTTTATAAGAACATAAAATGTAGAACTATCTCCAAATACTTCAGTCTTTGCTTTTTCTAGAGCTATCCAAGCTACTTTATAGGTAATATCCAACCCATATTTGGTTTTTATAATATCTTTTATACCAGTAGCAGTAATTTTTTTATTAATCTTAAATTCCGATAAAATTTTATTAACCACAATGTTAGACATCAAATGTTTATTTGGTGTATAACTTTACTATAACACAACATGTGTGTTCACTTACATATTTCCTAACAACCATAAAATCATTAGCAATATCAATAGAAGTATATATCCTCTATGGGCAGTTTTTTTATTTATTGAACTCACAAGAAGCATCAATTTGACGTTTTGTATTACAGTCATAATTAAATGTAAACCCAATCTCTATTGCAAACTTCGAAAGTGAATGTCGGAACTTAACATATCCACCATTAAAAACCTGACCAACACCTTCTATTTTAGTACGCCGAAACTTTATGGCAAGTTCTTTAGTGTTGTCATTAAAAAATCTAGCATTCAAAGTATCACCACTAAAAGTTAAGCCTAAAACATTGTTACTTTGACGTGTTGTAGAAAATGGATCTTTTCGTAAACTAATATGATTATTACCATTAAGAAGAACATGTATCTCCACCTGGAAGTGTCTCAATTATTGAACAATACCAATCATCGACATAAAATCATCTTCCTTTGACAACAACCCGTTTTTAATATTACCATAATCTAACTTGAAACTAATATTATTTTTATCCAACTCCAACTATCTATTTAAAACATAATCAAACATACCTTCCAAATTAGCAAAATAATATAATGGTTGGACAACTATGTCTTCATTATACTTAAAATTTGCAAATGTAGTCGACATATTAAAACCGTGCAAAATTACAAACTGCAGACTGCAAACTTAAATAGCATACTTAAAAACTGTATAATTAAATAACATACTTAAAAACTGCAAATGTAGTAAGCATACATTAAGTAAAAGTACTAAGGTTTCTTTCTGATTTAAATAACAGACTTAAATCTAACCTATAAAAGTAATAGTGGTAAGGTAACATGAAAAAAGGTACAATTATATATAGCTAACCCAATAGTTGTTACATCTGGGACAACCCCCTTCCATTTTAATAACTAATAACAATACAAGTGAAATTGAAGTTAACCTTATTTCTTATTTCTAATTCAGTGGTGTTGTCTGCTTGAGTCTATTATACATTAGAAGGTCCATACACACGTACACATAACGTTGAACTAACATTTGATTCCATACAATAGTTAATTAAACTTACCAATTAGGTTTAGCATCAACCATGAAATATGTAATATGAACTACATGTATACACATACATAAGTCTATGATACAATATAAGCTTCCTATGGACATAGGGATAACATCGAACTAACATTTAATTCCATATAAAATATACAATTACACGTAACAATTAGCTATAACATCCACTATGGAATCTATAATATAAACTAAACACATACATAAAGAATCACTAGACAATGATCTGAATAATATACCGTCACTAATCTGAAAATAATTTGGGAAGCAGGTTTAATTCAACGACAAAAACATGTTAATCTATAATATGATTCGACAATGCATCTCCATGATTAAAAAAACCTTAACAATATATTACCAAATTATTCAATAATCAACAAAATAAATCATTCAAGAACAACAAATTCAGATCTATTGAAAAAAAAGATACACAAACCTAACGTCCAGCTGAAATAAATCTGATTGAGCATGAGAATAATATATGAGAAGGTGAAACAATTCTTAAAAAATATATATTTCGGTTCCACTTATTTAAAGAGTAATGAAAAAGATGAAATCTATACATGGGTTAACGTAAATCAAAAATAAATTTGTTAATAAAAAAAATAGATCACTTTTTATAGAGTTATGGGCTAGGCTAATTCAAGACCCGTTTTTTCTATAACGAGACCCGGTTATAGTGAGACCCGGCTTGGCTATAACGAGACCCCCATTATTTACAAAATCGCCATTCATATAAAAACCAAAAACCCTAAATCTATTCTTCTTTCTCCTCTTCCAAACCCTAAATCTCTCTAACCTCATAAAACCCTCAAATGTTTAAGCGATTTTTTTTCAAATCCGACGCCAAGAAGTTGTTAAGGTAAACATTCTCTACTTGTTGGTGTAATTTTTTTTCAATTTCCATGGTTTTTTTAAAGATATTTAGAGTTTAAGTTTATGGTAGAAAAATCGAATTTTTATGTATTTGCAGTTGTTTTGTTCAATTATAACTGCATGTATGTGTTTAATTAGGAGATTAGGATCATTTAGTGGTGTTTGATTTCGGATTTGGGGTTGATTTGGGTTGGTTGGGATCAGGCAGTGGGTTTGCAGGCCTGGGTATTTCCACGTACGTCCGTGCGTGAATATACCATATTCACGAAGCGTGGATTTGCCAAATCCACGAATCAGATACTTTTTCCCCGTTTTTGTTTAATTAGAAGTATGTCGTGTGTTATAGTACAATTTGATATCCCTTTTCTATTGTTTTTAATTTATAATTCGTCTAAGTAATTTTTCTGTCTCGTGTAGGATGCCTCCACGGTCGCGTTCTCCCGCTACGGATACAAACCTAGATTCAGGCCATGAGACGGAGGAGCTTGTACGTGGCGAGACGTCTCGGAGCGTCCGTCACCGCACTAGAGGGGCCTTACAGGTCGCCCATGTCCATGTTCGTCGCCGCTTATCTACGGACCAACGATTCCGTAGATATAACCGTCATGTGGTCGACCTTTACTCGACATTCCATGCCTATAAAGAGCATGAGGCTTACAGCGTATTCAAAGGCGATGTAAGCTTTTTAGTTTTAATTTATTTGTTAAAGCTATTATTTTTAGACGCAATTTGGTATGTGCTATAGTTATAGGTTTATTTATTGTCTATTTCATTCGATTGATTATTCGTTTGGTTTTAACACTGTCTACTGCATTGGATTTGTTATTGGTTTGTGTTATAACTTTTATTTCTTAGAAAATTTATTAGTTTAGGTTATAATAAATTTATATGTTATTAAATTTATTCGTTATTGGTTTATCTTATATGTTTTATTTATTATTCGATTTATTCGTTATAGGTGTATCTTATATGTTATACCTGTGATTTAAATTATTGGTTATTGGTTTATCTTTGATGAGTCCGAATATTGCTACCTCTCCGGACAGGGACAGTTCAGACTAGGATCACCAAACCGGACAGGGCAGTTCGAACACCCCATCCTTTGGACTGTTCGAACAAGGACTAAAGTACTTAAAAACCTAAACACTTCTTGACTAAGCTGCTTGCTCTCCTACTAATAGCTCATGGATCCTTGAACATGACCCGGGTCCATTAAACATGACCCAAAAGGCCATAAAGCCCAAACGTAAGGGTATAAATACCCAACCACCTGCATTAAATATGGGTAATGAAAATTAAATACGACCAGGCTGCTTAATTCTCCCTCTACTCTCTACTCAAACATTAAATATTTACAAAATTCCACAAAACTCAAAATAAAAGTTACAATCTTACCCTGAGACGAAAATTAACCACACCAAATTGGCGACCATAGTGGGAGAAGAAGGTGCCTGAATTGAATATTCGAAACCAACAAGAAAAATCAGTCTGAATGAATCCGGACGCCCCAGAAGTACCACCAGCTTTGCTTGAAGTGGTGGGTGAAAACGATGAATACATTATCAAGGAGCGTGATAGATTAAAGGGCGAGATAGAAGCTCTAAGGGCAGAAAAGGCTAAGATGGGCATGGAAGAAAAGTCAAAAGCATCAGTTGCTCAACATACCGATAACCCTAGAGAGCATGAGCCTTCAAAGACTCATGTGAGTACCAAAAAGACTCATGCCAGCTCCAAACAATCTCACCGGTCTAAGCGAGTGGAGAGTTCTGACTCAGACTCAGAGTCTTCTGATAGCTCCTCGAATGAGGAAGAAGTTGAAGAGTTCTTGTCCTCTAGCAGCGATGAGGGCCGAACTAAAAAGAAGCAAAAGTTGATCAAAAAATATTCAAGAAAAAAGGATAGACATGGGAAATTGAAGAAGAATATTGGCAAAAGGTCATCTCACAGTCGGAGGCATGTAGACCGGATGCTGATGGATCCTTTTGCCTTCCACGATGAACCAGGTATCTTTGCGACTTCCAATAAGGATACTTTGTTCAGTCGTGGCCAAAATTGGAGAGAATCTCCATTGTCCTCCAAAATTCTGTCCGGAAACCTCCCTAAGAGGTTTGATAGCACCAAGATGGAGAAGTACGATGGCAATACTTATCCGGACAACCACTTGGAACAATTTAAAAACTTCATGATGAATTTTGACGATGACGACAAACTGCTATGTAAAGCATTCTCTCAATCCTTTACGGGGAGTGCTTTAAAATGGTATAACAGCCTACCACAAGGCTGCATCAAGAATTTTGATACTTTTTGGGTGGCCTTTCGAAGGCAGTTTGTTGGGAGTAAAGAGTTGAAGGGCAACGGGGACACAATAATACATTGTGCCAAAGAACCGAACGAATCATTGAAAGAATACATAAGTCGTTTTATAAATACCAAGAATGGGTTGGCTGATTGCTTCGAGCAAGTAGCAATAGCATCCTTGAGACAGGGCTTAAACCCTGGGAATTTGGCTGATTCGGTGACCAGAGAGAAAGCCATGACTTGGGGAGGTTTGCTGAATCAGGTTGGAAAGCAGATCAACGTTGATGAAACAAAGAAAACTAGGGTGCATAGGCAGGCGAGGTATGCCTCGGTTGCACCAAACCTCAATCAGAATGAGTCCGGGAACAACGCAAAGGAGACCCGACATGGTCATAGCAGGGCTAAAGCTCAATCTCAGCCAGTTGCACCTGCTCAGAGTCAACAATCCAGAAATAAGAGAGGGCCTTGGTTCAACCAGAGTGGTTTGCAGAATTGAAAGAAAGTGTGGCCACCATTTATGATAAAACAAATGAAGAGGTACACTATAGAAGACCAGCTGCACTGCAATCTCCTAGGGAACATCGTAATAACTCCTTCTGCCAGTACCACAATGATACTGGCCATACCACTGATGATTGTATAGCCTTGAAACAAGAAGTTCAGAACTTGATTGAAAGAGGAAAGCTGGGGGCATATGTCAAAAGAAGAGGAGGTAATAGGCCTGACAATACTCACCGGGTTGGTCCAAGCAATGTTGCTCCGGAGGGAGCTATGGTTATAATTGAAAGGTTTGATGTAGAATCAGAATACTTGGATGTTGATCCAACTCGAAATAGAGTGGGTGACATTGAGGAATGTTCTAGAACAGTCTCCGGGCTCATTAAGTTTTTTGAGTCACTTACAATTTTCGGAGGGGATACTATGACAGCTCCTACTGCTTCTTCGAGGAAGAGGCACGTTCATACTTTAGCTACCCAGCTAGAATGAGGCATGACTTCATATCAATCGCAAATTCCATTCCCTTTTATTGTTTTCAATGAAGATGACTTAAGAGATATAGCTGGCTCTTATGAAGATGTTGTTGTCATAGGAGCATCCATTCGGGGCAATGACATAAGACGAATCTTAGTGGATACTGGAAGCTCAGCCAATATCCTCTTCTTAACCACTTACAAAAAAATGAAAAATCCAGCCGTAATTCAGCATTCAGACAGATCAATTGTGGGCTTTACTGGCAGCTCAGCAGATGCGATCGGGGAGTTCGAAGAGGAAGTTTTGTTGGGCAAGGGCCCTTTCAAGAAGATGGTCAGGATACTTTTTATTGTGGTAGATTGTCCCACTTGCTATAATGCTATTTTAGGGAGGTCTTGGCTCTCTATGATGCATGTAGTGGCTTCGACAGTCCACCAATGTTTGAAATATGCTGTTCAAGGACAAGTGGGAGTTGTCTGAAACAGTCAAAAGGTTGCAAGAGAATGTTATGCTACAGCCCTGGCTCCCCGGACATTGGGGGCAGTTAGTATCAACGAGCAATAGCAGTTTGAGGGGCTTTCTGGGGGTGAGGGTGAAATTGATGACCTCAGAGAGACCCCTGGAGTATTGATACCAGTTGAAGAGGTTGAAACACATTCTTTAGAAGAAGGGAAAAGTATCAAGATAGGGTCTAAAATGCCACCCGACCTCAAAAATAAGATGTTAAAGTTTTTGAAAAACCATCAGCATGTTTTTGCTTGGTGCAATGCTGATGTTACTTGGGTTCCAGCAGATGTTATATCACATCACCTATCTGTCCGAAGAGACATAGCACCAGTGGTACAAAAGAGAAGGGCTTTTTCCAAGGAAAAGGCTGATGTTATTGTGCAAGAGGTTGACAGGCTCACAAAGATGGGGTATATCAAGGAGTCTCAATATCCTTTGTGGACTGCCAATCCGGTCTTGGTGAAAAATAAAAATGGCAAGTGGCGCATGTGCATTGACTTCACAGATCTCAATAGGGCTTGCCCAAAAGATTTGTATCCAGTTCCCCGGATTGACCAGCTAGTAGACTCCACCTCTGGGAATAAGCTCCTATCCTTTATAGATGCTTTCTCCGGGTACAATCAAATTCAAGTAGATCCGAAGGATCAAGAGGATACCATGTTTGTCACTGACATGGGTCTTCATTGCTATAAGGTGATGCTATTTGGGTTGAAAAATGTTGGGGCTACTTATCAGAGATTTGTGAACAAAGCCTTTGTTGATCAGATTGGAAGAAATATGGAAGTATACATTGATGATATGATGGTGAAAAGTGTGGATGAACAACTGCACTTGGCAGACCTCCAAGAAACTTTTGCCAACTTGGTAAAAGTAAATTTGAAGTTAAATCCAGAAAAATATGTGTTCAGAGTGCAGTCCGGGAAGTTCTTAGGTTATATAATAAGTGAGCAAGGGATGCAGCCTGATCCGGACCAGCTTAATGCTCTTTTCTAAATGGAGCCTCCTCGGAATATTAAATAAGTACAACGATTGACGGGGTGGTTAGCGGCTTTAAACCGATTTATCTCAAGGTCTTCGGACAGATGCGCCCCATTTTTTCAAACTTTGAAGGGTGCAAAGGGATTTGACTGGACCTCACAGTGTGATGAGGCCTTCAATGAGATTAAGAAGCATCTGTCCTCCCCCAAAACCTTAATTAAACCAGTTGATGAAGAGACACTCTTCGTATATTTGGCAGTTTCAAGTTGTGCCATCAGTGCTGTGTTGGTGAGAGAGGTGGATAACTACCCCCATCCAGTATACTACATCAGCAAGAGTTTGATTGATGCAGAAAAGCGTTATTTGAAACTCGAAAAATTAGTGTTAGCCCTGGTAATAGCTGCAAGGAAGATGAGGCCTTATTTCCAGGCTCATCCTATTATCGTCCGGACATCTTTCCCCTTGAAGAATGTTCTCCAAAAGGCAGACATTTCAAGTAGAATGACTAAGTGGTCGGTAGAATTGAGGGATTTTGATATAGATTTTGCTCCTCGAACAGCAGTCAAGGCCCAAGTTGTGGCTGATTTTTTAGTTGAATTCCACTCTGACAGAGATTCAGAGCAGACTACTGAGATGAAAGACAAAAAGGTCTGGGTCGTCCGGACGGATGGTGGATCCAGCACTATGGGATGTGGTGCAGGGGTGTGCTTGACTTCTCCGTATGGTGACAAAATGTACCAGGCTATATGTTTTACTTTCAGGGCTTCCAATAATGAGTCTGAATACGAAGCAGCTATAGCTGGTTTAAAGTTAGCCTATATTTGTGGGGCTAAAAGGGTCAAGCTATTGAGTGACTCCCAGCTTCTTATCCACCATGCCCAAGGTCAATTTGAGGCTAAAAAGGAGCAGCTAGTGAAGTATTTACTTCTTCTTAAAAATGAAGCACTCAAGTTTAAAAGCATTGTTTATGAGCATATACCCCGGACAGAGAATGAGTTGGCAGATTCATTGGCAACCATAGCTTACACAGAGTCATATCCATGGATACATGTGCTGGAGAGCCCCTCCATTCAACTTAATATGGGTAAAGAGGAAGAAATTTTTGAAATACAGGTGAAGCAACCTCAAGATTAGAGATTTCCTCTCCTGCAATACCTCTCCGATGGCATCTTGCCTCCGGATAAATCGCTAGCAAGAAAAATGAAACACAAGGCTCGTGGTTTTATCATACTAAGAGACATTCTGTATAAAAAGTCGTACAGTAAACCTCTTCTGCGGTGTTTGGGAAATGATGAGTCTCAAGTAGTCCTCTCCGAATTGCATGATGGTGAGGGATCAGCTCATTATGGATTCAGGGCTCTAACAAAAAGAGTTTTACTGGCCGGCTACTATTGGCCATCTATCATGCAAGATGCTAAAGAGCTGGTAAGAAGGTGTGATCCATGCCAGAGATTTAGCAATGAAATTCATGTCCCAGCCATCCCTTTAGAGTCAATTTCTGAGCCTATACCTTTTGCTCGGTGGGGGTTGGATTTAGTGGGCCCTCTCCTTATGGCATCCGGAGGGCGCAGAACTATAATTGTTGTTATAGATTACTTTTTCAAGTGGATCGAGACAGCCCCCCTGGCAGGGACAACATCAAAAGCAGTCATAAAATTCATCTTATCCAACATCTGTTGCAGATTTGGTGTTCCACAAAAGATAACAACAGACAATGGGCAACAGTTCGACAATAGAGAAATGGAGAGTTTCCGTGCCTCAAGGGGTATGCAACATCGTTTCTCTTCACATTTCCACCCATAAGAAAATGGTCAGGTTGAAGTGGCTAACAGAACTATACTGTCCGGTTTAAAGAAAAATCTGGAAGGGGCTGCTGGGAAGTGGCCTAGCTATTTACAAGAGGTCTTGTGGGCCTACCGGACAACACCTGGGGCTCCAACACAGGAGTCACCCTTTGCTTTGGTCTATAGGATGGATGCAATAGCTCCCATAGAAGCAACTCTCCCATCATTTCGGGTTCATAACTTCTCCGAACGCGCTAACGAAGTGGCAATCAGAGGTCAGCTTGACCTAGTAGAGGAAAGACGAGTTAAAGCTCACCTTAGAGCTGCACACTATCAGGGGTTGATGAGAAGCGGATTTGCTTCTAGAGTTAAAAGAAGAGATTTCCAGCCAGGGGACAAGGTATTGAGGAAAGTCTTCTTACATACTAAAGAGAAGTTGCTCGGCAAACTGGCCTCAACTTGGGAAGGACCTTATATGGTTGTTGAAAGGCTTAAACCTGGAACATATTGGCTAGAAGACAAGGATGGAAGAATGTTGACCCACCCTTGGAATATTGAACATCTCCGGATGTACTTGGAGTAGCATCTGTGTAAATATTTACTTGTTTAAACATCCATGTAAATATATGGGGGCATACTCTTTCCTACCCTGGTGGCGCGGGGAGGTTTTAATGAGGTGTCCGGGCTTTTTATGAAATTTGATGCATTCTTAAAAATTTGAAGTGTGCCTACTTTGTTTCTTGTCATACCATCCGGATTGAATTAAAGGAATGATAACTACTTAAACATTTGTCATCGGAGAATTTAAACACTCTCACTTTAAAATACTTTTGAAATAAATAAGGGCTATTTAAACACTAGCCACTAAAATGGAAACAAACTATGAAAGGATACAAGAATTGTGCAGAACAAAGATATATATTAAAATAAGCGGAGTGCCTTGGCCTTCCAAGGACTTTTTTAAAAGATTGTCAAGCTAAACAAACAAACTACCTGTCCGGTCAAATACCGGACACCGTTACAAAAATGCCTTGGCCTTCCAAGGACTTTAGTTCAGATAAATAATGTAAAAGATAAAAAGATAGTTCAAATTCTAAGACTGAGCCTTTGAAGATGGCTCAGCCTCATTTGTCTTCTTCTCCTTCTTGGGATCGTCCCCCTCCTCGTTTGGGCTCTCCCCGATGTTCTCTTCGTCATCAGATGAGGATGCACTGGAGAAATCAAACCTATCGCCTTCGGCTATTGTGTGAAATGGGAGGTCTGGATACTCTACGTGAAGCCACAAATCTCCCAGGTTCCTCTTCGGGAACTTCTCATGGAAGAGCAGGACCATGTCCGACCTCACCTTGGCATACATTTGCTCTTGAGTGTCTATCACGTTGTTGGCATAAGCGTTGATCTTGGCCTGGATTTTGGCCTCCTGCTCCCTTAGCAGATCAGCTTTCTCCTCTGCAGCCTTGGACACTGTGTTTTCAAGCGCAATCTTGTCACTTGTCAAGTTGTGGATAACTTGATCCTTGGCCTTGGTCTCCTCTTTTGAAGAGGTGAGATCTTTCTCTAATCCGGACAACTTCTCCCGGAGCTCCTTGATGGTGTCTTCTAGAGTGGCAACTTTTGTGGTCCACACCTCTTGGCTCTTCTTCAGCTCTTCGTTTTCCCCCTTTAGAATGTCAGCATGTTGAGTGGCAGTAAGAAGGTCATCGGACAGCCTATCCTTATCAGACTTGAGGTCTCTGATAGTATCTGCCTGACTTCGAACTTGCTTCTCTAACACAAGCACCGGCTGAACACTACTTAATATAGAGTGAGCTATAATGTCCCTTTCACTTGAAACAGTAAAAGTCGTACCATTAAAAGTGACGGTATTTGAAGTACTCGGAGAGAGGTAGGGCCCAGCAAAATCGTCTCTAGGGAGGTTGGCGAAATAGTCACCTATTCCATCGAGCTCGGTGATGTCAACCCCGTCAATGCTAAGGTCTCCCCTTCCGACCTCGTCGGTTCAAAAATCACCAGGGATCTCCTCTGTTTGTGTTGGGTCAGTAGGATCAACATAGGGGAGAGGCTCCGGAGGCCGGAAAGAAAGTTCATCACCCTTGGAGGTCTTCTTCTTCTTGGCCTCCCTGTCCTTGTCTTCAGCTCCCCGTTTCCGGTCTCTTTTGGGAGCCCTTGGGGGTTTTGGGGATTGACCATCTTGCCTAACACTCTCCTGCTCCACTACTTCCAAGAGAGCAGCGTCAATCTGACTTGGGGCTGGCCCCTCCGGATGTGTTGAAACATCCTCCTCCATCTCAGCAAGGTTAGCTCCACCTACCACTTTCTTGCCCTTTTTCTTCTTGCCTTTCATCTTACTTGGAGCCTTGGCCCGGCCTGGCAAGTAAAGTGTCCCATCCGGTTCGTGTGTCCTCTTGAGCACTACATCCGGAGGGGGTTGAGTGGTGAGTTCTTCCCAGGTTAAATCCCTCCGGCCAGTAGTGTTCCAGAGGTGAGACCTTGCTAAGTTGCCTCTTGTGAAAGCATCGTGAAACCGGTTTCCCCACTTTTCAGCAGTCCAAGTGTTGATCTTGGTGCAAGTGGTCTGACCGGATTTTAAGTGGTCATTGAAGTCCTTGGGCAGATCTGTTAAGAAAAAGACAAGGCCAATTAGTTTAAACAAATTAGATAAAAGAAGAGAGAAGAATATAAAGTAGGAGCCTTACGATCACTCCTCCATCTGCTGGTGAGGAGGCTTGGGTTGACTCCGGCCTTGATTTTCTTCCCGTTCTTCCAAGCACCACTGACAAACAGGAATTGAGTCCTCCAATTCCTCTCAGACTCTAGCAGATCATCCACTGCTTTATAATTATCACCCATGTTGAAGTGATAGAAGGGAATGTGGTGGTTTCTGCAGAGACTGGCCACAGCAGCAAACTCCTCTATTGGTAGAGGAATCCCGAAGAGCCTAGAGGCCATAATGCAGGCCATGAGGGTGTACCAAGCATTGGGACTCAGCTGGCTTGGACAGAGCTTTATCAGATGAAAGTATCTGACAATCTCTGGGTCCAAGGGAAATCTGAGCCCCCAGTTAAACAGCTCCGTGAAGATAACTATCTCGCTCAGCTTGCAATCCATGGGGGTTTCGGGGGTTATGGGGATTCTTATCTTCACATTCTCCGAAATTCCCCACTTCGTACGCATCCGGCCCAACTCAGCTGTGTGGATGAAAGCGTAGTTGATCTTTTGCAAGGTGAGGAGATATTTAACGTTGACCTTATGGAAACAAGGTCCCACCCTTCCTTCAAGACACTCCGGCAGATCCAGATGTCTCAAGCATAACTTTTCCTTGCCTTTGTCCTTTTGGGCAGCAACAGCACCATTAGTCTGTCCGGAAGGTTTGAACTCAAATGGAGCCTCTTCGATAGAGTCCTCCATTATTTCCTCCATGATTGAGGAAGGTTTTTCAATTGTAGTGGTGAGATAGAGGTTTAGGGTTGGCTCAGCCTGACTTCCAGACTGATGAACTTCAGTATTCCCTTGGTTCCTAGCCTCCGGCTGGGGCTCTGATGTAGACGTTTCTCTTCGGAGACTTGAGCCAGTGCCCTCCGGACCGGACAGCCTGTCCCTGGGTGCTCTAATGGGTACTTCTGACCCAGTACTACTGTCCTTGGCACCCGATTTCGAAGGGGTGCCCTTTGACCAGCCGGCCTTTTCTTCGATCAACTAGCTTGTGAGGAGAGGTTTCAGCATCTGACCCCATGACTAAGAATGGGGAGGGTTTTTTAAAGCTGGTAACTGTTAAAGCTGGTAACTGTTAAACCTGGTTCAACGATGGGCTCTGACTCTTGAACTGAAAAACCAGAGATGATAGGGGAAAGACTGGTTTGAAACAACCTCTTCGGTTTGACACCCTTTGTGGAGGAAGAACCCTGGTCTGACTTTGTGGCTGAAATTGCTGGTTTGTCGATGGGGGAAGTGGGTAAGCTTGCTGCAATGCGCTTTTCCCTTTCGACCTTTTGCGCTTTTTCTAACTCAGATAGATTGAGCCACCCGCCTTTGATCAGAGCGTTCCTAGCCGTGAACATAAACGACCTAAGTAAGAATTTGTTTTTGAGAGAGAAAGCTTTGAAGATTTGCATAGTGAAAGTGATAGTAAAACAGTAGAAAAGTATTTCAATTTATAGTAAATCTCAAAAGGAAGTCTTGATTCCTAGGAGAATTCGAAAAGATTAGTAATAATTAAAAGACGGCGCTGATGTCACCTTCATTAATGAAGAGGTTGCTTTTCGAAGAAGGTGGGTACGAAATTCAAGGTGAAAAAACGGCTGAAGCGACCAACCGAAGAATGACACGTGTCTCATGAACTTTGGCAAAAACCCGTTTAGATTCACAGAGCCTTTTCAGTCCGAATAAAGCCATAACATAATTCAAAGGACCTGTCCGGGTAAAACTGCCATTGACATTGGACTGTTTTTCAGGTTTCTGACAAAGGTATTTGAACAAACACCTAAAAAAGGGGCTCCTGATGAGTCCAAATATTGCTACCTCTCCGGACAGGGACAGTTCGGACTAGGATCACCAAACCGGATAGGGCAGTTCGAACACCCCATCCTTTGGACTGTTCGAACAAGGACTAAAGTACTTAAAAACCTAAACACTTCTTGACTAAGCTGCTTGCTCTCCTACTAATAGCTCATGGATCCTTGAACATGACCCGGGTCCATTAAACATGACCCGAAAGCCCAAAAAGCCCAAACGTAAGGGTATAAATACCCAACCACCTGCATTAAATATGGGTAATGAAAATTAAATACAACCAGACTGCTTAATTCTCCCTCTACTCTCTACTCAAACATCAAATATTTACAAACTTCCACAAAACTCAAAATAAAAGTTACAATCTTACCCTCATACGAAAATTAACCACGCCAATCTTAGTTGTTATACTGCATATATATTGAATTGAACATGTTGGTTATTAGTTTATCTTAAATGTTAGATTGCATATATGTTTATATATATTGTATTTTTTTATGCAGCCTCGGGTAAAATTGCGCTGTTATGCTATGTACCATACTCATCGTGGTTGGGACTTGAAAGTCCGCCAGATACGGGTACATGAGCACGTGATGGCCACATGTTTCGGGCTCATTGTTGACGCCTTGGGTAAATGGTCTACAAATGTCTATCTAATTGAGGCATTTTTTGAGAGAAGGCATCCTGAGACGAACACGTTTCATTTATTTTTCGGGGAGATGACCGTCACCCTCGGTGATATCTATATGATCACAGGGCTATCAGTTGTGGGTGTCAACTATGAGATATACGAGTACCCTACTATTGATGAGCGTAATGCGGCATATGCTCGCTTACTTGGGTGCAGCGTTAGGGAGCTTGAGGCAGAGATTAAGGAGAACAAAGGTGGTGGTAAGAGGCATGTTCGCCTTGCATGGTTGAAGAGGAGATTATGTAGTCATCAGTATTACAATGATGATATTACTGATGCGGATGTTCGCCGAGCTACCAGGGGTTACTTGTTGCACTTCTTTGGCTGTACCATATTGGCCAACAAGTCGGGCAACAACATTAGCCTCGCTACTTACAGTCCATTGACGATTACAATAGCTCGGGGAGGTATAACTGGGGACAGATGATACTCGCGCAGCTCTACTACCAGCTAGGCAGAGGATGCCTACACGCTACTTCGGGTATTTCTGGATTTTTGGGCTTGTTAGAGACGTGGATTTACGACCATTTCCAGTCGTTTTCAGTTCATCAGTACCCGAGGTATAGTATCGCACATCCTACTTTGTGCCGGCATGCGCCTCCAAAGTTTCCACAAAGCCAGCAGGCTCGAAACGGTGTTCGAGATCACCTAGCTACCTTCACCGAGCACGATGTAAGTTATAATCAGTTTCATTTTCAATTATCGTGATATTTATATATAATATAAGGTGTTGATGATAAATGGTTTTTTAAAATTTTGCAGGTATCATTCATGCCGTATACGACTATGCGGGATGCTCGAGGTCACTCTGATATAGCTTGGATAGATGCGACGCTGAAGGCGTCGGACATTGTCGAGGCGTATTATCCGTTACGGGTGGCTAGACAGTTGGGTCGCATCCAGCAGGTAATATTTTTGGATACTCGAAATATTAATATTGTTTGTTTTGCACACGTGTGTTACAAAATTTAGAATTTTTTTTAAAATACAGGTTCCTGGTGCACTGCGTCCTATTCTTACCGGTTCTAGTAGGGTTCGTCATGCGAACACCTTCTACCTCTGGAATACATTCACTAGGGACAACTGTGAGTCACACTGTATTCACCAGAGTTTGAAAGGTGCAGAGTTTATTCCTGGCCAGGGGGATGGTACCACTTTGATCTACTCTTTATGGATTACGAAGAACTTGTGGTACATCATATCTGATCCAGAGGCTTACCGAGATGATGCAGAGTTAGGGATGAACCCTTTACAACACACACATGCCACCAGACTGCATGAGCTGACTTAGCACCTACTGGATTTATAGGCGTACGAGCAGAGCCACCCCATCATTAGTTTGGAGGACCTTCAGGAGCCTTTGGACGAGTGCTACCGTTTTGCTCACGAGTACAGAGATTGATTATTATTTATGTTTTATGTGTTGACAATTTAAGACTTTTTATGTGTTATTTACTTTTGACTAGTTTCAATTTTGTGATATGGTATTGCGTCGTTGTTTAATTATGTGTTATGATATTTTGTTACATTTTAATGATATAACTTTCAAATATTTGTTCAAACTCTAACTTTAAAATAAACACCAGAATGCAAAAAATGCCTTAACATAAACTCAAACACAAACTCAAACATTTTTAGAAACACAAATAGCAACACAAACTCAAACATAAACCGAATCAGAAACTTAGACATAAACCGAATGAGAAACTCAAACATAAACTAAAACACATGCTAAAACACACTAATCGGAGTTTATCTATCAGACCAGTTCCATTTCATCAACTTCCTTTCTTTTTTCACATTCCTTTTAGTCACACATTTCCTCTAGCCGGATGTCAATAATGTTAGCGCATACCGATTCCAGCTGGTCCTCTGTTAGAGAATCTGTGACTTGACAGTTGAAACGGTTACACGCAACACGATGTTCCAATTCGGTGAGGCCAGAAAGTGGATGTTGACGGACTGTGACTATGAGGGACCATCTAGCTCTCACCTTATCGACACACCTTGAAATTCTGGGGGGCTGAACAGCATCCCTTCCATATAGGAAGTACATCTTGCATAGCAATGCTTCGCAGTACTTTATACCCCCCTCTATCATGTTCGTGTTACCCACTTCAGACGATGCCATCACCAGATATTGATCTTCAAACTCAGTCCATGGACACATTTTTTGCAATTGATATATTTGCTATTATTTTTACTGCCTAAAAAACGTTTTTTTGTACCACTTTTATGCTCAAGATAACGTAATCCAAGTAAACATATCTATTAAAAACACTTGTAAGATAAGGATAACGTAATCCAAGTTGACGAATGATTGTGCGACACCTAATATTTACAAAAGTACTCAAATGTTGCAGTGCAATAATAAGGGTCTCAGTATAGCCTAACTTCCATTATTATGTGTCTCGCTAAAACGAGACACCTACAAAAATTGCCGTAAAAAACACCCGCTCTTAAAACTTTCCCGCCTAAACAACCACGATCCTATAAATGGACGCTTAGCACTCGTCAAACATAAACAGTGCAATAATGGAGTTTACCCCTCACGAAGACTACCATTTGCTCGAGGCAGTGAAACTTCCCCTCCGTGAGTTGGGGGAAGATAGTAACAATGCGTTTTTCGAGCTAGTCTTGTGTAATATGTATTACAACTACGGTCGTTTAGGAACGGAAGGTTTTGTTGTGCGTAACCGTGAACAAATCAAGCAGAGGTACATTTTTTGCAAACCAATGGATCGTTTGTTATTTCTACCATTTAAAATTAAGCAAGAAGCAGCCGCCGTATGGAACATGACGGTGGTAGACTACATCACTAGGGATATGGTAGTGTATCTTCAGAATAGGATTACTGAAAGGGAAGAGGGGACTGACTCTGACGATAACTTGGGATATGACTCCGACTAATGAGCATTATGTTATGTTTTTTATTGTTTGCATCTTGTAGTTTATGTACTGTTTGTTTAAGTTAATGTCTGAACTTGTTGTAGTTTCCATTTACCATGTTGTCGTTAATCTCACCTTGCTGTGAGATCGTTTTATTTATATTCTGTAACAAACGTATCATTTTGTGTTTCAGATTGTATGATACTATTTTCCTTTTTGTTTGATATTATAATATTTTATTTTTGTATCTTAATAAAAAATTAGAGTAGGTACCCAGGCGGGAAAAAACAAATAACCGTTAAGGTTTCCCGCCTCAATGAGTTTTACGCGGGAACAAAAACACCATTTCCCGCTAATTATTTTAGAATTGGACCACCAATTTCGAGTCTATAAATACTAGAATCTGAATATGAAACTAAACATTCAAGTTATAACAATGGGTGATTCTGGCTGGAACGTGCACGAAGATGCAAACCTCCTAAACGCATTTGACTTCGTCAGAGGTACGATGCAAGAGGAGATTCCTGGTTTCATTGATGCGGTTTTGTGCAAAATGTTCTTCAACCACGGTAGGGAGGCATCGTGTCTAGGATGTTTAATGCCCCGTCCACGCGGACGCGAAGAAGTGTTTGATAGGTTAGCTTATCTTAAAACAGTGACTATACAGATTGAGTCACTGGATTACGAAGTCCGAAGCAAAGTTCGAAATGTATTCAACATGGGATTCCAAAGTACAATTACGCAGGAGATGGTGTCACATGCGATGCAACAAATGGAGCAAGAAATAGCTGACGTAATAACGAGCGTCATTGATACTAACTCAACTCCGGAAGGAAGTAGTGAGGAAGAGGAATATTCATTCGAGAAATGCTTTGAGTATGAAATGAACTACCCGTCTCCATAAAATTAAGTGTGCAATGCTAACTCAGAGTTACCTTATCTATCATTTGTTTTAAGTTATTTGCTTATGTATTTCTAATTATGCAATGCTTTTGATTAAAGTGTAATGTTTTAATGTATTCGACATATTAAAAAGTTTATGTGTTATTGTTTTTAAGATAAACATCCAAACAAAAAACATCCAAAGTTTACATCCATTCAATCACAATTTCAAATAACAACAACTAAGAAAATAAAAACTTCAAACGACAACTGGAAAGAAAAATCACAAGTTCAAATAACAACCGATACGAAAATAACAACTTAAAATAACATCACTGGAAGGCTTAGTCGTATCTAAGTTTGTATTCCACATCATCCACTCCCCTCCTTGTAATGATCCTATCCTCCAGAAATGCTACCATATCCCTCGTGATGTAGTCTATCAAGCTCAGGTTCCAGACGGAAGCTGCTTCTTGCTTAATTAACGATGGAAAGAAACACAAATGCTGTATTGGCTTGCAAAAAATGTATCTGCGTTTGATCTGCTCACGAATACGCACAACGATACCTCTTGTACCTAAATGACCGTAGTTTATATACATCGTACATAGGACATGCTCGAAAAACTGGTCGTTGGTATCTTCCCCCAGTATCTGGCGGGCAATCTTCACAGCTTGAAGCATGTGGTAGTCTTCGTCCGCCGTAAACTCCATATGTAAACGTTAACAAGTTTTATATTTTTGTTGAATGCTATATGTTTGGCAAGTGTCTTACGGTTTCTTGATTTTGTGTCTTATTTTATAGGGGCCGAGTCAATTTTGGTGGGCGTGCAATAGTAAGGGTCTCATTATAGCTGAACTTCTATTATTAGGTGTCTCGTTATAACGAGACCCCTAAAACATTTCCACGAAAAACTCCCGCATTTATAAATTACCCCCTGGAACTTGTTGTTTGTTTGTTTAAGTTAATGTTGAACTTTTTGTTTGTTTGTTTAAACTAATGCTCGTATTTGTTGTTTTAGTTTTTGATTGGTTAGCCCTTACGCCTTGATTTTGTGTAGAAATCCAAAAAAAAATTGCCAAAAAAAGGCTCTAATAGGTACCCATTTGCCATGAATTTTAGTTAAAGTCAATTTTTTTTATATATATTTCCACCTCAAATGTTGTTAAAATTATGTTTCAAAATCATTACCAACAAAAAACGCTCGAAAAAAATTCTTAAGTAACCGAAAACTAGTTTTTTTTACGAACATAATATTTTTTGGCACTCGCACGCCTGTGCATGTACAAATACACACACTCGTGTGCATGGATATGTACATGCACACGCGTGCGAGGGCAAACAAATGTTATGTTTCTAAAAAAATGGGTTTTTCGGTCATTTTGTAACACAATTTATTATGCCAAACTTCAATACATAATTCAGATGAAACATAATTCACATCAAACATAAATAAAAGTCTTAATTAATATCAACCAAAACAATAGTAGTCGGAGGTACCAAAATGTGTTTGGAAATGATTAAAAATTAAAAGAAGTAACACAAAATACATAAAATACAACATCGCATTATGCATCCCCGGACAAATCATAGAACTGATCATCCCCATCGTGTAATGTTGGAGGTTGTGCTCGTTTAATTTGGTGATACTTGTTGAGACGTTCGCCTATTGGTATGGCCCAATGTGTAACGTTATCGGTAGTGCGGAACGCAAACCAGCTTGGGTATATATCCGACAACGGTTCATCTAATACAATCTATAAATTTCCATAATATGGGAAAATTAAATACGTAGCAGAATATTTGATAAAATGAATATAAAATAATAGAATGTACTAGTTTACTTACTTTCACAAAATGTTTACCGTGTACGAAACCAGTTCCAACTTTGACAATAGGATATGATCTTGGAGGCACACCACGCAAAGGAAGATACGTGTATGATAGTTGGAGAGAGACATGGTATACTATACATCGATACCGGGTGGCTATCACCAACCCGAAGTCGGGTAATGTCATCCAGTGCCTACGTCCGCTCTCGTACATTTTGAAACAATCCAATCTCCGCATTAGGTTATCAACGCGTTGTGCACCATCAAAAACCCTTTCCCAAATATCACGTTGACTTGATAATTCATACATCAAATCCCTTCTCACTTCCTCTCATGAGTCCGCATTGTCTTTAATCGTCAAAGCTACTGCCCTAAATCCACAATTACCGTCCGGAGCAACGTCTTCAACACTAGTTATGTAGTTGTGCAAGTACTCGGGAAAACAACTCTCGTAGGCGCTCAATCCTTTTCCTTTATTCGATTTTCTAGATCGACTCGCTTTCTCATTTTTCGGTGGCGCTTTAGCTTTGGACTTGGATTTGGGTACTAAAAATGCCTTAACCGCCGACGCGGCCGTGCTACCTATCGTGCCGAGAAATTTACCACCTAAACAATCGTACTCCCACTCGCATGGGTTTCGCTTAGTTGACTTGTCGGGAACGGATTTTTTCCGATCTTTCGTGACAACCGGTTCCTTAGGTTCCAAAACATGGCTTCTAGCGGGATCTAGGATTTGCATCATCCTATTTATTATGTGATCTTGCACTTGTGGACCGTAACCCCTTATGGTACTATCAATTAAGGATAGCTTTCTTGTAAGCTCATCTTCGGTACCAACGTTTTCCCTAGGCTTGATCGCTAAAGTACTCCAATAAACATCACATTCACTCTTTTGAATCGGCCTACCTTCTCTCGCGATCGTAGCACACTCACACGCACAAGGTAAATTGTGTGTTATCCTAATTACACAACCACACTTTGCGGGAGTGAATCATAATTCCCCGACCTTTTTAATAGTTTCCTCTAATATTTGAATGGCCGTACATGAAAGTTTACCTTTGATGTCGCTAAAGATAGCTCCCCTTGATGTTTGTCTAGGACAAAACAAACTTCGTTCGAACGTTTCGAAGATGGTAGAGTGTTGAATGCGAAGCAACGTATAAACTTTATCCCAAAATTGCTCAAACGTGCATGGCTTGTGTCGATTTCCCGTTTTACACTAGAGTGAGCACTATCCGCCCTAAACCATAAACTTACATTAGTTACAAGTCTAACAATTAATTAAATATAGTGATGCATATATATGATAATATAACTAACCGGTTGCTAGTGTGGTTGCCCAAATGTTTAATTTTTTTCGTGTAGACATTAAGGAATTTGTGTCTGTAAAGGTCTATCCATTGTTTCATCACGTACTCGAGAACCTTAGGACAATATGCGTAGGCTTGGTGCAAGTCGGAGAGGTTTTTGTTATACTCTTTGATCGTCGCCAAATGTTGAACCGCGACATAAAATTCTAAGAACTCCTCCCCCATGTCCGCTTAGGGCAAAATTTTCTTAGAGTATGAGCTAACATTCCTATTTATATGCCAAGTGCATAACATATGAGTTGCATCCAGAAATACCTCATCGATATCGTTCATTAAAGCCAACTCCCTATCCGTGACGATAATATTTGGTAATGCGCACATGTTGTTCACCATCACTCTCCTAAGAACGCTCATTCCCCATGTATAGTTCTCTTCTTTCTCTGAGCTCATAAAAACAAATTCTATACAAAAGGTCTTTTTCGTCGAAGTTTGGCCAACTATTTCTAGCAAAGGCATTTTATACCTTGTAGTCTTGTACGTGTTATCCATTATAAGCACTTGAGGAAAAGTGCGCAATAAATCGATGCTTGTGGGATGTGCGAAAAACGATTCTAGGATCTCGTCAGTTTTTTTGTTTGTGCGCTCCCAAACATAGTAATCGTGCTCCTTTAACTTACCGAACAAGTATTGCATTTGGGATTTGCCCGCTTTATCAACCAATTGGTGTTTGTGCCGCATGTTATAGATGGTATGCATACTAGATACATTTTACGGATCTCTTAACTTTAATCCACGGTATATATCTCTTGGCCGAGAACCGATTGTTGTCAGTTTACGAACATACTCCTCCTCTTCCGCTTTTAACCTCGCGGCCCGTGAATGACCATCCAAATGCAAGAAGGGTTGGTGGTTGTGTTTTCCATTTCTAACTACCAATTTCTAATAACCGGGTACTTCTAACCCCGGATTTCCCCTAAGCATGAACGAACATCCGTATTTTTTGGATGAACAATCTCGTCGCTTCTTCACAATCCCCGGTTTCGGCCTCGGCTTGTAAACACGGTGCCTCTCGCACTTGAAATATAACCGCGGGGTTTTACCGTTTTTACTACCATCGTCATCTTTATCAACCACAACAATAAATCCTATACTCTTTCTCTCTTTATCAACCCATTCGATCAATTCCGCCTTGGTGTATAAATTATCCGTCGTAAAAATTTGGCTATAATCGGCCATGTTACATGTGATAAGGAAGAATAAAAGACAAGGAGAAAAGTGTGAAGAAGAAACATGACAGGAGAAAATAGCAAAGAAGAAGTATGATAGGAGGAAAATGCAGAGAGGAAATTGTGTAAGGACTAAATTGTATAAGCTATCTAAGAAACAGCCAGAATAGGAAGAAAATAAAATATATGGACTAAAGATGTAATTAACAGTAGTTAAAGCGTGTGGGGTCCGCAATTGTACTATAAAAGGACCACACACGCTTCACAAATCCCGAGATGAATAATATAATATACTTTCTCTCTCTACTTTACCTAAAAGCTCTCACTTTCTCTCTCTAAACCCAGCACCTAAACAAAACAGATTTAATTATATTGACACTAAAGGATCCTTGTATCACAGAATCATCACAAAGAAATCCTCGTATCGCATAATCACCCCTCGACTTTCTTGAAACTCTTCAGTGGCGCCGTCTGTGGGAAGCGAAAATCGCTCTGACGGTAATCGCTTCTTGGAAATAATTCCTATTCCGATGAGCACTATGGAAGACCAAGGGGACGACTTGGTTAATAATTGCGAGGAGAACCTGGTAGGAGATGACTACCAGAACGATTTGGAGTACGAGGGACTAGGGGGCCAGCGAGTCGGAAACGCCTTTGACGACTCAGATCTGTTGGCTCAAAGGAATGAATTGCTGCTAGAGATCGAAAGATTGAAAGCAGAAAAGGATGTCGTACGGGAGAATCTTCGATCAAAGATAAGGAGGGAGCCAGTTAGTGAAAAAGAGGATCGCGAAACTGAATTTCATCCCAAGAAAATAGAGGACAGATACCGGGGACGCGAGCAGCAATCGCCGAGGAGAAGAGAGAGGTGACATGTGGATTCAGCTGACTCAAGTGATTACTCTCGATACAGCTCCTCGGATTCGTCCCCACAAAAATACCACAGAAAGAAAAAACGTGATCGTAGACACACCGATTTCCGAAGAGGAAGAAGCTCGGAGAGGAAATCTTCGAGAAAAGGGTCACCATGCTCGAGGTGACGATTGGTCTCATGGACAGGAATAGTACCTTGATAGGAAAGAGGATATGGGCCCGCGAACTTCGGAGTGGCAGCACCAGTATACTTTACCATCTGAGGAGGGTTTGTACTTTCCGAACAATGACAACTTAAGATCCAGTGTTTATCGCGCGGGTCATAATTAGAGAGCCTCCCCCCTGTCCCCGGACATTTTGGTGGGAAACCTTCCGAATTTTTTTGATATTTCGAAGCTAGAAAAATTCGATGGGACACAAGACCCGGATAATCACATCGAGCAATTCAAGAATTTTATGATCAATTTTGACGACGATGATAAGTTGCTATGCAGAGCGTTTTCTCAGACTTTCAAGGGAGTAGCTTCTAAGTGGTACAACAGGCTTCCGCAGGGCTCGATAAAGAATTTTGATATGTTCTGGAACATCTTCAGACAACACTTTATGGGGGAGCAAGAAGTTTAGAGCTAACAGAGACACGGTCATCTATTGTCGACAGAAGGTGGGGGAGAGCCTGAAAAATTACACTAATCGTTTTGTTAAAACAAAAACAGACATGGAGTATTGTAAAGATTCAGTGGCGCTTGCAGCTTTTCGGATGGGCCTGCTCCCCGGATTGTTGAAGGATACGGTGGCGGAGAGCCAGACAATGATTTTTGGAGCGTTGTTAGATCAGGTTGAGAAGAGGATCCTGGTGGAAGAGACTCAGGCTTTGGAGAAAGGGTCTGGGGATCAGTTGGATCAGTTGGATCAGAATCAATTTCAAAGATCCGAGTCGAGTAATCAGGGCCCTCGTTCTAATGTTCAGGCTAAAAATACGGGTCAATATCCGCCGAGGCAGAAATCAAACCCGCAATACTATGGCAACCAGCAAAATTACAATCAAGGAACGAGACCCATGTCAAATAAGTGGGTTCGACCCGACTATTTCGCGGAGTTGACAGAAAATGTTGCTGCGATATTCGACAAAGCTAAATCTACAGTACCGTTCAGGAAGCCTTTTCCCATACAAACTCCGAGGGAAAGCAGAAGTGTCAATAAATACTACAAATATCATGAGGATATTGGGCACAACACCAAGGATTGCATAGCTTTGAAAAAAGAAGTGCAAGCCCTGATCGAGAATGGAATGTTATTGGAGTTCGTCAAAAAGCACTCCCAGAAAAACGCCGTGGTAAAAGCTGTCTCAAAGAACACTGACACAGCCATGGTGATTTCCGAAGGGGTCGACCACTTTGACATTGAGCAAGAGTATTTAGATCCCAAGGAGGGGAGGAACAATGTAAATTTGGTGGAAGAAGCTATTCCAAAGGGGAGAGTGGATAGCCTCTGTGCTTTCTTCGACTCCTTGGCAATTTTTGAGAGAGACACTATTGCGGGAAATTCCAACAGCTCCCAAAAAAGGCACATGGTCAACCTAACTACCCAGATCGAAGCAGGGGTGTCAGCGCAGATGCACCGATCGCCTTCCCCCATTATTTGTTTTGATGATGATATGCGAAATATTGCAGCCCCCCATGAGGATGCGGTGGTGATCGCTGCAGGCATCGCTGGTGATCAAATTCAGAAGATACTCATCGATACAGGGAGCTCCGCGAATATATTGTTCATGATATGCAAAATATTGCAGGCCCTGTCCTCGAAGGGGGTTCGGGGAGAAACTTCAGACAAAGCATAGCAATTAAAGGGGCCTCCTCCTGAAATCATCCCATGCGACACATGAATTTGCGAGTGGCAAATTTATGAAGATTGGAGTCGACCTTTCTCCAAAGTTTAAGGAGAAGTTAATTGCTTTTTTATCTGATAAACTTGATATGTTTGCTTGGTGTGCACAGGATGTCACTAGAGTACCGTCGGAAATCATGTGTCATAAACTTGCAATACGACTTGATGTCCGATCTATAGTCCAGAAAAGAAGACCAGTCTCCCCAGAAAAGGCCACGACAATTCTGTTGAAGGTCGAGAGGCTACTGAGCATAGGCCATATTCGCGAGTCGCATTATCCCGTGTGGGCGTCAAATCCAGTGTTGGTACGTAAGAAGAATGGCAAGTGGAGAATGTGTGTTGATTTCACGGATTTAAACAGAGCTTGTCCTAAAGATCCATTCCCAGTGCCTCGCATCGACCAGTTAGTAGATTCGAATTCCGGAAATCGACTGTTGTCATTTATGGACGCTTACTCAGGATACAACCAAATCCGATTAGACGCTAACGATGAGGAAAACACTTCTTTTATTACCGGGAGAGGGTTATACTGCTACAAGGTTATGCCGTTCGGATTAAAAAATGCAAGGGCAACTTATCAGCGCCTAGTCAATAAAATCTTTGAGGGCAGATTGGGCATAACATGGAGGCCTATATCGATGATATGCTAGTCAAAAGTGCACGGGACGAAGACCATTTCGCTGACCTAGAAGAGACGTTTCGCAATTTAAGCAGAGTCAATTTAAAACTCAATCTAGAGAAGTGCATTTTCGGGGTGAGGTCGGGCAAGTTTCTTGGTTACATGATCAGCGAAAAAGGCATCGAGGCTAATCCATAACAGATAAAAGCTCTGATCACAATGACACCCCCCCCGGAATATTAAGGAAGTACAAGTTCTGACAGAGAGATTGGCCGCTCTGAATAGATTCGTTTCTAGGTCTTCAGATAAATGTGCACCCTTTTTCAAGGTGTTGCGAAATGCGAAACAATTTTGTTGGACCGAGGAATATTTGACCGTTTTTTATCAAATCCAAGAGTATCTGACGTCCCCTGAGGTATTGTCTAAACCATTGGTAGGAGAGACATTAATTATCTATGTAGCAGTATCAGGATGTGCGGTCAGTACCGTTCGACTCCGCGAAGATGAGTCTCTCTTGAAGCCTATCTATTATGTCAGTAAGAGTTTGCTGGATGCAGAGAAGCGATATCTCACGTTGGAGAAGGTAGCTCTAGCTTTGGTAACGGCGGCTCGAAAGATGAGACCTTACTTCTAGGCCCATCCTATAATTGTTCGGACGACTTTTCCCCTGAAGAGTTTATTACAAAGGCCTGATATCTCTGGTAGGATGACTAAATGGTCAGTGAAACTGAGAGATTTTGACATAACATTTGAGCCTCGAACGGCGATAAAATCTCAAGTTTTAGCCGATTTCCGGGTCGAGTTCCATTCGGATAGAGAGGAAAAAGAAATCCATGACTTTGTTGATGAAGCGGAATGGGTGGTACGGACAGATGGGGGGTCGAACATCTCAGGAAGTGGGGCCGGTGTCCAATTGATTTCCCCAAAAGGGGTAGCTATTTCCAAGCCATTCGTTTCGGTTTTAAGGCTACTAACAACGAAGCTGAGTATGAAGCTGCACTAGCAGGCTTGCGTTTGGCTCAGATATGTAGGGCTCGAAAGATTAAACTGATCAACGATTCACAATTGGTGATAAACCAAGATTTAGGAGAGTCTGAAGCCAGGAAAGATAAGCTGATACAGTATTTGAAGATATTGAAAGATTTAGCATCTGAGTTTGAGGAAGTCAAGTATGAGCATGTTCGAAGAGAGTTAAATGTTGTCCCAGATTCTCTCGTCTCCACTTCACGGACGGAAGGATACCCTTTGGTTTTGGTTCAGGAGCGCCCCTCGATCTTGATTGATGAGGAGCATACAATAAACATCCCGGAGGAAAGTAATATGATTACGGATGATTGGAGGTCGGCCATCATCGATTTTCTGGTCCATGATACTTTACCCGTCGAAAAGTACGAGGCTAGGAAAATTAGGTTCAAGTCTCATGGCTATATTTTGCTGGGAGGATTGCTGTATAAGAAATCTCTGAGTCGACCATTATTGAGGTGTTTGAATAAGCCTGAGTCACAAATCATCATGTCTGAATTGTATGACGGTGAAGGTTCTGCCCATTGTGGGTATAAAGCATTAATTCGAAGAGTGTTTCTGGCTGGTTATTATTGGCCTACTGTTGCTGCCGATGCAAAAGATTTAGTAAAACGTGTGACCCGTGTCAACGCTACGCTAATGTGATTCATAAGCCTGATGTATTATTAGAGAGTATTTCCGAAGCAGTACCGTTTGATAGGTGGGGCATTGATCTCGTCGGGCCTTTGCCATTGGCATCAGGTGGTAGACAAACCAGCATTGTAGCGGTGGATTATTTTTCTAAGTGGGTAGAGGCTGAGCCACTAGCAAGAAGAAGGGCCAAAGATATGATCAAGTTTGTCGTGTCTAACATTTGTTGTCATTTTGGTGTACCATTGCAGATCACGACGGACAACGGACCTCAATTCGATAACAAGGAGTTCCAAAGTTTTTGTGTATCGAGGGGTATACGACAATGTTTTTCTGCACCATTTCACCCTCAAGCTAATAAGCAAGTGGAAGTGACTAATCGCACGATTCTTGATGGTTTGAAGAAGAACTTGGAAGGAAAAGCGGGAAAATGGCCCGACTATTTGCAGGAAGTATTATGGGCATATCGGACGACTCCGCGAACGGCCACTGCTGTATCTCCATTTGCCTTAGTCTATGGAATGGATGCCGTTGTCCCTCCAAAGATTCTTTTTCCCTCACATCGTGTAGCAACATATGCCTCCGACACGAATGACCAGAGTAGAGCACTGGCTTTAGACTTGGTTGAAGAAAAGAGACAGCAAGCACAGTTGACATCCTTCCATTATCAAACTCTCATGAGGAGTCGATATGCGTCTAAAGTAAAGCACATAGATTTTAAGGTGGGGGACAAAGTCCTACGTAAAGTTTTCTTGCACACCAAAGACAAGAGTTTGGGAAAGTTGGGACCAAATTGGGAAGGCCCCTATGAGGTCACCGAAAAGATAAAACCAGGCACGTATCGGTTAAAAGACAAGGAAGGGCGAAATCTCCATCTCCCTTGGAATATTGAGCACTTAAAATTGTATCTTAATTGAAGAGCTAGCTAGCAAGTAGTGTTCGTATTTTTTCTTCTTCTTTGTATCCTACAGAACGAAATTTAGCGAGGGCACACTCTTTCCTACCCTGTTAGGCACAGGAAGGTTTTAATGAGGTGTTTCGATGAGCTGCTTAAATACAAAGAATTCTTTACCTTAACTATTATTTGGGTCGCAGTAACATGTGCCTCGAATTCTTGTCTCTTCGAACTATTATTTGGGTCACAGTAACATGTGCTTCGAATTCTTGTCTCTTCGAACTATTATTTGGGTCACAGTAACATGTGCCTCGAATTCTTGTCTCTTCGAACTATTATTTGGGTCACAGTAAAATGTGCCTCGAATTCTTGTCTCTTCGAACTATTATCCGGGTCACATTAATGTGTGCCTCGAATTCTATTTGCCTTTATCATTATTTGGGTCACATTAATGTGTGCCTCAGATTCTATTTGCCTTTATTATTATTTGGGTCACATTAATGTGTGCCTCGAATTATATTTACCTTTATTATTATTTGGGTCACATTAATGTGTGCCTCAGATTCTATTTATCTTTATTATTATTATTTGGGTCACATTAATGTGTACCTCGAATCCTATTTGCCTTTATTAATATTTGGGTCACATTAATGTGACTCAAGTTATTGTCTCTTCGAATTATCAGTTGGGTCACAATAATGTGTTCCTCGAATTCTATTTTTCTGACCCATTATTAGTCTGAGTATTTATGTTTGGTTCGAAGGGTTTGTCTCTTCGGATTATTGGTAAGAACATAATATTTGGTGCCTTGGATTGAACTTATACATAAAAATAAAAATCGGTTACTTGCTTTACAAAGTCAAAACATGCCTTACAAAATCAACGCATTACAACATGCCTTAGTCACATTACAAAAAGAAGCCCTATAGGGCCATACACAAAACATTAACACCTCACACATCTTCCCTCATTCTGAATTTTTCGAGGAGACACTCCCCTCAGCCTCTGAGTCTTCACTGTCACTTACTACTATATGGGGAGGACGAAGTTCCGAGGGGACAAGTTTCCAAAAACTCCCCAAGTTATATTTGGGATGCTCAACATGGATTTGGGTAAGTAAACCAGCTCGAGTAGTGGCATCCCGGGCCTTCAGCTTACTTGTGCACGTAGCTGCATAAGCATCCACAGTTTTATCTTTTTCTTCTTCGACCTGTCTAGGAAAGTTCTCAACCCGTTTTAGTAACTGATCTCGATCCTCTTTCACCTTTCTAAAGCTCTCGGTACACTCTGCGAATCCATCGCAGGCCAAACGATGCCCTTTTTTGTACTCAGCTATCAATAGCTCTTGAGCGTCAGTCTTTTTCTTATACAAATCCCTCTCTTCTTGACAACACCTCTCCAACATTATCACATAATTTTCGGAGGCAGATAAGCGCTCGTACAAGGCATCGGCTTGGCCCTCTATCACTGCGTGTTGCTTCTTGGCCTCTTCAAGCTGAGAGGCAGCTAACATTGATTTAAACTTATAGTGATTCTTGCGCTTCTCAAGGTGCTGCATCTTTTTCCCTCTATTGACTGAGGAATGCAGCAATTTTCGAAGAGATAGTGAGAATTCATCGTCTAAAGGAACTTCGAAGGAGCTCGTTGGAGACCCTAATGCTGCAGAGTCAAACTCAGAAAACCCACCACCAAGAGTGTCTGGATCAATGTGCTGAGGAGGGTTGCTCCGAAGGATGGGGAGATGTGCTAACTTTGGACTATTTTCGAAGGGGACAGGGTGTGAAGCTTCAGTAAGAGGCGAGTGTGGTGATTGATGAGAACTTTCCTTGGGTGAGTTGCCACCTCTGTCCTCGGGTTCACTTGAAATTTCTTGGATCTCTTTGCTTGGAGCGGCCTCCTGATTGTCATCAGGCGTCTCACCATCCTCGGATAATTCTTGGATGGGTTCGAGGACAGCTTTACCTTTCCTATCTTTTGCCTTGGCCTCCTTTTTCGATGGAAGGATGGGAGCAGGGGGAGCAGGAATGGAGTTCGACGACACAACATTGTTTGGGGGAGGAGGCCCTTGGGTATTGACCGTTCCTTCAGGGTTTAACTGTTAGTTCATTGAAACATCTTCTTCTGAAGGATCCCCGAGATGACTCTGCGAACGAGAGCGTTTGGGAAGATATATCACTAGATCTTTTTGGCTCACGCGCTCCATCACTTCTCGCTCCGAGGGAGGAGTCATCAATCCTCTCATGCTAATTCGGTCGAGGGGATTGAGCCTCCACAACCGACTCCTCGCGAGATTGTTATCTGTGAAGCAGAGACGAAATCGGTTATCCCAGTGTTCTTTTTCCCACAAGCAAAGTTTGGTGAACACATTCGTGGCACCCTCAACGTAGTCAGAATAGGGCTTCGATATCCCAGTCATAGCTACAACAAGTAGCCAATATAAAGTCCAGTCACAAACTAAAATTCGATGAAGAATAAATAATTTCGAATGATAGACACTTACATTTATTGGTCCACATCAGAGATAGCTTGTGAGGATTCGAGGGAGTGGCCTCTGACCCGGTCTCCCAGCAACCGGAGAAGAACACGAACTGTTGCCTCCATTTCTTGTCAGCCTCTAATAGATCTCTTAGGACTTTTTGTCCTCGGTTGAAAGTCAGTGAGTAAAAGGGAAAGAAAGGATTCCTGGCCAAACCAGCAAGGCCGACGAGTTGCTCTAACGAAAATTCGTGACCTGAGAGCCTCGAGGCCATGATGCAGGCCATCAGAGTAAACCACATGTTGGGGCCAACCTGTGAAGGACAAAGGTCTATCTTCGCCAAATATTTGATGAAGAAGGGGTCTAAGAGATACATTAGCCCCCAGTTCATGATCTCCGTATATACCACCAACTCGTTGTCCCTCACTGACAAAGGCGTCTCACCTTCCGAGGGAAATCTGATGGTAATATAGAAGGGGATGTACCATCGAGTCCTCAACATAGCCTCTTTGTCTTTTGAAAAATACTTGTATATGATGTTGGAAAGAGCTACCATATGTTTATTTTCGATGCCCCGAATATTGCGACCAGCAATGCTGTCTAGTTCCAAGAGTAGCACGATATCCCCTTTGGATTTTGGGGCAATCCGACGAGCTTGCTCTTCGGATATTGTTCGGGAAGAGGAGGTTGCATTGCTCGAGGAACTTAAAGAGGGGATTACAGGCACTTTTGGTTCGAGGGACGTTGTGGCAGGTGTTTTTCCTTTGGCATTTAGACTCTCGTTCCGCCTATTTTGCATATCCTCTTCGGTGATGAGCGTTTTCGAAGGCGAAAACTGAGTCCCATGAATGGTCATAGATGGAGTAGAAGATAGACTCAACTCATCTAATTCCCTTCTTCGGGGAGGACTGTTAGAGGTCCAACGAGGGCTAGTGGATATTCGCGGAGGACTAACAGATGTTCGATGAGGTATGGTAGACGTTCGAAGAGGGCTAGCAGATGTCTGGGGGAGACTCTCGATTGCTGTTGGGGAAGAAGGCTCCCGAATGACCAGGGGCGTCTCCTTGGCACGTTTTCGCTCATGCGAGCCTTTCCTATCCTTATGCGATTTTTTTCTTTTCCCAGAAGAGTGTTTGTGCTGCCTGTCTTTACCCATGTTTCCGAGGGGGTTAGAATCACTATGAAGGCTTTGTCGAGCGACTTTGAGGGGAGTAATTGCAGTCGAATCTGCTGAGGGAGACCAAGTACCAAAGAAAGTAGTAACCGATGGTGGGGGTTGAGGCCTCACGTCTTCTCCAGCAGCAACTCTCTCCTCGAACCTCTTGCTGATCAACAACCAATCAGGAATCCGACGGGGTTTGCTCGCCAGCTTTCTCTCTCTAGAAATGTTTGAACAAAAGTTGAATTAATGAGGAGAGAAGATAAGTATTTATAGTTGAAGTTGGGCTTTCCTGACAGACCAGGCCCTGGGACTTTTTCTGGTGTTTGCCTAGGGGCATTATGGACCATATAGGTGTGAATTATCCTGACACAAACCACAGGGGAAGATACAGAGTTTTCCTAGTCATAAAATGTCTGGGGAATAGGGAACGTTTTGAAAAAAGATATGCTGACAGATATGGTTGCTTAATGACGTCATGACAAAGATTAATCCTAGCATCCCTTTTAGCCTTGGGTTGAACTCATTCGGGGCACTGATACAGTCAAAGTCGAGGGGCTTATATGGCTAAAATGGTGCAAGGATTAGGGGGCCTCAGTTATCAGGAGAAATTCGAAGAGAGAAGATCTCTGAGGGGCGATTTATGGCGTCGACAGTTCGAGGTAAGAAAAGAGATATTCGAGGAGCAATTTATGGCTTCGATAGTTCGAGGCAAATTGTGGAGATTCGAAGAAAGAAAATGTTCGAGGAAGATTCTTTGATTTTTGAGATTTGAGGAAAATGGTTTTTGTCTTTCGAAGGTAACTATTCGAGGGTGTGTGAAGTGAGCAATCAGGGAATTATTCAGTCCCAGTAAAAGAACTTTTACTAGGACTGGGGGGGCTACTGATAAGGAAGAATAAAAAACAAGGAGAAAAGTGTGAAGAAGAAACATGACAAGAGAAAATAGCAAAGAAGAAGTATGATAGGAGGAAAATGCAGAGAGGAAATTATATAAGGACTAAATTGTATAAGCTATCTAAGAAACAGCAAGAATAGGAAGAAAATAAAATATAGGGACTAAAGATGTAATTAACAGTAGTTAAAGCGTGTGGGGTCCGCAATTGTACTATAAAAGGACCACACGCTTCACAAATCCCGAGATGAATAATATAATATACTTTCTCTCTCTACTTTACCTAAGAGCTCTCACTTTCTCTCTCTAAACCCAGCACCTAAACAAAACAGATTTAATTATATTGACACTAAATGATCCTTGTATCACAGAATCATCACAAAGAAATCCTCGTATCGCATAATCACCCCTGGACTTTCTTGAAACTCTTCAACATGGTGCTTCCGCCGGTTTCTACAAAAACAAAAATCATTTTAATAACACAAAATCACAACAAAAATAACTCCATCGATTGTAAACATGTATTTACACTTCAAATAGTGAAGACAAACACAATATTCAACAAAAAACCAATACAAGTCAAATATTCGCATGATTGTGCGTAGACTTTGGTAAATCTTCGCACAATCATGCGAAGATTGTGCACAATCTTCACAAAATCATGCCAAGATTGTGCAATTTTTTCGCACAATCATGCGAAGATTTTGCACAATCTTCGCACTAGCATGCAAAGATTTGCCAAAATCTACGCATGTTCATGCGTGGAAATGTACATTTTAAAGCACGATTTCGTGCAAATATTTGTTCTGTGCATAAAAACTTAATGTTTACCTCAAGGACACTCTCCATATGGTCAGTAAGCGGCTCCTCCTCCTCCGAAAGGAAATCATCAACGTTGCAGCTCCAATCGTCGTTATAGTCACTTAAATCCATGCTTGGAGTAGTTGGGTTTTAACTTTTAATAATTAAGGTTTATTGAATGTTTGGGTTCTGAGTTTGAAATTGTTAAATTCTGTGTTTTTTTTGGAATTTTGGAGAGAGAAGTGGTAGGGAAAGAGAGGAGGAGAAGAAGAAAATGAGTAGTTGGAAAAATTGTTGGTTTTTATATGTGGGATATTTTGATAATTTCAAGTTTACAGAAATGGGTGCTATGTCTCACTGGGCTGGTGCTATTAATGCAGGATCTCAAATGGGTGCTATGTCTATCAGTAAGAGGAAAGTTACTTACTTGAAGTGGAAGGCGCCTGATCCTGGCAGAGTTAAAATCAATACTGATGGTGCTTGTTCCTACATTGGCGAGGCCTCTGGTGGTCTTATTGTGCGTGATGATCAGGGGAGCATGATTGAGGGTGCTGGTTTCTTGTTTGGCAAGATAAGCCATCTTCAGGCTGAAAGAAGGGATTTCATGGAGGCTCTTGTTCTTTGTCGCATGAGAGGTTGGAATGATGTTGATCTTGAGTCGGACTGCTTGACTCTTATCAACTGTGTGTCTTCTGATTATGCTTCGAATGACTCCATAAATGATATCCTCAGATCTTTGCTTCCCCCTTCTGTGCGAATTCGGCACATTTCCAGATCGGAGAATGTGGCTGCTGATTGGATCTCGAAGTGGATCCTTGCTGAGAAGAGAAATCGCTCCTTCAGTATCCACGATATTCCTAACCCTATCCTTGCTATCATTGTGCTTGAAAGCTTAGGAGTAGGGTATATCGATCCGGGGTAGTCATTTCTGCTTCTTTTCGATGGTTGTTTTGCTTGATTCAAGATCTGGTGCTTGAGTTGTGTGATTGGTTGGTGGAGGCTGGATGGTTGGCTTGATTTTGAGACGAGTTTCGCAGTTGAAGGGCTCGAGTGGTTGAAGATGGTGGATGCTTTGTTTTAGGGTTTTCGTCTTTGTGAATTGGGGATTCCTGAATTAGGGTTGGTGTGACAGTTTTACTCGATTAGGGTTTCCTTGTCCTAGTCGGGTCTTAGGCGAATCGGGTCTGCATTTTGGCCTGTTATTCTTTTGCCCTATTTTGTTTTGTTCTTTTCAATTCGATCCTCACAATGTGTAAAACTTCCAATTTATTAATATAGTTGCCCTTTTACTTAAAAAAAAATAAAAAAAAATAAGGGGTCTCGTTTTAGCCGTACCCTAAAATCATTATACACAATGCACTTTTTATGAATAAGGTAAAATCAAACCGAGTGGACCAGAATTTTTGTTGGACAGCTTAATCCTAAACCTACAAATCATTGGAATATTTATTAACTATAAATAATGAACAAAGACTAATACTTACTTAAATAAAATATATTTACTAATTCTAACTCAAAAATATAAAATTGAACCAAACCTAGTTAACCTTAAAAGACGAATAAACCTATCGTCTCCTAGACAAAAACCTTCGGACTTCAGGGTATTTCGGTATTTAAAAAAACAAGTGTTCGTTCCTTTCCTCCTTACTGAAATCTCGCCGTCACGAATCATAAACCAATATTTTCTCGATTCGGCCTCTCTAAAGCTCGACGCCAATATTATCACCCGCCTCTCAATTCGTCACTCTCACCTCTTCGGTACTGTTGCTGTTCTTCGAGCTCCAACGATTTGCAATGGGAGTACCGACGTTCTATAGGTGGTTAGCCGAGAAGTATCCGTTGATTATCGTTGATGTCATGGAAGAAGAGCCTGTTGTCATCGACAACGTTTCGATTCCGGTCGATACCAGTAAACCTAACCCTAACAAAATCGAATACGATAACTTGTATCTCGACATGAACGGGATTATCCATCCTTGTTTTCATCCAGAAGATAGGGTATGGTTTTCGAATCCAGATTTCTAGTGTTTGTTATTTTATGTGTTTAAGTTCATGTTTGTAATTAGGGTTGATTATCCTTTCTCGATTGATTCCTGAGTATGATTACGATCCCCCCTGTGTAATTAGAGCTGGTGTGTAATTAGGGTTTGTATGTTGGTATGTAATAAGGGTTAATCGTAGTAGAAGTTATGTCATCGTCCTTTGCAGTTTGTTGAGATATATGTCAATTCAATTCTTATTTATGACCTCATTTATAATTACGATTGATTGTTTTAAGTACACTAGATGAGTTCATATGGCAGGAGCTAGCAAAGCAAATTTGCACTAAAACTTAGTCTAATTTTATGAGTTTTTCTTTGTAACTTGATAGTGTGAATATGACGAGTTTGATATCTTTTCCTGTAGGCTTCTCCAACATCATTTGCTGAAGTATTTCAGTGCATGTTTGACTATATAGATAGACTTTTTATTATGGTGCGGCCAAGGAAGCTATTGTTTATGGCTATAGGTGAGTACACAATTTATCCTTTTGCTTCCTGAAAATTTTGCTAGGGCATTCTGTATGATAGTCATATTGTTTGAAATATTTTGGCAGATGGTGTTGCTCCGAGGGCGAAGATGAATCAACAGCGATCAAGGCGATTCAGAGCAGCAAAGGACGCAGCTGATGCGGTAGGTTCCCTTGATTGTACTCATTTGTGTTGGCAACTAACTATGCGTATTTGTAAATGCTTCTTCAGATGTTGTCAAGATCTAGTGACTAATCATTGATGTTTTTATCTTATCCAAACTGATAATAAAACGAATAGCTTTTAGAAGGTTTTCACATGGATTAGTCATGATTATAAGGGTTGCTACTGGACCTGTGGTGAAATAATGATGGAGTCATAGATTATTATGATTTACAAAATGCGTATTAATCTGACTGTATCAGTGGTGAAATAAATCAATAGTTACCTCTTCTCTTCCTTTTTTTTCTTGCAAAATGTGATATCACAGATTATATTTGAGAGTGATACTTTTGTCTATGACTCTTCAAAAGAGATCAGTCTTTCTTATCATGATAATTTGGTTTGATCAGTAAGAGGTGTCTATCAGTAGTACATACTTTAACGATGTTATGAAGCTTTTGGGAGGCTATCCTATTAGTATTTGCTTTTCGTACTGAATCAACCTATAAATGATAATTCTGTCCTTTTCAGGCAGCTGAGGAAGAGCGTTTGAGGCAAGAGTTTGAAAACGAAGGGCGAAAACTCCCTCCTAAAAAGGATTCGCAAGTGTGTGACTCTAATGTTATTACACCTGGAACAGAATTTATGTCTGTTCTCTCTATCGCCTTGCAATATTATATTCATCTTAGGCTAAATTATGATCCTGGCTGGAAAAATACCAAGGTAGTATATGCGTTCCTATTCATGTTGCTTGTCGTATCATGTAGTACAAGACTTTTTGGTTGACTCCCATGTTATTTTGAAGGTTATCCTTTCTGATGCCAACGTGCCTGGTGAAGGAGAGCACAAAATTATGTCGTATATTCGTCTTCAGAGGAATCTTCCTGGTTATAATCCTAACACACGCCATTGCCTGTATGGTTTGGTATATATCTTCCTTAAATCTGAACCTCCATCTTGTACGTCGTGAAATTTGTCTATTTTTGGTTGTTTTAGTTGTGTTATGTGACCAATCTGTTTATCACAGGATGCTGATTTAATTATGCTGGGTTTGGCTACCCATGAAGTGCATTTTTCAATACTCCGGGAGGTTTGTCCTTGTCTCTCATCTATGTTTTTATTTTTTCTGGGAAAAAAACACAAAATAATAAAGTACTTATCCATATATATGTATATATGTGCTTTCTGGTTTGTCGGCTTGGTACACCTGACTATTTTTCTTAATGATAATTATTTGGTCCTGATGATTAAACTAATCGTCCTTCTATATTAACACGTGAGAAAATGACTGTTTTTCCCGAGAAACCGAAAACTAATCCTCATATTTACTGGTCATTGGGTCCATGGGTAACTTAGTACACTTTTGATTGATATTCAGGTAGTATACACTCCTGGACAACCAGACAAATGTTTCTTATGTGGTCAAGTGGGTCATTATGCTTCAGATTGTCAAGGAAAAGCAAAGAGGAAAGCTGGGGAATTTGATGAAAAAAGTGAAATTGTTCCTAAAAAGCCATATCAGGTAGGTCTGCAGTGGAACATTCACGCAGCTTTACCATTTGCTTACTGTTTTGATATTGGAAGATCACGATATCGAATTATCTATTTTTTATTCCTTTTTTGGCAGTTTGTCAACATGTGGACTCTTAGGGAGTATCTGGAATTTGATATGAAGATACCTAACCCTCCATTTAAGACTGATATAGAACGTATTGTAGATGACTTCATCTTCATATGTTTCTTTGTTGGAAATGATTTCTTGCCACATATGCCAACACTGGAGATTCGTGAGGTCTGTACTGTTACAAAGTATTTATATCTTTTACTATTAACTATTTTCTACAATCATATGTTTACATTTATTTCAAATTTTCATTGAGGTAGATTTTTCATACTGGTGGACTTTTTATCTTTTAAAATGTACTTGTTTGCACCTGGAGGGATATAAATGATGTTGACATGCGTTTTCAATATAAGACTTGATATTGATATATTTCTTAATTCTAGAAGTACGATTTATGGATAAGTTTCGGGCATGATCACAATCACGCAGCACTAAATAATTGCAAATGATATTACATCTTGACTTTGAAGGTTAATTACATTGGAATAAAATAGTGAGATGAATTTATCATCTTGTTTCCTGTATGCCTCCAGGGTGCAATTAACTTGCTGATGGCTGTTTATAAGAAAGAGTTCAGGTCACTGGGAGGCTATTTGACTGATACAAGCAAGGTACTTTTCTGTTGTTTCTTATAAAAAATTGGTGTACTACCCTATCAAATATAGCATTTCATTTGGCTTTTTAGAGGTTGATATAATGGTAATCTGACTCATGTTCTTTGTTTCAGCCAAACTTGAAGAGAGTGGAAAAATTTATTCAGGCTGTTGGATCATATGAAGATCAAATATTTCAGAAAAGGGCTCGTCTGCATCAGGTGTCTATTACACTATACTAATGTCTCTTTTTATGTTAATTACACACGTAGAGCGCAATCAGATATACTTCTTAGCTCTATGTAATGGACATATTTCCTCTCTTCTTTCTTTCCTTTTTAACTTTAGGATTTCAGTCTCTCACAGTCAATATGTAATACGTTAGTAATAGACACACCTGTAATTTTATTAGTCAGTAGCATGAATAGAAACGCTCTTATCTCTTTGGTTTAATGGTGTAGTAAAGTCATGTAGAACTTGAGCTTTTTGTACCTGAGGATTACCTCTTAGCTTTACCTCATAAATAGGTTTTCTATTCTAAGATTTTTATGAGAAATATATATCGTTCATACTCCATACATGTAATTATATGAATGTTAAATTGTTTGGCTGGGGATATACAGCGTCAGGCAGAAAGAGTCAAGCGTGAAAAGGGTCAAGCCAGAAGATTGGATGATGCAGGACCTACGGCTCAGCCTGAATCTATTGTTCCTGTATCTCGATTTCACGGCTCGCGTCTTGCTTCAGCCCCTACACCCTCACCATATCAGAAAAATGAGGAGTCTAATGGTAACAGGTTTGCTAGTATTCAGCCGCAGAAAGTTCGTCGTTTAACTTCAGGGGCCAGTGTGGGTGCAGCTCTTGTTCAAGTGGAAAATGATCTCGAAACAGAGGTATGTTTTCCTGCTTAGTAGGGCTCTTTAATGTTTTTCTGACTACATCAGTAGGGAAACTAATGTTTTTCTGGCTCCTGCAATTGTCTCTAGAGTCTCTACCTGTAATTGAAGTTCATCTAGATGGTTTCCTCAAGTAGTTATGATTTAAACAGCATCCCCTAGTATATATTTAATGTTATACCCTTTCTAATTTGTTTCTCTATTGCTCGTCTCAACCTAATTGATTCCAGGCATGTGATAATAAGGATGAATTAGATTTAAAGCTGAAAGGGTTACTGCGGGACAAATCTGATGCTTTCAACTCTGGAACTCCTGAAGAAGATAAGGTTTGTATCTGCCTTATTATATTGAAAGAGATACTCATAGCTCCTCTAGTTGTCGTTTATATATGTAGTCTTTCTTTTACAAGAATAAGGTAGATTATACTTTTGTGATTCACTTTGCATTAGAGAGAAACTTTGCTCCCTGAGGTTATTCTTTTATTTACGTTTATCCTTTATCATCAGGTTAAACTTGGACAAGCAGGGTGGAAAGAGAGATACTATGAGGAGAAGTTCCATGCGGTCACTCCGGAGGAAAGGGAAATAATTCGTAGAGATGTTGTAAGTTTAGACAACTCTCTAAATTACTCTAAATATCTTAACTCATGCTGTTTTGATTACTAATGTAAGAGTATATTGAATAGGTCCTTAAATACACCGAAGGCCTGTGCTGGGTCATGCATTACTATTATGAAGGAGTTTGTTCGTGGCAATGGTAAGTTGCATATTTTGATTTTCTTGTGAGACTTGGAGTAGATCCTTATTGCTATTGCATTCACGCATTAACTATTGTTTTTAGCTTGCCATGTGTTATATATGGGATTTTGAAAATATAGCCAAAGATTTCCTCCGCCTTTGGAGTTGTCTTTATCAATGTTCGAAAATTCGAAACAATGCCTCAAGTCGGTAGGCTCCTAAAAAGCGGAACGGTGCCTCGACGCATAAGAAGCGTAAAATAATTAAGACTTTACTAAAGTTAATTATATTAGGAGGCTGAAGAGAATTACTTATAGTAGGAGGCTGAACAAAGTTACTTATACTAGGAGGCTGAAGAGGCTGAACATTATTAGGAGGCTGAACATACTTTTGGTTAGAGGCTGAACTATATTATTCTCTAGTCTACATACAGAAGTACTTGTAGCATATAAAATTTTGAATGGCATCGGTTACAATTTTTTGAATTTTAAAATTTAAACAGTTATACCTTTGATTAGGTAACTGATGGAAACATAAAAAACTATTTGATTGATTAATGCTGCAAATAATCGCAACTAGAAATGGAACAGAGAAAACTTTAGGAGTGTCTGGCATATCTGAAGTCATTCGTACTTTTAATGCCTCAAAGTGTCTGATTCGAAACGTATGTAGTAGATAAAAAAGCGTCCGCTCTATTTATATCAGTTAATGCGTACGCATCTGTTCGGTTGTTGACCGAGTTTATGCCTCGACCAATTTTTAAAACCATGATTTTTGTTGCTATTGCTTTTTGCGCATCGATGTAAGGTGTGTGCCAACTAAAAATAAAACGTGTCACTGTATGAAAGCTTCAATTATCTTAGCTATTGTTTTTAGCTTGCCAAGTGTTATATATATATATATATATACATATATGAGATTTTGCATATCTTGCCAAAGATTCCATGCGCCTTTGGCCGCATAGCTACTAGTTAAAATGTGTACATTGTTCTCCATAATATGCTCTCATCTCCAAATCCTTGGGTATGGTGGATTTTTGCCACTGTTCTTTGTCTAATCTTTTCTGGATTATTATCCTTCTTCAGCCTCAATGATTTTGTTGTTTTATAGTAGTTTTGATATTTTCTATTATTGGTTTAGATTCGGTGCAGCATTAGTTTACACACTGGTATTTTGGTATTTTTTTTACAGGTTCTACCCTTACCATTATGCACCATTCGCTTCGGATCTTAGGGATCTTGGAGAACTAAACATCAGCTTCAATCTGGGCTCTCCTTTCAAGCCCTTTGATCAGTTGTTGGGAGTTTTTCCAGCTGCTAGGTACAATGTTTAAATAGACAGAAAGTTGATGTGCCTCAATATTAGTTGCCTAACCGTGTCGTTCTTTCAGTTCTCATGCTTTACCGGAGAGTTACAGAGCGTTGATGAGTGATCCTGATTCACCCATTATTGATTTTTATCCTACTGGTATGTTTATTTTCCTTATAAATTCTTGGATTATTTTAAAATGTATACCTATTTGGTCAAATATGCATTCTCATTCTTTTCTTCAATAATGTTAGATTTTGATGTGGACATGAATGGAAAACGTTTCGCTTGGCAGGTATTTTTATGTCTTGTTATTTGTCCCACTATCTTTGTAAAAATTGATCTTACATTGAACTCTGACATGATTGTTATTCTTTCTTTGAAGGGCATTGCCAAATTGCCTTTTATCGACGAAGACCGTCTTTTATCAGCTGTTGAAAAAGTAGAACATACTCTGACGGTAAGACACTGGAGGAACCACAATCTTCTTTATTTGCACTAACATACTATTTTTGCATTGATGTACAATATTTATCTCTTAAGATCTGTTACAGGCTGAAGAAGTACGTAGAAATACACCGATGTTTGACATGCTATTTGTAGTAACATCTCACCCCTTGGCTGAACACATATTCTCCCTCGACCACCGGTGTAAACAACTGAGTGACAAAGAGCGAGCAGAAGTTAAAGAAAAAATTAAACCTGAGTTGAGGTTAGTTATGCAACGCTTGAATCGAATATAATTTGCAAAAATTGCACTTATTATACTTTGCCTTTGGCGGTTTTGTTTTTTTAGTACACTATACATATATATATATATATATATATATAAACTTATATTAATTATATTTTGCGAACATGATTTTAACCATGCAAGGTTGGTGTTATGTGAAAAACATGTCAGTAACTGTAATTAAGGCATAGTAGTTCGGATTTTGAGCCCTTTCATTTCAAATAAAAATTGATGACAACTTTATGATTTATTGAACTTAAGGATATTATTTACTCATAAATTGAACTTGATGTGTCCTCAAAATCAACCATTATTTTTATGAAGTTAATTGAAATGGAGAGGATCCTGGTCTGTTCATATTTGGTATGTTGTTGTTCCTTAGTGTGATGATACGATTACGATCTATCTGAACTGCTTTCTAATATATTTAGGGCTACATGCAGTGATGGAATGAATGGATACATGTCTCCGTGTAGTGGAGAAACTCATCCACCCATATTCAGGGCTCCAGTTGAGGGCATGGAAGATATTTTGGCTAACGAAGTCATGTAAGCTTTTAGTTGCTAAATGTAAATATTTCAATAATCTGAAGTGTTAATCGTAAAAGTATTTACTTATATTTCAATTCGTTACTTGTTTTGCAGATGTGTTGTATACAGACTTCCAGATCCTCATAAACACATAGGCCGTCCGCCTCCGGGTGTGAAATTTCCAAAGAAGGTATGATGGTTTTTCTTAGAGTTTGATGTTTGGATTTTGCATAATCTTGAAGGGAGGATAAAATTGTCTTACTAGAAGAAAATTTATAGAAATGTCTTTGGAAAAATATCTAGAGGAAGGATCCCAATTAAGTGTTTAATAAACTATTCGTCTTCTTTTTTTCTTTTCTATTTGTATTCGTATTGCTCTCGTTAGTTTCCCTCAAATAATCTATCATCCAAGTAATACTTGTGGCATGATCTTCACTTGCTCTCCAATGTTGTTTTTCATTTCGAAATGGAGGCTTGGAACCTATGTAAAAGATAATCATGTGCACTTTATGAAATCTTCGATCTAGAAATACTATCCTGTCATGTAATATTTTTTTTTTCTAATAATAGTCTTAAGTACTAGCAAATAGTCTTAAGTTAGCAGAAAGTTCGAAGGATGACTACGTTTAACTACTCCCCAAAGTTTTCATTGAAGTGAAGAAAAGATGACTCTGTTCTATGGGAGCAAGAGTACATACCCTATATCTTATACGTAGTTTATTTTTTGGATTTCACAGCTATGCTGTCCAACAATATCCATGTTTTTTAGAAAGTAACATATATTCATGTACCAGCATTATTGCGTGGACAAAAAGAAATTATCTTAAACTATTGACTTGGGTCGTTTTTTATTTTAGCTATTTACATGTTAAGTTTATTTTGTCACAGATTGTTCAGACTGGAGACATGAAACCTGACCCTGTTCTATGGCATGAAGATAATGGGAGAAGGCCAATGCGAAACGATCAATACAACCAAAACTACAACCAAAACGATCGCTACAACCAAAACGAACGGTACAACCAAAGTGAACGGTATACATTTTCCCTTTTGATTGCTGTTCTTTTCATTGGAATTGCATGATAAGATCATGACAAATTACCCTCATAATATACACTTAAATACAGCTGGAGATATATGCGAATATCTAAGCTTCTATTCCTTCCAATACTCATATCAGTCCATCGTTTGACATCACTTTCAGGGAGAAGGTCTCTTATGAATCTCGAACTATTTCTGGCCCCCAACTTGGGGATGCAGCACGTAGACTCATTACGAGTAGCTTAAAAGGAAAACCAGTTCATACTCGGTTCGAGGATACTCCCGATGATCCTTCACATCCCTCTCATCCTCAATCAATACGGAACAGTAGGCTTCACAATATCCCACCACCTGTTCCATATGGTAATCATCATGTTTACCTCCATCAAGGGAGACCGATTCTACCTCCCGCAAATATAGTTCCCCCTTATATTCCGCGTCCTGGTGTGTATGCTCCTCCACCACATCCTTCATACGCCGGATCTCATCATCATCATCAATGGGTCCGCCCCCCTTTATCACACATACCTTCTGAACCAGCTTTGAGCCATGTTGGTCCCTATCAAGGGCATCATAGGGGTGGCTATCAACACCCTAGAGGTGGTGGTGGTGGTGGTGGTGGTGGTAGAGGTGGCCGTCATCCCCATGATAGGAGATTCGACAGCAATCAGAGAGGACAATGGAGATAGATAATGGTAACGGTAGAGGAGGATCTGTCCCATGAAGGTGACGATCGACAAAATAGGTCACCAGATTTCTAGTTTTTTTTCTGTTGTATAATTCTATGTACTTTTAAATAAGACATTTGATTTATTTAATTCTAGTTCATAGGACAGCTTAGGTTTATCAATTTATTATATGTTGTAATTCATATTATTGAATATTGGAATCTCGCATGTGTGAGAAGCGATATCGTTTTAAATCTTTATACGTTTTGACCACCAGCTGATTCAGCTGTCGTTCGTATTTTAAGAGTTTGTACAATTAGAAAGGAATAGTAATAGGTATTTCTATTACGTAAGAAACGAATATTTCCTAAATGTGATGCTGTTCAGACGATAATATTTAAAAGGTAAAGGTGATGTGGAGTTGAGCAAATTTAAATAGGTTTCATGTAAAATAAATAGTTGAACAACTAAAATATGTTTGACCGATTGGGTTACCATTTCAAAAAGTAGTGACTATAAAATTCAGCTGAATATTGAATGGGGGATAAGATAATGAAGGTGAAGCAGTTTTTGGATTATTAATTTTTGAATATTGCCATTTTCTTTCTTTTTCTTACGCTTGATTTTTTTTTTAAACTAAGAGTTTTGGAGTGGTAAAAGGGGTAGATTTAATCCACCTACGATATTATCCAAAAATAAAATCTGCATATCAATTGTTTTTTTCTTTTTCAAGTACAGGTTCTCTATTTTATAGAATAAATTAGAGAAATAAATTATTTGATAGTCACTTCTTAAAATATACATTTACATTTTAGTTTTCAAATCGTTTTAACTTAACGCTCTGTGCATCAGCCTCATCATCAACATTATATTTTTTTCTATACAGTAGGTGGAGTCTCTACCGCATTATTCAATAATATGTATTCCTCACTGAAAACCACATCCCTATTTATTATAAACTTTTGACGTCCACGTTTAAGGTAACATAACCTATACCATTTTACTCATTATAGGTAGTCGAAGAACAAATATTTCAATGCTCTCGATCTAAGCTTATTTTGCTTTACATGTGTGTAGACAGCTCATCCTAGCACTCTTAAATGTTATTTTAGCTTAGGTTTCTTTCCAATCTAGGCCTTTTGAACAAAGAAACTTAAACGTCGTATACAGACTCCTGTTCATGATATATGCAACCGTTGTCACGACTTCTCCCCGGAACCTTCGATCCATTCCAGTTGTATGAGCATACACCTAACCCATTCTAGCATGGTTCAATTCATTCTCTTAGCAAGCCCATTTTTTGTAGAGTCCCACTTACAGTTCAATATTCAAGAATTTCAAGCTTTGCACAATATCTAGTGAACTCTTTATTCATATATTCCAAGACATTATCACTCTGAAACTTCTTCAACACTTTCTCAGTTTGATTCTCTCCCAAAGTCTTCCAGTTCACAAACACAACAAATGCTTCAACCTTGGTCTTCAAAATTATTACCCATACCTTCATGGACTAGTCATATTTTCGCGATATAAAGTACATTACTCCACCTATGGTAGGTTCCCGTGTCGGACCTCAAAGGTCTGAATGAATATAATCAAGTACTCCATTGGTTTTCCGGTTGCTAGAAAAAACTTCACCATTTTGCTCTTACCCAATACATTGTTTTCACAAAAGCCCAGCTTCTCAAATATGATACCATCTAACAATCCATGTTTACTTAGTTCACCAATTCCATTCTCACTTAACAGCCTTAATTGGTGATGCCACGACATGGTAGGATCTTTCACTACACTAGACACTCCATAATATTACAAAGCCTTCAAGATCTAATACACAATTAGTTTTATTTCATTTCATAACAACAAGATTGACTTGCAAGATCCTAACTCTACCATCTCCACCCCTATAGGTAAACCCTTCCTTATCTAAAATCCCAAAAGAAAAAGGTTACATATCACTTCAAATACATGTATTATGTTGTTAATCCATTTTCTCAAGTCATGTAGATAACTTAAGTCAAACTGTTTTAATACCTCCGACATTATATGATTTCATCATTGTTGAGGATGACCCTTCCACCATCAAGCATTACTAGGTTTTCTAACCAATGTTTATTGAATGTTATACATAAGGACGCATTCAAATCCATCATCCATTTATTGTTCTACCTATAAGAATAAGAAATCATTAACCCATAATCAACTAACAACCATGAGACACCATTGCAGCATTTCGAGCTTCAATCTTCTAATAGTTGTTGCCCTTTACTTTCCCTGGGTAGTTCCGACTGATATGCATTTCTTTTTACATACCCACCATATTACATGTGAACCAGTCTTAGTCCCTTTGGTCTTTGACCGAGAGTTTCCTATCCTCTTACTTTAATCTCTCTTCCATGTCTGACCCCTCACACTCAGTTCGTACCCTTTAGAGTCACCTTTCATAACATTCTTCCTCTTAATATCCTTGGAGTTCAATGTGCTCTTGACTTTAATTATCATAAAAGAGTATTCTTCGTAGAGCATGGTGTTCATGAAGTGTTCATACTCCTTTGGTAGTGAACTTAAGATGATGATTGTTTGATCCTCTTTCTCCACGTTCACACCAATTTAATTCAAGTAGAGTATGACCCGTTTGTAATCAACTAGGTTCTTTAAAATATCTTTGCCACTATCTATAGGCAGTGTGTAAAACTGTTTCTTGAGATACAATATATCCGCCAAGAACTTCGTCATGTAAATTTCCTCCAATCGATTTCATATCCCTAACACCTTTGGCTCTTCAAATACCCTTCGTAGCACTTTAGCTCCCAAGAAAAATGTAAGGGTGCTATGAGCTTTAGACAATACCGCAACATCAACATGTGTAGATTTATCATCAATAACAACAACCAATCCCTTCTATACTAGTTAAGTCTTAAACTTAGTTCTCAAGAGGTTACATTCATTCAATCTTTTTGGCTTTTAGTTTCCAAGCGAGAGATGTCTCTCTAACCTTTAAATCGACAATCGAGCTACTCCATAGACTTTTTCTCCACACTCATCGCACTACTTATTGGGATAATACGTTGGTCCTAAGACAATAATAATTACCATGTTCGATGGAAACAAAAAAAAAAGAAAAAAAAATAAAACCAAGCCGCAAGACAAATTTATGTGGCTCAAATTGTGAAGAAATCCTACATTCACGGTAATTAATACACCTTTATTAAAAAAATAGATTGCATAAAGACTCTCAAACATAAACAATTCAATCACTATTTGTTACAAAGAGAATATGACTCATATAACTCTCTATTCAATCTTTATCTCTCACCTGACTTCTTTCTCAAAAGACCTAGAGTTTTTTCTCACTTAGGAAATTTGTTGCTCAGATACTGTCATCACTAGTAAAAAACCTAACTTTGTGTATCTTATTCTATTTATAGGATTAGAGAAAACCATAATTCTTCAAAAGACACTCTAGATCTTCCAATAAAACAGAACGACAATAATAGATTTAAATTGAAAGAATATATAAACCTTAGTCTCCTTTGTATAAGATTACAATTAGAAACCCAAATTGTATTAAGCTCATATATTTGTACCCCATGAACACCAAATTATATATGATATTAATATACAATTCTTTTTTATCTTTATATTAATTATATTTCAAATTGATAAATAATTTACCAAAATAAAATAAAATAAATATATATTTTAATTTTTAATTTTTTTACGAATAATATGTATAATTATTTTTTCAAAATAAATCATTCATGTCACGTTTGATTCGTTCTAAAAAAACAAAAAACAGATTATTTTTAAAAATAATATGTTAGGGTGGCGACCAAAATCACACATCCCACATCAGTTAGACATAGGAAGGATCAATGGTATATAAGTAAGAACATATCTCAACTCGTATGAGGCCTTTTGGAAGTGGACCAAAAGTAAAGTCGTGCAGACCTTCGAGTGCCAAAACGGACAATATCATACTAGTGTGGAGATCGGATTGTTCTTACTTATATGCGGAAGAGGGTACCCATATTCCTAACATATGGTATCAGAGCTCCAGGCCCAGATAGAACGCGATAGTGGTGAAATTCTCCAAAGTCGAACATGATGAACCAGAAGTCATATGTCGTCCTTAAGGTGATATATTCTAGAGATCCTAGTTCAGAGTGCCCGCGACTCATCAAGCGGTGGTACTTGATTGGAGTGGGGAGTGACACTAAGGAACAAAACAGTGTGGTCTAAGAGGAGGTGAGCGGTAACATCCATAGTGCCTCTATGGTCAGGTAGCCCCAACCTGATTAGAGTGGGCGTATGGAAGTCACTTTAGATGAGTCTGAAGTGGTACTTTGTTCGAGAGGAGGATTTGTTAGGGTGGCGACCAAAGTCCCACATCCCACATCGGTTAGACGTGGGAAGGATCAGCGGTATATAAGTAAGAACATATCTCAACTAGTATGAAGCCTTTTGAAAGTGGACCAAAAGTAAAGCTGTGCGGACCTCCGGGTGCCAAAGCGGACGATATCATACTAGTCTGGAGATCAGATAATTCTTACTTATATGCGGAAACAAAATATGCGGTACCCCATATTCCTAACATAGAAATCTTGTGTTCATATTCCTAACATAGAAATCTTGTGTTTATTTGAGTCTTTCATTCGCATATGTTTTGTGCTTGAGCCATTTTGTGATAATTGCATAGTGATTTAATAAAAAAATTGGTATAAAATCCACGTGGTGAAATTAAGGATTTTACAATTAGGGTTTCACAATGGAGTCTACAACAACAAAATACATGATTGAAAATTTTGATGGGGGATCCAGCTTTGTGTTGTGGAAGATTAAAATAAAATCTTCATTGGTACTGCAAGGGCTGTGGAAAGCTGTGGAGAATAAGTTACCAGAAGAGATGAAAGAAGTAGGAGAAATAAGATCTTCAAGAAAGGGCTTTATGTTGGATTTTAATGAGTGTGAAAGAAAATGTGCTTCGCGAGATTAGTGGTGAGAAGACTGTTGTCTGCGCATGAAAGAAGCTAGGAGATCTTTACTCAGAGAAATCAGTAGTAAACCGATTATACTTGAAGAAGCGTTTGTATGATTTCAGATTGAAATAAGGTATGTCCATAACTGAGCACTTAGCTAATTTTAAATCAATTATAATGGACTTGGAGAACATAGATATTAATATTGAGGATGCGGATCAAGCTTTGTTTGTATTGAGATCGTTACCAGCTTCCTATGAAAACTTTCGAGATACCATTATGTATGGTAAGGATAAGTTATCGCTAGCAGATGTCAAATGGGAACTGAAATCAAAGGAGATGAGACAGTTGTAGCCAGACAATCAAGCTGAAGGGGAAAGTCTTATGACTAGGGGAAAATCTAAAAACAAAGTGAGTTCTTTAAGAAGGAAGAAGTGGAGTTCCAAATCAAAGGTAAAGCACTCAAACTGTTATGAATGCGGTGAGCAGGGTCATTATAGGAGAGATTTTCTGCAACTGAATAGTAAGAAGGGAAATCAAAAGGAAAATGTAGCAAACATTGTTGAAAGTGTGAACGATTCCGACGATAGTGAAAACAGTGGTAGAAGAGATGTATTGTACGTGGGTTCACACTTTGGGAAAAACTATTGGGTACTTGATACTGGCGCTACATATCACATGTGTCAGTTCAAGCAGTGGTTCGATACTTACAAGCCAATGCAAGGAACTGTCTACTTAGAGAACAATCATTCGTTGACTGTTGGTGGTATTGGTAACGTCAGAATCAAAATGTTTGACGGGGTTGTTAGAATCTTGATGTGCTGGCATGTTTTCGGGTTGAAGAGAAACCTGATTTCTCTTGGGACTCTAGAATCTTGGAATTACAAGTATCGTGTAGAAGACGGTGTAATCAAAGTGACAAAAGGCTCAATGGTATGCATGAAGGGAAATTTGCAGAAGGATCTTTACATTCTCCAAGTGAGTGTTGTTATAGGCGATACTGCAGTAATATCATCAGGGAGTAATAGCCAAAGTAGGCAGGATTAAAATAAGTTGTGACATTGGCGTCTTGGTCACATGAGTGACAGAGGATTAGCTGTTTTAGGAAAAATATATTTGTTGGAAGGGTATAAAGCAGAATCATTGGGATTTTGTGAGCACCGTGTATTTGGTAAACAAACTAGAGTCAAATTCAGCAAATTAGCTATAAGAAAGACTAAAGGGACAGTGGACTACATTCATTCAGATCTTTGGGATTCAAACAGAATTCCATCCAAGAGCGAAGCCATATACTACATGAGTTTGATTGATGATTATTCAACGATGGTGTGGGTTTACTTTTTGAAAACAAAAGATGAGGCATATTCAACCTTTATCAAATGAAAGACGGTGATTGAGAAGAAAACATGAAGAAAAATCAAATGTCTTAGGACAAATAATGGGTTAGAATATTAAAATCGTGAGTTCAACGAGTTCTGCGAAGCTGAAGGAATAATGCGCCATCGCACTTATTCTAGAACACCATAACTTAATAGAGTCGCAGAAAGAATGGACAAAACACTTTGTTACAAGGCACAAAATATGCTCTCGTATTCCGGTGTGGGAAAGGATTTTTGGGTTGAAGCTATCAATACATCGTGTTACTTGGTGAATCGGTCTCCATCAACGGCTATTGATTGTAAAACTCCTTTTGAAATCTGGTCTGGATCGTCGACTGATAATGAACATTTGAGGGTGTTCGGTTTTCTTGTATATGCTCATGTGGGAGATGGTAAGCTTGATTCGAGGGAAAATAGGTGCATATTTTTAGGATATACTACTGGAGTGAAGAGATATAGGTTATGGTGTACCTCTCCAAAGTCTCCAGGTTTTCTCATCAGTATGGACGCTACTTTTAATGCGTTTGCTTCGATAGACAATCAAAATGAAGTAGGAGAAATAGTCAAATCAGGATCGGTTGTGAGTAAACAAGTGGAGCATGAAGTAGAATCAGTTCCTAGCAGGTCCAATAATTCAAGTGATTCTGAGATGGATCCAGAATCAGGAGGTGAAGCGTCAGCATGAGATGATAGTGACGATGATGCGCCCGAATAGAACAACAACCTTATATCATAGCATTGGGCAGAGAAAGAAGAGATATTAGACTTCCAAAAAGGTATGCGAATCTAGTTTCATATGCTCTGTCAGTTGTAGAAGAATTTGAGATGCAGGAACCTACTAGCTACAGAGAAGCTACAACGAGTTCAGAGGCAGATCGATGGATTGGTGCTATGGGGGAAGAGCTTGAATCTCTTCATAAGAATCAAACATGGAAGCTTGTTGACTTGCCTAAATGAAAGAAGGTAGTAGGCAGTAAATGGGTGTTCAAGAAAAAGGAAGGTAATCCAAGGGTTGAGACATCTCAATTCAAGGCAAGACTGGTCGCTAAGGGTTTTACTCAAAAAGAAGGAATGGACTTCAATGAAGTGTTTTCTCTAGTGGTGAAGCATAGTTCGATTAGAGTTTTGTTAGCCATAGTAGTATTGCAAGATTTAGAGCTTGAGCAGTTGGATGTGAAGACTGCGTTTCTATATGGTGAATTGGAGGAACAAATCTACATGAGATAACTAGAGGTATTTATCGAGCCTAATATGGAGGATAAAGTTTGTCTGCTGAAAAAGTCACTTTATGGTTTGAAATAGTCACCTAGGCAATGGTACAAACGTTTTGATACATTCATGGTGTCAAAAAGGTTCACGAGGAGTCCATATGATAGTTGTGTGTATCATCAAAAGATGTCAGATGATTCTTATGTTTACTTGTTGTTGTATGTGGATGATATGCTTATTGCTGCTTGTAGTATGTCACACATTGTGCAGATAAAGAAGCAGCTTAGTGCCGAGTTTGAGATGAAGGATCTGGGTAGAGCAAAGAAAATTCTTGATATGGAGATTATCAGGAACATAAGTGTACGATCATTAAACTTGTCTCAACGAAGCTATATTGAGAAAATGTTACAACAATTCAACATGTTTGATGCTAAGCAGTTAGCATCACATTTGCTACTCATTTCAAGTTGTCTACAGTAGGAGCGACCATTGACGATGCTGAGTTGGAACAAATGTCGAAGGTTCCATATGCAAGTGCAGTTGGTAGTATCATGTACGCTATGGTATGCACACGTCCTGATATTTCACATGCAGTTAGTGTTGTTAGCAGGTACATGAGATGTCCTGGGAAAGAACACTAGTAGGCAGTGGAATGGATACTTTAGTATCTTAAGAATACTGTGAACGTTGGCGTAACTTTTAACAAGACCGATATTGGTGAATCGTTGAATGATGTTGCAGGACCATTAGTTGGTTTTGTTGATTATGATTTTTTAGGTGATATGACTAAAAGAAGATCTCTGACAAGATATGTATTTACTCCAATCAGTTGGAAAGCACAATTGCAAGCTATTGTAACTTTGTCTACAACAGAGGCAGAGTACATTACGGTAATAGAAGCAGTTAAAGAGGCAATATGGTTGCAAGGTTTGGTGGCCGATTTGGGCTTGGATATGACTACTATAAAAGTGTTTTGTGACAGTTAAAGCGTCATACACCTTACAGGGAACCAGATGTACCATGAGCGTACAAATCGTATAAATATCAGGTATCATTTTATTCATGATATAATATCAAATGAAATTGTTGATGTGAAGAAAGTGTCTACACACGATAATCCAGCACATATAATGACCAAGGCAGTATTAGTTCGAAAGTTTAGGGAGTTCCTAAACTGGATCGGTGTTCACAGTATAAAGTGAATGCCTTAGGGGCATTTGGTGAGTCAGAAGAAGAGAAGCTTCTTTGTTGATAGTGAAGAAAGGATATTCACCTCAAGGGGAAGATTTGTTGCGAATGAGTCGTATAGTGCCTTGACAGTGTACCGTGTTCGGCGGTACAATTTTGTGTCTCATAGTGTCATTGTGCCTTGAATGTGTACCGTGTTCGACGGTACAATTTTGTGTCATTGACAGTAAAGCTAAAATGGGTAATGTCATCTTTGGATTTGTGTATACGAGCCCATTATGACCATTATCTAGTAAGTCTATTTATTCCATATAAATAGATTACTAGGACTACAAAAACATTCTGAAATTTGTAATCTTTTCTATCATAGTGAAACTCTTTTCTCTAGCGGCGCCCGTAGACGTAGACAATTGTCGAACCACTTTAAGTTTTGTGTTCATTTAAATCTTTCCTTTGCATATGATTTGTACTTGAGCTATTTTTTGATAATTGTATAGTGATTTTATAACATAATATATCTCATTAATAATTCAATTTTAATATAAAATAATAATTAATATAATATAGATAAGAAACCATATTATTGACTGCCCTAATTATAGCTCAAAATTAAATGTTTAAATTATTAAATTATTTTGTAAAAGAATTATTAATTTTCAAATTTTGTATCATAATTTAGCGTTGGTAAAGATGAGATTATAAGAACCGACAAAGAAATATAAGTTAAATTTAACTTATCTAAATTAAGAACTAAATATATCTTAAAACCGACAGGACCACCTAACTTTTTTGCCGTTTTCTCTACTAATTCAAACATAACTAACTTTAATTAAAATTTTACCTAAATTTACACAAGCAACCTCGTCTCTTTTGCTTTCGATTGTAATATACAATTTCGTAATTTGCTTGTCATTTTGTTATTAGACTTATTTTAAAACAATTATTATATAATGTCTGTAAAGTTTCATTACTTAACTTTTGTTCAATGATAATTTTTTTTTGTAAATATGTAAATTTTAATTAGATATTTTTCAAAATTTGCACTCAAAGTTAACTTTTCAAATTTTTTATACACGATGGAATAAATTGAGACAGAAAGCTTTTATGTGAAAAAATAATATTAGAAAGATGAAATAATCCGGAAGTGGAGCTTTAGAAGTTAGTCAAATTTTATGGGGTGGTAGTAGAAAACGGTTTTCTAGTGTGAATATTGATTGAGAAATAAAATTGATCAAGTAAAAAAAATAGATATAATATTTGAATAAAAAAAATTAAAATATTTTTAGAAAATGATATCTATGTTTACGAATGTATGTTTCAAGAGTTTTAATGAATTTGTTTTTTCAAATTTTTAATTTTAAAATTTAATACATATTGCTTAGATTTGTAAAGAATTCTAATTTAAAATATCTAATCATGTGTCAATAGTAATATCATTATTTAGTTTTAGGGTGTTATAAGTAATGTGTGAATATTAGTTGAGCTAAAATGCATATAGAAAGAGTTCGTTTTTATCCAACGATTAAGTGTTCATCTCTAGTAGTCCAACAAGGGTTATGGTCTTTATTGGCGAAAAGTTCGTTAGAACTATTACAAGACTTTAAAATAATAGAATCAATTGGAGAAATAGAAAGTGTGAGTGAACAATTAAATAATTTTGATAAGATTGAAAGCTTTTGTGTAATTAAAGGAGACTTGTTTCACTTAATATAAAAGTAAACCTAATCCCTAATTTCAGCATCCCTAATTTTCGATCACTTTTACAAATTTTTCGCATTCTCTCTCTCTCTCTCTCTCTCTCTCTCTCTCTCTCTCTCTCTCTCTCTCTCTCTCTTCTCTCTCTCTCTCTCTCTCTCTCTCTCTC